>CAMQGK010000052.1:18247500-18995000 GCA_947000775.1 Pterois miles
TGGCTGAACATATCATGATGAAATCATCTATCCAGATATCATGTTATACAATTACATAATGTAAATTGATAATAAGCATATGCTAACTCTAATTTCTCAGAAAATCTGATCAAACGCAGTTAAATCAAACTACGGTCTTAATATCATTACTCGCACTCACATGCAAACATCGTCAGTGTATAGCTGTAAATACTTTTTTTCTCTATAATTTCACTTGAAACTGTATGTTCATTTTGCACTAAAGTTCACAATTTGTCGCGTATTTAATTCCAACAAAATTAGCTTTTACCATGTGGTTATTTCATCTAGACTATTTATTTATTAAATTACCAGAAAACATGCTGTATTGTAATATATATTGTTATCGAGAAACAACCTCAAAAGGACCTCTATAGGGATAGAGCATTTTGGCCATATCGCCCAGCCCTACGCTCAATCACTTTCAGGTTATCAATAACGAGTTACGTCATTGACGAGTTAACGTCAGTTACCTCATTTAACGTCAATAGTGTGATATTCATGTTGAGGTCGAGGAAGCAAGTTGGTTGGATCAACTGTTTGCAGTGACAAAATAATTTTTTTTTTTCATAAATAGTTTTCCCTCACTTTTCCTCATACAATCAAAAAGCTCATGTAGGTAATAAAAAAATGCATATTGTATATAGTTTAAAACGTATCAGTTTCAAAGCAAAGACATAATCAGAGCTACTGAGTGACAATAAGCCAGAAGTCCACAACATGCATTCACAATGCATGACCTATGTAGTGAACATTATTGCAACACCATTGAGGAGGCCCAAGTGTGTTTGAGGGCATGATAAATATTCATGTAATCCAATATTGGTTCAGATTGCCCTCCTGATTCATGCTAAAGTCACTAATATAGTCAAGTAAGGCCATTTGAGGACTCAGAACCTCAATGAAACTGTTACAGAAAGAGATGAATTCAATAATTTGGAGTCTCAGAATCATCTTGCTCAAACATGTTCCTCAGTGCAACAACAGCACTGGTCTATTATACGCGAAAGGTCAAGAGCTTCCACTGGGAAATTTCTGGGAAAATATCACACTCCTCATAAATAAATGACTTGGCATCTAATATTCATCTGCAGCACTACTGAAGTGGGTCTTAAGTGTAAACAGTTATTCAGTGAGCGTACACACCGGACTCACTCAATAAACAGGACACACCTGTAACACCGCTGTCCCGATCATGGAGTTCTCAGTAAGCAAAGCCGAGTACGAGTTGTTCTGAAACAGTGGCGGGTTATCGTTTACATCCAGCACGACGATGTCCACGTCGACCTCAGACTTGGCCCCTGTCAGTGTGTCTGTAGCCTTCACCGTTAACCGGTAGTACTGCGTGGTCTCATAGTCTAACGGGTAAATCACGCTGATGATTCCTGTGTCAAAGCCAATGTCAAACTGGAGAGAAGGGTCTCCGTCCGCGATGGTGAAGATGACGCTCTGGCCTTCGGAGCTGGTGGCGTTGATGCACAGGACAGAGGTGGAGATGGCCACATCCTCTCTAACAGTGACGCCATAGAAGGGCTTGTCAAACACCGGCATCGCTTTATTTACTACGGTTACAGGCAGCTCCACCTCACTGGATAGAGGGGGGAAGCCGCCATCAGTGGCCACGAGGACCACCTTGTACTCTGCGTTGGATAAATCGGCCTCGAAGGCTCTCTTTAAGGTCAGCTCTCCTGTCACAGGGTTCACCTGCAAGGAGCATATAAATACTGTAACATAAGAAGCATAAACCCATGGTTTTCCAAATGCATAGCCCAACATATAAAAGTAGGAAATCACCTGAAAGTTTCTGTGCTGCTCCTTAAGGCTGTAAGTCACTTCTCCATTCAGACCGTAGTCTCGATCAATGGCTGTGACACTGAAAATAGCTGATCCAGGCTCTGCTTCCACCTGCACTACAGCATAGTAGGGGAGGTTCACAAACTCTGGACCGTTGTCGTTCACATCCTCCACCTAGAGAAAGAACAGTTATTTTAAGAAAATCCAGTGGGTCAGTGCAGTGGGCAACCTCCGGCTCTGAGAAGTGAAGCCAACGCTGAAGTGCCTTAAACTTGCATTTTCTCTAACAGCCAGCAGGGGGCGACTCCTCTGGTTGCAAAAAGAAGTCTGATTGTATAGAAGTCTATGAGAAAATAGACCTACTTCTCACTTGAGTTATTACCTCAGTAAACATTACCCTCTCGTGTCACTTCTAGTTGCAAAGAACCAGGATGGAGATGGCCCAAATGCTGAACTTAAGGCCTCAAAATGGCAGTCCACAAACCAATGGGTGACTGTGTCTTACGATTTCTTATATACAGTCGTTGGGTCAGAGTAAAGACGGTGAAAATGAGACACCCACCTGAACTTGTACAGTCACCCTGGCTACCCTCAGTATCTCATCCTCTCTGCGGACCTCCACCACCAGCTCGTAGCTCTCCTTCTCCTCTCGGTCAAAAGGCATGCCAGTGGTGAGCACCGCCCCGCAGGTCGGCCGGATGGTGAAGCGTCCGCTGGGGTTCAGCAGAGTGTACTTCAATGGTTCGTTGAGGTGGTGGCCGACCGTGTTGACGACGGTCACTAAAGTGATGTTGGGTACGTTCTCTGGGATGGAGGCGGAGTAAACCGGGAAGGTGAAGAGAAGGCCGCTGTCTGTACCTTCTCGGACGAGCACTGTGATCGACGCCATGCTGGAGAAACGTCCATCAAATACCTTAAAACAAATACAGAAGGGTGAGAGTGCTTGGTTGGGTCTTCAGCACTGAGTCTTTGTGTTTATTTGACAGCTCACTCACAACAGACTAATACAGAGGATGTGATGCTGGGGGTTTAATGTGTATTCAATAACACTTTGCATGCATTGCCCTTTTCTTTCTCAGCACAAATAACAAAACAACCCTGGCTGAAGTATTTCACATCAAGACACTAAATAACTATTGGTTGTGTGCACAATTCTGTAGCTGCACTCCTTGTGGAGATCATTATTATGTAAGCTAATCAAAGCCAGCTGCATGCTGTTTATGTAATTTGTTAGCATGTGATAGGATACATAAAAATGATGTGTTATGTCCATTTAACATAAGTAGCCAATCACTTACCTTCACATTAAAGCGGTAACGGTCTTTACTGAGGTTCTGATTGATGACAGTCACAACTCCAGTGTAGCGCTCCACAGAGAAATACTCCGCATTGCTCTCCGTCAGAGAGTAAACTAACTGAGGGGTGTGGTCAGAGGTCACATCGGGGTCAAAAGCCTCAACCCTGAGGACCTCGACTCCCACGTAGGTTGGCAGGAGGAGCACCGCCTCGTAAGTGTCCTGTGACAACTTTGGAGGTGAGTCGTTGATGTTGATCACCTAAGACGGCGTATGTAGAGTGGAAATAATGTCCACAAATGAAATCAAAGTGAGTCAAGCATGGTTCATGAGGCAGTGAAAACTTCTTCATGTGTCATTTACTTACTTTTATAACCACCTCTGCTGGACTGTCAGCACTCTGAGGAGGCTGACCGCTGTCTTTAACATGAACCCGGAAGAGGAACTCGGGAAAGGTTTCGTAATCCAAACTGGCGATCGTTCTACAATTTAAGAACAATTCAAACAAGACAAGATGAGAACATATGAGATACATCAGTTTGGAAGCTGGAGAATCAGACATGGTTTCCACATGTTGCCTACCGAATAGATCCAGTCCCAGAGTCCACGCTGAAAAACATACGAGCGGTCTCGTCTACAATCTGGAACACCAACAGGGCGTTGTGATTGCGGTCCCTATCAGTCGCCTGGATGACCAGAGGGTTACCGTCATCTCCCACAACCACGCTGTTGACTGGAGCAGCCTCGCTGATTGCGCCCACATACCTGTTGAGGTAAAAAAAAAAAAAAAAAAAAAAAAAATTGGATGCTGCTGTAAAAGAGGAAAGCTGAACTTAAATCACTCCAGAAAATTACATGTTGTCAGGACACAACACAGTACAGCAAACAGCAGAGGGGTGCAAAAGCTCCTCTCTTTGCACCACAGCTAATACCTCATTTGTTGGAAGACCGGTGGGCTATCATTAACATCCCCCACTTGGACGATGACAGTGGTGCTGGCCTCCACTCCGGCCATGCTCAGGGCATGCACCACTAGAAAGTAGGACGTTGTTTGCTGCCAAAACAATGAAATGCAATGAGTAAAATGGCCATCTTAAAATTCCGTGTGCACTCCATCTAAAGCAAACACAGAGCTTTGGCAGATGGTGTATATATAATATACAAACCTCAAAGTCAAGCAGTCTACGTGTGCTGATCACACCAGTATGATGGTTGATGAAGAAGTAGTGCTCCTCGTTGCCCCTGCTGATGTCATATATGAGAGCTGAGCGGCTGAGGGCACTCACGGTGGTCACGTGTGTCCCAATAGTGCTGTTCTCCATTATCTGTAAATATAAAGACGTCAGTTATAACAGTTTAGACACTTTGGGGAGTTATGTGCACAATTTCACCAATGACATTTACCTAGTATGTACCTAGACATTTACCATCCATCCCTCCTAGCCTTCCTTTATTCCATCTAGCTCTCCCTTCCCACACCTCTCCTCCATCCACCCATCCTTACCTCCGCCTGATACTCATTCTGAGAGAATTTGGGTTGGGAGAAGTCGGAGAGAATCAAGGAGATGCGAGCCGAAGCTGTGGCCATTAACGGAGGAAATCCACTGTCAGTGACACGCACAGTGAGGGTGTAAAAGCCCACAGAGGTGAGGTCCAGCTCCCTGGCAATGAAGATAAGGCCTGTGGCATTAGCGATGCCAAACACGCCACCGGTGTTCCCTAAAAGTAGCAGAAAGGGCATCATTACTAGTAAATACGAAAAACTCCCAATTTGTTGACACATCATTTAAAAACCCAGTCACAGTTTGAACTTCTACTCAAAATGGAAGAAAATACAGACTGGATAACATCACACCTGCTTCTATAGTATAAGTGAGCTGCCCATTAATCCCGTTGTCTTTGTCTAAGGCCGTCACTTGGAGCACAGAAGTGCCTACAGGCGATGACTCATAGGCCACGGCGTCGTATACGGTGCTGGTGAAGTAGGGGATGTTATCGTTGGAGTCCTCCACCGCCACCAGGATGCGAGCCAGGTCACGGTTAAATGGAAACTCCTGATCCTTGACCTGCAGTGAAATGAGAGATGAATATGGATAGCGTTGTAGGAGGCGATAAATGAGAGAAATCAGCCAAAATCAAGTGAGGCGGGCACAGTTGCCAAGAGGGGAATCATTTGGCAGAGAGCACAAGTACACACAGTAACACACACACAGGCTTGAGGCAACAGCCGACCAAGCACACAGAAATTTAATCCACGTCTCCTTTCTCACCATAATCGTGAGGATGTGCTGTGTTCTGGCCTCATAGTCCAGCCTGTCCGCCGTGTAGACAACCCCCGTACCAGGATTGACCCTGAACAGCCTCATGCTGACTGGGTCCACGCTGCCGTAGATGGAGAAGCTCAAACGGGCACGCTCGTCCATGTCAGATGCTCTGACCCGCAGCAGCTCCATGTCAAGGGGTGCGTCCTCTGAGATGCTAACATCATAAGCTGGCTGTGAGAAGACCGGAGGGTTGTCATTGCTGTCTTGTATTCGGATGAACACCTGCGAGGCAAAGAAACAGAGGGAAAGTTTGAAAAGTCATTGAGGGAGGTAGAGAGTGAGCTCTGCATATTATCCTTGAAGATAAGAGCTCTGGTGTAGAGTTAGCTTTGGTGTCAGATAATATTTGACACAGTTGAAGGGTATTTTTTTCATGTGCAAGGTGGAGATACCAGCAGTATTTACACTAAATCTCTATAGTCAAAGCAACAGTCATGGTATTTTGTTCTAGCTGGACCGAGGGATGTAATTGTGCTCCATTTTTTGTATGCACACAAACACTTGACCTTTAGTTGCACAGGCTAATCCAATTAATCCACTGATATCAAGGATTTCCCTTACAAGGCAGACCTAGTAGGCCAGCCAAGACAGCAGGAGCACAGGAAATGTCAAAGACAGAGCAACAAAAAGCACATTTCATAGTCAGCGAGACATAATTTCAGGAAAAAAGGAGAGTGCAAGCGTAGGAAGGATGATAGCTGAGAGTAAACAACTCCCCCAGGAAGAGGTGACAATAATTTAATTCGATGTGGGTCTGGAGTGTGTAAGAGGCAGCGCATAACAAATCACAAAGTGTTCGCACCTGTGCCGTGGCAAAGTTGGTCCCATCTGTCACCTGTATAGTCATGTTGTACACAGACTGCACCTCTGCATCCAGGGGCTTGGCCACGACTAGAGTTCCCACCCCCACTTGAAGGTCAAACTGCATGTCAAAGCTCCCTGGAATCAAACACACACACAGAGAGTTTCAGGCATTTAGTATTCACGCTGCGTGCTAAACTCAGGTGCTCTAAGTTATTACTGTGTAATTGTTTTGGCCAGGTGCCTGCGTCTGGAGCTGGAGGGTCCATGAAATAAAATGAACTGAAATGCAATGCAATGTAGCAGTGAACCCACTTGGCAGCCAGAAGAGCTGTTAACAGCCACACAAACATCTGTCTTATCACTCCAAAACACAACCCATCTCAGGGATCAAAAACCTGCAGCCGGGTCTTTTTCCACCGGCGGTGAGTGTACAGTTTAGAGGCTTAATGTTTGATTAGAGCGAGGGAGCGGATTGATACACGTTAGGTATTCAGCACCATCCTTCGTCTCATTCCAGCTTCTCTCCCGAGATATCTGGGAGCTCGAGCTCTCCTCAGCATATGAATACTGATTGGGCATTTTTCACAGAGGCACTGATGCGTGTTGAGTCGTAGCAAACCACAGGGATTCGCTTTTTTTTTTTTTTTGTGAGGTTGGTCAATATTACACTACAATCTCACAGTATTAAGAAAAACAGAAATCACAGTCTGTAGTGTCTGAATAAAAAGTATAGTGTTTCTTTCCTGTGTACTAGAGACCCCTCTAGGGGCTCTTCAGAGTTACTTTTAGCATTTCGGTAGCATCTTTTACAAGCAGCGATACAAAATTTGAACAGGTTGTTATATGTATAACATATGTATGCAGAGGGAATTTTGTAGTAATTGTAGTAATTGTGGCAGTAAATTATGACTTAGTTCTGAAACATGTATGGACTTAAATGTTTTAATTTAGACACATTATTTGAATTACTCACCTAGTTTTCGTCATATTTTAAAGTACAGTGTGTAGGATGTAGTGACATCTACCATTGGTGTGTGGCACCTTGCATGGTAGCCTCTGCCATCAGTGTATGAATGTGTGTGTGACCATCTTGTAATTTTGCATCTTACCTTCTAGACATGACTCTGTAGTGTCGAGCATTGCATACATTAATATTTCACATTTCAAATAATATGCAGTTTACGTACTACTGGCTGCATACTAAGGTTTAGAACATACTAAAAAATCCCACATACTGTTTTAGTGTATTTAATAGCATGTTTGTATGGAATTTCTGATGCAATCTACAATTAGGGCCAACTGTGTCACACGCCCTTCCCATTTCCTTCCCAAAGTAGCAGCATACTGGCTGAACCAATGATATGTACCTGTCCTGCCGGGGCAGAGATAAGAAACTAGCGCTATTTGTGTGGAGTGGTTTTCAAACTCAGATCAATCGATACTATCTCTGGTTGAACAAGGTCATAGATTTCTTGAATTTTAAGACGTGTGGGGCATTTCAGAAAGTTGTATGACAAAATTGGCTTTGACCAGACCTGTGTCAAGTGAGCAGTTTCTCCCACATGCGTTCTGAGGGATGTAGAAAGTTTCTCTGGCGAGCCGTCCGCCTTGACGGGGGGAGAGAGAGAGAAAAGAGATTATGAATATTTAGGGAGTCAAGGAGGATATTCTGGTGATCAAAGGTCCGCATCATCTACAGTATATACAGCACTCTGCAAAGTCGACCTGGGAGATGTGATTCATTCAGGGATGATATTTGAGTCCAGTTCTTGAAGTTTGAAAAAAATGAAATATTAATGAGCTTTTCCTGCACAATTACTTCAATGAGATCAACAGTGAGAGTGGAACAGGAATAAAAAACTACATTTTCTGTATCTTTGATGTGTGTGACTGAAAATGAATAATCAACTAATCATCAACTCATTTTCATATTAAACTGGCTCTACAAAGATTTTTGAATCAGTGTTGAGTAGCAGTCAATAATGACGGATTCACTGATTATCCTTTCTTAGATTTGAATCAAAGAGCACGACAGAGCTCCCCAGCTTTAAATGGGCAGACAGGTATAAACCAATACGCTCCTGAGAAGAGTCATTGTTTCCACCAGAGCCAGAGCAGCAGCACAAGCTACTCTTTTATTGTCCTTTGTTTGCCAGCATGCTTTTGGCAAAAGCAAACTATAAAGAAGTGAAATGTTTTATATCAACAATCCACTTTTGCCTGTGTGTGATTAATCTCAGCTCCAGAATGTGTTCAATTTAACAAGATTATCTGGACCATGAGAAATATCCACCACAAATCACCTCCCAAAAACTGGCAGCAGCACCTCTCCGGCAACAAGAGGTAATCGGACCAACTGAAATGTGTACAAATCTGTTATAGAGGTCTGTGAGGAAGCATGCAGCATCAAGAAATGTAATATTTGCAAACATTTACGATTGCATGGTGTGAAATGCATCACTTCCAGTGTGTTGGTTCCGGCTCATCCAGGACAAGTCTGACACAAACCACGAAACTAAGTGTGAAAATGGCCATTGAACAACCAAAAATTGTACACGGTATTACAGCCTGGCTTTCCTCACAGCCAAGCAGATTATGTTAATGAACTGGAAACAACGTAAACCAAACTGTTTTAGCATGGAGAACTGGCACAATGACTTGCTCTAATCCTCCAAGATGATGATACGCCTGATGGATCTGATGATCCGCAGAACTTTATTATATCCCATCTTTTGTTTTGCATTTGTCCTTTTTTTTGTATGTTTTATTTGTGTATGTTGTATCATCACAGTCACCATCATTGTTTGTATTCAAAATTATAACATCAAAACATGTTAACAAGCCACATAACATCTCTCAGAAACATTATCATAATATTCCACCATGCTTATGGATGATGAACAACACCTCATTCATCCATCAATAGGCACTTCAAGGTTAACTTGAACTCACAAATCTGACAGCTTCTGGAATAAAACCAAATTTCCTTTTTTAATATGTCAATTAAAATCAATTTGAATAATTTAGTTCATTTTTGATAGTGTGGCCTGGCCATAAGCCCTGAATAAATGCATTTGACTAAACTTTGACAGCACAAGAAAATTCTGAATATAGATTACTCTCTTTAGTATCACACATTAATTCTCTTACCGATGATATTGAACCAGACAGGTGTGCTCGACTGGCTGACAGCGACGACTCCCACCGGCTGAGCTACAGCGGCTGTCTCTGAGACAGAGAAGTTGTAGTACCTCTGTGTGAATACAAGAGGTACCCGCGAGGGGACAGGTTTACGGATCCACTCTACGTGAAGTTTGACAGTAGACCATAATGGGGGATCACCGCTGTCCTCCGCTTTTATCTAAGAGAAGGGAACAACACTGAGAAACCAGCTGACACCTGCAGGAGCCAATGAATCATTCATGCATAACATTTAATGCTGAAACACCGATAAACCAGCCTGGAAAACCAAACATTTCACAAGCAAAAAGGAGTGTATTTACTGTAAGTTGAGTTTCCCACTACATAGGATCTGGTGTTGTATGTTTTCAGAAAGAGCAAACACTGAGAATGTCAAAACTATACAGATGAGCGCGATACTCATCTTCAGACACAGCACCTACATTTACTTACACCTACGACTCAGCAGCAACCTCCCATCCATGAATAATATTTTTGCTAACCTCAAAATTGATTCCAGCAATTACAGTTTAATGGGATGGCTGTCCCTGCCTGACTTCAAATTGGGCTGCATGCTCTGCCTTTCACACATTAGATAGGAAAAAGCATTAACCACAATAAATCAACACACTCTTTGGTGGAGACTATATGAGAGGTAATTGTAAAATATGCGGCTATAAGTGGTGCTCATTTAAGACCGGAGCCTGTGAGCCAAATACATTATTTAAACTAGTATTTGCTTAGAGAACAGAGTTATCCTGAAAATAAAGAAAGATGGCTGAAAGAGAGAAAATTGGTGTGTTGGTTTGTTGCACACATATAGCCACAAACAATGAAATGTGTGCTTGTGTTTGAGGAGTATCATAAATGCTCTGTGCCACCTGATGTGCATAAACACAACTGTAGCTGCTCCACCCACCTTGGCACTTTTGAGTTCATTGGCCATGACAATACCAAAACAACAAGCTCAAATACCTGGGCTTGTGCCTGATGAAAAATGAACAATGTGATTGCGTTTGCTCCTGCCAACTTTGAAACAGCATGAAAGCAGAGCCTTGACTAATGGAACCTCAAATGGCTATGAATTTAGTCACAGGGACTGGAAAAGCAGCACTCAGGAAGTGAAAAGAGAGGAGCACTGTGACTGAAAGAGGTCACAGGCTCAATCCCAATGTCCACATTCACTGACTTTGAGTTGAGTTCCTGCAAAGTCTTTGAGGGTTTATGGCCGTCCCACTGTCACATCAAGTCCTTCAAATTTGCACAGAAGGATTTAAGGATTTAAGATGGTACATAAAAACACATGAAGAGGAATGCAGCATTCAGCTGTATTACACAGCTGGTTTATTCATCAACCATTTCTTTCACTTTTGCTTAATGAAGTTTGACAAAAACAAGTAAATTGATATTTTGACAGTTGCCGCTCATCTTGTAAGAAAAGAGTATGGAAGAAGTCCAAATAGGCGGAAAAAAAAAAAAAAAAAAAATAAAAACCCACAGTTGGCATAATCAATGTGATATGATACAAATGCTGTCTAGTTCATATTTATACCATTTCAAGCCCTTGCAGCTTCTCACACTCAAGCATTTACCAGGTGACGTCAGTCAAGTCCCTGAGGGGTCAGGGCTCATGGCCTTTAGGGGGACATTGGGATTGGGCCACCGTCTTGTCCCTAGTAAGACAATCTGCCACTGACCCAGTTTAGACAGAAGAGCACTTAAATAAAAAAAAAAAATAAATAGGTCAGTTTTGTCAATTTTTTTTAAGGCTACTATTTTCTTTAACGTATTAACATTCGCGACAAGTGAAGGAGGTTAAATAAGGCTCCAAACTTATGTTAAATGTTGGTGAGGAAAAACTCACAAACAAAGGGGTCCCTTGACCTCTGACCTCAGGATACGTGAATGTAAATGGGTTCTCTGGGTACCCACCAGTCTCCTCTTTACAGACATGCCCACTTTATGATAATCACATGTAGTTTGGGGCAAGTTATAGTCAAGTCAGCACACTGACGGTAGTAGACAGTAGCGCAGTCTGTAGGGAGTTGGCTTGGGAACCGGAGGGTCACCGGTTCAAGTCCCGACATGGACCAAGAACTGAGTGTGAACTGGTAGCTGGAGAGGTGCCAGTTTACTTCTTGGGCACTGCCGAGGTGCCCCTGAGCAAGGCACCAAACCCCCCAACTGCTCGGGGCGCTTGTCAGGAGCAGCCCCCTCACTCTGACATCTCTCCAATTGTTGCATGTATATGGACCTGTTTGTGCATGTGTGTGTTTAAGTTAACAGAGTGAAAAAATTGAATTTCCTCTAGCGGGACTAATAAAGGACTATCTTCTTCTTCTTCTTCTGACACACTGACAGCTGTTGTTACCTGTTGGGCTGCAGTTTGTCACGTTATGATTTGAGTAGATTTTTTTATGCTAAAGTACTGTGAGGGTTTCTGGACAATTTGTCATTTTGTGTTGTTAATTAATGTTAAAAATAATTTCCAATAGTAAATATATACACACATTTGCATAAAGCAGCATATCTGCCCACTCTCATGTTGATAAGAGTATTAAATACTTGGCAGATCTCCCTTTAAGGTTCATTTTGAACAGATAAAAAAATGTGCACTTAATTTGCGGTTAAGCATGACTATGAACCATCCAGCAATTAATTGCTATTAAATATCTGAATTGATTGCCCTGATAAAGATCAATTCTATAAACAAAAATATGAAACTCACAGTGAGGATATCGTAGCTTCCTGCCGTCACCATCTTCTTTGATGACACCATAGCAGTCCTGGGGTCGATGCTGAACTTCTCATCCTCGTTACCGTCGACGATGCTGTAGGTGATGTTGCCATTGGCTCCGAGGTCACGGTCGTAAGCGAAGACGCGGTACACCTGCTCGCCACGCTTGTTGCGGTCTCGTTCGGTCAAGCTGATGCGGTAGGTGACCTCTGGGAAGGTGGGCGCATTGTCGTTCTCGTCCTCGATGTGGACCATGACCCACACAGTAGACTGCCGGATGGTCACGGGGCCATCTATGACTGTCACCTGAGGAAGTGGACGATATCAGGTAGTAATAGAGATGCATCAGTCTTGAACATGATTGTGTCATATGAGCGAGATTTATATACATTTATGAACACCTTAAATCTCCCTGTGTGGCTGAGCTCTTTGTTTTATTGATCCTCCCCTGGAGGCAGAGGCAGAGGTCTGATCACTGATCAATTGGATCAGATGAGGGTGAATACCATTGCTGCCAGCCTGACTGACTCACTAGACTATTAATTACAAACAGGCAGCGCAGACTGGCAGGCGGAGCAGTGTGTGGCGTGCATGGACTGGCATCCCTATTGAAACCTCAGGACAGGACGATATGTAACAACAAAGACTTCTCTGCCCCAATTTCAAACTCCATTTTAGGAGTGAATGTGCAAGTATATGATGCTATTAGATGCAAGCGTCCCTCTGCAACTTTTGCTGTTTGTCATACGCTGGTTTCTTATTACACACTAGAGCTGAGCAGAGTCTAGACAGGTCAATTGGCAATACAGAAACAAAGCACCAGGCTGCAACGCAGCAGGTCAACTGTGGGTTATTTCATTCCATTTTGCAGAGGGCCAAAGTGCTTGTAGATTCAGCAGCATTTAATAAGTTGTAAGAGAAGTCTGTGGAAGTGGAAGTTTGCTCTGAAGTCGAGAATCTGTGATTATCAGGTTCATCTGCATGCAGAGCAGCAGGAGTAACAGAAATGGTAATCACGGAGCTATCTGTATGCCCAGTGTCTGCGCTTATCAAACGCCGGGCAGGCCGATTCCTCTTCTCTCCTCCATATCCCCCATCCTGAGTAGAGAAGATAACCAATGATGAATGATTACATAAAGAAATTCCTAAACCCGGGGCCCAAAACTACGGCCATTCATCACAGTTTATGGAGCCTTGAGGGCCTGCCAGGGTTGTCCTCCACCCGGTCTCTGTTAATAACGGACTGTGGCAGGTGGCGGGGCCAGATAAATAATAATACTATAAACCAATGCTCAGGTTACCTCTAAGAAGTGCTCTGCCTGTTGTTCTCTGTCCAGTTTCCTTGCCGTTGTTGTGATCAGCCCTGAAAATCGTAAAAGAGCAGCTATAGATTACACAAACACAGATGGATGATAAAGATACATTACGAGGTGGCGTGAAAAAGATTCATCTCTCTCTTTACAAGTTTATAACATTTTCAAAGCCAAAATGATTTCCAATTAGGAAGTCTTCCACTTAAAAATGAGCGTGTGCATGCATGTACATATAACACACATTTAAAACTGCAGCCTGCAGCCCTGGCAGAGACGACAGCAACACTTGGCACATGTTCATATGGCCCTGTATAGTTGAGGGTCATTCAGTTGTCCTGCATGGCACTAGGACAGAGGCAAAGGAGCGAGCCTATTGGTAATAGCTTTGATCGAACCGGTTTATTCCGATGACGGTTCGCCAAACGCTCACAGGCTGCGCTGCAGATCACAGAAAGCAACAGCTCAGTTTTTCCTCTGACATCTTTTGTTCTCTTATTTTATTTATTTAAGTGTTTTCTTATTTTGTCATCTACTCTCTAGCTCACTGTCATCTAACTTTTTACACACACATCACTTTTAAAATGCATTAGCACATTCAGTCCCATTATATGACAGTTTTACAATACTGTTAGCAGACATTTGCTTCCCAGAATAAATGAAAGTTGTTGATCACAATCCCTGTGTACTATGCAATCTCAAGAAAGCATCCAGACACAGTGAAATGGACACATTCATCACAACCTGGATCTGTAAAGCTCTGAAAGTTAACACGACAACAAAGCGTTAACGCAAATTCATTTTGACGTCACTATTTTTTAGGTGGGAGCAGGCTCATTACTCACATCACTGAAAACTGAAACTAGAAAACCTAAGAAAATCATTGGTACAAACCATGTCATACTAGTTTGTCAAGGAGGAGGGTAAATAACACCCCAAACTTACGGTAATTCTGACAAGGAAAAACTGGCATGGCCATTTCCAAAAGGGTCCCTTGACCTCTGACCTCAGGATATGTGAATGAAAATGGGTACTGTGGGTACCCACGAGTCTCCCCTTTACAGACTTGTCCACTTTATGATAATCACATGTAGTTTGGAGGAAGTCATAGACAAGTCAACACACTAAATAATTTTATCCTAACACACATATACACAGAAAAAAAACTGATATTATTTTGTTTTTTTAGAAAAAAAACGTCCGTTCTTATTTTCATTCACAGTATGTGCACAAGGATGACAGAGCAGCTGCGTGCACGTGCAAATAAGGACATCCAGACACACATGCAAAAATAACCTCACACATATACATGTACTATATACTGGCATTAATTCAGTGGATTTTTAAACTGAATGTGCTTGAATGGCTGTAATGTGTTTGTCTAGGTGTAATGAAGCGTTGCAGTGAAGTGGGATTATTTTTGGATGCTTAAATAATATGTGCAGTCAACGGATGGACTAAAGCCATGGCTTGCACACGCACTCTGCTACTTGCACATATACCACAGTGTCACCTTGAGCTTGCTATGCTGGCTAACTTCAATTAAGCAAATTAGGAGTAAATCTAGAGCAGCGGTCACAAGCTGTAGGAGAGAGAGATGGGGGGGGGGCTTGTTCAGCAGAACGCACAGCGAGTAACAACGCTGATAAAAATCGATGATCTACAGCGTGCAGCTGGACTACCCTCTCCGTTTTAATTGGACATGAGTAAAAATAATTCAAAAATCCCCACCCACACCTTCACACATATACAAAATTTATGTAATGGTCCACTGGCCTGTTTCAAATCTTTAGACTCCTCCTTCCTATAAAATACTGTCAGTAGCAAATAAGGATCTGTGCACTAAAAAATACTGTCAGTGATGTCAATTTATAGCCTACTTCTTTGCCACGGAAGGGGAATAGCTGTCATACTTTTTCAAACTGGAGCATCAATAAAGTTGAGATTTCAAAATTCAAATTTTTGTTCATTGTTGTTCATGAATATTGCCTCAAACGTGTACAATTGATTTCTTAATATCCTAGTGCAGCAAAACCAATACAATCCAATAGTGGAAAGGTCACACGGCCACCATGAGTCCATGACAGCTCCCTGCAAACATGCATGCTTTTAAAAGAAGCCTTCCTCCTTCTTCCAACACCCTGTGTCAACACGGATCTGCTCTGTTTTCACCCCCCAAAGGAGGCGGGCTTCACTCACACACCCAGAGACAAACAGACAGCACTGGAAGCTGTCACTGCGCATTTACACACTTTGCACTCATTCAAAGTTCAGCTTCAATACATTTTGGGAATTGCTGCAGTACCTCAAACCCATCAGTTTGACACATCCAGAGTGAACTTGAAAAATGAATTACTTTGAACCACCCCCAAACTAGTTTGGAAAAACAATTTGAAAGTTGAAGGGTTTGTTGCAGCAGCAGTGCAGGTCGTACAGTAGTGCACCTGACAGCTACTTCGTGAAAGCAAATCAATCAGCTTTGTTTATTCATCTATCCAATGAAATCACTCCAGTACATGGAAACTTTTTGACTGCGTAAACAGTGAGGAGTGATTCATATTGAACACAACTCTCGATCATGCATGTCTCATTACCAAACTAATAGACTGGAACTGTCAGTCAGATTATTGTGAAAATTATGGTAATGATGTATTCAAATTAATGGTTTCTAAAACTGCAGACTGGTATATCCACACACACACACAAAACCCCATCTACAATAGTCATAAGTTATTTATTGGGCTTCGATAAGCTGGTGGAAGCCAACTAGAAGTGAAAGAAAAGACTGCATGAAACATTAAAAACCAATTGCTCAGTACTGCAATGAGAGTTCATTTATCATGGGGTGAACAAGAGAGTCATCAATACGAGTTCCTCTTGTATAAAATTAATAAGTAACAGATAACAAAATACTGTGGCAGACAGACAGCAGGGCTCAGATGGCTGAAAACTCTCCCCTGTGGCACCCCGACACACACATTATCGTTATACAGCTGCTGTGGTTCACAGAGACATGAACACATGTGGATGCACTCTCTCATGTGACTTCCATACTGTATGAGGTGGCATCATCTTCAGCTGCCCTCTCTAACACACTGCTGTAACCCATTAATCAGTTGATTCCTTCGCCACACTCACTCTTTCTCCATAAATCACACACAGCAGTCGGACGCGTGAACAGTACGTGTAATCTGCTGAAAAACAAATCAGCCGTATTAATGACGGTCACATCTGATGGATGCATCAGCACAGGGACAGTAACTCATTAACACAGCTCAGCGATATAATTACCTGAATCATATTTTACTCTCAAGGATTCTAAAGGGTCAAGAGCAACGTGTGTCTGTGTGTTGGCTGCAGTTAGTATATTGATGAGTGTGTGAGGACCAGTATGTCCGGGGATCAATATTAGCCTTTTCACCCCATTCAGTCATGTCTGCTCCCTTACATATTGTCAGTGTTATATATCCTTGATACTGTAATGCATAAAAGCATATTCTAGGGCTGCCAAAGTTAACGCGATAATGTGTTAACGCAAATTGGTTTTAACGCCATTAATTTCTTTAATGGATTAATGCAACTTGCAATTTTTAGGTTGCAGCAGGCTCAGTTTAATCTGTTGGTACCAACCATGTTATACTAGCCTGTTGCAAAGGAGGCTGACTAACTTATACTAAATTTAGGTGAGGAAAACCTCACATGGCCGTCTTCAAAGGGGTCCCTTGACCTCTGACCTTAAAATTAAAGGGGGAAACTGGGTTCTCTGGGTACCCACGAGTCTCCCCTTTGACAGACATGCCCACTTTCTGATAATCACATGCAGTTTGGGTCAAGTCATAGTCAAGTCAGCACTCTGACACACTGACAGCTGTTGTTGCCTGTTGGGCTGCAGTTTGCTGTGTTATGATTTGAGCATATTGTTTAAGCTAAAAGCAGTATCTGTGAGGGTTTCTGGGTGATATTTGTTATTGTTTTATGTTGATAATGAATGCCTAATAATAAACAAAAACATTTGTATAAAGCAGCATATTTACCCACTCCCGTGTTGATAAGAGTATTAAATACTTATACAAATGTCTCTTAAAAATGTACTTATACAAATCTCATTTAAGGTACATTTTGAACAGCTAAAAAGATGTGCAACTAATTTGCAATTAATCCCAATTAACCATGGACAATCATGCGATTACTCACAATTAAATATTTGAAGTGACTGACAGCCCGAGCATATTCATAAAGGAATAGAGGAACTGACAGAGCACAGCGAACAGCACACCATCAGGTAACTCCTTCAACAATATGTTTAAAAACTGACAAGTTACGTATAGGCCACCATTTTTTCATCATCACTAAATCAGAATGGTCCCTGTAACAGCTGAGACGTGTCTTTTGTTGTTTACTGAAAAACTTGTAACTTAATCTAGGTCAGAGACAGCAAAGACTTCTGATATTTTTCTCAAGATTTGAATAAAAAATGTAATCTCTTTAATAATTCTAATAGCAGCTTCAAGCAAAGCTTGTACTGAGAATGCGTAGGGACCTCCTGAGACTTGCCAGCCAAACTGGAAACACGTCCGAATGTATTTTCCTCTAATAATGTTTTTGTTCTGTATAATGTTAATAAATCTGAATTACTTAAAAAAATAAAAGAAGATTTTAAAATCATCAAAGACTGTGAGAAATAGGGGATCAATACAGGTCCTGACGGGGTTCCTGTCTTTACACACAGCCGTCGAAACGATTCTGAGTTTTGAAATAATGTTCAGACATAATATTGTGATATTCAGTTCACAGGCTGCAGTTATAAATCATCTTTTGTGAGCGTGGTCAAATGTATGAGGAGTTCAAGTGTGTGAATGTCTAAAAAAATATGTTGTAAGCACATTAAAATTCACATTTTGAGAATGTACAAATGAAATATGTGCACATAGTATCTCAACAGTAAGATTACACAGTCGAGTCACTTTTGTGAATGTCTGAGTGCTGATTAAAAGCAGGAAACTGTGTGTAAAATTAAAATGCAAAGTTCCAATGTTGTGTTTGAAATTTAAAGGGTAACTCCACCAACTTTACAAATCTTCTTATAGGTTTTGGAGAGTAACACAGTACATGTGGAAAAGCTTTTTAAAGGTTTCATATTATACTCATTTTCAGGTTCATATTTATATTTTATGTTTCTCCTAGAACATGTTTATATGTTGTAATGTTCAAAAACCCTTTATGGTCCTCATACTGTCTGCCTGAATATGCCTGTTAACCATCTGTCTGAAACGCTTGGTTTCAGCTGATGTCATTCATATACACTGCGACTGGAAATATACTGGGTCATGTCTAGAAGGTAACCGGTCATGAGAGAAACTATCGCAAGATGCTCTTTAATAGTTCAGGTTAGGATAGGTCATCAAGCAGTGAGTCTCACGAGAGTTTTTGCAGATCTCGGATCAGATTTCGCAATTTTCAGGTTACCTTCTAGACTTGACCAATAAACTGGGACACAAGTAGAAAGTTTATGTTTAAAACTGTGAAACTGTGAAGTGGCTTAAATATTGTAGATTTGTGACATCACTAATGTACAGAAATCCTGACGGCTTGTTTCTGAGTACAGGCTTTGTGTATTTCTCCATGGATTGAGCATTTCAATATTTTCACAATATTTACTTGCACTTAAGCCTGCTTTATAATAAAAAAGACATGAAAATCTCAATTTTGCATTATTTATTTAAATTCTATTGTTTTATTTTTTCCTCTTTTCTTGTGATTTTTTTCAATAAAAAATACTTTGATAATACTTATGTTCTTTTTAATGCTCTTTCTTTATTGGGAAGCACTTTGAGTTGCAATGTTGTATGAAATGTGCTATCCAAATAAAGTTTATTATTATTATATTATTATTACTTTTACAATATGTAACCTTTAAACTCTCCATCCTGAGTCTGACAATGTTATAGCAGTGCAATGCTAAATTAGTGGAGTACTTAAAATACACTCACAATTTCTGATCCCATTTACAGCCCAATCCAACGAGACAAAAATAGATCTACCTACTGACTATTACGTAAATCAGAAGGTAGGTTTTACCGCCCAATTAGGCAGCGTTCACAGAAGCAGATGGGTATGTTTGCATGTGCACATTAAAGTTAAATTGGTCAGGACAGGAACAGGGTGCAAAATTTAGCATTCTGCACAAATTATTTTTTACACAGCCTTTAATTTCACATGCAGCATTTTCCGACAGCCTCAAAAAAATCTTCTACAACCACAGGCTGTCTGAACATCATCTCACGAGCTCAGACTCTGAGATCCCATGATAGACGGCTTATGATGAACCCATATGGTGGTTGGCAGTATGTTTTGATAAAAATCAAACTCCAAACCCAAGATAATACTCCTGAAACCTTTTGCCAATGTTGGCCTTTCCCTTTAGACTTCTTATAACTTCCTGAGAAAAGCACGTTTTTATTTATGTTGCTATATATCACACAATGCATAGAAATATACAATTTGTCCCTCCCTCAGAGACAACAAATAGGAAAGGAAATTGCTTTGACTATAAACTCCTTTATAAATAGAAAATATTCACCCCCACACTGGCTTAATAAAAAAACTAACTACACTAATTTCCTCAAGTACATTGCAAAGAGCTTCTGGAAGCAACATTCAGTAAAGAGCGAAGTGCAGATTGTCTGGGCGGGCGGCTCATCAGTGTCCTAGATGTTTTGACTGTGTGGGCACAAAAGTCTTTTTAATTTGTTGTGTGGGAACCAAAGCTTTTTATCAGATGAACATGGAGTAGGAGGTGCATGATGAAAGAAGTCATTTCAGTCATTTCAGAGGCTCGCAAACACAAACAGAAAAGACAAGTGTAATTATTTGTTGTTTTTGAGGGTACATTACTAATTGTGCCATTAGTCTACCACAATATGCTGTCAATTATGTTATCAAGACCTTTTAATTATTTAAAACTCACCTGTTTTGGGGTTGATGGAGAAGAAATTCTGCGGGTTGCCAGCGGTGATGCGGTAATTCAGGCGACTGGGAGTGGAGGTGAGGTCAGGGTCCTGAGCCTGGATACGGATTACTGGCACATCCTTTGGAGAGTTCTCCATGACAACAGGGTGGTAGATAGGATCTGAAGTGAGGGGAGCATTATCGTTGACATCTTCTACCTGAGAGATAAGGAGGGAGGAGGAAAAAGAAGAGGAAGAGAGATACAAGGGAATAAGCAGTTTGCTGAAATGTCCTCTTTATCTGAGTTGGATCTGAACTGGCCAAAGATGTGTTGATAAAACATAACCCTCTAAATCAGCCTGTATGGAAATATTGCATTTGGTATCTTTACTAATCAACAACTCATGAAATGCAGACCTGATCCATTATCAATCACAAAATGGAAATTCATTTACCAGAAAATGTCACAGATGTCACACTTTAAATGCACTGCAAATTAATTTCCCCTTCTTACAGCATAGATCTAGAATATTTATGGCAAACAGAGCGCTGATTGAGTGTTTACTGCGAGGCACCGAGAGCCAAGATGGTTCAGCCGCTGAATGAGGAGCACCTGTGCCTGATTAATCTCCCTAGTTCTGTCTGTGATGAAGAGGCCGCGAGCGAAGCGCACGATTACACCGCCGCACCTGAATATCCCGAAGCCAGAAAACGCAGTTTGTTTTTTTATACACTGCTGAACTCCCCCCCAAAGAGGGAGCAGTGTTAGAGCAGTGGTGTGTGCATTTGAGTGTTTAGACAGCGGATTACTTACAGTGGTGCCAAATGAAATAGAAGCTGAAGCAGAGACTTCCCTCTGGTGGGTATCTCTTGCTCGCAGACTGAGCATTGCTATAGTTATCCACTGCACTGAGCACCATTAGCATTTTAAGAGGGAAGCACAAAGATTGTTGTTTAGCTTCATACTGTTGCTCTGGAGACAAAACTCAATGACAACGTGCAGTAAAAGCGTCAAAACAAGCCTGCAGTTAAATGTCTGCAGGCTGTAAGTCTTTACCAACCAGAGATACAGATAAAGGAGCTAATCCGTAAGCAGCACCCTTTCATACAATGTCATGAACTTGATTCTGATTGGTCAATCATGGTGTTCTACGGTCTGTTATTTCTTATTTCTCTATAGCACACGCTGCTATGGGTGAAGTTTTGATGTTGGACTCTGGAGGACCATTCTTGTGTCATATGATTGATTTCTTAACTAACTAGCGTTGTAATAAGTGGGTTTAATGTACACCTAGTCGGTCACTGAGCGGCATCGTCCTGTTGGGGTTTATTTCACAGCAATGACCAGCTTGCTGTACATTATCCCTTACATGGTATACTCTATATAATAAATATAAAGTAAAAGCAGAGAGGAAGTAAATTCAATCATTTGGGTGGTTGGATATGGTGGAAATGAAAGTGACATTAAGCAAAGAATACTCCACCTGACTCTGTTGTCTTTCAGTGGTTGTAGCAAGCTCACTTTTAGAGCTAAAGCGAAGTTACTTGCATCATATGAAACTAAAAGACCTACATGGCCATTGGTACATGTCATGTTAGGAAGTTGGGAAGGAGCCTTAGTCTAATGCCTCAAAGTTACGCTAAATTTTGTTGAGGAAAAATTGGAAAGGAGATGTTCAAAGGGTCCTTTGACCTCTGACCTCAAGATCTGTGAATGAAAATGGGCTCTATGGGTACCCACAAGTCTCCCCTTTACAGACATGCCCACTTTATGATAATCACATGCACTGAACATGTTAAGTACGCGGGAGCTTCACTTTCATTAGTTTGACTGACAGATGGTTCATCCAGTCATCTGCCAGGTATTTTTTTCGAAAGTGTCTGCCCTTATCCAAACAGTTCGTCAGGTGGGTTAGGGTTAGGGTTAGGTGTCTGTGAAACAAATGAGGAGCCTTTCTCATTTCAGATTATGAAGAATGTGAAAATATGCATTATGCAGAAAAAATAAAAATAAAAAATAACTCTTAGTTCCATTCTTCCTTGGTGGCATTTTTCAACAGTCCCTGTAAATATACAGCACTTTACAATGAAAATGAACATGGCTACCGTTTCCTAGACTAGACAAGGGTAGACTTTAACATAAATACAATGTAATCTTAAGTTGTTAAATATCTACTTAGTTTGAGCATTTTACATTTGTACAAGTAGTTGCACAGAACTCACATTTGTACAGAGCCTGTTTCATGACAAACAAAAGGGCTTCGATGCAGGCTCGCTGTTTGAGGGTTTTAAACCTACTTCCACTCTCCGGCAATTGGTTTGAGATGGCACAAACTGAGTGGAAGTAGGCATACAATTTTTTTTTTGCATGCTGTTTTAATTTTTGATCATTTTTTTATCATATCTGGAGTGATAAAAAAAATGGTTAAATTTCACACCAAATATGTGTAACAAATGGTATCAACCCAAAAATTGCTGCAACAACTTGGTTACAGGTTAAAAAGTTATATATTATAAAGCTGCTGTATAAAAAGGTGACTTAGTGTGCAAAGTAGTAATATACTGTAGATGAGGGGTCTGCAACCTTTATTATCAAAAGAGCCATTTTGCCCCCTCTTCTACCAAAAAAAAAAAGGGGGGAGAAGAAAAAAAAACAGAGAATGAAAAATGAAAAAAAGAGAGTGGGGGGAGGAAAACCCTTTTAAGAAAAATTGGTTTCTTTCTTTAATTTTTGGAGGACTTAAGAAATTTCTCTCTCTCTCTCTTATTTGGGGGTGTTTTTTTGGGAGCGAAGAGAGTGTTTTTTAAAAATATTTTTTCTTTTAATTTTTTTTTTTTGTATTTTCTCTCTCCCCATAAAAAAAAAAGGGAGGAGATAGGCTAGTGGATGGGGGAGGAAGGAAAATGAATATGTCCACGATAAATTAATCTCTTTTTTCACTCTAATTTTTTATTTTTTTTTTTGGTTAGGGGGGGGTGGATAAAAAAAAACAAGAGGGGAAAAGGGGAAAGAGATAGGATTATATTTTTATAAAATAAAAAAAAAAAAAAAATTATAAATTAAAAAAACAAAAAAAAAAACAAAAAAAAAAAAAAAAAAAAAAAAAAAAATATTTAAAAAAAAAAAAAAAAAAAAAAATTATTTTTTTTTTTTTTTAGGGGGGAGAGGGGGGGAGGGGGGAGCGGGGAGGAGGCCTGTAGATTAACTGTTTCAGACATATGCCTGTCTGTAATTTACACAGTTTTAAAAAAAAGCTGTACCTAAATATATAAAGAACAACGTTTTGGGCACTTCATGTGTATGCTTATCTCTCATGAACAAAAAACAAAGGTCATTTCCTCTGTATAAAGCCTCTTATGTATTCAAAGCACATTGTGAATATTGGCAGCAGAGTGTGGGTACCTGAATGAAGACTTCAATAGACGCTGACAGCGGTGTAACCCCTCTGTCTGTGGCATAGACTGTGAGCCAGTAAGAGTCTTTGGTCTCACAGTCCAGGATACCAGCAGTGTAAATCACCCCTGTTGAAGCAGAGAAAGATTAATGCAGTTGTTGCACCTGGCTTGAGAATGCATATCTATTAGGTGTGCGTACGTGTGAGGAGACAGTGTGGGTGTCATCCGCAGAATATATCCCTAAAATATCTCACGGGGAAAGTCTTTGAGTACTAACTTTTCCAGAGACAAAGACACAAATTTAGAGCAAACTTTGTGTCCCTGCTTCAGTGACATTCACAGGCATTAGTGGCGCCGCTGTAGTCACCTTCAATGTTTCAGCTTCTCGAAAGCTAATCACAGCTGACCAAACTGCTCCCAGCTGCAATTTGCTTAGTGCTAAACGTACCCTGAACTGCCCTACGCCAATACAGACGAACACATGCAGACACCCAGACACTCACGCACATTGACTGGCGTGTGTTTAGTGGCCTTAAGGAAGACGAGCGGCTGACAGCTTGGTGACCTCTTAAGGGACAAAGAGAGCGCTCACAATGGATGACACATGGGCGTTTTGTAAAATCGGTCATGCAGGATTTTCCATGTAAACACTCGAAAAATAGCACACATTTCTGCTCAGCGCACACAATTTTTTAAAAGCCAGCATGAGTCTGTTAATTTGACTAGGCAATAAGAAACTCAGGAAGATGTGCAGCATGCGTTTGTCAATGCTTGCAGAGTCTGTGCTTCAGTTCAGAAGCAATTAACCCCGACAAGATGCGAGGCAGAGCTGAGACTGGACATGTGACAGAGTGTGTATTTACTTTGGCACTTTTATGCTTACCTAAACCTCAATGCTTCGACTTCTCTATTATCACTGAAGACTGGATGTAAGTGAGTTTATGGTCTTGCATGCAAAGACTTAGTGTGTTAGTATTAGGGTAGTTAGGGTATTTTTTACCCTGGTCCACTTGACAAGTGAGAGCATCAAGCTAGATAGACAACACAGACAAACTCGGTCACTTAGTTAAAAACGTATCATCTAAAGCAGTGTTTCCCGACCTTTTTTTTTTTCCAGGGACCTGCTTTTTTAAAAATGACAACATTGCGTCCCAATTCACAACATTATCTGTAAGATCGTGAGAAGAGCGAATTTGTGCATAAACATTCCTGATTATTACTACTAGCTCTCGTTTCTTTCCTCTCATCAGTAAAACAAACAGAATGTATGCTAACCTTTCATATTAAATTCATTGTTAATAGTAAGCTACAGTTATCAGAACAGCACAAATTTCAGGCTACCTCATACGCCGGTGCAGGGATGACATATTTTTGTAGACCAACCCAGAAGTTTGCATCGCTAAAAGGTCTGTGGCAAACAAATAATTATGATATTGACACGCTTTGTTCTGTGAAATAATATCCACAAATGAACACCACTTTTTCTGAGGTAGAAATTAATTTTGAAGTTAACGCACTACACCATGGTCGCATGAGCTTGAGTATACACAACGAGGCACTAAAGGCGGACAAGACGACATTTTTTAGTCTTGTTGAGCCACTTTTCAGCAACAGCCTATTTTAAGACATAAAGGCTTCTGAAATTCACGAGTAGGAAATTTTTGACATATTTTATATCGTAGAACAAAACATTTAATAGTTTTAAGCTTGTGTTAACCACAGACCGTATTTCAGGCATCTAAATAAATACCCATTCAAAAAAAAGCATTGACTTTCAGACAAGGGAACCAGAAGTGCAACTTTAATTCTTGTCTAAATCATAACAAAAATATTTTCAGATGGAGGTCCCTCTTATCAAATGGGGTCCGTGAACTAATGTGTATCAATTTAGGGGTCCTTGACACAAAAAAGGCTGAGATCCACAATCATAAAAAATATGTTGTTCAGAGAAAATCCTCTAGCCAGAGAACTTGAGCAGAAGTTCCAGGTCAGTGATCCTTTCTGAATAGATTACTAAAATCTGGCATTACTATTCTCATACAGTAGATGTCTGCTGTCCCCCGACTTGGCCTTCCCCTCATCCACCAGCCCTACACGCCCAGGTTACAGTCACACAAGCATACAAATCAGTGACTCCAAATGTGACCGCGTAGCCTTTTTTTGCATCTTGTTGCAGCCTCCTCAGCCGCACGGAAATGTGTTACCATCTTACCAGAAAGTATGTGTGCGTGTGTGTGTCAGATTATGACTAAGCAGCAGCGTTGTTTGCTGAAACACATCCTTGCTCTGTCGTCCTTGACCATGTCCTTTTCAAACTACATCTCATCTCTGTCAGATAACTCGAAAGAGAGAGGGGCGAGCAAAACAGAGCTGGCTGTTTCAAAAGCTCTTTGAACTCTTAGACCGACAGGCGCTATTCAGTGGTTTCAATATAAATCTGACTTGACAGCATCCATTTTTACCAAGTAACACACTTCAAAGAGTGAAAAAAAAAATACCGGGGTCATGGCATATTTTCTGATCTATAGTTCACAGTATTCTTGGGTTTACATCCATTTGTTATGTTTATTCAACTTTTGGAGTCCCACAATCTAATTAATGTCACCATATCAAATAATCAATGCCAAGATTGATGAGAAAGTACTGTGTGTATTTCTCAGAGGCACAGCTGAATAGCTCTGTGTGTGGCAGAAAAGAAAACGTCAGGAAGTACTGGCTGTTAATTTTTAACAAATGCAGGATAGATTACTTTTTAAAAGTGTGTCTGCCTGTAACTGAAAGACTGCTTTATCCTGACTGTGACAAATCTTGGCGCTTGCAAACACACTAATAGAGGAGCAGTGGCTTCTGACAGCTGCCCAATGAGAAATCGCAAGGCTTGCTTTCCCCCAACCAATGACAAGAATACCAATTTTTTGTTCAAAGTACAGGAGTGCTAAGGATTTAAGCCAGAGAAGATCCTACTTCTTTTGCTGATAGATAGCTACTATCCACCCATATAGGAGTGAGTCATCTTAAGCATCTAAATATCAAACGTGGGAAATTTATAAATGGTAATAAAATAAGATATGACAGACAATGGGGGTGTCACGGACTGCACAAGATGCATCATAGAGCCATTTTACTATAGGGGGGAGGGAATGCACAGCTTCAGACAGGCTTAACAAAATCGATTTATCACACAATATCTAATTCTCTCTGTCCCTCTTACTCACTCTCACTGTCTGTCTCTGCACTCAGTTTTGGCACTAAGAGCCACAGATTGACAAGCAGTCAGAGCTGAGCCGCTCAACATGGCAGCTAAATGCATGGTGGGAGGACAGAGCGGTGCCGCGCTGTCCACGCCTGACAACGCTGACTTCTATGAGATAACATGAAACACTTGATGAGGGAAAGCTTGGCGTGCGCTTACTGTCTCCTCTCATCTGATACCAAAAAGGGTCAGAGACTTTTGATATTGGGGAGGCGGATAACAAAAGCTGCAACTTAAAAAACAAACTTCCAGACAGAGAAAAATAAATATATAAAAAGGCGTGGGTGGAAGAAAGCAGTATTTTTTTCTGACACTTTTTATGTACTCCAGACTCCCCCTACATCCTCTTCCTTCCTCTCTTCGCTTCACTTCCACTCCCCTTCTCCCTCCACTTTCTGCTCTAACAAGCACTCTGATTTCCCCTGGAAAGTCTGCACTCAAACTTTCTCACTGGCTGTGATGCGCCTCACTGGGGTTTTAATACTAAAGTAAATAACAGCTCCAAGTACTATGAGAGAACACTGCAGGGATCTGTGTACTGTAACACTGTTTAACCTATGAATACAGTGTGTACACTATACATACGTAATCATGTATACATAGTCATATATATGAAGAGAGATAGAGAGTGGGGGCAAGAGACGTTCCCTCCACGTGTCCATCTGTTTCTCTCCCAACTACAGTCAATACTAATTAGCCTAGTTAAAGGTCAACACAGGCCTCCAGTGCAAGTCATGTACAGTAGGGACCAGTGTGACAAGAGGTGAAGGAAGAGGCCAGAAGAGGAACGCTCTCATTCATTCCCCAAAAACAAGAGCTCAAATAAACTCTATAATTAACCACTACTACTTATTTTATTTAAGTCAACAACTACCAGTGAAAACTCATTTTTGTAGTTGCTGTTCTATATGATATTGTTGCAATTATATAACTGCTAGTGATTAATTTGTATTTCGATACTAATTTTACACTTTGCTCAAGTCTTTTAAAAATATTAAAGGTACAGTGTAGGATTTGGCGGCATCTACTGGTGTGGTTGCAGATTGCAACCACCTGAGCACCCCTCCGCTATCTCCTCCCTTTCTTAGACTACGGTAATGTGAGCCGCCGAACACAAAACCGCGGTAACGCCGTTTGCCACGCTCAGGGGCCGTCCTTACTGTAATAACACTATTCAAGGAGCAACAGGAGTCAGACGGCGTCTGGTGGTACCAAAGGTTTTGCACTCTGCTGCTCCCGTTACCGCAGTTTCACAAGCGTGTCGGAGAACTACGGTGGCCTTCAGGTGACGTAAAACCGTGAAAGTCTCTCTCTAGAGCCACCGCCTGGTTTGTCCGTTCAGGGCTACTGTAGAAAAATGGTGAAGCAACACGGCAGAATCAATGTGGAGAAAAAGAGGTTTTTTTCTCAGCTAGCAAAAAAACAAAAACTCTTAGTTTCAGGTGATTATACACCAATGAAAACATAGTTATGAATAATATATACCATTTCTTCTAATAGACCCCTGAAATGTTACACACTGCTCCTTTAACTAATCAGATGTACATTTTGGGGTCTACATAGTTTTTCACACAACATCTTATCACCTGTTCCTACTGTGACTATGTCTTATTATTCTGCTGCTACTTGATTGGCTGAATTTAAGGTTTTATTAAACATGTATTCAAGCAACAAAATAAATTTGGTCAATTACAAAGAATGAAGCAGCACTGATGGTATTAAAACAGGTTTTACAACGCAAAATGAATACTAGTGGTATCAATCACAAGAAAAAAGTGATTACCGGAAACACAGTTCATAAATTCAAAACATACTCTCTAGTAACTAATTAAGAGGAGTGAAACCGGGTTAGATATATGGTATTTAAATGAGTGGGTATTGAGAGGGGAAAATGTAAATAACTTATGAAGTAATATGAAAAGTACTGATTAAATCATAGTGCTACATTAAAGTAGAGACTGCGGGCAGAGCAGTGCCATACTAGAGACTACTTTCTTTTAAACAGTAAAATAGTGACTTCCACTTTAAGCCCTCCAAATTCCCACAAGTTGCATCATATGCAATACAGGACCTGTCAGTGGTAAGACTTGGTGTCACGGGTAACTATGAGGAACTACTCACTGTTGAGTACCCTGGAGAAATGAGTGAATGAGGGACTGATTTCAGAGCTTGGAGTTTGAATTTTTCAGCACTACAGAGACAGACGGAGAGAAAGATTACAGATAGGTTTAAAGCTTCAGCACCGCGACTGGAGACAGAGATGGCAACAATGAGCCTTGATGGGAAAGCAGGAGTTCTCACTTACGCCTACTTTCGTTCCCATAGAAATATCAAATATGCAGATACGAGTCCAATTTCTCGGATGGAAATGTAGCAAATGGCAAAATTTTATCCAGCTGTTCATGTTCTCGTGTTGCATGCAACACCTTTTGAATTTGGTGAAATTTAACTTCACTGAGGTACCCTGCAGAGTCTGCACATGTGTGAGCAATATCCATTGGGCTTTCTAAGATGACTTTAATAAAATACATCCTAAGACCTATACCCTTTCCATCTTCATACGGAGTTCTTCTAGTAATGGTCAGTGTTAAGAGTGACATTTAAGTTGCAAACTTTAATGCATAACTACGTAGAAATGGATCAAACATGACTGAAAAAAGGTGTTTTTATAAAACGGTAAAACGGGTCCTGAGAGTAGTGCATGAGACAGATATTCTGTCCTCCAGTGCTCATAATGGCATCTGCAAGATTGTTGTAATGTACTGCTGAGTACTGTTGTAATGTTGTACTGTTGTAACCCAGCAGCCATGTTGAGATCAGATGAGGAAATAACAAGCACCGCCCACCAGCCAGGCTAGATTATTTAAAGCCTGAAAACAGAGCCATGAGCAGATGCAGAAGTCTAGTTTTCTCTCAGAACACTTGAATTACAATAAGCTGAAAGGTTGTTATGAAACTTTTGCCTAATAATGCCAAAAATATTCTGCCTACTGAAGCTTTAATATCTAGGGCTGCCCCCTCTAAGTTGACGAGTCGACTAATCGTCGGTTTGGTCTTAGTCAACTAAGATTTATTTAGTCGATTAGTTGTTTTTTGAATGCTTTTTTCATGCTGAATGACTTATTTCCAAGAAACTTATGAGCACACCTTTGGTAAACACCAGATTTAATGTGCTGCTTTTGTGTAATTATTTGCGGCAACACATAGTTTTACAGATCTATCGATTGTATCCATTAGTCAATAAAATCATATGTTAGTCGACTAAGAAAGAGAGAGAGAGGAATTTAAAAAAAAACACATATTCTGAGTTTATCCATCTCTCTGGTCCTTAAACTGACATATTTATGTGGAAAGAAAAATCAATTTGCAACATTAGCTGCAAAATATGCTGACTGTTACATTAAGAGGTGCCGTAAGTGTTTCTGATTGATTACATCTGTAAAAGAGTGTGTGTTTAAAGTGCATTTTTTATCGTGTGATTAGCTATTTAGTTTTCTTGTGTAAAACATAATCATTCAGTAATATGTTATTTAGCTTTGGCAATAAAGTAACCTCAACATTCATGCCCATTAAGTTTGTTTGAATTAAATTGAGAGAGAGCGAGAGGGAGAGCTGGCCTCTCATTCTGTACATGTGCCAATGTGAACTAATATGAACTGTCCTATTTTCATACTGGATATTTGATTCATTTTATCCCTGGGTGAGTGAGTCACAGTCCCTTGTTTGGATCAACATGATTTCAGCTGCGGTTTGACTCTGCAGGAAAGTTCAGAGACAACTGCATGCCTTTTTTTTTTTTTTTTTTTTTGAGGGTCAGGCCTCCTTTAATAAGTCACAGTGATTTCAGTGCTCTTGGAAAGGATGGTGGTGCCGCGCAGGACAGCCTTGATCAATGTTATCCACATAGCGCTGGATCAGTTGTACTGAGCAGCCTGAGGCCCAGCAGCCAGTGTAGCTGCCATGCTGCCCTCATTACAGTAATGATCTCCCAGTGCACAGCTCCCACGTGAGGCCCCATCAGCACCCTGACTTTGACTGTACCTCACACTCTCCTCACCTCTCTCCCTCAAATACACACATGGTGATGCTGTCTCATACACAATGCAAACCACAATGTTACAGATAAATAAACTAAAGCAGCTGGGCAACAACTACACATGCAATGGCACAGATATAGTAAGATCCCCCATAGTACGCAATGATTAGCAACACACTAAGGCGTTGATATTCCACGCATGGCCCTGTAAGTTATTGGATTTCCACTTTACATAAATGGGCTTCAGAATTGATCTTGTGTCGCACCTGTGTCTTCGTCAATGGTGAAAGTGCCCAGTCCGCTGCCTCCTCTGACAGAGTACCTCAACGCGCCATCTCGCCCCTTGTCGTCGTCCTTTGCGCTGACTGTCAGGACACTTGTGCCTGCACGAGAGTTCTCCTTCACTGAGCCTCTCACAGCAAAGTCGGAGAAGTAGGGTGCATACAGATTCTCGTTGACATCCATCACCTGAAAAAATATAATGGTTCACTTCAATATTGACTGAAAAATTTAGTGAAGATATGTATCATACGGTATGGGGATGTACAGTATAGCACTAGACCAATATTATATAATACATTATGGCTAGCACCTATTCAGGATATAAAAATGTCAACATTTAATTGATGCAACAGATTTTGATTTAAAACTGATTCTGATACGCACCTCCACCTCCATGAATGTCTGACTGACGAGGCTGGGTATTCCTCTGTCCTCTGCAACTAATGTCAGATTGAAAAACTGTTGTTTCTCAAAGTCCAGCTCCTTCCGAATCCTCAGCACTCCGCTTGTAGAATCGATCTGTACAAAGCATTACAATACCATGCATCATAGGCTGTCAATAAAAAGAGGATCAGCATATGCAAAGGTATAGACAATACAAATAATGAAATCACCTACCTCAAAAGTGCCGTTGAAGTCATTAATCAAGGAGTATCGGACCTGTCCACTGGGGCCCATGTCTGGGTCCTGGGCCTGCACCCAGGTAATCACAGCCCCTGGCGGGAGGTCCTCCAGTACTCGAGCACTATAGCTGCTTGGGATGAAAGCTGGGGCACAGTCATTGACATCCTCTATTATTACACTAAGAGTAGTCACTGACGACCTTCGAGTGCCTCTTTCAGCCTTGTCTCGCACTTCAATCTTCAATGTGAACATTTGGATGCTTTCTCTGTCCAAGTGGCTTGAAACAAACACACTTCCAGTTTCGCTATCGATACCAAACTGAGGGACACTGGTCAGCATTACGTAGGATAGCTGTCCATTTTGACCAATGTCTCTGTCAAATGCAGTCAAGGTAATAACCTCAACGCCAACAGCTGAGTTTTCAGCAACAAGAGCGGAGAAGCTGTCCTGATAAAACTGGGGGTCGTTGTCATTTGCGTCCTCAATGATCACAGTCAGTAGTCTCCAACTGCACATTTGGGGAACGCCCTGATCATAGATGGTGATATTAAGGCTGTAACGATCCAATCGCTCACGGTCAAGTGGCTGCAACACAGTTATCAACCCACTCTCCATGTTGATATTGAAGCAGTTTTCTTTGTTACCGTCAGATATGGAAAAGAGAACACGGCCATTGAAGCCTGTGTCACCATCTCGTGCTCTCACCTGGAAAACACTGGCACCAGTTGGGAGGTCCTCTCTCACAAGAATACTAGTAGGCAAAGCCTCAAACTGTGGAGCGTGTTTGTTCATAGAGAAAATGTCTGTATATCCCTCATCTGGTCTTGCTCTCGCCATAGCAGATGCTTTTGAGACCATTTTTTCTGCCAACAGCTGGGCCACCCAAGTCTCCTTACAGGTGAACCCCATGGGTGACATCCTACCCCTCACCACAGATACATTCACAAATGTGGGCTCTGACAGTATCTCACCATCTGTTGCAACTACTTTCAGGTTGAATATCCCACTTTTTAAACTAGCCAGTCCTAACGATCTTTTCAATGACAAAGCCCCTGAGTCTGGATTTAAGTTAAAATAGTCTAACTCGTTCCCAGACAGTATCTTGTACGTCACCATTCCCAGCTCGTCCATGTCCACAGCTGACAAGGTGACGATAGTCTGACTGATGGGGAAATCACGGCTTATCATCCCCCTGCAAGAAACCCTCTCAAAAAGAGGCTGGTTGTCATTTATGTTTATCAGACGGATGGTGACATTGACTTCACTCTCCCGTCTGTAGGGCGAACCCCAATCAGACGCCCGCACTGCAAAGGTATAGATATCATCTGACGACTCAAAGTCTAGGTCTCTTGTGATCCTCACCTCCCCGGAGTCCTGGTCTATTGTAAATGGAAGATACTGTTGGCCACTTATTGTGTGTGTTATACACCCATTCTCTCCTTTATCGGCATCCACGGCAGACACCACAAGAGCGACAGTGCCTACAGGTAAGCTCTCGTTGATTGCAACATCATAGAATGGCCTGTTGAACACTGGAGCGTTATCATTAGCATCTTCTATGGTGATTTGGACCCTTGCTCGTTGCTGACTGATAATATCAACTACCTCCATCTCCATGAAACCCTGTGATATTCTTGTCAGCTGCCTTGTGGTCATAATAACTCCAGTCAAAGGGTTTATATCAAAGTACGTCAGATCTGAGGGGCCACTGAAGCTGTAATTGACACTCAGAGGAGTTGGGGAGATTTTCACCACCTCCACAATAGTGCCTGGGGGAGCTATTTCACTCAGCATGACTACATAAACATCTTTCTCGAAATTCACCAACACTGGATCTGGCTTTGTAACCAACAACTGAACAACTTGAGTATTTGAAAACTTAGGCGGTATGCCCCTGTCTTTAGCTTGGAAGGTTAAATTGCAGCCATAGGGGAATGTATTCCATTCAAACAATTCTGACGTTTTAACACGATACTCATTACCGATAGGTGATCGATCAACTACAAATTGTTCAAGGGGGTCACCCTCAATGATGGACACCCACTCTATATCCCCAGATACCCCCTCATCTTTGTCCTCCACAGTCATTATGGCGTAGACGGGGTCCTTGTCCTCCCATGATGGAACGACAGCGACTGCATTGAGAACAGGAGCAAACTCATTAACTCGCTCCACAGTTAGGACCAGCCTAGCAGTGCTGCTCACACCATTGTTCCCATAGAGCTTCATCCCTCTGTCGATCACCTGCACCTCCAGCTCAAACCGGTCTTGTTTGTCCATCCTTGGCCGACCCGTCAGCGTGATGACCCCGCTGGTTGGATGAACAGCGAAGAGTTCAATTCTGTTCTTGAAGAAGTAGTAGAACTCCCCGTTGGAGCCCACATCAGCATCCGTGGCTGTTACCCGTCCTATGCTGGCACCCAGAGGGGCGCTCTCAGATACAATGAATGAGTAGGAGGTGGGGGAGAAGAGAGGTCGGAGATCATTGGTATCCAATACCTTGATATAAACAGTGGCTAAGGCCTCTAGGCCTCTGTGGGCAGATGCTTTAACTGTCAGTGTGTAATTGTCCTGTACTTCCCGATTCAATGTGGCACCGCTGCCTCCGTTTGTGCGTATACGGAGGAAACAAAAATCCCCAATTACAAACTCCTCAGCCTGGAAGAGTCCCTCACTGTCTCCAGATTCAATGGAATATTTTATGTCTAAAGACCGAGGTGGGCCAAGAATGATGCCCATTTTGACCTCACTTCTGGTATAGGTTCTTGCCGCAGAGTTCTCAAATATGGAGGCATTATAGGCCGGCTGGGTGAAGAGCAGCAAGCCTTGTCCTGCCCTCGGTTCTGTCAGGAACTGGCCATGGGTTGAGTGGAAACAGAGGAGGAGGAAGAAACAAATAAAATGGAAAAGAAGAGAGAAGCTGGGTAGAGGAAGCATATTTCCCCACCGATTAGGCTTCATCACTATTCCATCACCCAGTCACCCTATATTTGGAAAGCAAAGAAAAACAGATCTGATTCAGTGGGTGAGTTGTTGAAGACATGCACTCTGCAATGCATGCTAAAAATGTGACAGAGAACTGTGAGACAAAAGTTACAAAGACATTTCAGGGGTACTGCTTATCACTACAGGGATATGATAGCATATTCAATGTTGCACATTCCAACAGTTTGCATTCAAACGCTGAATACTGCACCCCAAAAGACTCCGAAGCGAAGACTGACATATCTTGAAACAAACCACATCAAAGCACAGCGAACTTACAGCCTCAGTGAAACACATCATGTCACCAAGTAAAATAACAGGGATCAGGAACAATCACAGTTACTATAATGCAGACTAGAGTGCCTAAAAGACACAAGAGCTTGTTATTATAAAATGTATACGACAAAGGATAGCCATGGTCTGAGAAACAGCATAGTGCACAAACTCTCTGAACCAGCCTGGTTTCAATGAGTTATTATCAGTGGTGGGATGTAACTACGTACACATTCACTCAAGTGCTGCACTTGAGTAAACTTTTGAAGTTCTTGTGCTTTAATTGAGTATTTCATGCATATTTTATGCTACTTTATACTTCTACTCCACTACTATTTGAAGATAAGATAAGATAAGATAAGATATTCCTTTATTAGTTCCACAGTGGAGAAATTTACAGCCAATTGAAATGAAATTGAAAGCCAATATTCTATCTATTACTCAATTTATTAATACTAAATGTATACTGTATATCAGCTAATAAATTACGACGTATTATTGTGGCTTACTGGTGGTAAATAAAACAGCTGAAATTAGGCCCAACTTTACCAGCTGCAACATTAGTGATGCTTACACATGAATGTATCACTAATTATAATCCAGTAGGCCATTTTGCACCATATTTGTACTTTTACTTTTGATTTATATACATACTGTGATTCTAATACTCACTTAAGCAAGAGGACTTGTATTTGTATTATCTTACTCGTGTATTTCTACACTGTGGTATTGTTATTTTTGACCTGAGTACTTCCGCCACCGGTTATCATCAGGTCGACAGTCAAAGTTTAAACTCATTAGTAATTGCTATAATAGTAAAGGAAATGGAAAATGAGATGACCTATTTAAAAACATTTTCTTTTCTCTTTTTCTTTTCATTTTAAATGATTTTAAATAAGACTACTCTATGGGCTATTGTATAAATGTTGTATCATTGACTTAGCATTAATACACCTTCAACAGAAACTAAAATACAGTATATAAGGTCTGAGAAACATCATTGTGTACAAATACTTTCTGAAACAGACTGGTTTCAACTATTTATCATCAGTGGTGGGATGTAACTAAGTATATTTACCATTCACACAAATACTGTACTTAGTAAAATGTTGAGGTAGTCTACTTGGACTTGTGTAGTTCATTATGGATTACTCTGCAGTAAATAAAACTGAAGAATTTAGGCCAAACTTAACCAGCTGCAAGATTAGTGATGCTTACACATTAATTCATCACTAATTATAATCCGGTGGGCCATTTTGCACCATCTTCTTCTTTTATTTTGGTTTATCCAGATTCAAGATTCACATTATTGTCATTTCACTGAGTATTTGTATACAAAAAAATGAAACGAAATATTGTTTCTCACCACCTCCTGTCAAAATATAGCATAAATAAGAAATAAGGTGAACAATAACTAAAATAAAAACTAAGTAAACATTTCAAACACAATTACACACAATTAGGAGTTAAGCACACAATTAGGTGTTCAGTAGCAGTGCTCGGTAGGGAAAAGTCCATTAATGTCCTTAGTAAAGTGCTGTTTACAAATTGCCTTTGACAGGTGACTAGCTGTCAAACTGTGTCTGTGTTAACGCAGGGGGGTTGGATATGAGCATGTATATCTAAATACATTCTGATGCTAATACTTATGTAGCTTTCTTTTACTTATTTACTTAAGATTTTGAATACAGGACTTTTACTGTTTTGTATTATTTTAGGCTACTTGTGTATTTCTACACTGTGTTACTGTTACTTCCCACCACTGGTTATCATCAGGTTGACAGCCAAACTTTAAACTCATTAACTGCCAGAAAAGTGAATGAAATGGAAAATGAGGTGAGCTAATTAAAAACATTTTCTTTTCTCTTTTTCTTTTCATTTCAAATGATTTTAAACAGGCCTACTGTATGGACTACTGCATACATGTTGTATTCATAACCATAGCATTTATGAACTTCAACAGAAATTAAAATATATAGGCTGTATTATTAAACTGATTCTTTGACACCTGCACGTTTATAATGCATGTAGGACATAGTAGAGATTCATATCTGCACCAGATAGGCTGTCACCATCGACTCCGATTACCATGGGGAGACTGTCCCGGGAGATATTGGGGCGCATATATCGTCTCCCATGTTGATGCAGATGCAATGGGGCTCCCTGCCGTGCAAAATCCACGAGTTTATGAAGCTGCAGCTACATCTCAATTAAACATGTTGTACACAGACTTCACTCACACACCAGAGCGTGTCCTACCTTTACACGAAACAGCTGTAATCAGTGAAAGTAAATCCTTCTCCATCCTTTCTCCAACAGAAAAACAGAAAGGCACGAAACAATCGCGCAGAAGTCGGTGCTGATGCGCGAAATGGGAAAAAATCATCTGCACATATCCCGACAGGCAGTTGACTACTAGGCTGCAGCCATCCTCGTTAAACTAAATAGCTATTGCCCCAGTTTCATGCACCTGACAGATAACCCTGAGTACAGTGAGCTACTTCGGCTTTATCTGCTATAGTTGACACAAAACTGACGTTAAAGCAGTTAGGTGTCATTTGCTCGTTGAGGTTGAGGTCCGACGTAAATGTGGTATAAAGAACATGTCGCTTAAGTTGGGAAGCGGTCAGCATCAGTTGTCGCTTGAGTGGGACCACGGTGCGCTCACACAGGATGGAGGTGGCGGGTTGGGCAAGCTCCGATCTTTGCCGAATGTAGCCGACACAATCCGGAAGTGTAACGTGCAGCAGTGGCAGCAGTGTACGGCTCTGTGTCTTATCTCTCTCTCTCTCTCTAACACGCACACACACACACACGCGGGCTTTTTAGTGGTTAGTTACACATCTGTCCACCAGTTAAACTTCGTCCACCCGCCATCATGTCCGTTTTGTGTTATAATAAGGGATGTGGACAGCGATTTGATCCAGGAAATAACCCGGACGGTGAGTAGTGTTTTAGCTAACTACCGCTGTTAGCAAGCTAACGTTAACCTCTGATGATCATCTGGAAATTTCTACAGCGAGCAGGCCTGCTGGGCCCATGTAGCCAGTTTCCTACTACTGTAACTGACTGGACTCAACACAGTAACAACTTCATTCATCAAAACTGCTGTATCTGATAAGAGAGGAAGCTAATAACACGTGTTGACTTGTCACGATGTTGTTGGCATGTTAAGCTCCTGTGATTAGCACGTTGAGTTAGAGGGTAATGTTATACTTGGCAGAGGCATTGTCCCCGGACAGGACATACTGTATGTCAGATTAAAGTTTCAGAAACACATCATTTAACGATTTTACTACACGCAGACTATCTACAACACGTTTCTAAATGTTGCCACCACAAGTGAAAACAGCGAAAACACGTGTTTTCACCAAGTAGACAGACCATGTTAACACACAGCTTTTAAAAGGAAGTAACGCTATCTCTGTTTACTCTCTATTTATTCTCCGTTTATTCATCAAACTGCGTGTTTTTAACAGCTTTTGGAGCTGTCTGACACGTTTCACATGGGTTGTCAAGCAGCGTTAATTTCTACCTGAAATAACAACACAAAAAAAGACATAAACACTGCAAAATTATAACACTGTAACCAGAGAGAGAGGTTGCCAGTTAACTGGATATAGATGCTAACATAATCACCACAGCCTGCTATATGTTACAATGTACTCACATAAGGAAATGTAAACATTTAATGAGGCTCATAATGTTTTGTAATTGTAAAACCTGCTATTTACGGCACATCTGCCCCTCAGCATGCAAAGATGCAAAACTAGGACTAGGGATGTACCGATATATATCGGCTGATACTGACTCACATAGCTGGATGGGATATCGGTGACAATGGGGCCAATCTATTGAATTCAATTCTATGTTTACATTATACTTACCACAGTCCAAAAATAGGGAGGATTTCAAAACCAAAGTTGTTGGTTTTGGGTTCAAATTAGAGTTTCAGAGACTGTTTCTTGCATTCTGGTGACTTTTAATGAGTAAAAACAGCAAACTAATAAGTATGCTGCACCAGCATATTTTGTTAAATACACCTACATTTGGTTTTTTTTTTTTTTTTTAATTCTCAGGAAAGAAAACTGAATAATTTGAATCTGGAGCTCTGGCATAAACTAATAGCCATCAGTTTTGATTGATTGATTGATTTTTTGCCCCTGCTTGAGTATTTTTGTCTTAGTATTCTCCATTTCCCTCTCCTCTCACTCAGTGAAGGCCATTTCAGCCACAACGTGACAACAGCATCACTATGCTCCTAAACCTGTTATTTCCGCTGCCTTGTGCCACACCACAGTGACTTTGCTGTGATGCTGTGATTTGTGGCAAGCGCAGCTTAAACCATGCCACAGTGTCTCTCCTCAGCCAGGAAAAGACATTTGGTGTAGCTGTGTTGTTAACAGGGTGGAAACAGTATGGCTTATACAAGCTGTACAGTGCCAGAAACAGGTTGAGATAACAAACAGGAAAAAAAAAGAAAAACGTGAAAAATTGGCAGAAATTGTGAGAAATGCGGGATAATTAGAGGGCAATGAAAAGTTGGAGTTTCCCGGGAAAATCTGGAGGGGTGCAAGTATGGTTTATATACCATACATCATATTACTGGGATTTTAATTCCTGTTAAAAGGAACAGTGTGTAACATTTAGGAGGATCCATTGCGAGAAATGTAATATAATATCAAGTAAAATATAATGTTTTTTCTTTAATACATCTCCACCTGAAAATGAGAATTGTTATATTTCCATTACCTTAAAATGAGCCGTTAATATCTTCATACGGAGGGAGTCCTCTTTATGGAGCCAGCCGCCATGTTTCTACAGTAGCCTAGACTGGACAAACCAAACACTGGCTCTAGATGGAGGTTTTCACACTGGCCACCGTAGTTCTCCGGCACACACAAGTTTCAGGGGGTTTCAATCTGCAACTTCACCGCTACATGCCAGCAGATCTTACACACGGCTCCTTAAATTTTGACCACTTTTTTTTTCTGCATTAAAGAGATTCACACTTCACACTAATTTCTGTTCATTTTAAAGATCTTTTGCTGTTGTTGCAGGTGTAGGGTTTATTGTTATTATAAACATATATCTGTATATTTCTTTGTTAGATTTTGTTTTACACAGTTAGGAAAGCAAGGGTAAAGTCAAGCCTGATGTTGCCTTACGCATAAAAGAATGATACCAGTCACTTCACACAGTGAGCTGTACAGCTTATTAATTAATCACTGGTATCAGATCAGTACAATCAGCCGATTCCCAAAGCCCAGGTATCCCTATCAGCACTGAAAAAATCGGATTGGTGCATCCCTAACATCCCTAAACCCATAAGAGATTTAGAGTTGAAGGCGAAGATATATTAAGATAAGATTCATTTTCTGTTGGGCAGTAACAAGTAGGCTTATGCCTGAGGAAAGTCAAAGTATATTTTGGGCCCAGACTGTCTGCTGCCAGCAGTTAAATATCAATCTGTGAAGGTGAGAGTGGTGTCCCCAATAACCAGGGGCCTCATTTAGAAATCAGAACATTTGACAAATGTAGCCGAGCTTTGATATGTTTACACTGCATATTCCTCATTGAAGCAGTGGCCAAATCCTTGATTAAATGCAACAAAAGATGCCTCAGGAGGCATAGACATTTTAAAATCCATTCATCATCTTGAGTAAAACTAATTATCTCATTGCCTTTTGTCATGTTTGAGGCGATGGCTGAGTTGGTGTTTACACATTTGGCACACAGTTTATGGTGTATATCATCCTGTTTTATGTGAGATATAGATTTGTAAATCTTTATTCCTCACACATTTAGCTCATACAAATTATGAACTTCTCCTAATGAAAACCCAGTGTACCTCCAGGAGTACAATACCTCAACAAAACCACTAGGAAATTCACTTCTATAAGCTTGTGTAAGATCCTGGTAATTCACTTCTTGATCTTGAATGTCCTTACTTACGATCAAGTTTGCTCATGAAACCATTTTTATATGAAGCCACTGATCAAAATGTAATTGAACGTTCAAGGTGGCATTGTTGTCTTCAGCTCCCACAACAAAACCTCAGTGAGCCCTTTAATTCCTTTCGTTAGAAATGTCCTCTTCTGTCTTCAGGTAATAATAGGCTGCCTCTTTTCATAACAACAGAGTATATTATCATTACCTATAGGAGTATGTAAGAGATGTAGCTAAGGCAACAGCATGGATGGGGCATAGTTCAGTGGAAAATGCTTCATTTATGGTGTCACCCAGCCTACATTTTTTTTATTCATTCAGCAGTGATTTATCTTGTAGGGCAGTTAAAAAAGAGGACATTTAAAACATCATGCAGTACTTTTCATACAAGGCTGATCTCAGACTTTCTGATGACATCTCAAGTGTATCATCAATCCAGACCATTAGTATTCATTCATATGGCTAAAATTGTCACATGTGGAGGTCTTGTATCAGGTTCATGTAGTTTTGTGTCTTGTTTGACTTGTAAGTTGCTCATATTTCAATTTTTCAGTTTGAAAGTTTGTTTCGTCACAGAAATTGGTTCTATTGAAAGGAGAGTGTAATAAAAATTCACAATTATTTGCTAATGGCCAATTTAATACTTAATGCATTTTGTGTGCTGCTCTTCATGCGGTGTATCTTAAAGATGAGGATATATATCGATGTTTCACTTCGCATCGATGATATTGGATCATTGATCATTGAATGAATGTATTGTTACACTCCTGTTATAATCTACACAAAATTTACATTAATTCATATCAGCATATTAGGCTATTTTAATGAAGTTTTCCTGAGTGCATTGTGATAAATACTGTTAGGGACAGACCTGGCAGCCATCAAGTCATGTTGGAAATAATAGAGCTGCTAGCTGAGTGCACATTAATATACTGGTGTAACTTTTTGCCGGTCAGTTTTTTAAATGACTTCAAACCAAGCCCCCAGGAAGAGCGCCGTCCGTTGATCCCAGTGTTCATAGTGGTACTACAACTTCCATATCCGTCGCGTGATGTCAATGAGCCCAAAAAGACTTTTTCCTCATAGATTTACATTGAGAAAGAGACGTCTATAACTCAGCGGATACATTTTTTTTTTTTTTTTTTTGAGCCAAACTCTGCAGAACACTCTAGTAGTCCTTATTTAAATCATTAGGTCCTAAAAGTTGTAAAATGCACTGATAGCTGAATCCAATGTTATTTCCTTCCTTTGTTTACGTCTACGTTTACATCCACGTTTACATCCACGTTTACGTGACGACAGCGCAAGTCGTGACGTTGGGAGCCCGTGACTGAGCGGACGCTATTGCATATCAGACATACGCAGTAGGGCCCAATTAGATCCAGAAGACCCCAGAAGATCTGGGTACTTTTCCAGACGAAAGTTGAATTGGCTTCATGCATCACTGAGCAACTTTCGTAGGAATGAACGGTGGCCCCGCCTCCAATGCTGTATCCACTTCTCTTTATATAGCCATGCTTCAGACTGCCTTGTTTGAGGCTCCACTTTGAACTTCTTTCCAGCTGTAAGCACCTCAAGTCATTTTGATAGGGAGCACATGAAGGCAGCGTCAGACATTGCTGATCCTTTGTTTGGTGGACCACACAAGAAAGGACGAGCAAATGCAGACAAGACATCACTCATGTTTTAGTGCTTCACCAAGAAAGGGGTGGTGCTCCTCAAACAGCTGAAAATGACTATAGATTATTTGTAGTTGTTGATTATAAAAATTGGGAATGCAACAATCCTACTTTTTCAGTCAGGATACCGTTATCTGGGCTTTAGGTATCGATCGAGACCGAGTACTGATACAAAACCGGTATTTAATTAATAAGCTGTGTACTTCACAGTGTGGAAGTGACTGGGATCATCCTTTTATGAGTAAGGCAACATCAGGCTTGACTTTAACATTGCTGTACTAACAAATAAACAAATAGATTATAATAATACATTTACTAAATTGTTATTATTATTAAAATAATAAATCGCACAGCAGCAACTTGGTAAAAAATTGTCAAGGTTAAAAGGAATAATAATTCATGTGTAAACCTTTTTAATGCTGCAACAATTTGGTCATGCCAGAAACTACTTTTTTACAACTCTACTCCTGTAAAAACAATGAGATTTTTGCCACAGTCAGCAATTTAAAGTGTTCCTCAAAAGTGAGCGTTGAGTGTCTTTTTTGAAACTAGAATTCGTTAAAAGTAGACCAGTAGTCCATAAACAGTCAAGTTTGCATATTATTCGATGCTGTATCACCACACATATTTCCTCTATATGAATCAAAGTTGTGTTTCCATCTTCACAGATGGCTGCACCTATCATCCCGGAGTCCCAGTGTTCCACGACGCATTGAAGGTAAAACGCCTGAAAATGCACAGTTAGCTTGTGTCTTGTTATGTGGTCAAAGCTAACGTCTGTCTGACTTCCTCCAGGGATGGTCCTGCTGCAAGAGAAGAACCACTGACTTCTCTGACTTCCTCAGCATTGTTGTAAGTTTTAGTTTCTGTTTTTAATCCATACTTTTAATCCTCCATGGTCATGTTTCCATTGTCTATTGTTTTCATAGGCACTGACTGCCACCTTTGCTGTGGTCTGAATGCTCAATTGTTTGTGAGTCCCATCACAGTGACTTTCTCCTCCACAGGGCTGCACGAAAGGTCCCCACAACAAGGAGAAACCGCCTGAGCCGGTGAAACCAGATGTGACATCGTCGGGAGAGAGGAAAGACGCAGATGACCAAAAACCAAAGTTTAACGAGTACATCATCTCTGCACCTAAGCCTCAGGAGGCGATACGCAGACCAAGGTTGCACAGTTTGATTCATATATAGATTTTACATTTTAATCAATACCATGGGAATACCCTAAGCCCTTATTATTTGTGCCATGAACCTCTATGCCAAATCACATTTAAAGGAAAGAAACAAGCCCAAAAGAACACACTTTTTCACAGGGCTTTTAGTTTAAAACTATATATCCTTATTATCCAGCGTATTAAATTTTGCTCTCAGTTATTTTGGTTCAGTATCAAATGCATTAAAGGATAGGTGCCGTAACAGATGTGTTAAAGCAGGCTGAATACTGAGGATCCACAGGATAGTCAGAGGCGTTTTCTAGTCTTTTATCCTGGATACTTCCCAGTGGAGTTCAAAAGAACGTGGACAAGCGACTGATGAAGCGATTACTACTGAATAGTGAACCTCCTTTCAAGTGGTGTATTGGTCTTTGGCTGGCTTGGTGCCTCAGACCTCATTTTGAAGTGCTGATAATGTATTCCTTACTTAAAGTGAAAACCACAACACCCTTTTTAGATAGTTTTCAATTAACAAATGAATTTAAAAAAGATACACTTTGTTAATGTTTCGTGCCTAATAGATTTGTTACCGTTACAGTGCTGATGAGCCGATGGTGAGATTGCAACATAAAGTCTCTACCTCTCTGAAGCAGGCTCTGGAGAGGCTGAAGCTTTCTGAAAATGTTGCAGAGAAGAAAGGTGAGAGCAGAACTTTATCTTCACCTTCGTTCTCCTCCTTATCTCTTCCATGTTTCTGTTGGGGTTTTTTTGTCCTGTTTATCATAGACTACCATCCATTACCATCGTCTTCTTGTAACAGTTGACAGGAAGGTCATGTTGACAGGGGAAGTTAATGGATGGCCTCTGGGAATTCCTGGCGTTTGAGTTAAAGCTGGCAGAGACGGGACAACACATCATAACTGTGGATGTGGATTTTTTTAGATGCTCCTCAAAGCATCTAAGTCAATTATTTGTCTCTCTTTCTGTTTCTCTGTGTTTTTTTTAGAGGAAGATAATGACGAGATCAAGATTGGAACATCCTGTAAAAATGGAGGATGTACTAAAGTAAGTGATTAGTGTACACGGTGGAAAACATTCTGGAATAAGTTCATGGAAATGAGTAAAAATCTCCATATACTATCCATACCTCTGCAGGGCTTTGGCAACAGTTTATTTTGCTTTAAATCCAAACTGAAATTATGGATTCTGCCAAAAAAGTTTCCACTCCTTCTTCATATGTAAGTCAAATTCACTTCACACATTTGAAGAAATGTATGACAGATGTCATTAAATCATAACATAAACAAATCATGATAATGCCGCCAAAAGAGCTCACCGCTCTGGGTAAAACGAAATAGATCCATTTCCTTTTCCTCCTCCTCCGTGTTTGCTCTGTGACGCATGCAAAGCTACAAGTTTTGCTCAAGCTAATTTGGCCTGTCAGAGCAGAAACCCCAAGACTGGAGCATAAATTGTAAGGAAAATTTGCAGTGACAGGTTTTGTAGGGGCTTAGAGTGGGACTTTAATGATTTACATAATTGTACTTTAACTGATGTGATTGAAAGCCATGAGATATTCTCTCAAGGGCTGCCTGCTGTTTAGTTGATTCATCAGTCTGAGTTTTGATAAAGACTAAATTGGTACATTTCAACTTTTTCCAAAGTCCTTATTAGAGGAGCTCTTAGTAATTACTCATTCTCATACATGTGTGCCATACAATGTGTATTTTTGACAACAAAAACAATCTGCTTCAGTCTTCTGAACCCCACTTTTGTTGTTTTCTTCAGAGTTTTGATGGACCTGCAAGTGATTCGGATGTGTGCTTATACCACTCTGGGTTTCCTATCTTCCATGAAGGGTTAGTATTACTCAAAAACACCATCACTGTGTTTCGCTGTATTGACATGAAATAGTTGATATTCTCTGGAAACTGTAAAAGAGGAGCAGCACTAGTATTTTCTTGTTAGTCTTGTTCACTGGTTCTTGACTGACAAGTTATTATTGACTGCTAAAAATCCAGTGGATCTTTTCCTGCATCTGCAGGATGAAATACTGGAGCTGCTGTAAGAGGAAAACCTCCGACTTTAACACCTTCCTCTCTCAAGAGGGCTGCACCAGGGGAACACATCTATGGAGGAAAAAAGATGCGGTAGGTTTGACAGCAAGTCATCATTTAAGAGAGAGCCTCAGCTGTGACTCCATCTAGTGGTGTCTGGTAAACACCAGCACAGTGGAGGCTGGTAGAGGCTGGATTTTGATTTTGTGTATGAAATAATCAAACAATGCCTCAAATGTTTATGTGAATCTCCATGCAGGGCAAGAAAGTGGTGCCATGTCGGTTTGACTGGCATCAGACGGGTGCGCAGGTCATTATCTCCATCTACGCCAAGAACGCCGTCCCAGAGCTATGCTACGTGGATGCAAACAGTACCACGGTGAGCGATTACTATCAGTCTGCCAGATGATTTCAGTCCGTAGGTATAGCCACAGCACTGCTTAGTTCTTCTCAACCTAATGGATATTTATTTTTTTCTCCTTCAGCTCGACATCCATGTTATATTTGAGGGAGAGAAGGAGTTTGGGCAGAAAATCAGCTTGTGGGGAGTAAGTAAAGCATCACGTTCAGCCTCATGTAAAAAGTCTGGCGACTTTTGCTATATGCCCCACCCCAGGTGAATAGGGTAAACTAAATTAACAAGAGAGATAGATATCGCCACGTACCCTACTCTGTTTATTACTTGCATTAAGACAATTTGTTTTTGTATATGTTTTCAGAAAGTGTATGTTTAAATATGCAAATAAGGCAATATCTTATCAAATATGTGCTAATTTTCACACCTTTCCAGAACAGAAATCCAAACATTGGATAAAATCTTGTTTCATTTTGTTGACAGCTTAGACTCGAAGGAGGGGATTTCAGATCAGAAAATACTGCCAAAAAAACAGAGTATAGATAGGAATGAAACTGGAAAGGCTCGTTTTGAGAAAACTGCCTTTAAATATATGGATTGTAGAATTCCATACGTTTTGTAAGACACTACAGGTGAATAACTAAACATTTTAACTAACAGATATCACCATGAAGCTTCCCGACTTCATTATTTACATTAAGACAATTAGTTTTTGTGTTACAAGTTTTCTTAAATTTTGTGATCAAATATGCAAATGACACATTATCAGATGCTAACTTTTGGTGAATTTAGGAGAAATATACAAGCACAAATAGACAAAGTAGTAAAATAAACAAATGTGTATTTTGGATTTTCTTTTAATTAGTCTGACAGAAGACGTTATGGAACAAAAATAGCCCAAAATCTCACAATTGACCGGTGCATGAAAATTGATGTTTTTTCCTGGGATGTGTCACCTTAGTACATGTATTTTTTGGGACAGCATGGATGGTATTAAGTCTTATTATATGGTATGCTACTGATCTACACGAGGGGGCTTTTGCAGTCGGCAATCAAAATGGCCAAAAAAAAAACATGACTTTGAAACTGCTCATAACTGTCCCTCTTCCTCCTTCCCTCTTAGGTGATAGACGTGAGTAAAAGTATAATGAACATGATGGCCGCCAAGATCGAGATAGTCATGAAGAAATCCGAGCCCATGTCGTGGGCTCGTCTGGACCTTCCTCCCCCGCCCCCGCCCAAGGAGAAGGAGAAGGAAAAAGAGGAGACAGATAGCGAGGATGAAGATGAGTGATGAGGAATTAAAATGTAAACCTGGTGTGTATTTTTAGTCCAAGGCCACACAGTCCGTTCCTTACCTCTTCGCCTCTTTTGCTGTCATGGATCTTTGGCCTCTTCAGCATTACAGTGTTTCCCCCTTTCATTCTTAGATGTCAGCTTGTTTTCCTCAGTTTTTGGTCCTTTCATTGGTCATTTTAAACAAAAAAAATGTTTGAAAATTTGTGTTTGGTGGATTATTTCTCTGTTGTTACAATGCTAATTGGCACTGCATTTTACATCGTTGAAATGCCTGTTTGTTAACCTTCACAATGATGTCATGCATTTGTGGGATTAGCAGCACAGCTGCTTATGTGGGAAGTGCCCAAGTGAAATTTGCCAAAATTCTCTGCCAGTGCTGAACAGTGTAGTTTCCTGTTGGTACTAACTCTTGTTTTGAGCTCCAGGTGCTGCCAATCAGGCACCACAAGACCAGACCACAAGATCACAAAGTGATTCGTTTCCTTCTGAAAAGTCAACTTTTTCAAAATCAGCATGGCTCAGTTCAAAATTTTTGTTGCAAAATAAAACTCCTCATCTTTTCTCTGACAAGATTTTGACATCAGATGATTTGATCAGGCGCCTGTTTGGCAGCAAATCATCTGATGTCAAAATGGAGCTCAAATAAGAGTCAACTCCAACAGGAGAATACAATGTTCAGCATTGGCAGAGAATGTTGGCAAATTTCACTTGGGTGCTACCCACATAATCAGCTGTGCTGTTCATCCCACAAATGCATGATTCTTACAAGTTGGACATCATTGTGAAGGTTAACAAACAGGCTTTCCAACCATGTAAAATACAGTGCCAATTAGCATTGTAACAACAGAGAAATAATCAACCAAACGCAAATTTCCAAGCTTTTTTTCAGAGTTTATATATGACTGACTGCTCGAGAATCTGCAAGTACTTTTTTACAATAGTTTTTCACTCAAGTACTGAATGATAACTGGGGAACACTGACTTTTAGCAGATTTTCAGTTAGACAATGACACACTTGTTAATTGCGCTGAAATCCCCTTTAAAACAACAGTTCAGACAAGTTCAGAGTCAGTTGTCACCATGCTTATAAAGCCTTTCACGCGGACTGCTCACATCCAGTCATCATAACGGACCAAGATTCATTCCATCCTTTAGATTCATGTGTTTACATTATTGTGTTGTTTTGTCCACCGACTGAATTTTTTGCCTTCTATATATATATTTATTATATATATATATATATATATATATATATATATATATATATATATATATATATATATATATATATATATATATATTTCCATGTATGTGTGACAACGAAGCTGCTCTATGTAATAGTTTGAGTAGGAAATTTGACTCTATAAGACACTTGTATAATGTGGAGTTTACTCTGAATAAATAGTGTTAAAAGAAATGCAGGAGTTTCTTTGCACTGATGTGCTCTGAATACCCCACCCTTTTTTGCAGGTAAAATTGCTCCAATTTCTTTCTGACATAATTATACCTAATGTATATTTTGTACAAGTTTTGCTTATAAATGATCAATGCTGTATTTATCTCCTCATTTCTTGTCAAAGCAACGTAGCGCAATTTTAATAATAAGATTGTACTGTAATGTCTGGGAATGCCAGTTGAATACTACGTATTTTTCAACAAACTACTGTATTGTAAAAAGGCTACGCTAGTACAGCATGTCTCAAGGCTTAGAATGTATGAATAACATTTGGATGAATGACACCGTGATGTAATTATAAAAATGATTAGGAACCAATCTCTCTTACCAAAAATAAACTTTTGTTTTGAACTTTTAAAACTGGGGTGATCTTGTGTTGTGACCTCGTGAAACGAAACGCTCCTCTTGAATTAAATTAGGTGTGACCTTTCAAGTGGAGATTTTTGATCCACATGCAACTTTGGGAATTGCTGTGACTTTTACAAATGTCATAAAGTTTAAGGTTAGAATATTGAGCTGTGTCCCGATGCTGTGAAGATGTCTCAGACCTTGCCATCTATGCAGACAGCACACCACAAACAGGAATCAATTTAAATGTTAATTTAAATGTGGCTCAGTCAACTCCCACACAAAGATGATAAAAGAAAGTCCCCCAAGGCTTTTGTAAATTATCTGGAGTTTGTTTCTTACTCTGAATGGCAGTTGGATCCATGTAAGATTATTTCTTCATCATAAATGCCTGCATGTCTGACGCAACATACTACGAAGCCTTATTTTGAAAGTAATCAGCTTAAACCATGTTAAAGAATAAATGTGAAGAGTCATTATGGAACATTTCCATGACAGAAAGCACAGATGATGCACAGACCATGTCTGAAATGAGCTAGAATTTAAAAGCTGTGGGTGAAACATGAACAGAGTTTAACTTGGCTCTTAAAGGAGCAGTGTGTAACATTTCAGGGGAGCTATTGTTTTCCTCCAGTGTATAATCACCTGAAACTAAGAAGTGCTGTGTTTTCGTTAGCATAGAATGAGCCCTTCTTCTCTACATAGGGAGCAGGGCCTCCTCACGGAGTCCGCCATGTTGCTCCGCCATGTTTTGCTGAAAGAGCCTTTCACATTTTACATTACTTGAAGGCCACCGTGGTTCTCAGACAGCTGCTGTCTGACTTCCGTTGCTCCTACAGTAGTGTTGTTATGGTACGGATGGCCCCTGAGCGAGGAGAACACTGTTACCATGGGTTTGCACTCGGCAGCTCCCATTACCACAGTCTTGGAAAGGGAGAGGAGAGGTGCTCAGTTGGTTGCAATCTGCAACCACACCACTAGATGCCACCAAACACAGAACCCGTTTCAAAATACACACTTTTGTTTACATTTTAATACAGTTTAAATGCATTGCCAATAACAAAGCGTACAGACTTATTACAATTAGTCAATATAATGTATAATTCACAGTGGTTTGATGATAAAATTCATAGCTGCATGCGTCACCACACAGGGCTGCTGGCTGTGCCCTCAGATAGCTGTTTGGTAGTTATGCCGTTTGGTTTCCTCTGTGTCACTGCTCAAGAGAAGTGGCTGCCTCTCTGGAAGAGCAAATAAGTTTTTCCACTTGCTCACATGCAGCCAAGGTGTCCCTCTATACCACCGCTTCACAGTTAGGATGGCAGCAGCTATGGTTACTGCTATAATACCTCCACAGAGACCTGCGAGCAGCAGCCAGGGCCACACGTCCTGCAGTTCCTCCAGGAGGGGACGCATGGACTCTGCTAGCCTCTGGTCTGGGAAAAAATAATGGAAAGCAGTTTACTTATTTCCTCAAATGTCAATTAATGTGGAAATCAGAAAAACTCCATTAAGATAGAACTTACTAGCATCTAGCAGATATGAATATTCATATCCCAGGTCTTTGCTAGAAATGAAGAAGTCTCTGTTTCTGTGGAGGGGCAGGAAGGGCACCATGTGGTATTCACTGTTGTGTCCAATGGGAGCTTCAGAGTCTGGATACTGTGATTGAGATGGTCTATGCCTCCTGAGCCACTGCTCATAAATGCTTTTTAGAGAGAATGAGAATAATATAAGATGCAAGTGTGTACTCAAATTATAAAATGTGTGTTTCTGTCTCACCTGTCAACAAAAGCGTGGTGGAGAAGGAATATAGGGTCATTTGCTGAGCCCTGCACTGAGGACATGGATCCGTTCATGAACACGTGGAGAGCAGCATGCATGCCCATACGAGTACTGTTTCCTAACCCAGTCTGAGGATCCCCAGATCCTGCGAAAAGTATTTAATTACCTTTGACAAAGATGGCAGAACCATGTAGTGGTTAGGGAAGCAAAAATAGTTAGTATAGTAGCCTATCTACTGCCTCACAAAATCAAAACAATGCAAACAGTAATGGCGATTTTAAAAGAAGACCCCTAATGGCAATCTCCATGAATCTCTCCTACACTATCTGTCTTTTCCAGGAAGTACAAGATATGTGATTATGTGCAGATCTGATATATGTATCCTAGGAAACCACCACGAGCCTCTAAAGATATGTTTGAATAGTTCTGCGCTGATATCCAACCCATTATCAAGGGAGCAAAGATGTTTGGCAATGTGTCATGTGGCCTCCCTCCAATATCTGGATGTGTGCAGAAGGTGCAATCATACACCCATCATGTGATAACCCAGATATTAAAGAGGACCTATTATGCTCATTTTCAGGTGCATACTTAAATCAGTCAACTGAATCAACCTCTTCAAACTCTACTCCAGCTCCGCGCTAACTGCCTTTGTTTGAGGGCGTGCCAAACTAGCTGCTAGGCAGGTATCATGAATTATTATGAATGTAATTGAATTATTTGGTGACATCACCACGTTACAGAAGAAAAGGCGGGACTTCAAGATGTTTCAGGCAGTTCAGGAGCAGTGTTTCCGTGGGGGAGGATAACTGCTTTTGGCTTTGTAACTAAGCAGTCCTTCCACATGTACAAAAAACACACCAAAGGATGGGAGGAAAGACAAAAGCAGAATAGATCCTCTTTAATGGATACCCAACTGATGTAGACATTTTAGTGGTGCATAATATTAGTACCAGGACTACCAGGCAGAAGAGATATTGTATCTCAATGGGACCTTCTAACAATAAATAACATGTCATAATGCATTATTAAAACCAACTTGGGTTGTCAGATTATGGGCCTTGTTGAATGTAGTGAGGATCCCTTCAACTGTTACATCCATACAGTGAAGATAAATTTAAGATATTTCATGTAAGGCATTTTAAAGGCCACAAATTAAAGTGCAAGTAATCTTTAACAAAATACAGAATGGCCTACACATACCAAGCACATTACATGGACAACAGACAGCAGTAACACAGTGAGAGTGAAGAGCAGCAGTGCAGAGCTGCATATAATTTAAGAGGAGCCACACACTGGTGTGTGTGTGTGTGTGTGTGTGTGTGTGTGTGTGTTCACACTTATCTGACCTTCCAGAGTGTTCCTGAAGCTCATGTTGGCGCCGCGGTCCATGGCTCCGGTGTCATAGTTGGTCAGACTGAGAGTGAACTCCACCTCTGCCGAAGTTGGTAATCGTTGAACCACGTTCCGATTGTGGTTTCCAGGGTTACGACGCAATGGGCCTTCTGCACCGGCATCACACAGCACACCTCTGTTATTGTAGTCCTCTGCTCGGGAGCACAATACCTGTAGATGGAGGCATGCAGGAACATACTGCAATACAGCGCATGAAGGCATCCAAGCTGACATGCCAGCAGTAAAGTCAGTTGGTTCCTGCAAATTATTACTTGTTACTTGAAACTGGTTACACAGCAGCTGAAAATGACTCTGCTATTAGGTTCACTGTGTTAGGTTAATTAATTACGATCAGCTTGATCAAAAGACTCAAGTGACTAAAGGTGCATAATGCCCTTGTAATTTATCCATTCATCATTTAAAAGGCTGTACAGTGTGTGAGTGAATTTCAATTATCCTGAATTTTATGATATTTAAGGGGAACATATCATGAAAAACTCACTTTTTCAGTGCTTGTGCACTAGGGTTGACCCAGTGCTTTGAAACGTCGAAGCACCGTTGCCATAGTAACCTCAAAATTATCATTCAGAAGCCTCATTTTTTTATATAATAAATAAAATAAAATAATCCACAAAATAAGAAATAATCCCACAACATTATTGATTACTCATATTCAATAAATTATTCTAAGAATCAATTATACTCCATAAAAACACAAATAAAAATAAATAATTAGAATATTATAACGATTAGTTATTCTCATATGGATACCACTGCAGAGATTGGTACAGTAATATGGCAGCACTGTCTGCACTGTTTGTGGCACTGACACAAGGGAGACGGAGACAGACACAAGAACATGTTGGCCAGCTGTGCTGTGCTGTGCTGTGCTTTGAATATTTCTCACTCAAGCTCTCTCTCAAGCTTTGAAACCCAAAAAACCCCATTCGGGACAGCCCTATTGTGCACTGGGCTGCACAATTTTGATATAATATTTGATTGCAGTTATTTATTTGCTATATTAGAAGGTATGATCATTTTTACATCATTATTCTCATTTTCATTGAAAAACATATGATAACAATTATGGTGTGATTTTTGTGGGGAGCTACAAAAATGTTTTCAGAAATTTGTACAATATGATGTGCAGGCCAGGACATCTCTGCAGCCCCACGCTATTTAATTTGAAATGGTATTTGGACACATTTCACCTTTAACACTGAAAAATAAGACTACCCTGTCAGTTTTCAAGAAGCCATTCAGATTTGGCTCCCCTTCCTTTGTCACATGCAGCCTCACTACAGATTAAGAACTACCCTTGTAAAGGTGCACCATATTATTCTCACAAGCTAATCAGAGCAGAGTGGGCTTTTTTGAGAGGAGGTCTTCCTAAAACAGAGCGTTTCAGACAGAGGGTTAATACAGATATATTCAGACAGGACAAATGTGTTTTTTGAACATTAAAGGAACAAAACATGTCCTTCTAGAAACCCAGAATACAAGTATGAACCTGAAAATGAGCATGATATGTCCCCTTTTACAGTAAATATCTGAATGTGTAAATTAGGGCTGTCAAAGCTAACGTGATAACATCAGCTGTTAACGCAAATTAATTTTAACGTCACTAATTTCATTAACAAATTAATGCAATCAATCTTTCAGAGGTTGTAGGGCTCAGTTTTAAAGCTGCAGAGAGGCTCCAGCTCCAAACGTATACTAACTGGGGAAAATCTGTCATGGCCATTTTCAAAGGGGTCCCTTGAGCTCTGACCTTGAGATATGAGAATGAAAATAGGTTCTCTGGGTACCCACCAGTCTCCCCTTTACTGACATGCCCACTTTATGATAATCACATGCAGTTTGGGTCAAGTCATAGTCAAGTCAGCACAGTGACACACTGACAGCTGTTGTTGCCTGTTGGGCTGCAGTTTGCCATGTTATGATTTGAGCATATTTTTTATGCTAAATGCAGTATCTGTGAGGGTTTCTGGACAATATTTGTCATTGTTTTGTGTTGTTAAATGATTTCCAATAATAAATCTATACATACATTTGCATAAAGCATTTTGTCCACTTTCTCGTGAAAGAGTATTAAATACTTGACAAATCTTCCTGTAAGGTACATTTTGAACAGATAAAAATGTGTGATTAATATACAATTAATTACGATTAAATATTTTAATTGATTGAATTGAATACTTCAGAAATTAATCAATATTTTAACTAAAAAGTCATGGGATGAACAGTTTTAGTTTAGCTTCAGTGTGTTTACCATCCAAGAAGAGAAAACCGAGCCTGGACTGAGCAGACTGGGATCCCGGGGGCTCCGGTCCCCCATCAGCTCGTCCGTGCACACGTCACATCCCTGAGCATCCCTCCAGTCCCAGTAGGGGATGGTGAAGCTCGTGTCTCCGGTCAGCTTCCTGATCTCGTGCTCCCAGTGCAGCAGGTACACGCGGTGCCATGGCAAAAACGCAGGCGCCCAGTGCGCAAAGTCCACATCTGTCCACACGTTCCCCGGCCCGCCTAGCAGCGCGTTCCGGGACACATAGTAATGCATCCACACAAACACATCATACGAAGACACGTCAGCGAACATCGGGTTGGAGCCGTTCTCCATCTCCTGGTAGGTCCCGGTGGCCACGACGTAGTCCCTGCTGATCGTCTGCTTGGCTAAGTTCAGGTAGGACACGAGCCGGATCCTCTCGGCCCTGGACAGGTGAAATATGTTCCTCCTGAGAGACTCTCTCCTTTCATTGCAGTTCACCCCAAAGTAGCCAAACTTACAGTCGGCGCAGTTGAACCCCATGAAGTTCCCTGCGCACTGGCAAGTCCGGTTGAAGAAAACCAAGGGCCACTTCTCCCTGTCGTCCAACCCGGAGAAGGGGTACTGCGGCCCGTCGGGCTGGTCCGGCACAAAAACATCCTGGCAGAAGCCCCGACCCGAGCTGGCTCCGCAGGGCGAACCGTCTCCCTCCCAAGACGGGCAGCACTCCTTTGTGCGCAAAGTTTCCCGGGTGGCACACAGACGAGGGAACTGTTGACGAGAGGGTATAAAACACAGCATGAAACTAATGACTGTTAGTGACCACATCACGCAAGGTTCCACTATGGAGGCGGCAAGTACAAACACAAAGTGGGTAAGGCCCAAGTCTTTCACAGGCTTAAATTCTTTGGTGTTTTCTCCGGGTACCCCCTCCTCTTTGCTGAGCCAGTCACATGCCGCTTAACCCTCCGGGTGAAGCTTACATCAGGGGAGGGCTGTAAGTACAAACACATCCCAAGACTGCAGCCAGACTCATTCCAGAGAAAAAAAGGAATTAGTCCATTGAAAAATCAGTGAAGCATTTCAATAATGGGATTTGTCGTAGCCTAGGCTATTTGTGGGCCTAATGGAAGTTAAATGCCCACTGAAACTAAAATAAACTCCCTTACAGTCAGAGGCATTTGAAGGCCTGTTTGAGGACTGAGGACAACACTTGAAGCCCTTATTTTGAATTTGCAATCATTTACAGTGATTTTCTGCTGAGAACAATGACTCCACACACATAATGCCTCAAATAAAATAAACTGTTGTTCCTGGCTTTAAGGGATGAAAACCACCATGACAATACTGGGACCGCGGAGTGGAGTCATAGTGGATGAGGAGAAAAATACAATGCACTTACAGTATATCTGTAGGCTCATGTGTTGATGTGCATGAACAGCCTAGTAAATTTTTGTTTCTTTTCTGTTTTGCCTCCCCTGCTTGTAATATAAGAAAGTTGGAGGCAAACCACCAATGGCCATCCACAAATTAGATTTTAAAGGAACAGTGTGTGACATTTCAGGGGATCTATTAGCAGAAATGGAATATAATATTCACAACTATGTTTTCATTAGTGTATAATCACCTGAAACTAAGAATCACTGTGTTTTCATTACCTTAGATTGAGCCCTTCATAGCTACTCAGGGAGCGGGTCCTCTTCACAGAGTCGGCCATGTTGCTCCACCATGTCTCTACAATAGCCCAGAACAGACAAACCAAACACTGGCTCTAGAGAGAGACTTTTGCATTTTTATGTTACCTGAAGGCCACAGCAGTTCTCCGACACGCTTGTGAATTAATGTGAGCCACAGAGTGCAAAACCGTGGTACTCACAGCTGCCATCTGACTTCCGTTGCTCCTATAGTAGTGTTATTATGGTAAGGATGACCTCTGAGTGAGGCGAACAGCGTTACCACGGTTTTGCGGCTCACGTTACAGCAGTCTTGGAAAGGGAGGAGTGAACAGAGGGATACTCAGTTGGTTGCAATCTGCAACTGCACCACCAGAGTTTGCCAATTCCTACACACTGCACCTTTAAACTTTTAACAGCCAACATATTTAACACTGCAATCGGGAATAAAGTAATGAATAATAAGCCCCTGTCAGAATTCAAAGACATTTTTAAATGCTTTGATTAAAATATGTTTATGAAAAAGGTGGTTTTCATGGCACATTTGATGAAACAATCTCTCATCATTTGGTGTTTTGTAAAGATTTCTTCAATAAACACATTTTGGAATTTTTTTTTTTTTTTGACTGTGTGGTCATAAGACCCCATGCTATCGTAAGTTACTACCTACAGTGTAAACTCATGTGGGGCCTTAAAACAAAGGATTGACTGAGAACACTGCTGCAGAGCAAGCTGTAGCCTAAGGCAAGAATAAGTGATGTTTGCATTTCTCAAAAGAAAACTGTGATGACTTCAAAGATTTCTCCGTACTGCTGTCTCACATGGTTTTCCTTTCTAACCTTTAGTCTAATATTTTATGGGACTCTGCGCCTGTGTACACTCTGTGTGTGTCTGGTGAGTGTGTGTGTATATATATATATATATATATATATATATATATATATATATATATATATATATATATATATATATATATATATAATGCTTTGTTGATGTGAGAGGTCAGAGGAGAATGGGCAGACTGGTTGGAGATGATAGAAAGTCAACAGTAACTCAAATAGCCATTTGTTACAACCAAGGAAAGCAGAATACCATCTCTGAACGTACAACACATTGAACCTTGAAGAAGATGAGCTACAGCAGCAGAAGACCACACCAGGTGCCACTCCTGTCAGCTAACAACAGGAAACTGAGACTACAATTTTCACAGGTTCACCAAAATTGGACAACAGAAAATTGGAAAACACTGCCTGGTCTGACGAGTCTCGATTTCAGCTGCAACATTCAGACGGCAGGTTCAGAATTTGGCATAAACAACATGAAAGCCTGGATCCATCCTGCCTTGTATCAATGGTTCAGGCTGCTGATGGTGTAATGGTGGGGGGGATATTTTCTTGGCACACTTTGAGCTCCATAGTCCAACTGAGCATCGTTTAAATGCTGCAGCCTACCTGAGTATTGTTGCTGACCATGTCCATCCCTCCACAGTCATCAGATCTCAATCTCTCTCAATTGATTGAAATGGCAAATAACAACCTTGAACATTGAGTGTTATATTCACAGGACAAGGAACATCCATGAAAGCAAACAAGACCCCACCAGAGGGCGCCAAACTACTACTTCCAACACCATCTCTCTATCTGTCTCTAAATGTCAGTTCACCAGGGCTACCTCCTCTCTCTCTCTGTCTCCCCAGGCAACAAACACACCACACTTTTACAGACAGCTATTCATTCAGTTGGCTCCTGCTAGTGAATCCCTATGTAGAAATGTCCTCAATCACTTATTTGACTTCAAATTCATTAGACTTTCCAAACATCCTCTGAAAAGACTGTTGTTCAACCTGTTTGCTCTTGTTCCAATAAACCTGTAAACCTAATCTGGTCATACACATGCTTTTAACTCAGTAGTTGGTGGTATCAAATCAAGATACTGCATATTTCACTCACTGTTGTGACTGTATTAAAGTGACATGTTGATTGTATGCTTTGTTATGTTCAGTTTCTTCCCTAGTTTTCCTCTGCAGATGAAGCCAAGCATCACAAAACAACACGCTATACTTTAATTTGGTTGAGAGACTACTTTGTGTCTCGCCTATTCATAATTCATATCTTTATCAGATCACTATTCTCTCCCGCCAGGCAACTTAGAACCAGGAGACTGTGGTTTGGTAACGCTGAATGTTTTTGAGGTTTACATGACTTTGATTTGAAAAAGTGGGTTTCATGACAATCAGGCTACACTGAAATGGGCGAGAAGTAGATGCTATATTATGCAATGTTATATAAAATCTTTGATTATATTTGGAGTCATACTGACCTATGGCAAGAAAATGGATAATTTGAAGTGGATGTGCATTTAAGGGTCTTTTCACTCCTGGATACTATCATTTTCCATCCAGCTCAGAAAGACCCTCTTTGAACACAGAGACTGGAATGACAAATTTAATGAAAAGCCGTGAAGCACCAAGGAGAACAGACATAATGTTATATATGACCGTGAATGGAGTCAAACTGACCTCAAACACAGGAAAGTTAATAAATAAATAAATAAATAAATAACATGAAATGGGGAAAAAAACATCTGCTTTAGTCAAAAGTGGGACCATAATATGAAATATTAAACATGCTCTACCTGTGATATGTGTACCTCAGTTTCTAAATATATCTGTACTGTCAACCTAATTACTTTGAGATCCTTAATTATTATTTAATTATTATTATTCATTCATTTTATTTTTGTCTCTGGGAATGTATGTATTAATTTATCTATCTGTTTATTTATTTATCAATCAATCAGTCAATGAATTAATTAATTTTCTTTTGTCGAAGTGTTTTCTTTGCTTTTTCTTCTTTTTTGAGGTTATGTCATGTCATCATGTTGTCATGTTTGTCATGTGTATTTTGCCTCTAAAATAACAATAATAATAATAAGGCTACAAATGATAATATTAACAAGATTATTATTATTATTAATAATAATAATAATAAATATGCTCTACTTGTCATATGTATACTTCAATTTCTAAATGTATAGGTACTGTCAACCTAATTATTTGAGTTAGTGAAGAAATCCTACTAATTTTATTTTTGTCTCTAGATATTTATTTATTTATTTATTTATTTATATATTTATTCATTCATTCATTTATATTTCCTTTGTCCAAGTGTTTTCTGCACTTTTTCTTCTTTTTTGAGATTACAGTGTCATCATATTATTCCAAACCATAAACATGGGATTATGGCTGCTGTTTTTATCTTAATATTATTGATATTTAAAAGTGACAGAAGAGGGACTCTGGGAACTGGATGTTAAAAGTAACTTTCTAATTAATGGAAATCATCTCGTTTCAATGTCTGATTAATGATTAATTGATCATTTCGAGTCGGTTACCACAGTAACATAAAGACATTGGGGTCAGCTAAGAAACGATAGAGAAAAAGAGATTGTTTGCCAGTCGTCTGTTGTTCGTTAAGGATGTGAATTCTTTCGTTTATCCTCCGTTTATCTGCTTTCTTCTACCGGAATATTTGTGTAAACATGCGTCTGTGTGGCTACACGGTTTCCACAGCTCTGCTCATGTAGTCACTGTTGATGCTCCATGCTCTCCACTGTTTTGGAGTAGGAGGAAGAGGAGGAGGAGGAGGAGGAGGAGGGGAAGGAGGGGGGGCCGCCGTGTGCGTCAGTAAGTCAAACATGTTCCAATAACGGGCTATATTATCTGCTGCTATTTGCAGTTTGCTGTAACCAGGCGCCAGACTGAGCTGGAGCAGAAACCTGCAGCGCGTTTTCTCATTGCTCTTCCTCTGTGATGGAAACGCTCTCAAAGGGAATGGCATCTAGGAGGCTGCTGGCAGAAAACAGGTAGGCTGAAGTTGTCTGTGTAGTTTAAGTATGCGATGGTGCGCACATTAAAGAACCGAGTTAATTCTTCAGTGGACCACCAGCCTAGATGGCATTTTTTTAAAGGCTGCGTGATGCGTAACATCATTTCAGCACCACGGACAGCAACTCGATCATCTTTTTGGGAAGTTTTAAATAAACTGTGAATTGTGTATAAGTGAGTAGCTTAAGTCATACCAAATATGTATTGTCTGTTAAACAGACACTTGCTCACACACTCCCTATCCTTTCCTTCAGGAATCCAACCTTCACCACCATGCCAAAGACCGCACATTCATCAGAAGCTCAGCTCTAAGAGGACAGAGGATGGCAGGAGGTGTAAGGATGGGACATAGATTAGGCTTTTATGTGAGGCTGCTGGCAGTGAGTGTGTTACTGGGAGCTGATCTGAGCTGGCCGGGCCTGAAACACCAGGTTGGTGTCAACGCCCAGAACACAGAGAGGAGGGTGTTGACACACATGCCTGGAGACATCATCATAGGAGCTCTGTTCTCTGTCCACCACCAACCACCTGCAGACAAGGTACATGCTGTGTGTGTGTGTGTGTGTGTGTGTGTGTGTATATTCATGTGTATGTGCTCATGTGGATATGTGATAAATGTAAGTACTGTTACACTTTTCTCAGGTCCATGAGCGAAAGTGTGGCGCGGTGCGTGAGCAGTATGGGATCCAGAGAGTGGAGGCCATGATGCACACTCTGGATCGAATCAACGCAGACCCCACCATCCTCCCCAATATCACCCTGGGCTGTGAGATCAGGTCAGAAACCATTCACAAAACCTCTGTCATTGTTAGTGACCTTTACTGTTGAATTATGAGTGGACCTTGTGTTGACACAGTGAAGAATGTTTGATACAAAACAAGGGCTTATCTGTTTGTCTGAGAAACAGACCAGAACTTATATCTTACACAAAAGAATAGCGTGTGAAAGATAGCGGTACAATATCTCAGACTCAGGGTGGATAATACAATACCAAGATGTATGGTTTAAAACTGTTCATTTAAAATATCATATGCAGCCGTGCAGTGATTGTTGATAAGGTAGGTGTCCTACCAGGCAGATGGGTAGTAGGTTAGCAAGGAGGATGTAAGTATACTCTCCTGTATATTCCAATTGCTTTTTGGCTGATAGGTGGGTATACCCATGTACCTGTGTATACCTTCTACTACACCACTGACCATATACAGTATAAGGACTTCAGATAGGCAGGGGTCAGGGGTCAGGGGTCAAATCAGCTATCCGACTGATAAACAACCAGAGCAAGCGCTTGAGTTTAGCAGAGACATCACTGAAGCTACTGAAGAGTCATTACAAACAAAACAATATTTTTTCAGGGTGGTTTGCTTGCATGTTATGTTAAGAACAATACATACAGGTAAGGGCTGTGGTTGCATTTATGGCAGTATACTTTCATTAAATGTCCAATTATTCAAGGAAGAGGAATTATTATGATGATTAGTGGTCGGGGGCGGCAGTAGCTCAGTCTGTAGGGAGTTGTTAACAGGAAGGTCACCGGTTCAAGTCCCGCCATGGACCAAGAACTGAGTGTGAACTGATAGCTGGAGAGGTGCCAGTTTACCTCTTGGGCACTGAGGTGCCCCTGAGCAAGGCACCAAACCCCCAACTGCTCGGGGAGCTTGTCAGGAGCAGTCCCATCACTCTGACATCTCTCCATTGTTGCATTATTGTGCATGTGTGTGTTCGGGTCTGCATGTACCGTGTATAAGTTAACAACAGAGTAAAAAAATTGAATTTCCCCTCGTGGGACTAATAAAGGACTATCTTCTTCTTCTTCTTCTTCTTCTTCTTCTAAAACATAAAAACGAAACAACAAAACAGACATATTTTGATTTTTGTTCAAATCCAACTATAATAAAGTAATCAAAGCAAAATTGCACTAAAGTCAGAAATTCTTTATTTGTGATGAGGACTTTCATTTACTGCTTTTCATGTTTTGTCTTGTTTTTGTTTTTTTTTTACTAATATTGTACATTTTTTTAACTTTTCATCCTTCAAGTATCTACTTATTTACTCCTGTATTTATGTGTTTAAGTATGTGGTTATGTGTGTGTGTAGAGGTCGACAGATATGATGTCGATGTCAATGCTGATTTTTTTTTTTTTTTCTGTAACAAATGATACCAAAAAATTTTTGAGTAAACATTTATTTAACAACACGTATGGACTGTCTCTTTAATCTGTATTTTGTGTCTGCATGGTTTCTCACACAGCAAAGGTTAGCCCACTGGGCAACATCCCCCGAGGTCTGCTGGTAGAACGGCAATTTGATTGACACAAGGGGCGGAGTCACATGTGTTCTACAGTAACAACACTGAGCTGCCCGCAGACGCGCCTGCTTACTAATTGGCTTAATATACTTAGGCATCGGCCTGATTATGAAAAAATGTAAAAAAAAATCAGCCCGATTAATTGGCCTACTGATTAATCGGTCGACCTCTATGTGTGTGTGTGTGTGTTTTTTTATCTTGTCTATCCATGTGTTGTTATTGTTATTATTAGTGCTAAACGAATTGCTCCTCTGTGACAAATAAAGGTCTTGAACTTGAAATTGAGCTACTCTTCAAGTGTCACACTTGAAGGAGCAGGCAAACTTCAAGGGAGACTGTAGTTAACTGAAGAGAGCCTGCTACAGACAGGTGAGCGAGGACTGAAGGAATTAGGTCATACAACAAGATTGACAGGTAACTTAAGCGTGTAGGCAATGAAGTAAACCAGACAGAGGCAGGTGTCCACTTACAGTAACCTGCAATAAATCAAAATTTCAGGTTTTAAGACCCACGGGTCACACCAACAGAGCAATCTGACATACTGACAAAAGGTAGCTGAGGATATTGCCTTCAAAATGAAATGATATGATTTTTCAAGTAGTAGCTACTACAGTACTCAAATGCTATATGTATGTTGAAGTAGTTGGTTGCCACAATCATTCTTCCCCTCCATAAGGGCTGTGAAGTGATCCCTTCCAAGTGCAACTACACTGCAAAGAAATGAGGGACAGCATCCACAGCACAACAACCATTTTAAAATTCAGCTGAAGCCAATATGAGACTGATGTTGCTGGTGTTGTGCCCCAGCAACAAACCCACATGTGACTACCAGGTATCATGTGTATCTCTCTGTCAAAGCTCAGTGGGGAAACACTTTCCAGTGGAACAAAAAATGCAAATTTGTACTAAAAAAAAGTGAGATTGATTTGACTGACTCAGATGGCTGAAAGCTTATATTAGCTTTGGCTGAACTTTGGATTGCATATTTCTCTAAAAATTGCTCTAAAAATGCTCTAAAAATTGATTTAGTCTTTTTTTTCCCAAAAGCATGGTGCAGAGACTATGTTCTTAAAAAGCATCCAACTGGCTTCTAAAGCGATCTTCTTTTTCCCATCCTGTTTGCCCAAACAACATTGCAAACTCAATCTTTCTCCACCAGAGACTCATGCTGGCACTCTGCGGTGGCGCTGGAGCAGAGCATCGAGTTCATTCGGGACACACTAGTGTCCAACGAAGAGGAGGAGAGCCAGGGCAGGTGCACCGCCGAGGCGGGGAGCCTGCTGCTGCAGGGGAAGAAGCCCATTGTGGGACTAATTGGACCAGGATCCAGCTCTGTGGCCATCCAGGTGCAAAATCTCCTCCAGCTCTTCAACATCCCACAGATAGCTTACTCAGCCACCAGCATGGATCTCAGTGACAAGGTAAGACAAGAACAATAACATCAGAGTTTGAGAAAACTTCAAAAGCTTTCAATACAGTGTGCAGATCTTTTGTTTGATTCTTGACAAAACTTCAAACCCTCACACTTAATTTCAAGGTCGCAAAAGCATTTTCACCAAATTATGTTTTCAGTCTTAGTTTCTATGCAGCTACTGGTTTGAGGTTTAATGAAAATCAACTTGAAGAAACTTTATATACTTTTTACTCTTTCTGTGTAGACTTACAATAATGCAGCCACCATGACAACAACAAAAGTAGTATATATAAGATTTTCATATCATAATAAAACTAATGAAAAGCTGGTGATTGGAGGCCAGGTAGAATAAATTAAAGGAGCTAAAATACTACAGCATGTAGCTTTTAATTCAGTAAAAAGCTAAGGCATCAACAACATAATGTAATTACACTTACCTGTATTTTTCCTTTGTTAGGTATTTTACTGGGATGTGTGATTATTTTATAACTGTTATTTTATTTTCCATCAACAACGCAATTTCAAAAAAAAGAAATCAATTACAAAAGTGTGTCCACCTAAGAAAAACAAAGACAAAATTTATGAATTAAATAAAGAAGAAGAAAGAAAATTTAAACATGACTGAATAAAAATAATAAACAAAAAGTAAAATGAAAAGCATACAATTTAAATAAAATAAAATAATATTATTATTCCTGCTAAGCTTATCATTTTTACTGGGGTGTGTGGTTATTTTTTTTCCTGCTAGGCACAGCATTGTCAGCAGGTGGCGCCCTCTCCCTTTGCATTACGTTAGTAGCTAACGAGAGTAGATTAGAAGAAGCGTTAGTACGCCATGAGCGAAAATCTTAAGTGTACAAACGAAAGAGAGCGCTTCTAATTTCAACTGTTTTCATATTTCCATCAGGTAACATTAACTTTAAACTGACTATAAACAAAACCATGGTAATAAAAACAGTCGTACACTTATGTGTAGTTAGTAGCTGTAATGTAGAGACACTGAATATGATCATAACGTTAGCTGAAAATGAGCGTCGTAACTTCCGGTTAAAATGGCGGGCGTTCAGAAGAATTACGCTTGTGTTAGCTAAACTTTAACAGTCCGGTGATGTTACCTTTTAGTGTAAGCTTAAGTCTGTTTAATGAATGAACAGTTTGTCGGTGAACTGTGTGAAGTATGGCCGAATTTAGGGAATTTAGCGTAACGTTGATAGCAACGGAGTTTAGTCGTGTGGCAAGCTAGAAAGCTAATGATTAGCCAGCTAAATGCATCGGTATGCTAATGCTAATCACTGCTAGCATGCTAATATGACGTCATTGGCATGAAGTGGTGTTTCAAAATAAGAGTTCACGGATGATAGTAACTGTTAAGTTAGGTGAAGTTTGTTCATAATTCATAGAGGCTTAAATGTGTTAAGGTTAATTTAAAAAAAATGAAAAAAGTTAATGCTATTATGGACACTGGAGCAATGTATACATACCATTGCTTACCTGGTGTTTTAATGTAAACGGAGGTTGCTGCTTACCTGTTTACACCAGGTAAGACCTGTTACTTACCTGTTGCTGACTCATAATCCCTGTAAATGACATTTCATTGACTTTTTATTGTCTTGAATAATCAAGGAAAACCTGTCAAAACAGAGTGTAGACAGTAATGAATGTTTATGTCATTTTTGTATGAAATGTCACTGGCATTTATATGTTTATTATTATTAAGTATAGGTTTTGGTAGCAAGTGGAAAGTAGGCAAATAGAAGAAGCCGTCAATGCGTGATGAGTAAGTTGAGTCATTTAGTTGAACACTTAGATAACCTGGAGGCAAAGCCTGTCAAAACTGAATTCTGATGAATATTGACAGTAATACGTGTGTTTATGTCATTTTGTATGAATTGTTAATGGTATTTAAATGTTGAGTAGGAGAAGCCTTCAGTTTGTGATGAGTGAGTTTAAGTGGTCATGCGAAATAGAGGTTTTTTGACTGTATTTTCCTATTTCCAACAGAAATGTGTTGCACCAAAATGAGCTTTGTATCATTCCTGCCTGTGTAGAGGAAAGCTCATTTGGAAGTCAATGTACATGAAATTACATAGAATGGGGTTTATATTAGGGGTCATTATGGATGCATGTGTAACTGGTAGACAGGTTGTCATGTATACTGCCAGACTTGTGAATATGTAAAATCCTTCCAACAGAGCCTGTATAAATATTTCATGAGAGTGGTGCCATCAGATATGCAACAGGCCAAAGCCATGGTGGACATTGTCAAGAAATACAACTGGAGCTACGTGTCCGCAATACACACAGAGGGTAAGACTGTATGCATGTGTGTTACTGCTTTACATTTGTCATTCTCATATTTGTCCTTTTCTCTCTCACTCTCTCTCTCTCTCATTATCATCATCATCATGACACATGGATTAGGCAACATTTATGACTTTTTTGCATTGGGTTGGCAGTCTTTCAGTTGCATCTGTACAATATTGTGTAGTCTTTTATAATGTTAAGATTATAATATTAACTCTTCTTTTTGTACATTGGGTCAGAAATGGAGAAACCGATGTATCAGCAGTATGGTGGGCAGTGCCTGACTCAGTGTTAGTGGTTTTTCAGTTTTCTGTCTGCGAGGGCAGATGAGAAGCATTATACTTTTATTTACTGACGTTCTCACCATCAGTATACAGTAGAGGAAGCTCAGCCAAATCTTGTCCGTCATTTTGTGAAGAAAGCACACTGGGGTCTTTACACAGATGCACATACACAAACACACAGTACAGTGGAGGCCATTATATCTATGGCATGAATATGAAATTCATATGAAATTAGCTCTGATTATCTATTCTCTGTAATCCTGTTTATCATTGGCAAAGCTTCCCAGGGAACATATGCCGTGGGCTTTGAACTCTCAGGGTATTACGGTGCTCTGTCCACTGATTTCAGTGATGCTTTAGCCACTGATCACATTCTCACAGCAGTTGCTCATTATCAGATTTTTATTCTTCTATTTATACATTCAGTTTTAATTCAGTGAAAAGTACACGTGCAGCTCAAAAAATTATAATATCGTGGGAAACTTCATCAGTTATTTAAGAAAGTGAAAAAATAATATATTCTAGATGCATTACACATAAACTAATATGTTTCAAGCATTTTTTTATTTTAATTTTGATTTACAAGACAGAAACTTCTGAAAAGTATATGCATTTATTCACTCAGTACTTGTTGGAAGCTCTTTTAGCATGAGTTACTGCATCAGTGCAGCGTGCAGTCCCCAAGTACTGAGCTCCAAATATTCCATATTTACAGTAACCCCATCAATCAAACAGTGCACTGCTCAGCTTACATTACATTATATTTTGTCTGTACCTGTGGACCACAAGGTAGCTCAAATTTACAATGTTGATTTCATAGTTTCATGGTTAAAAAGGTGTCTTGGAGAGTTAGAAAGAGAGACAAGAAATATCACAGAAGAAAATATTTCGAACAGAAATGGCAACATCATCAGCTACATTAACAGAGAGTTGAACTAAAAATACAGTTTTAAATAAGCGACAGATGTTACCAGTCAAGGAGGCATGCCACATATGGGAGTAAAACTCGCACATAGTAATGAAAAGGATGCCTCAAACAGTGTCATACCCAGAGTGAGAGTACACTTGCTAAGCAACAGTAAAGTAGGTGACCTCCTTTCCAGCAAAAACAGGGAAATGTAACCCCTGACAGCTGCCATAATGGGGACAAATTTACTAGATTCTCCAGTGTTGTGTCGGCATTACACTAGTGTATTTGGTTATGTGTGAGTGTGTCTGTTTACACAGTCAGTTTTTGGGGTCTTGCCGTCCTGCACATCCCCATAACGTAAAACTTGGTTTAGGGTTAGGATTAGGCAAGTAACAGTTACACCTAGGGTTAGGATAAGTCTCCAAGAAATGAATGTAAATCAATGTAATGTCCTCAAAAGTCATGGCAAAAAATGCATAAATAAATTCTAATGCAAAAAATTGTAATAAAATAACAAGCTGCTTTCTTAAAGAAAGTGGTTTGTTGGCTTTATTTAGGTAACACACACCAGGTTTGTGTGTGCGGTACAGCATGTATATGAAGACCATTTCTTTCATGTATTCCCCTCCTTAGGTAACTATGGTGAGAGTGGTATGGAAGCATTTAAAGACATGGCAGCAAAGGAGGGGATCTGTATCGCCCACTCTGATAAGATATACAGCAACGCAGGGGAACAGAGCTTCGATAAGCTATTGCAGAAGCTACGAGCCCATCTGCCCAAAGCCAGGGTTGTGGCCTGCTTCTGCGAGGGCATGACGGTCCGAGGCATACTGATGGCCATGAGACGACAGCGTCTAGTGGGAGAGTTTCTGCTGGTTGGAAGGTGAGTGGAGAATTGTGCGCTGTAGAAATTATGACTGCGTTTCTCGGGCTTTCCGTGGGCTTTTTTGGGGGGCTTTATTAGAAGCTAAAAGTATTGACTCAAATATTTGTGCCAATCCAGACTTTCCTCAGATGTCCAGCATCATCAGACAAGATGTGTTTGTTGTCATTGGGGTCATCTTTGTCCTCTCATCATCATCCTTATTATCATCTTCATCGCACCCATCAACTTCATGGTGGTCTAGGAATATGAAGGTAATAATAGCTAATGAACCGTTTTCATGTTTACATGACACTGTGGCACAAAGCTGTATGAGACTAGCAAGATGCAAATATTTGTTTCTCCTCATAGTTAATGTACTTGATAGTATTTTTACATTTTGTGTATATAGATGTAATCATTGAAAAAGGCTAACCCAGCCTGCTTTGTCTTTATTTACCGTCCCAAATAAGATTCATTCATTCAGATGTTTTATTGGAGCAGAAGGGTGTAGTTTATATGACCATTCAGATAGAAAACAGAAAGAGAGGTATATTCACCCCTGCAAAAATTCGCTTGTACAGAACACTCAATCTCCGATATCTTAGGATCCATATACAGAAATACAGTACCTGAATCATAAATCAATATTAAATTGAAAAATTTTGTTATTGTTACTGTCACAACAGTACAGCAAAAATAGATATAGCTGTTAGCCATGTAAAGTCAGCATTTCAGAGATTTGTTATTAAAAGAGGCCACCTAAATAGACAAGTGAATTAATAAGGCAGTGATGGCTTTCCAATATAATTAAATATGCAGCATCCTAGTGGTAAAATGTACTATGTACAGTCTCAGGTCAATTCAGACAGAGAAAATGTTAAAGACTTGGCATACAATGCATGAATTAAAAGATGAGGGGAAATAAAATAAGCCGGTAAGATGGGGTTGATTTAGCAGGAGGTTTCACTCTCTCTGAGAATAACATGTTTTATTTTAAGGTTTAGCTCTTTGGCTCAGTCTTGTCCCTCGTGTTATATAAATGCCTTTCCTCATTAGGAGCCACATATGTAGGCTGTCGCTCAAATCTGACAGCAGGAAACATAAAATAACCTTGAACTACATACTGCAAAACACCATGTTACCACTGCACAGTAGCTTCCAGACAGTTGTCATCCACTCATTAGTAAAGGTTATAGTTATGTTATTATTAGTTATTTGTTAAGGTGTCTCTCCTCGCTGTTCTGTTTTGAGGGTAATTAGATTTGAGATGTACTGTTAAGGTGGCAAATTTATTTCTCTTATGATGTGATCATAAGTGAACCTGCACTATTATGTGTGTGCCATTAATGGTTGAGTCTGTCCTCAACATCATGTGACTGACCTCACTTTGTTGGCTCCATTACCTTTTATTCGAGTTACATACACACACCATCCTTTTGATGTGAGCCTGGAGGATTTGTCATCAGGTTTTTGTATGCATGCAGTTGTGCATTCATACTTAAGTTCCATTTACAGAAAGAGAGAAGCTGCAGGAGCAGATAATGTTTTTTTTTTTTTTTTTTTTTTGCTGATTTGTTGCAAGCACTGCTTAAGCTGATTTTGAAATGTTGCATCCAAGCATCTGTCAGCCTTCAGATTGTTTGTATAGAAATCAATGGAGAAATGACAATTCTTACACATATCACAAATACATTATAGAGTTATGGCTTACTCCTCTAATGGGCGACAAAAATCACACATATTAACAGTGACACTTTGTTTTTAGCCAATTATTCGATGTATTATACTTTTTATACCACCATGTTGTTGACATCTGTGGTTTTGATTGAAATATCCAATATGACTATTAGAAAGATTACCATCAAATTTGGCACACACATTTATGTCCCCACCAGATGGCTTATAATGACTTTGGTGATCCCTTAGTAAAGCAGCATGATCCCCCACTGACTTCCCACCTGTGAATACTACCATTTGTGCCTGTTGAGCACCTGACTAAGCCTGAAACGCAGCTTGCTTAGGTCATAGACCATGCACAGATGATGCACCTTCAGACAGCTGTTTCACTTTTTCTTTAATGGCTTGTTCAGTTTCATTTTAGAAATAGACACCTTCGTAACACAAGTGTCCACTCACTTAAGATCTGGCCAGAAAGTTGACCAGTATTGTGTTATATTAGGTGAAACAAGAGTCTGGTGTGTGTGTGTGTGTGTGTGTGTGTGTGTGTGTGTATGTGTGTGTGTATGTGTGTGTGTATGTGTGTGTGTGTGTTCATGTTCAAGCTTGTAGGTGGTGTAGCACCACGCTGCATGCAGCATATTGCCCTCCCAGGTCAATGTGTGGGTTTCGGAGCTCTCGTTCAAGAGTGATTCAAACTATCCGAGTCAAAGCCGTCCATGCTTTTCATATCCATTCCTGTCTTTTTTATACCAGTGTGCCATTTCTGTGCTCGCTCCTCTAAGGATGTGTTATGAAATGATCTCCTACCTCACCCAGAGAACCAGGCGTCATAAAAAACACCCACACTAATGTTGTGTAACTCCGGCTCGGTTAGAGAAGTTTTCAAAAATGTCTTCTTTTGCTTTTATTTGTCAGTTATAAAGAGAAGAGTGCATGTCTTTGTGTCAGTGAGGTGTGCGTGTTTACATGTATGCACATGTGTGGAGGTGTATTCATCAGCCCTCTGCCTTTGTTGATTGTAGACAAGTGTCCAGAGAGAAGGATAATAATAGATGCAGTAGAAACCTTTTCAGGATAGCTTACCGAGTCCAAGCCCACAGTGCTTTTTAATAAATAGCAGATCAGATGTGTCTGCAGACGCTGCAGTCTGATGGTGTTTGTTCATAGAAGCATCTGTAGAATGAAACAAATAATTAATCCTTTGCGTAACATTTTCAAGTTACAAATCAATATATGCTCTGCATTTAAATACATTAACAGATTCACAGGAACTGCATGTTTCTGCAATGCAAGGCTCTGAGTTATTTGCTCCTGAATTTTTTAAAGTCAAGTAAATCAGTATTTTCGGCATTACAGGCGTGTCTCAGTGGACTTCACAGATAATGAGCCCATAGAGATCTTATTAATCAGCAGTCAGACACAGACTTTGCCAATAAAAAAATAAATGTGACCGTGGAAGCAGGACATACAACACAAAACGGCATGTTGAAAAGACAAGAATCCTCTCCATCCCAGTGAGCCAAGTCCTCCCAGCACCATCTACCTCTGCTTCCTGGAGTTTTATTCCTAAGTTATCTTCGCACATGAACATAATTAAAAAATGTCACTTCACAATTCTTCAACTCAGATATGTGAGCAAATACTTTTTTATTTTTATCACCCAGTGTGTTGGTACATCTGAGTCACCATGATAAATATCTCATTTTACTGTAACTCTCTGCAGAGCAGTCATTAGGTCCATTTTGCAAGGCACCACCTGTCTTTTTCAATCTGTGCAACAGTGGTACAAAATATACTCACAAGCGCCAACTACAGCTTTTTACAGCAGGACACATTAAAAATCCTCTGCATGGACTTAGTGTTATTCCTCTTTTTAAAACCAGTGTAAACTACATATGGTAACCTGTTGTACCCTATTCTTGTATTTAGTTAAAACCTTAATTTCTGAAATATTTTGCCTGAAAATGTTTTTTAATATATTGGGTGTTACTGTGGCATTTGCTTCCTGGAATGCTGAGCTTGGGTATTTCAAGATGTCGGCTACCCTGTTATCCTTCTGTTGGTGAATCCAGTTTCATTGGGTGTTATTGTGAACCAGGTCCAAGGCTAAGTACAGAACCCCAGTAAGCACAGTGTTGGTTAGGAGGCGGGAGCTGTTCTTCAGCATCGATGCCTTAATAAAGTATGAGGACAGATGTTAAAGAGAGGTCTTCCTTGTAATGTACAATATAAGTTCTGCCTGTTTGATCATAGTTTCTCTGACATTATGTCAGGTTTAGCTGTTCCTTTCAGATAACAGACAATACCAAGTTTTCCACAAGTCTTGCTGAGGCGACAGTCTAAACAGTCAAGTCCCGGTGTGAGTTGCAGTATTGAGCAACAGTTCTGATGTTGCTACAGATGCTACAATGGTACAGTGTGCTATATATATACATGAATAGTTTAGGGCTGCAACTAATGATTGTTTTTGTTGTCAATTGATTATTTTCTCAATTAATCGATTCATTATTTGGTCTATGAAATGTAAACATTGATGAAAAATATCCATCAATGTTTCATAAAGCCTAAGATGACATCCTCAAATGTCTTGTTTTGTCCACAACTCAAAGATGATTCATTTAATAATTGACAACTAATCCTTTAATTGTTTCCGCTCTGTAAAGGTTTCTGTGCAAGAATTAGAAAGATGTTATTTAGAATAATGTGTGAACGTCCATTATAACTGTTCAGTCATTTGCATGCCTGTAATATATTTCTCAACATTTGAATTTAAAATGTAGATTTAAGCATTACCTTTTGAGAAAATAAAAAAAATCTTATGAAAATAACAACAATAAAACAAAAAAAGAAGAAACAAAATATAGAGTCTGATTAGTATCAATCCTTATTCTAACTGACAATGTGCTGTACTTTTGTCTGTCTGTCCGCCTGTCTTCTTGTCCAGTGATGGTTGGGCAGACAGGTACGATGTGACCGATGGCTACCAGAGGGAGGCAGCTGGTGGAATCACCATAAAGCTAAAGTCGGCGTATGTGACCTGGTTCGACGATTATTACCTGAACCTGAAGCCTGACGCCAACCTGAGGAACCCCTGGTTCCCCGAGTTCTGGCAGCATCGCTTCCAGTGCAGGTTGAGGGGACATCCACAGGAGAACAGCGTGTACAACCGCACCTGCACCTGTTAGTACAACATGACATTCTAAACACCTCTATACTGTATTCACTTCCTAAAAGTTTCACCCTCAATTTAGGTTACAGGGATTGGGTTTCTCCTAATGAGCAGGTCTCTGTTCTCCACAGGGAGAGAGTCTCTGCGCCATCAGTACGCCCAAGACACCAAGATGGGTTTTGTCATAAATGCCATCTATTCCATGGCTTACGGCCTGCACGCCATGCAGCAGTCCCTCTGTCCAGGATATAAGGTACAGAAATGCACGGTGTGCACAGTTGTTTTCACATTGGGCGCAGCAGTATTAGCAGTGTTTGCTTCTCCCCCGGTGCCAGGGTTTGTGTGAGATCATGCGGCCCATTGATGGCCGCAAGCTGCTGGATTTCCTGATGAGAACCAACTTTACTGGTGTGTCTGGGGAGACCATCCACTTTGACGAGAATGGAGACTCACCGGGCAGGTAAGGATTATGGTGGGGAAGGAAGGAGGAAGTAGAAAGAAACATTAAATGTATGCATGTGCTGTTTAATGCACGCAGTATATGTGCCCTAGGTATGAAATCATGAACTTCAAGCGCACAGGCGAGGATGAGTACGCTTACATCCATGTGGGAAGCTGGGATCAGGGTGGCCTAAAGATGAACGATGAGGAAATCTGGAGTAACAACAGTGAAATCATCCAGTCAGTCTGCTCTGAGCCCTGTCAGAAGGCACAGATCAAGGTATGCATCACTCCAATATACAGTCTTGTTGAAAAAGATGTTTTTATTGTTATCAAGTAAAATTAAATGCAGAAACTGTACCTACCCTTTTGTTTGCTTTGAGACAGTAAAGTATATATCCTCTTCAAGCTATAAATTCTCTATATATTTTTTTTCATGCTGGTATCAGATCAGTACTCTGTATCAGTCGATACCACAAGTTCAGGTATCGGAATCAGTATTGGGAAAGAAAAAATGGTATCAGAACATCTCTCATAGACCAGAGAACATTATCATAGTTTTACTGAACAAAGCTGTCAGACAAGACACCCATACAGCAGCTGTAACTTGGGACCACAGGTTTGCAATATGCAAAATCGGTTCAAACAGATCCTCGATCCCCCACCAGAGACTCAGCAAAGCTCTTTGTTCAAGCTTTAATCATGTCCCATCTGGGATTCTGTAACTCCCTGCAGCTCTTCCAAGTCATGGACACTGCAGTCTGCCTCGTCTTAATCATCTCAAAAGTCTCCAACATTAAACTCTTCCTACACACTCTACAGTGACTCCCAGTTATGTGGTAGCTTGTTGGAAATTCAAAACTCCAGTCTCATGCTTTGGAGGAGATCTGCTTGCTCACACCTCCAGGCTTTACATACACCACAGCCTACATTGCTAGCTTTGGCTGTATCAGCTGCTTGTCTCTCTCTGACCTGTGCTGACCTTGACAGCAGATAGGAGTCATTCCCTTCATCCTGTCATGTTAACAATGCATTTCTTCAAAACAAAAATACCTCATATTCTCTCACAGCTACTGTTTCTGCCCACAACACTATTCCTTTTTATCCTTTTAAGTCTGAGGTTACCATCACAGGACTACTGCATCATGCAAACAAACAAATGTTGACACTCAAGAGCAGTTTCCAGATCTCCTGACCTGCATGTCTTCAGACTGTAAGAGGAAACTGAAGCAAACATGCAAGCTCCACATACAGATTTGAACTCAGATTTTTCAGAAAGTGACAGCATGAACTACTGACCCACTACTCATCCTCTCCCTCAGCTTGTTTTCACACTGAAGAGCTGCTAAAACAAAGAGAACCATTTTTTAAAATAGTGAGGATACATTTATTCCATACATCTTTCTTTTTCTTTCTACTTTTGATCCCCTGACAAAGAAATCCTCATTTCCCTGCCCTACAGGGCAGCCAGAGTGTAAGATTAGCTACATAAAAGTGCCATTGGAGCTTTGAGACCTTTCCGCCTCTTTCATACTGATGTGTGTGTGTGTCTCCAGGTGATCCGTAAAGGAGAGGTAAGCTGCTGTTGGACTTGCACTCCCTGCAAGGAGAACGAGTTTGTGTTTGACGAGTACACTTGTCGAGCCTGCGTTCTTGGCTTCTGGCCCACAGATGACCTCACTGGTAAACACACTTTATTTATGTGCCTGTTTGTTGCAAATACAAGATTTCCAAACAGGTCAGAAGAGCACTGAATCTGGGTCACACACCCATGGTGCATCCAAAATCCCCTTACATCGTACGCACCACAAACTGGCAAACATGCTGAACTAAGACACAGAAATCAACATAAATACTTGTACACACACCAAGAGACTTTAGATCCTTGCCAGAATAAGGGATTTGGCTGAAGCCAGATTTCTTAACTCCAAAGTCTGTGAAAACTATTTGAAATCCTTTTCCTGCCCTTTTTTTAAACACGTATTGTTTATGAAATCTGTTCCTCTGTAGTTTGAAAAACACATAAAGGCAGGTTTTATGTGTATCCTCCATAGGAGAACAGCAGGGTGTTTATCCAGTCATCCCTCAGCTCTATCTCGTCCTGATCGCTCTTTTCTCCCTTACAGATCCCTTTAATCTTTCACAACTCTCATGACCCCACTGCATCATAAACTGAATATTTTACACACAACAACTAAATAGTTGTTCACAGTAAACTGTGTAGTATGAGTGAATTTCTTTTGACACATCAACATCGAGCTATGAAGCTGTTCCATGCAAACACGTGAATACACATCCTCTCACTCTTGCAGACAAATCTAAATTGTCCTTGAGCTTTTCTGTGTCTCCTTTTCTCAATCTCCATAATCTCTCTGTATCTTGCAGGTTGTGAACCAATCGCGGTGCAGTATGTGCGTTGGGGGGATCCAGAGCCCATCGCTGCAGTGGTCTTCTCCTGCCTGGGCCTCATGTCTACACTTTTTGTTACTTCTGTCTTCATCAAGTAATTACAGCCTACAGCTTTATTGGTTGTGTGTATACACAGTAAAAATCAGTGGGTCAAAACTGATCCAACTTGCATCAATAGCAATAATATACATCAAGGCAGTAATGGGTTAAGTTTATCCAATGCCCAGTGGGTAGAAAACCACCCAAGAGAAGGGGCTGCTGTTTTAACCCAGTGTTTTTTATATGACTATTGGATTATTTACTAAAGTTTACAGGTCACTTGTTACTTTACAGTTTTGAATGTCGCATAATTTTGAACATCTAACAAAATGGTTGTGACAGTTTTAAGGCAAAGGCCCAGACACCCCAAACCAACATCAGAGAACTAGCGGTGATAAAGCCTGCCTGTTGCATCACCTCACAACACCTATCTCGGCCAATTAGTTTCACTTGAACACACGGCAAAACTATAGAATAATATACGGCCGACTACCATGTATGTTTTGCGCCTGCATGTGATGAAATAACTCTCCATACCAGCAGGTAGCGGGAGTCTGTATTTAGCATTCAAAAAGGGAAACCAGAAGACCGAGGACTGCGGATATACAAGCTGTTGTTATGATACATATATGAAACAAAGCACCATTTGTTAACCATTTTCACACCACTCTCACTCACCACTTAGCTTCATTCCAGATGGCCATTTCGTCGTGAAAATATCTGTGTTCAGAATGATCAGATGAGATGAAAAATTAAAAGAGCCTTCTGTGTTTTTCCTCTTGACTTTACTTGTTTTCTGGCTTTCCTCACTTCTGTTTCTCTTCTTGTGCACTGATTCGTTTAAGCTGAACAGCCAATCAGAATGATTTCTCTTACCGACGAACAATGCCACCGATTCAACATAACTGAATCGGCCAAAAAGCCTCCAACACGGGCAGACTAGAGCCGACGGTGCAAGCCACATTGAAAAAACTAGGAGACAGAAACCTGAGCTTTAATAACAATATTTTAGTTTGGTTAAATGCCCCAGTGAGTAATATAAATAAATAACACTAACTCTGGGTCAAAACAGCCTATTAATTGCTATTTTGACCCAAACTGGGTCAGTTTTTAATACAGTGATTTTTAGTGTGTAAATGTGTTGCTAAAAATGGTGACATTGTAAATGTCAATAAGTGAATCTAGTTAAGATTCAGGCACTAAGTAAGTAGGCTACATTGTGTTTTCTTGTGTGGTGCAGGTGTCGGCCTGATTTACAGTAATTACAAAGTGCAAGCGCATTCAAATATGAAAATACACAAATACGGTCAAATCATACAAATGCAAAAATAGCAATTATATGTTCTCTTCATTGAAACCAGTGAGCTCGTGCCTTATGTGTTGTATATCAAAGTGCCAAAAGCAATACCTTCATTGCGCCATTGCTGTCTTTTACCAGTTTTTGTGAATCTACATATAATTTGATCCATCTGTAGATTTTGGGACACTCCTGTGGTCAAGTCATCCAGTCGTGAGCTCTGCTACATCATCCTGGTTGGAATATGTCTGGGCTACCTGTGCACCTTCAGCCTTATCGCCAAGCCCCACATAATCTACTGCTACCTCCAGCGACTGGGAATCGGCCTATCCCCCGCCATGAGCTACTCTGCTCTGGTCACCAAGGTATTTTCTTCTCTGTTTTGTTGCGGTTCAGGTAGAGGAACAAATATACACAGTTCAAGTAGTACAAGTTAGTGTCACTTACTGTGAAACTCTGAGTTAAAGTCCAAGCTCTCACCATCCTGTTTTGATATCAGATTTTTCTATCAAATTTAACAATGCAGCACAAATGTTCCATAGTGTAAAAATTAATATTTACACCCTCCCATTAAAGGTCTAATTAAAAGGCTTTGAGATTTAAAATTCTTGGTTTCTATCTTTATTGACATACTTTGAAACAGGAAGTTGAGAACAAGATCCACATGAATAAAAGGTTCAGAAGTCAACAGAGAGCTGCCAATAACTGACACTTTATCAGACATTTGATCAGACAACTTGTCTACAATCATAGTCCAATGGTTTTTTTTTAGGTTTTTAGCATAAATAGAAGGGCATCTAAGGAAAAAGGGCATGAGTAAAAGAGCTACCTCCAGAGACTGGATGATGGCCAATTGTAAGGAAGGTACGGTAGAAGTTTAGGGTCTGTGTGTGGGCTGAGGTTGATGTTTAAGATCTTTAAACTTAAAAAGGGATTAGTGTTATGAATCATCACAAGCGGCATTATCCACAGTCGATGTCAGTGAATCCTGCACAACCATTTGATCTATTTTTGATCCAGACCAACCGTATAGCACGGATCTTGGCAGGCAGCAAGAAGAAGATCTGCACCAAGAAACCGCGCTTTATGTCCGCCTGCGCGCAATTGGTCATCGCCTTCCTACTCATACTGCTGCAGCTTGGGATTATTGTGGCACTTCTTGTCATAGAGCCACCACAGGTGTGTGTGTGTGTGTGTGTGTGTGTGTGTGTGTGTGTGTGTGTGTGTGTGTGTGTGTGTGTGTGTGTGTGTGTGTTTTACAGTGTGGGGGATGTTCATTGACATTTATTTATTTATGCAACTCCAGTGACCTCTCCCCTTCTCTCCTTTTAGGTGATCTATGACTACCCCAGTATCCGTGAGGTGCACTTGATCTGCAATCTGACCACTCTGGGGGTGGTGGCGCCACTGGGCTACAACGGGCTGCTTATCCTGAGTTGCACCTTCTACGCCTTCAAGGTACCTCAGCATAATATTGGCATAACAGTCAATAACTTTTCTCTCTCAGAATCATATTTATATGCAGTATATACAGAAATACCGTCCTTTCTACTTCAACTTACACTGCTTTAAAAATTCAGTTCTTCCTTTTCTCCTACAGACTCGAAATGTTCCCGCTAATTTTAACGAGGCCAAATATATTGCCTTTACCATGTACACCACCTGTATCATCTGGCTGGCCTTTGTTCCTATTTACTTTGGCTCCAACTACAAGATTATAACCATGTGCTTTAGTGTCAGCCTCAGTGCCACAGTGGCCCTCTGCTGCATGTTTGTCCCAAAGGTAAGAAATGGAAACACATATCCTCAGTTACAATGAAAATCCCACGCATTTCTCAGCAACTTATTTTGTTACTTATTTTTGTGTTCAGGTGTACATTATGCTTGCTAAGCCTGAGAAAAATGTCCGGAGTGCTTTCACGACATCCACAGTGGTGCGCATGCATGTAGGTGATGCCAAGAAAGCTGCCAAGACGGGCAAATCCTCTAGCAGCATGGCCAACCTGTTTCGACGTCGTGGCTCTGCGCAGGACAACATCAGGTATATGGGAGATCTGAGTGGGTATTAAGTTATGAATAAATGAACTCCTCAGTATCTAAAACACTTGTACCCAACTGCATAAAGAAAACATATCCTTAAAGTAGTTCTCATTTAGTCTCTATAGAGAGAGTAAGCTGTATGTTGTATATTATACAGTATATACTGCATTTTGAAGCTCTTAAATAATATTTTCTCCAACATGTCACCAGCTTTTAAAATAAGGGAAAATAATCTAGGTATTGTAATGTCAGCTTCTTTTTTTGTCCTGGATAACTTTATAAAATGTAGCAGAAAATTGTTCTAATACAGTCAAAATCCTATGAAGACATTTGAGTAATTTTTACCAAACTGGATGATCCATTACATTTTTTACTTTAATATAATTGCCATATGCTGTATAATGCCGTATTTTGGCATAATTGTCAAACAACAATTTGGTCTCCTCTTTTGCAGATTCTTGTCCAATCAGGTTAATAATTAGACTATATAAATACCAGTATAATCATGATTTGCATTGCAATCACTCAGCATTTAACCTCATGTAAGGACTTTATTAGTAACAGTGTAGAGTACAAAAGGATAGTCCAGTAAGAAGGGGCTAAAGAAGAAGAAGAAGAAGAAGAAGAAGATCAACCTTTATTAGTCCCACAGTGGGGAATTTCAATTTACACTCTGTTTAACTTATACATGGTACATGCACACAAACACACACACACACACACACATGCAGTAATGGAGAGATGTCAGAGTGAGGGGGCTGCTCCACACAAGCGCCCCGAGCAGTTGGGGGTTTGGTGCCTTGCTCAGGGGCACCTCGGCAGTGCCCAAGAGGTAAACTGGCACCTCTCCAGCTACCAGTTCACACTCAGTTTTTGGTCCATGTCGGGACTTGAACCGGTGACCCTCCGGTTCCCAAGCCAACTCCCTACAGACTGAGCTACTGCCGCCCCAAAAAAGGCCCAGACACACCAAACCGACATCAGAGAACTAGCGGCAATGAAAGCTGACTATTGTGTCACCTCACATTGCCAAGACTACAGCCAACAGCCAGCTAACATGTATGTCCTGTGCCTGCTTGAGATGTAATAACTCTCCATAACAGCAGGTAGGAGTTTGTATTCATCATTCAAAAAGGGAAACCGGAAGACGTAGGACAGTGGATATACAAGCTGTTGTTATGATCCGTTGATAAAACAATGCAGCGTTTGCCTACCATTTTCACACCACTCTCACTCACCACATAGTTTCATTCCAGATGGCCATGTTGTTGTGAAAATATGTGTGTGCCCTCTTGACTTTACAACTTCTTTGCGGCACACCGCAAAAACTAGCGCAACAGATGCTAACCAATAGCCCCAAACTGTCCAAGGCGGCCATTAGTCCACATATACAGATGAAAAGCCTGTTGAGATATTTCCAAGAACACTGCTATCCTGGTTCCTTTGAAAGCTGTCTTTGGGAAATCAGAGCTGAATCCACTACAACAGGCTGGATATGCCAAGAAAAACTGCTCCCTATGCTGAGAAAAGGCTACCTCATTTGGGTTAAGTACTCCCAGAGGAGGCCCACTGCCTTTAAGGATTTCTCTTTCTAGGGAAGATGAAAAGAAAATGGAGGGAGATATAAAATTACACGGATAGCAAAAGATAGAATGGGGGATGGTAGCTACTGACAAGAAGAACTAGAACATGAAATGATGGTAATATACAGTACATGTCTTACAGTACTCATATTTATATGCATGATCTGTCATAGTTAGAACTTTTCAGCAAATGTTAACAAATCTTATGTCTCTGTCTTTTGGGTGTTTTGCAGTGCCAATGGGAAATCGGTGACATGGGCGCAGAATGAGCACAGCTACAGACCAAACATTTGGAAGCGGATGTCGTTCCATGTCAAGAGAAAGGGGACAGTCGAGGTGAACCAGACAGCCATCATCAAGCCCTTCTCTAAAGCAGGAGAGACACCTGTGGACACTGGCGTCACAGAGCAGTATGAAGAGCAACAGGTGTCTCCGCCCTTCACCTGCTCTCCCTCTCAGTCACCAAGTTTCCAGAGAGGAGAGGGTGGAGAGGACGGACAGGCCTTACCCGCCTACGTACCTGAGCACCCTGCTGGGGTCAGAAGAAGAGGTGGGGACAACAGCCAGGGTATTAGTATGGTGGACGGTGGGGACATTAGCATCATAGGTGTGGGAGACATCGGCATAGGGATGATTGGCCAAGCTCAGGGCACCACTATCATGGACCAAATCAGCTGTGTGGTTAACCGTTTTACCGCCAACATCAGCGAGCTGAACACCATGATGCTGCCAGGGGGAGTCAGCCCCACATCCACCGCTGCTCTGCCTGCAGCTGCAGATGCCACCCCCTGCACACCTCAGTACCTCACATCCAGGAGCAGACAGGCCCCCTCCACCGTCACCACATACGCCGAGGTCGCGGCCGTCTCCAATTTCTGCGAGAACCGACCAGCAGGTAAGATTTATGAGCACCTTTCCGGGACTTGCGTGAATAGTAGGCGAGCCAAAGATATGGAGGAACTGGTGGCTCTGACTCCTCCCTCCCCGTTTAGAGACTCATCTCTGAGCTCCAGCGGCAGCTCACCGCCCTCGCTGTCCCCGGCCTCTGAGGCTGAATATGACCAGCTGCTGCTGAGACACTATAGCCAGAGCTCCTCCTCTCTCTAATCTCTACACTTTTTTCTCCCTGTTTATTTGGAGTATTTTTTAAAAAGACAAATCTTCGGACTGGACCAGACTCTTGGATGCCTTTCTATATATGGATATTCCGAGTTTTTAAGCATTTTTTGAAATATATTTTCACTTTGAGATTGGATTGAATGCACTCATGCATGCCTCCGTTGAGAGGACTGAGAAAAATACCAGTGGTGAGACTGCAAATACTAAATGCTGAAATTAAGCTGAGCAATGTCAGTGTACACGGGCATTTTACAGACTTTTAAACGTTATACTGACTGACACAGGTTTCTAACTTGTCAAATTCCAAAGAAAATATTGCTGAGCTGAGAAAATGTGTAAAATTGCCTATAACATTCGAATTTAAAGGTACAATATGTAACAACACCCGGCATTCAAAGTTGGCCACACCTCCGCAGCTCATCTAGTCGAGAGGGAGAGAGAACAGCAATGGTCAAGTGAGCTATAGAGTGACTGAAGAGAGAGAGCAGAGGTAGTGAGAACAACGCAGAGAAATGAAAGCTATTTTCCGATTGTTTCCCGGCAGTTACATTCTTAAACACAACTAACTCCGCATACGAGGGTGCTGAGTTGCCGGATTTTGAATGAATGCAGGCTTCCTGTCTGCTGGATGTGGCTCAGCGCTGCTCTTGTTAAACTACAGACACTCATTGATCATAGCTGCACTCAGCACAGAGAGGAGCAGGGGATCACTGGAACACATGCACATAACACAGCCGGTTCTCATCCATGACATACGGCGGCTTTGTATCTAACAGAGTAAAGGAGGACTTGTGATTTGGTATCAGAACCTGAGGGGCGTGACAAAGCGACGATGTTTCACCACCTGAACGGGCTGCACACCCTGTGCGCTGTTATTGGCTGAGGGTTACACCACCACGTGGGGCCCAAAGGCTGTTTGCAGATGCCCAGAAGCATCCAGAGTAAAGTAAAATAAGAAGAAAAAAGAAACTCCAGGCAGAGGGTGGCAGGGTCTCTGCAGAAACAGACACTACACACTTCCAGTGGGACATAAGTGAGGATTGAGAGGGATTATTTTTGTATCAGTCCTTACATTGTTTTTAGGAAATTCTTGCATATTACACCTTTATTATAAAATGATTATCAATCATGTGGGAAATTTTGCCAAATATTTATGTTCAGTGTGACTCATATACTAACTCAAAATGGCATTTGATTTTTTTTTTTCTTTTTTAGATAAGTGCTGGTATTAAAACACTGAGGATAGTTGTATTTCTGTTTTTTTATTGCTTATTGTATATTATTGCTGTTGATTAATTTTTAATATTTTGAGACCCAGGTGGAAGCAGATTGGATCAGCAAGAGGTATCTGTCCAGAAATCCCCGAAATCAAAAGATCAAATGTGACATTTTTCCTGCCCTCTGATTAGTTAGTAGATTAGTTGTTAGTCCTGGAAGACATAAGTGAGCATTGTGTGATGCTGGAGGAGAAAGTGTACAGATGCTGCATTACTGTATCCGAATCAGGAAGCAGGTTTTCTATGTGGGGAGTTCTCACTGACCTTCCCTTTTCTTGGAAAGAAAACATGTACTGAGAATGAAACCCCCTCCCATCCTTACAGGATAGGACACAACATCATCAAGTGTCTAACCCTCAAACAGCTTACGGACTACTTGGATGTCTACTTTAATTCCTTTCTCTAGGTGTGACTTAGCTGAATGTTTGATAAGTTGTCATTTGAAATGGACCAAAATGATCTTCCACCTCAGGATGTGTCTGAACCAAAATACTTTCTGACTTCAACTCCTACCTGCTGATTAAGGAGCGGCATCATCTGTTGGCTCAAAATGTTTCGAGTTTGCATGGTGTCAACAGTTGGTTGCCCTGTTTAAGTTATATTTGTTATGACTTTTTGATATTGTACATGTGAAACCAATAAGATGATTATATACAGTAGCAAAGTAATGATACTATCAGTATGTGTGTATTGATTAGATTTAGGAGGAGAGAAGCAAACTGAAAGTGTGCCAGATTTTTCAGACATCTATTGCAAAACGGTTGTTTATAGCCCGGCTTTTTACTTTCATATGTGCCAATGTCTCCTTGCAGTAAATGACATTGTGTTTTTATACATGCGCTCATGTTTCAGGCATTATAAGGAGGAGGTCATTTTTTCTAATATTTTATGACTATGGTGTCTTTAATGCTTGAACAAATTTAATGGATATCCTTTTTTGTATCTATTTTTGGCCTCTCTGAGGATGTAGATGAAGTATGGATCGACGGTCTAGCAGATGTAATGATGATGTTCATGTCGGAGCCACGACATCGGTCTTTCGGTCCTTTTTTTCTGTATATTTACACAGGCAGGAATGTGTTCATGTTTTTTGACGTGCTGTGTTTTTCTACTGGCTTTCGATGTAAAAATCATGAAAGACTATTGCCATATTTGCATGCAAGTTTGTGCCAATTTTGCAAGTGTGTTCTACGCTTTATGCCAATAATTCACTGATATAACCTACAAAAGATGTTTGTCTTGGTCTTATCTCTTCATCTGCCTTTCAGATAGCCAGAACTTATAATTTAGACTTGAGCTGCATTAAAGGTTTCTGTCCAAAATGCAATACATTTTCTTACAGTCGTTTATAATTAATTGTAAATTCTCTTTATTTACTTTGTAGGAGTCCTTCATCAATTATAGGAATAATACCGTCTTAATATTCAGAAATCAAAATGTCTGAGTGGCTTTTGAATGACACTTAAAAATCAAAATTTCTATCATGTTTTAAGGATTTCTTTTTAACGGCAGAAACTGGATCATGTGCAGCGGTAGTTATTTTTAAACTGCCTATGTCGATGTTATTTATGAACCCTCTCTAAATAAGAAGATAATTGTGTCAAATCAAGGTACGATAATTAATAAACCTTACGGGAAATAGGGTTTCTGGGGCACTCTTTATTAAATAACGTGCTATAATTTCCTACGCCGTATATTGTGGACCAAAATTGTTCGGTGAAATTAACACTCACAAGATGGTGGGCAAAGTATATAGTTAGAGTGTAATAGCTTTGATGAGCCCATAGGGAGAGATCAAGGCCTCAGTGGACCAACTCATTGTTTATCCTTGAAATCTGATGGGGGTAGGCTGTCACATAGTCTACCCACATAGTCTACCCTCACTGATATAAATTTAAAATAGAAATATAAAGTTATCCTGATTTCTCAGCGTACATGTTTCTTAGAACAGGCATCAGGGCTTATGTAGATTTTCATCTAGGCAAAAAATGTGTCTACTGTACAGCATGTGTATTTGTTTAACTCCTTAACGGCCACTATTCTGTCTTTCAGAAGCAGCACTGGGCTCAGTTTTTAAGCTGGACTGAAGGTGTCATATAAAACTAGAAAACGTAATGAATCCATTGGTTCCAACCATGTCATGCCTGTCAGGAAGGAGTCTATAAAATGTATGAAGGTACACTAAATTTTGGCAGGAAAACTGCCATGACCATTTTCAAAAGGGTCCCTTGACCTCTGACCTTAATGTATGTGAATGTAAATGGGTTCTGTGGGTACCCACGAGTCTCCCCTTTACTGACGTGTCCACTTTATGATAATTACATGCAGTTTGGGGCAAAAACATGCAGTTTTTATATGCAGAACAAATGTGTTGTTTTTGCTTAAAATAATATGCAGTTTGGGGCATTCAACAGGGCTGCACGGTGGTGTAGTGGTTAGCGCTCTCCCTGTGTAAGCGTGGGTTTTCTCCGGGTACTCCGGCTTCCTCCCACAGTCCAAAGACATGCTGTTTAGGTGAATTGATGACTCTAAATTGCCCGTAGGTGTGGATGTGAACGTGAATGGTTGTCTGTCTCTATGTGCCCTGCGATGGACTGGTGACCTGTCCAGGGTGAACCCCGCCTTCACCCAATGCCAGCTGGGATCGGCTCCAGCCCCCCCGCGACCCCTAACGGGATAAGCGGTTGACAATGGATGGATGGCATTCAACAGGGGCAGCTGTCAGTCGCAAACTCCAATCAAACAGTGAAACTAGGCAGCGCTGATTAAATATGAATCAATATTCTGTTACTGTAAAGCCTAGTTCTCTCCTCTGATGTTTTCAGAAACATCTTGTAGTTACTGTTAAGCTGAGAAAAGAGAAAGTTGCTCCTCATGGTGGGCAGTGCTTGGTAGTTCCTCAACTGATCTCAACATGGCTTCTGGGTCACAAACGTTCTCATTTTACAGCTAAACAGTAGCTACAAGATGTTTCTGAAAACATTTTATGCAAGAAATAATCAATACAGTAACAGAATATTGATTCATATTTGATCAGCACTGCCTAGTTTGATCAGAGTTAATGAGTGATTGACAGCTGCTCAGACATGACAGCCTCCAGCTCTGATTGGTTCTTTTACTCTGGTCTATGAAATCTTGCAGATGCCTTCAGGAGCATGTGAGGACACAGAGACACGTGATTTTTTTTTTCAGATTACCTGTCTCTGACTACTGTAGGAAAGATTTGTTTTATAAAAAATCATATTTGCTCCCTTTCTACCCACTGCTGCTTTAACCTGTGAGGAGCACCACTCTTTCTTTCCTGCACTCCATTGCAGTGTATCTATATTCCTGTGAGCTTATATTTGTTTTGGATAAGCAAGGAGACGACTGTTTAGCAGCACATAAAGGGTTAAAGATCTACAAAAAAAAAAACATTAAGGGGCACTATATGGCACCGGAGACTCTCAAAGCTCTGTAACAGGAACTACTGTGCAGCGCCTTCATTTCTCCGAGGTCACAAGTTCCCGAGCACGTCCCCTGAGACACTTCCCCTCAGGGAGGGCGTTTCCTACCCCGGCTACAGGGAGACAGACACCCGGGATCCGGAGGGGACGACGCGTCAAACTGCGCTCAAACCGCGTCGCAAAGTTGCTGGAAGGGAATGACCAACCATTCATCTCACACCTCCAACGGCATGCAGAGCCTCCGGAAGGAGCACCTGTACAAGGTGTTGGTTATCGGGGACCTGGGGGTCGGGAAGACCTCCATCATCCGGCGCTACGTCCACCAGACCTACTCCACCAACTACCGGGCCACCATCGGCGTGGACTTCGCCCTGAAGGTGCTGAACTGGGACTCTGAGACTGTCCGGCTCCAGCTGTGGGACATTGCAGGTGGGACAGTGAAGAAGTTGTCTTTTATTTGCTTTGTATATTATCTGTATGCATTTATGTTGCACACCATTTACAGCTTCAATTGAGTTTAAACTGTGTGCAAAGGCTATTTTTGTGTTAAATATGTGCAAGAATCTCCTCATGTCCTCATTGAAATGAGTCAAAATGCTGCTTAGTAAGGCTGTTTGTCACAGTTCCTTAAAAGCTGATGGTTTGGGGAGATAAGTCTTATCTTCAGATTGACAGTGAGGCATGACTGTTGTAAAATGATGAAACATTCACAGCTCAAAGATGCACTGTCACTGTGGAGAGCTGTATCTGACACAATGAGTATTATCTTCATATCTCACACACACACTTTTTACTGACTCTAGTCGTAAAAACATTTCTAATCATCTAACATTGAAAGAAAAGAAGAATTAAACAGCTCTGACAGGAACGTAGGTCTAAAGCAACCTTGGGTGCTGGATTTCTAAGTCAGGAGCTCCAACGAGCACACATGGCCGTGTTAGCGGATGGGAAGCCAGCGAGGGATCATGTTGCTTTACTAGCAAAAGCAACTCCAATTGGAGCTCTTGTGTAAAGGGTCTGCCATATTTTATGTCCCCTCTGACAGACATGGCACCTCCCGAGGCCAACAAGGGGAGGTAGCGGTGGCGAGGACTGTGGAGGAGTAGGTTTAATGTAAGCTGACAGGAAAAAGGACACAAACTCTAAACGAACCAAATCACCTTAAAGGTGCTGCTGATAACACTGATAACATTGCCACACTTTTACATTTCTAAAAGCTCTGTAGAAGTATAATTTAAAAAAAAATAGTCGTCTACATAAAAATGTTAAAACTTTTAACTGTGACTTCAGGACCAATGGAAATTATTTGTAATTAAAGTAGCTGATATGTGGATAGGATGTCTGTCTCTCCCCTGCTACCTCCTCTGCTGTATGGATCAACTGCCCCAAACTGATAAAACAAAACAAAAAATTCCAGTTAATAAATTTAAATTGACTCAGACCATTGTTGCAAACCAAAACCAAGAAGTGATAAATAGATTAAACTTTAATTAAGATTTTTTTCTCTGATTAAAATCTTTTCTACGTTGAGATAGAAGACCTGAACTGTGGCGCTAAGAGTATAACAAGATGAAGAGTGTGTGCTTGTTCTCATTGAGGCTGTTTTTAGGCACACAGTGGTGGTGCATGCAAACATGCTCACGATGCCAGCGTTGCGTAGGGAAGACAGCACACTGTCATCGAGCTATGATGCTGAATCATGTGATTAGGCCCATGTGAGGGAGATTTAAAGGCCAGTCACAGGAGTGTCATTGTAGCCTAAATAAAAAACAAAACATCATTAGTCACTCACACATGCACACATGCAGGCACATGCTTCAAGCAGTCAAATGCAATTACTAATTCACATCTTATTTAGTCCCATCCAGCTGCTTGAAATCATCCTAGGGAGGAATAAGGATCAGACTGTATATAAGAAGTGGACGTATTCACCGACCCTGATATCACCCCTTGGTTTGTGGCCTACAGTTTTGAAGCCTTGAGTTTGCCATTTTGGCCATCATTGTGTTTTTTTTTGTTTTTTTTTTGTTTTGTTTTGTTTCTTTTGCAGAAGTGATATGAGAGAGAGAGCTAAGTACAACCAAATGCTGAATAAGACCAGGCAGCAACCTCTGGTTCATAAAAGTGAAGCCAAAGGCTGAAGTGCCTTAAACTTTCTAATATCCAGCAGGGGGCGACCCTTCTGTTTGCAAATAGAAGTCCTTTTGTATAGAAGAAAATCACCCTACATCTTATTTGATTTATTACCTCAGTAAGTATGAATTTACAGTCTCAATCGCTACTTTCAAGTCTTCTTCAATATGGCATGATGTTCATTCAGTAAATTATGGTCCCATTTAGAGTCAAACAGAGCACAGAGCAGGGGATGCTTTGGTCAGTTGGTCAGCGTCTGGGAGTTGCCCATGTTTTCTTCTTAAAACTTTAACCCTTTCAACATTTTGGTCGTTGCCATCTTCCTATTTTGCAACTAGATGTGACACGAGCGGGTGGAGCTAAGTACAGCCGAATGCTGAATAGAAGAAGAAGAAGAAGAAGAAGATAGTCCTTTATTAGTCCCACGAGGGGAAATTCAATTTTTTCACTCTGTTGTTAACTTATACACGGTACATGCAGACCCGAACACACACATGCACAAACATGCAACAATGGAGAGATGTCAGAGTGAGGGGGCTGCTCCTGACAAGCACCCCGAGCAGTTGGGGGGTTTGGTGCCTTGCTCAGGGGCACCTCGGCAGTGCCCAAGAGGTAAACTGGCACCTCTCCAGCTACCAGTTCACACTCAGTTCTTGGTCCATGGCGGGACTTGAACCGGTGACCCTCCGGTTCCCAAGCCAACTCCGTACAGACTGAGCTACTGCCGCCCATAAGATGTCTTTATGGGACCAAAATGTCACAATTAACTTTCATGAACCGAAAACACACTGCGAAAGGGTTAAAGTTCTGAGACGAAAACACGGATAATTCACAGACCAGACGACGCTGTTGTAGCAACCTGTCAATCTAGGTAGCCACGTCTTAAATCATACCCTGCTTTATGGTCTATTTGACTCTAAATGGGACCATAATTTACTAAATGAACATCATGCTGTATTGAAGACTTAAAAGTAGCGATTGACACAATAAACTCATATTTACAATGTTTACTGAGGTAATAAATGAGAAGTAGGCTCATTTTCTCATAGACTTCTATACAGTCAGACTTCTTTTTGCAACCAGATGAGTCGCCCCCTGCTGGGTATGAAAAATAATGCAGGTGGAAAGCACTTCAGCATTGTCTTCATTTTTAGAACAGGTAGGGATGGCAAGTTCTGGTTTCTTATAATCTATAGAATGGTAAATTGTATATGTTGTACTTTGAAAGTCATGCAAAGCTGTAAATTGCACCATCAGTTTATTGAATCACAGTGTGTCAAGTGACACGTGTCTCTGTCTAAGACCGCTGTCACACCGCTGCACATGAGGGTTCCTTGTGAGCGCTGAAAGTCATTGATACATTCTGTCGCACGAAAGGAGGAAGTTTTCGATCCACGTCCTGTCAGATTTTCCATTTCCTCTTAATCATGAGGCAGCATTTTGTCCTTGTCAAAAGTATTTCTAGCTCAGCCAAAAGGGGACTCTCATACATCATTAATATGTATTAACCATGTGAACTTTTCTGCTGAGAGGGCATGGTATGTAAAACAAGCAGGATGCACACACCTACACACTCAGTTCTGGACCGACAAGATCTCACATTTAGACAGCAGGATACACCTCCCCGGGGAATGACATGACAGCTGCTCTAAACTTCTCCTCAAGCACCTAATGTCCCTTCCCTTCACAATATACAAGCATGGATGGACACGCAAACATGCTTACCAGCACACAGGCATGTCACATGGTTATATTCTCATGGATATATTGCACAAATACCGTTATAGTCTGGGTCAAAGTTTATTTTCAATACAGGTCGGGCAAAATCCAGGTTTAATTCAAGTAGGCCTATTAGCAGCAGAAACAAGTAGCTGCATTGACCATCTGGTTAAGTGCAACGTGACAGTAAGACCACAGGAATGTGCTGTTTCATGCAAATGCCAGCTCAACTAACTGCAGTCCTAAATGCCAGCTGTATTAGCTGTCTTACTGCAAAAAATGCAGGAAAACAATGAGAATCTCTCAGCCGTGTTGTCACACTAGTGAATGACGCTTTCTGTGTGCGTATTTGTTCATCACAGGTCAGGAGCGATTTGGAAACATGACACGAGTGTACTACCGTGAAGCCATGGGAGCCTTCATAGTGTTCGACGTGACACGGTCCACGACCTTTGAGGCTGTCATCAAGTGGAAAGAGGACCTGGACTCCAAACTAATGCTGACTAATGGACAGAGCATTGCCACTGTGCTGCTGGCTAACAAGTGCGACCAGGGCAGGGAGTTGACTAACAACGGCATAAAAATGGACCAGTTCTGCAAGGACCACGGCTTCGTCGGGTGGTTTGAGACCTCAGCTAAGGTGAGACCAGAGTATGCTGACAGAGGGCCCAATATGCTTTTGTGTTTTTCCCTTTCCTTTAAGTGTATTATATAGTTTTTTGTGCATGTTAAAAGGTTTGCAGAGTTACAAAGCCCAAAGTCCAGACAAAAGGGACTTACTCTCCCCCACAGAAACACTGCTGCTGAACTACCTGAAACACCTTGACTGAAGTCCTGCCTTTTCTTCTGTAACGTGGTGATGTCACCAAGTAACACAATTGCATAACGGCTAGTTTGGCACGCCCTCAAACAAAGCTAGTTAGAGTGGACTTGGGATCTGAAGAGATTGGTTTGGTTGACCAATCACAACAGAGGGCCAGCTGACCAATCACAGCAGACTGGGCTTTTCGGACTCAATCAGAGCATTTCATGCAGAGGGTGAAAAGAGGTCCTGCAGCACAGTCAGTATGAAGTGTTTTTTATTTAAGCATGTTCTCGTAGAAACTGAAAATACATGTACGCACCTGAAAATGAGCATAATATGTCTTCTTTAAGGTATTGTAGTTTTCATTTTTGCATATACTCTTATCTGCTATCTTGCTGAGCTTTAACTGAGAAGATCAAACCTACTCTCCTTCAGGTAAATATGAACGTGGAGCCAGGAGACTCTTAGCTTAGCATAGCATAATGACTAAAAACTGGGGGAAAACAGCTAGCCTGGCTCTGTCTAAAAAGTTTAACTCTCACTTATTCACACATTACGTCTTGTTTGAAAAACCAAAGTGCTAAAACAACGATTTGTGTTTTTATGTGCAGGTCTACGTCTTGGCTGGGCACAACACTACTGTATATACAGTATTTGTGTTAATTAATGAGCTTTAGAGGTGCTGATTTGTCTTGTATACCAGGCTAGCTGTTTCCCTCTGTTTCCAGTCTTTATGCTAAGCTAAGCTAGTGTGAGTGTGAGTGTCGATCTTCTCACATAACTCAAGAACACAAATGAGTGTATTTCCCAAAATGTAGAAGTATTGCTCTTATCATCAGCATGATAATGAATGGGCCAGATTGCAGGCCTTTGCAGTGAGCGACTGCTGACACGCTCAGTGGAGATCGTCTCCCACTCAGGTCACTTCAGCCGGTGAATAACATCCCCACAGAGCCAACTGGAATTTCATATCCTCATGGAAAGTGGCTCTGCAAAACACATTTACCAAGCAGGGTCAAAACAAGTTATTGAAGTGAAAAGTTTTCTGTCTGGTGTTCAAAAAAGGAGTTAGTCACTGTTTGTGCATCACATAGCTATGATATATAGTATGCTAAGAAACACTTGGATCTTGACTAGAATTTAAAGTGTAGTTATGTATGAACTATTCATTTCTTTACAGTATGTGTCTGTGAGAATGGTGCTGCCAAATGACCTACACAAAGCATAGTGATGAACAACAGTTTGAATTAGCCTCCCTCCATATACTAATCTTGCTGTAGTTACACATAGCTGTAAATTCGACAAAAGTTGTCTCCGTTCACACACCTTCTGCTGACACTAATGTGTTGGAGCAGCATCAGTGCGCTGCCGTTCTTGTGGCATCAAGACTCAACATTCTGAAAGGTCAAAGGTTATAAGGTGCAGGTTCAGCCAGAAGTGTCAGAGGTCGGCTATGCAAAAAGACGTGCGTTCTTCATAGTTAAAAAAAAAAAAAAAAAAAAACTGCATACATAGGAGTTTCAAACACATTAAGGCTACTAATACTTTTAAAATTCTCCATACACAAGTGTTTTAGCACCGTTTTAGAAGTAATCTTCGTCCATACTAACACGCCTGAAAACTCAAACTCAAATGGCCATTTGCGTCCACTGGGCATGCGTGTGCTGGTTTAAACAGGAAGCAGATTTGTCAACTATGAGGTTGGTTTCTTAGTTACAGAAAATACAACAGTATTGTACCAACGATAGTAAAAGGGCTTGTTTTATACTTACGTACTTCAGAATCAGATGTATTCACCAAGTATGTCATATGTTTACATTGTTTACTTGACACAACATTTTCTTGGGGTCATAAATGTTTTTTATTCTCTTTTGTCATTGTCTTAGTGCGATAATATAAATAGTTCAAATGTCAGGTGGGATATGCAGTATAACTTGGAAAATAAAATAAAACCGGAAAAAATGAGACTACAGATTATAAAAGAAGATAAGTAAAAACAAATGTAAGAGCCATATCTGCTCACTGTTTTCTCTCTTTTAGGACAATCTCAACATCGGTGAAGCCGCAAACTTCCTGGTCAAACACATCATGGCCACAGAGAATGACATCCTGAAAAGCGTGATACCAGACACCATCTCACCTCAGCTCAACTCCAACAGGCAGATGAGCTGCTCTGGCTGCCTAAAATAATAAGGAGACGGAGCAGAATTGAGACAGTAGGACAAAGAGGGACAGGCACACCACACGGTCTTCCAAGGAAATCTGAGTAACTACAGTACAGATCGCTTCTATGGTCCAAACCAGGGTCGAAGATTTTAGCTTGGTGTGGTTTGTGTTCAATAACAAGAGAACCACAGCTTGCAAAGTAAAATCACATGGATTCAGAAGTTGCACATTTATTAACAGAGTTTTGGTAACTCGTCACACTGTGAGTTTAAAGTTCTTGGCTGACAAACAACTAAAGCCTTGTCTATGCTCTTTGACATGATTATTCCAAGTATCAAACAGTCAACTTTGGCTTTTGGGGCTGTACTTTTAGCTGGGAAACTGGCGCTTAACCTGTCGGACCAAACTGAGCAAACGGAGTAAATGCTCCCAACATGCTTGATGCAACACACGCAAAGGTGTGCATTAATTACAGAATGAAAACAAGTTTGTTGGTGTGATTGTGTAGCTGTTCTCCCTCTATTTACCTTCACCCCTATCTGCACCTTTGTGAAAAAAATCAGTGTGGGTGACATACAGGCTTCCTTTAGCGTTATCCTGCAAGAGCCAAAGAACACAGTGTTGACTGTAAATATATGAATTTTGCACATACATGGTTTTTATAATGATTTTAAGTTATTAACAGTATGCTTTTTATAAATATTGTAATGCTGATTAATGTATTATATTATTCTGCTTACGTATAGCAACAGCTTGGTCGGCTGCAAAAAAAGGAAGAGTTAGACACACAAACATTTTGATGTTTGCCTTGTGTAGCTAGTCTTTTTTACAGGAGCAGTTCAGGTTGCAGTTGTTCAAAGGTTTGTCAGGCATGTTTCTTAATGGAAGAGAGTGGTTTTCCTTCTGTCTAAAGTTTTCTCCGGCAATGTCTGGCTGCAACATCGGACCAAAGTGATTTCTGCTTTTCCTTCCCAGCATTAGATTTTGTACATGTGTGTTATTGTTCTTCACCAGAAGGAAAGTTGTTTTGATTGTCTGGATTTAAAATGGACTTTCTCATGAGTTCACTTTCCAAAGTCTAACCCTCTGTATCCATGGTAACTAGATCATTTTTTATGGGTATCCTCTAACATCCATGTGAAGCTATTGCTCGCTGTGCTCACAACCACGCAGGCACACACACACACACACACACACACACACACACATCTCCGTGTCGCTGTACCTTTTTTTTGCTAAGCCTTTCCTCTCCCACTCCATCCTCCATTACTGTTTCTTATTCTGAAAAATTATCTGCCCTCACTAAATATGGATGCTTTCTGTGTCTTTCTTTAATATGTCACCTGCCCCTCTTTTTCTTACTTTCTCTCTGATTCATATTCAGTGTGTGCTGCACATTATATAATACTTTTATTGATCTTCGGTGACCTTGCAACTCTGTGCTACTTGGTAGCACTTCTGTAAAAGGTAACGTAGTTGATCCAACTTCTGTCAATGTTGCATTTTTAGTGTAACTTAAGTCAGTTAACTTAAGTTATAAATCTAAAGAAGTATATATATATATATATATATATATGTTTCCTCCAGCTGTTGGTCAGCAGTGCTTGCACAGTATTTATAAGCCTGATCACAACAGTGTCATGTGTTATGTGTGAGAGTTACTTTTGGTCATTTACAGCATATACATTGGGCCTGATAGACTTAAACAATGCCCTCACCACAGGATTACAATTTCACAACGTTAGTTTGGCTCATCATGAGGGCGTGTGATGTCATGTGACATCAGCATGGCATTACTAGAAAGCACTGTCTGCTCACACGCACACACACACACACACACACATACTGTCGGACAGTACTTTGTGACGAATAATCAAATGTTTTGTCTCACAAGTAAACTGAGACAAACAGCTGAGTACACCTCTTGTGCATTGTTCTCGTTCATTATTTATTGTAAAGTAGTAAAAAATAAATAAATGTTACACTTGTCCCTGTTGTTGTGACACAATGTAATGCGACTGTGAGGAGCACCCATTAACCTTTTACCTGGAACAATCCATTTTACAGCCTAATGATCACTGTTGTAGTAAAGCTTTCACTGTAAGAGACAGTGAATGAGCTCCCAAGTGTTATTAGTTTATACTGAGAAATGTGTGAGTGTGTGTCTTCAGGCTGATCCAGGACCCTCAGGTTCTCATTAGGACACCACATGACTGTGTGGATTATTCTCCGCCTGAGGGATTAGATTTGGTCGTCTGCTCTTGGCTCACCACCAGCAACCCATCAACTGATCCAAAAATGCTATATAACCACTCTGGAAGAAGTTTGCCCCAAATCTCTCGACTTAATGAAGAACATAACAAGCTAGCTTCAGTACTGTTCTTAATGTCGATGGAGTCATAACAGTGGGTAGAATTTTAATTACATTTCCAGATGTAATTAAAAACAAAACACTAAAATTAAACTTGTATTTCAATTTGGAACTACGTATATTCCCCAAGTCTTTGGTCTGTTAACTCTTCCTGTGACAACAGTAGGCACAGATCTATCTATTCATTACTGGGATTACGAGCCCAACATATTGTGTTGTCTTTAGTGCTCAGGCACTGCCAGAGAACCACCTACAGAAAACACCCACATATTCTCTCAGAGAGAGAGAGAGACGGGGAGAAGCAGGTAGCAAGAGAAGAAAATGAGATGGGAGAAAAGCAGTGCATAAATCTTGCGGCAGCATAAGGTTATAGACTCATCAAAGGTGCGTGCAGGTAAACAGAAGCAAACCCATTAAACTGGTCACATTTGACTGCCTTTGAAATATTTTCCAGACAGAATTCACACACATTATAAGTGATTTAACTCTCTATTAGATCAGAACGCATTCAGCCAGCTTAATCACATGAAGGCCAACAGAGCGTTTTGACCAGTTATGTAATTCAGCGACAAGAGCTAAAGATGATAGAAGAGACTTGATCTGATCTGATCTGATCTAGCATGTTTCAGCCTGCTCTCACCATCAGTATACTGCTCATGTGGTGCCATCTGTTGTCACTTTAGTATCACCGCAGGCTTTTTATTTATTTCAGTATTTGTGTCAAGTTAGGGATGCTGTTTGATTAGAATCAACCCACCCTTTTCCGTCAGTTTTTATTTTCAATTACATTAACTGAACTTTTATGGCCTAATAAGGTGACATGACTCCTATAGTGCATTTCCCAGGATGTGTCATTTCTACAGGGAAACTATAAATATAAACACTGCTAGATTTAGGCGTAGAAACACACACATGTTAAAGTGCAGCCACTTGAGAATGAATGGATTTGAGCAATTGGATTTGAAACTTAATAACAGCGTGTGAACACATGCTTTCCCAAGCAAATTACCTCCTGCTCATCTCATCTTTAAGCCCTGGGACTCTTGGTTCCCACTCCCCAGTGCCAAAATCCATGCGGCCAAGTTAACCTGCTTGACCTTTGCCCCCCTCTGGGTCTCCCTTTAATTCTCTATTTATGATAAGTTCATGAATAGCCAGTGAGTGCGTTAATGTGATTTACAGATTTTAGTATGGTTTCATAATATCTGGGGAGCTATTACGTTATGTTTGCTCGCATAAAAGAAAATTTTGAGATGAAATAACAGTCTCTTTATAATTAAAATAGCCTCCGGAGAGAGACAGGGGGAGAGAGGAGGAGTGAGGAAAGTGTGTAAAGAAAGAAAAGTAACAGTGAGGAGACTAAGTGGGAGAGAGAGCAGCTGAGATTTAGGAGGGAGAAACATTAAAGAGTAAGTGCAGTATTAAATCATTAATATATATGTCCAGGTTGACAGATGAGTCCTCTGACGACCTTATGAGCTCAGCTATTCATCACTCACACTGACTGATTTTACATCTCATTAACCTTACTGATGGATTTTTCAAGAACACGGCATTGCACTAACCATCATCTTCACAAGTGGAGGTGATGACACACGCCTTTTATGGATTGGAGCACTTTTTTTCTGTTTTAATGTTTATTGGTTCTGTTTCAATATTGCTTAAAAAATGCAGGAATCCACGTGGACGTTGTCATTGAAAGATACAGTTTTTTTTTTCATTAAAAATAAAGGAGCACAATTGTAGAGCAATTTGTGCAACATATACTATAGTACACATCATACAGCTGCCACTAGAGGGCAATAAGCACCAGCGTTATCATGCATTATACTGTACACTAAATGTGCTTGGTGGAAGAAAAAAAAAACATGATGTCAAACCCCACTGTCCTCGAAAATACAATGTAGTCACTCAGCATTTCCTCATAAAATCAACCTGATTTTATAACTGTATATTTACTGTATTATTTCATATTTTACAGAAATGATTTTACAGCTGCACTGTAATGATTAATCATGAGTGGATATATATATATATATATATATATATATATATATATATATATATATATATATATATATATATATATATATATATGATACAGTGAAACCTGATCATAAGGAGGTTGCAAAGCTGGTTTTCTGTGAGGAGTCCTGAGAGACAAAGATCTACTGTAAGCTAAGCAGGGAGAAAATGGGTGAAAGGTTGTAGGTAAAAGTCAATAAAAAACTGCAGAAAATGTCATGAAAATAATTGTGCTGTTGATAGTACAGGAGACAAATATACACATAAATATGCTTGTAGCCTACTGAATGTTTCAACGAGTTAAAAATTGTAACTTTGGGATTTTTCAACCCCTATTTCCCATGTTTTTGTCTCTAACTGACTAATACCGACAACAGTCTCTGAAACTGGGCCGGAAAGAGTCTCGCTCAAGGGAAAATCCCGTTCTGAAATCCCGCGAGATGACGTCCGTGTTGCCGGAAGACAACGGTGGAGCTGCGAAGTAAGGTAAATTCATGGTGGAAACGCCAGTGCCTGCTGCGCAGTTTGTTGCGTTGGAGACAGAAAGCTAATTTACTGTTATATAAAAGAGTTTGTTTGCGTATTTCAGAATTGTCGCAGAATAATGCGAATAAGCAGCTTTCACAGACTATCTTTGGATACAGGCGGAAGTTGTGGTTAGCATAGATATGTATGATGGCTAACTCTTAATGTTAGTTGTGCTACAGTTAGATCCTAACACCCCTGTGCCTTCCTGTTCAGTCTGCAGTGACCATTTTGACCAGGATCACCACTGCTCTTTTCCAGTAATGGAGAGACCTGCTGCCGACAAAGAGAAGGTAAGCTGATGTTTTTAGCTAAAGTTATTGTGTTGACCAATGAACAAGAAAGCAAATACAATCACTTTCAGTCAAGTAGTGGACATAAATTGACAGTGCCAGCTGTGTGGAAGTGTGCTTACTGTGTGGAAGTGACATCAGACTCAACCAAAATGTGACCTCTACATATATATATATGGTATTTATTATTAAAATTGTACACGGCAACTTTGTAAAAAAAAAATCTTCAACATTAACAGGAAGTATAATTCAAGTGTAAACCTTTTTAATGCATCAAGAAATTGGTCATAACTGGCCAAAAAATTATGCTAAAATTTATGCTAAAATTATTATAATGTATATAGTATATAATTACAAATTTAATTTAATAAATCGGCCTATTATCACTGATATCTGATCCAGTATCAGTATCAGTTCTTCCCTAACAACAACATGGGAGAATAGGGTTCAAGTTGAACAATACCTAAGTTACCCTTTGCTACATTTTAAACTTTAACTTTAACTTTTGCAGTAATTTAGATTGGAGTGTGGAAGATATTCAGATTAGAAGTAGAACACAACATTTCCATAAGATAGAAGAATCCAAATACCTGTCAGGACAACAAGCACATACTGTGGGACAAATAATGGGACTGATTTTCATTACAAAGAGTGAGGCAGTTTTTCTCCTAACAGTGTACTTTGTTCACATATAAAAGATCTGCTAAGGTGCACTTTCTTTCAACAGCACTTAGGCAGATTTGTGAGGTCTGTTTTAGTGAGTCAAAGCAAAGCTCAGAGAGCTGTGCACAACTTAGAAGAGCCGTGTCACTGTGGCCAGACGACCACAATGACAGCCTGAAATGCGATAGCCAGACATATAACCAGAAGGTAAACATGGCACACTATGTCAAGTCTGTTTATTGAGTTGCCTGGTTTTGGTGCAAAATGCTGTTTCTCAACATAGAGAAGGCAGAACCAACATTGTCTGCAAGAGGTATTGTATGCTGAAGTTTCCTATGAACACCTGAGAACCAGTATCAAAATGTGTTGTTTTTTTTAAAACAATGAAAGTACATACTGAGAGTATATGAATAAAGTGTGTTATCCTGAGGTAATCAAGCAGTGAAGCCCATTATAAATAGAGACCATTGTTTCTTTGATTTATGCTTAAAGTTGTGATTGTCTCAGTGCTAAAATATTAACATTCTCAACATGCAGCCTAGCTACATTGATTTGTGAGCAGAAGCTTTTTAGCTTTAACCAGAGCACAAATTTGCAAAGTGTGAATCATTCGCTGCAGAAGATCATCTGAGACTCATAATTGGCGTAAAGGTACAATGAATGGTTTTGGACACCTGGAATGCATTCTTGACCTCTTCATTTAAGTCTTGTGTTTTAAATTGAAAAGGTAGCAGGAGTTAATTAAAATTTGTGCTGATAACGCCCTTCTCATTATAAATGTATCACAAGTACGCCACTGCCTTATTATACAGCCTGTACCGGTCCACAGTCTGTGGTAATTCTTCCGATGCGGTTTAATACAGGGTGGGAGCCGTTTAATGACTTGTTTGACATCTTGTGCTGCATGTATGTGTGTTGAATGTATATCTAAAGCAAATGTTGACCATGTCCTGTGACTGTATCCGTTGTGGAGCTGGACGAAGCCTCCTCAGACACCATATACTTATCAAGGCTCTCAAAACAGGCTGAGAGTGAGGCCTGAGCCTGGAGTAGCAACCCAGGCTGTGAAAGGAGTGCATCTATGTGAGGAAAGAAAGAGGTCAGCGGGCAGTCTGGGGAGGTGTATTTGGCTAACACCTGGAGCTGCTCTGGCTGCAGGTTGGCTTCCTTGCAGACCCTCTGGCATAATGTAGCGACACTGTGACATGTTTTCGACTTCAGCTGGCTCAGGTGGCTTTTCTCCATCATCAGCTTCTCCCTATCTGTCTTCTGTGACACAGACATGCACACACAATCTCATCAACATCTCTGTAAATAAGAAGTGGCTTAATTATTTAATCATAACTTATTTTTTTTACCAGCTTGTTGATTTCACACTGCAGATTATATATGCAGTCTAGCTTCCTCTTGCGACAACGCTGAGCTGCGAGGCGGTTTTTGCTGCGCCGTCTCATATCATGGACAAACTCCAGCTGTTCACGTGTAAAGACCTGTTGCTTCAGCAGCTGTTGGAAGTCATTTCTGCTCAGATCCACAATCCACTCTACAGAGAATGGCAACTGCACCTGCGGACACCCAAACAGGAAATAAAAGTTACAAAAGAGTGTAAAGCAACAGAGTATTTGTGTCAGTGTAGGTGTTTTTTTTGTATGATGTCATACGGTAGCTGACATGTGAATGTGACTATAGTACACATACACCTACTTTAAAGCAGCAGGGTTGTAAAAACAGGTTTGACTTGCTGGTCTGAACATCATAAGAAATACAAATGAAATTGTCGACATCAAAGAAATGAAACTAATCTTAGGACATCATTCAGTTAATTGAAGTGAGAATAGACATGTTTTTTGCTGTAACTTATAATTATGAAATAAATGTTGATTGCACAAAGTAATGGCTGTATAGAATAATGACTCCGTCAGTGTCTGGATTGGTTAGCCTTGCTTTCCGTCACAGTTGTCAGCCACTGGGAACGATCTCCCAGGAGAATTAAGGCTTAATTTACGACATTAAGAATGTGCACAAGATACTGCGCAACCAAAACAGGAAGAGGATAGTGCATTTGTTTCCCCTGGTAGCTGTCAGTTAGCAGTTACTATCCCCAGTGGGGGAAATGGCGGACTGTGGGTCAACTGAAGTCACCAACGCGTTTTCACAGGAAGGCGTATAAAAAGCAAGACATTACACAGACATTCTGCGTGTCATGGGGACGCATTTTAGACTTTTAATGCTTGGTATATATACGCCAGGCAACAAAACTACGGTAACGTGTACAATTGGGTTGAGGCAACAAAATCACTTAGTTATGTTTAGAAAAATGTCATAGTTGGACTTAAAATATGTATGTAAATGAAGTAAAACATACAGAAACAACGTAACATGAGTATGAAAAAAGTTAAAAGTTGGTTAAAAGTTGTGTATTTTTTGGACCCATTGTCCTTCCTACTCACCCTCGCATTTCATTCTACATCACTAGCTCAGATCATAGCATTTTTAAGCAGATGTGTTTACACTGGACTCAGTACAGACTACATGGCGTACAAATGACAACAACGGAAGGCGATCCATATCCAATAGCATCACCTACAATGATACCAATTGGAAATGCTAGAGTCTGTTTCCACTATCACAAAAAATAGTGATTAAAAAAAAATATGTGCGGAGCTTTCTGTGTTTGAACAAAAAGAAGTTAAGTGACACCAAAGCTAAAATGGATATAGAGTTCAGACGCCAAGTTATGTTTTTACCAAGCTGTTAATTATTAACTCTAAAAGGAGGAGCTGCCTTTTAAAAGCAGAGGATGGGTGTTGGGTTATTGCTGCTGCTAATGTGTGACAGGAAATGTACACTCACCGGTTTATTGGAGCAATATCAATCATGTAGTGTTTTATCTAGGGTAAATAAAAGCACTGTTTCTCCTCTGAAATGACCTTAGCTTTGTCTGCACACTCACTGCACTGTCCATACTCTGTAACAGTAACGATGAGAGGTTCCTCAAACCTGTTGTTTGTGTTGCCAGTGGTCATTGTTAACTCATCGGGCTGAGCTGTCAATTTCAGATGAATGGACTCTGAACTAATTAGCAAGACACATGCACATGGTCACAGCACACACACACACACACACACACACACACACACACACACACACACACTCACAAATCTCTACTTGGTCAATAATTAACTCAGCACTAAAGTGATTCTGCTTTCTGTTAAGTGAATGCAAGCCCTCATTTACGTCTGATATAATGTACCCAGCACTCTTATCTAAATCAAACACAGTGAAGTAATCCACAAGTAGGGTGAGCTTGCTGACGCTTATTGATGCAGTTTCATTTCAGCACAACATGAACTTCACAGTAAGGTGGCAGCAGGGCAGATATATACAGACTTGATTCATGGTTGAACTGCTCACCTGTCTGGCCCTCTCTCTTGTGTAGGACTCACTGTCTCCTTCTGTCTCTGTCTCAGAGTCTCCATCCTCCCCTGAGTTGATGGACGACACACCTGACTGAGACGCCCCCTCGCACTCAGACAACTCTGCTCCCTTCCATAAACATTTGCTTTGGTCCAGATCCTGGAAAAAGGGACAACTGGTGCTTGTGGAGCTGAGGCTGTGGGCCTTCAGCCACTTTAAAGATGTGCTCTGGGCTCGTCCACACCCTGAATCAGAGGAACTTCCTGCATCACGGTCCTGGAGGTTCAGCTGAGACAAGCCCACATCGGACCCCAGCCGCTTTGACAAGTGCTCAGCCACCTCCCTTTCCACGGCGCTCCTTTGTCTGGCATTATTTACAGACAGGGTCGCTCTCTCCATGTGTACTCTTTCTTGCCAGCCAGACTCTATCTGATCATCTGCCCTTTTACGCTCAGCTTCTACCCATTCCTCTGTCTTTTGATGAATGGATACTGGCGCACCAGAGTCTCTTGTTTTCTTGCCCTCTTTAATGTCCATGACAAACCTCTTGTGCCCCAGTGACCCAGTGATTGCAAGGCCGTCGCTAAAGGTCTTCACAGGGCATTGGTGCAATATTAACCCGGATGACTTCCCACTCAGCTCCATGCTTGGCCCAGAGGAGGCTGCCTTGACAGTGGATCTGTCTGAAGAGCTGATGCTTTCCTCCATATCCATCTCACTTTCCTTCTCATTCCATTTTCTCTGCCTTTCATGCATGTTCTCCTCAATCACATCCCCTCTGCCCCCATCGTCTTCTGTTTTCTTGTCATGCTTTTCAGTTTTACATGGCTCATCAGCCCCCCCTTGGCTGTGTCTGATGGAATTAGAGGCTGAAATACCAGGGAATTCAACATCAGTTTCATTCTTGCTGTTCACACTGCTGGAGCAGGAGAGGTCACAGTCATCCCTGATTACTGTTACTGGGTTGTTCGGACATTTCTCTGTGACACAAGCTTCCTTCCCACAAGCCAGCTGGAACTTGCGATACTTAGGACACTGCATAAAAACGTCATTTGTCCCGTCAGCTACAGGTGTAAGAGTGTCTGTGCCATTCTGACTTTCAGTTTTGCTGATCACTGATTTGTTACAGTGCCAAGCCACTTCCTGCTGAGAGTCAGCAACTGGTTTTGCTTCTTTCTCATCCAACAATACGTCGTTAGACTCTATGGCATAGTCTTCTCTCGACAGTTCCCTCTTACATTTCTTCTTACAGCAGATCTTTCTTGTAACAGAGCCCTTGCTACTGGAGAAGAACGTAGGGAGGAGGAAGTCAAAGCACGCCTCGTCTAGGTCTCTGAAACCAAGAATGGAAGCCGAGTTGCGTATTTCTAAGACGTCGTCTTTCTCGAAGAGAAGTTTGGATGTGTAGGCAAACTTCAGCAAGGGTTCAAAACCAGCAACAGTCACCTGGGAAAGAGGACAAGTGACATAAATGAGCACTTTATATCCTCTTTTGTTGTTGATTGTTGTTTGTTGTCAAACACTGCAATAGGTAATTCTATAATATATTCTGTAAGATAATCAAACATGTAATAGTGTAAGTGAATAAAACTACTCTGACAGCAACCAATACATGTGACCAAAAATCTAGTTTCTGTTCATTTCTCAGAAGCTGAATACTAGCAGGTCCTTCACTTGAAGAATCTTGCTAATGCAAATTAAATTTGGAAAAGAAACACAGTCTTTAGAAAACCACAAATCAGAAATGATTTGGTAATTAAAATAGCTTTATTAACATGACTAAGCAAACAGTTTCCTCTTGAAGACCAAACCGGTTTTGACACTTCTTGGCCTTTTTTTTTTCTTTAGGATATTTTGCCGTACTTGGGTGTCTCTACTGGTGGTAGACTCAAAACCACTAAGGACCACATTTATTTAATGTTGATAAGCATTCAAAGGAAGTCAGAAATTGTGTGTTTTCAAGGTGACAGGTCAATATTTTAGACTAAAGAGCATTAAAAATGTATTAATACACTACCATCAACACTTGCGGAGGAAATAAAGCTTTTTGTCATTTTTCTCACTTCACTTTTACACAGGGTAGCTGTTTCGGCAGCACGGCTCCGGTGCATCTACTTTCTACAGCATGGTGAGGTGACATCTCACCTCTTGTGGCAGCGTGATGACCGCTCCATGCTGCGTGAGGGAGGAGATCCTGTGTGTGAAGTACTCGCTACAGGAAGCGAGCACTGAGCGGTGGGCTCTGAAGCTCTGACCCTCCACCACCACGGTAACATCACACAGCGTGTCTCGGCGACGCTGCTCGTCCAGGCGGTGCAGCACATGAGAGGAATGCACTGTAGACTCAAATGTAAACACAGACGACCGGGGGGCAGACGTGGCCATCAGGGACATCTATACTGTATGTACACACAAACACACACACACACACACTCTTATAGTTAACTATTTCCCTTAAATTTAAAAAGCTATACATAAAAATGACAACAACATGCCTACCTTACAAGGCTGACTTTGTACAGTATGTCCAAGTTTCTTAGAGCGTTAAAGAAAGTCCCAGCTGCCGAGTAGACATGGTTATTTCTAAATGGAATGCCGTCCAACCAGGCTACGTTTCCCAGAAAGCCTTATCTCAACTCTGCTACAAACTAAAAACTGAGCTTGACTCAGTCATATGGCCTGTGTGTGAGTATGTGAGAGGGAGGGAGAGATAGAGGGAGTGAGTGTGTGTGTGTGTGTGTGGGTGTGTGTGTGTTGCAACAGCTCTGGGTGTAACAGCAAGCGCTGACTCATACACTCCTGCTGATATAGGATGAGCAAGCAGTTTTCCCGTCCTCACCAATCCCACCCTTGGATCCGTCTGGTAAACTAACAGGCTTTTCCCAGAAAATCCCTTTATAGATTTACACCGAACACAATTCAGAGATTAGGGCGAGGGATGGGAATATAAACCCAGTGTTTAAGCAGGATGTTGTCTATTGTCTGTGTATTTAGAGTTGTCTCGACTAATTTGCAGGCAGTGTATTTTGAGAACAAGCTGTAATAAACAGTGAAAACAAATGACACTGTACCTGTTGCAAGAAGAGGAAGGCTGTTATGTTAATTTAAAAGTTAATATTTCTCAGTAGGTCTTATTGTTTTTACAGGTGGCAGCAAATTAGTTCAAGTCTTCTTTGTTGTTGTTGTGTTTGTGAGAGAGAGAGAGAGAGAGAGAGCCTTGTTGGCAGAGTTACATTAACAGCTTGAAAAGATTACCAACACAACGTCTGTAATTGAGTATTTGTCCTTATAATGATGTCATTAAATCTGCAGGAGACAGAATATTTTCGGCATCACTGGACAAAAATTTCATAATAACCTTTCAGCATTTTGTAATTCAAGAGTTCTGAGAGAAAACTAGACTTCTGCACCTCCTCATGGCTCTGTTGTCAGACTAAAAATCTAGCCCATGACAGAAGACTTTGGCCAATCACAGGTCATTTCAGAGAGAGAGCGTTCCTATTGGCCGTGCTCTAGCTGGTGGGCGGTGCTTGTTATTTCCTCAGCAGATCTCTGCATGGCTGTCGGGTCACAAACAGAATATTGGGGGTCGGGGGTCTGTAGTGCTCTGTGTCTGTCCCTCCGTCCGTCCACTGTTGTTTCCAGAGCAGAACTCGAAAACTATTTGACTTCAGAGCTTCAAATTGGGTATGATGTCTGACAGTGTGGTGTACTTGTGCCGTTTGGGGGTTAGAAGTCCAGGGTGGCCAAAATTTCAGAAACTGAAAAATGCAATGTGGTCTAGCTGTGTCTTTCTGAGGTTAGAAGTGGTGAGGTGGTGCTATAAAGCTTTTTTTAAAATATTTTCTTTCAAAGAAAAGAAAAAAAGAAATGATTATTTTCAACTTCTATTTCATTTCCGGAGCAGAACCCTGAAATTATTAGACTTAGGAACTTCAAAGTTGGTATGATGGTTGATGGTGTTACAGGAGCTAGTTGAGCTCCTGATCAACTATTTGCTATTTTATCAGCACTGCCTAGTTTGACCATTTGTTTGGCGTTTGCCTGTGATTGACATCCGCTCACAGATGGCAGTCTCCAACTTGCTCTGTAAAATCTTGCAGATGCAAGTGGTCCATTTCTACTGCAGCTTAAATGATATTGACCATGTAAATATTTATCAAATGTCTGTGATACTGTAATAGTGTGACTATAGGGTCGCACAATCGCTGCCAGAAGAATCATGTAATGTTACACTTTGCAAGGGAGATCTGTATGAAGGAAAAGCATGCCTCCAGTAAAGTAGCCTACGACAGAGTAGACTAATCATCACCACTCAGCACTGTTGCCAGCGTCACATGATTTGAAGGAAGAAGAGGGAAGGCTGCCAGAGTCAAACTGGCCAATCAGGCGACTGTTTCATAATGCCAAAATGAGCTAATCTCCTCATGAAAAAAAAAAACAAAAACACTAGTTCCTTTTTCCATGTAAGCGCCGCATTATGGTCATAAAACACACACAAACACAACAGTATCAGTATAGAGAAATGAAACTAAGGAACTGATGGGTGTTAAAATAAAATGCATTTTATTAATAGACGGGGACGATAAGCAACAGTTTGTCTTGGTGTATACTTCCCCTTCAACAGGTGGGTGAGACACGCTACTTCAAAAAAAATGTACAACTCTTATGGTGTTGTGTCGCAGCAGATACTTATTGTGAAATGGATAATCACCCTTCTTCTTTTGCTGTTCCTCACAGATGGCTATAATTTCCCGATCCCTGACACTCTGTTAACAATGTCTCATTTCCTTTTTATCACAACAGGAACTTGACGGGCAAGTGTCGGGGTGCGAGAGAGGGAGAGGGAGGGGAAATGCTCCTCAAAATACAACATTTGGACCACATCATACCACATCTGGCCCCCTCCACAGACCTCAGGTAAAAGATCTGAGTCTCCACAGGACCTGAGACAGATATCAGAATATCCGGTCACATTCACAGCAGCTGACATTGTATAAATATATACTGTGAGGTATTGCAGTGGCGACCAGGAAGGCTCTGCAAGATCACATAATAACAAAACCCAGAAAAGTGGCCTTGTGTCATAGCTTGGTAGAATCACTACAAGAGCTTCCCACTGATGATGACAGTACATCTGTGGTTCAAACAAATGACTCCGGCATGAATAAACACAACGCCTTTCTGTAGCTGATTCACTGACTGTTGTTGTGTAGAATGAGCACTTATTTCTGCTTGATTTCCCGGCCTGGCATCAGCTGGATGTCTGGAGGCCTCAGGTTGTGCGGAGGTCAGAGGTCACGAGGAGTCCTGCCTCGTCCGATTGGTCAAGCAGAGCCTCTCCAGCTGCTGGGCGCGCTCGTTGTGGACAGTCATCAAGGTGCGGTTTTCTTCTGTTAGACGCCGAAACTCTTCCTCTAGACGGGCGATCTCCATGGCAACCTGCTCATCCTCCACCAGCTCTGCCAACAACTTGCGCCTAAATAGAGGAGTAAATACATTTTACTTTTTTTTTATCGATCTGTTCAAAATGTACCTTATATATATATATATATATATATATATATATATATATATATATATATATATATATATATATATATATATCTCAAATATTGTCCAGAAACCCTCACAGGTACTGCATTTAGCATAAAAAACTGCATGTGATTATCATAAAGTGGCCATGTCTGTAAAGGGGAGACTCATGGGAACCCATTTTCATTCACATAAATTGAGGTCAGAGGTCAAGGGACCACTTTGAAAAGGGCCATACCAGTCTTTCATCAGCAAAAAATAGCCTAAGTTTGGAGCATAATTTTGCCTCCTTTGCGATGAGCTAGAACGGATTCCTTAGGTTTTCTAGTTTGATATGATACCGGTATCTTCGCTCTAGCTTTAAAACTGTACCCGTTACATCCTAAAAATCGCTAGCTGCGTTAACGTATTAAAGAAATTAGTGCTGTTAAAATCTATTTGCTCATTATTATTGCTTACTTTGACAGCCCTAATCAAAGTGCATCAAACAGTTGAGTATTTCTCCAAATTAAATTACTGTTGAGTAATTTGTATAGACCTTTTCATTGCCCTTGAAAGCTACTGCATAAAAAAACACTGCAACAGGAAATACAAAGGGGCCCATTTATACTGTTAATGTTGTCAAGTCTGAAAAGGTCTCTTCACGCTTTATCTTTTTCATTTGTGAAAAGCTGAAGGCTATCCCAGCATAGCGGGGCAGGGACGCACCAATAACAGGTTCCCAGTTCAGAAAGAGGCAAATTTAGAGGATCACTCTCATTCATACCTATGAGCAACTTAGATTCTCCAGCTGTCTTGTTTCGAGAATGTGGGTGGAAACCAGAGAAACCAAAATAAACGTGGAAACAATGCAAACTTACAGGAAGGGCTGAGCTTGCTGTTGGGGAACACAACTAACCGCTCTAAAATAAGTAAACAAGACATTTGTTGGGCCATGGCTCAATGCAGTATATTTATGATGCTCAGGGCAAATTTTTCCTCATGTATCAGGAAAGATGGTGTGCTGTTGTGTGATACAAACCTAAATATGGAAGTTATGTTATTGTCTTGACAACTGTTTCTCTTCTCAAACTATTTTTGGTAGAGCTGCAGACTTAATCGAATATTAATCATGATCACGATTTTGGCTCCACACAAATAAATGAACGCTTCCTAAATAACCGGCCACCAGGGGGCGATGGAGATGTTTTGGCTTCACTTTTAGTGAGCTGTAGTACTGCTGTTCGTGCAAAATACTGCGACAACCTGTGAAATACATTCCTGAATGTTGCAGCTGCCGTCCAGAGTAGAGGAGTAATATACTGTATATTAAATATATAATAAAATGCAGTGAATTCAGGTGAAGAAGAACCTTATTGTCTTAATATGATGCAAAGATTTGTACGCTAGCAGGAGTGTAGCACAACGTGGAAGTGAAAGCAGTGCTCTGTTAATTTAAATGTGGAAGTGCAATAAAATATTTTGTCCCTAAAATGAATTAGTAATAGTGACTGTCATTTTGGCCACAGTTGTGCAGCCCTAAGGTTTGGTATCTTGTAGGTGTTTGTGGGCTGAACACTCGTACAATATAAACCAACATTTCCCATCCCAGCTATCTTTCCCAGTGAGGCCAATCGAATTGAATGACTAGCTCTGGTTAAGGCACGATGACCTGACTTTACCTCGCAAACAGTGATTTCACACTCTGGGAAGAGATCAGCCTTTGGACTGTAAAAGGCAGTGTAAGCACATGCGCACGTATATGTATGTGCACAACGTGCGCGTCATGGCCACACTCTTGAGAGTGTGTGAATGTCAGTGTTGTATTACAGCTGGTAAGTGCCAAGTCACATAACAGCAGCATAAACAAAGAAGAAAAGTCTCTATTTTACAACACGGACTGTCTGTGGAGCTTTAATGAAATACAGACAGCACATGACTATATTTATTTACTGGAGGTAAAATAGGATTTAAAGGCCACAACCTTAATTAGAGTTTAATTCACACACATTTGATAGCTTTGCCATAATGGGGAAAACTTTTTCCCCATTTTTTTGAAAGCATAATTGATTTTTTAGACTTAGGCCTTTACACCACATCTGCAGCATTTTTTTTTTTTTTTTTTTTGGTGCAATGACTTTGCATGTATTTTTTTCTGTTGTTTTTGTCATGAGTGCTTTAACACAAATATTACACAGCGGAAAAGCGGCATACTTTTTTTCGAAACAAGGTTGATTTTTCTGAGCTTTAGCACCACGAATAAATGCATCAACCAGTCACACTGTGCTGAACGTGTTGACTTGCACCTATATTTATAAGCATTATAAAACAACAACACAGAGGCTCCATAGTCCAAACCAAGATGGAGGATTGTATTCCTCCTTTTAACCTTGTATGCTATCATTATATTATATGCTATTATCATACTAAAGGTCTTGTCTAGAAAGTAACCCAAAAACTTGCAAAAACTCGCTGCCCGACGACCTGTGCAAATCTTAACTGTTCAAGATCATTTGCTTGTTACGTTCTTGACACAACCTACACCAGGTCCACTCCTCCTGCTCTTACTTTTCACAGTAAAAGCCCTACTGATATCATATTTGCAGATGAATATATGGAGAATTGGACCTTATTGAATCCAAAATGAGGCATCATTATCAGTTTTTCTGAATAATTCAGCTGTTGATTACAATGAACTATACATTTGAAATCGTCTAGTCCAAATACCTACGAAACCATGTTCAGACTATTCATTTCTGGATAAACCAGATCTATGAGTGAGAAGCAGCAATAAAAATAGGCGTAAGTGCTTGGTAGTTTACACGTTCTCCCCATGTTAGGGTGGGTTTTCTCCGGGTTCTCCACTTTCCTCCCACAATCTAAAGACATGCAGGTTAATTGGTGACTCTAACTTGCCCGTAGGTGTGAATGTGAGCGTGAATGGTTGTCTGTCTCGATGTGTCATCCCTGTGATAGCCATAGCGACCTGTCCAGGGTGTACCCCGCCTTCACCCAATGTCAGCTGGGATCAGCTCCCGCGACCCTGAAGAGGATCAGCGGTGACAGATAATGTATAGATGGATAAGTGCTTGGTGAAAACAATTATGTTTAGCTCATCTTAACTCTGTGTATCTCCTCATCCACAATCCATTTTCAGTTTTCACACATCTCCGTAAGACTGGTACTTCCATCTGAGTTGGTAAGCATAATTTTATGTAAGTTTAATACACACACGCAAACCAAAAGGAAGGCATGTGGTTCCTGTAATCATGCAATCATACACGATTTCACAGTTTTTATGGGTTACATGTCTGTGTTAAACAACAAAGATTTCCGGTAAAAATTGGTGATTCTGATTGTTTTTATTTTATTTTATTTTTTTCTTTATTATTAGTAGGAAACCGTGTGTGTGTGTGTGTGTGTGTGTGTGTGTGTGTGTGTGTGTGTGTGTGTGTGTGTGTGTGTGTGTGTGTGTGTGTGTGTGTGAGAGAGAGAGACACAGAAGCCTGAAAAAGGGGAAGAGATCTTTTTCAGTCCAAAAGAAACCGTCCGAAAGAACAGAGAAGCCAGACTAATTTCTAGCTGATTTCTAAATTCTACTGAACACTTTTTTCTTATTCAGTGAAAAACGAAAACACTAACACATTTGTTCACCAAAATATGTGAAAATCTGAAAAAAAAGGGTGTGAGGAAAACAACATTTCATACACCGCTCAGTTTAAAAGATATCAACAGATTTGAAATCATCTCAAATAGCTCACGCTGTGTACAAAATATTTCTAATATGGACATTAATGTTTTGAAGAAAAGTCATGTTTATATAACTTTTTTTCCACAACTGGGGCTATTTCTTGTGTAACCTCTTTGTATCATGATGGTTCCCAGTGATAGGCTGAACTACACTAGGCCTGCCTGAGTCAGTGTTTCTGGTCACACTGAGAAGGAGGTTTCTAAAACCCAGCTTGGAGAAAATAAACATATTTGGCAGCCTTCTGATTCAGTTCACTGGTATTACAGGACTGATCGAACTGAAAAACATAGTTAAAATGAGTATAATGACTAATAATGAATAAAATAAAATCCACTGTATAGAGGAGTGCAAGAGTATGTACTTGTTAAACACTGACCAAAAGCAGACTTACTGAATTTTGGAAAATCCCTCCACAGTGTGTTAAAGTGTTGTTCCTGTTGTCATCATTGCAACACTTCACTATATGTCTGAAACTCTCCTGTTTTTCTATGTGTAAGCATTTTGGGAAGTAACTAAGTAGTCACTCTTCCATGGAAATAAATTCAGTGTTCTAATTAATGAAGTATCAGTATCAGTGATACTTTATATTGTATTTATAGTATCGGTGTAAAAGCACAATTTGTGGTACTGCCTTCACTTCTGTCTACTTGTGTCTCACTTTACTTTGAATGTGAATCTGTGTGTACGTGTCATTGGATGTTGGCATGAGCAACAGTGTGAAAAGAGTGAACCAAGAGTTTCTACCGGCCTGACTCATCATGTTCTTATCTAAACTCAAGGCTATACTCATCCCATCAGAGTGCCTGCTGTTCTCTGTTTAGGAGCTGCCAAGTGGTGTAGGTGGTGTGTGTGTGTGTGTGTGTGTGTGTGTGTGTGTGTGTGTGTGTGTGTGTGTGTGTGTGTGTGTGTGTGTGTGTGTGTGTGTGTGTGTGTGTGTGTGTGTGGTAACAGCAAGGGCCTTGAAAATCCCACTGCTAAGACTACCCACAGCTGCCGAGGGCACAGGGGACAGTGTGCACTGTGTGTATGTGTGTGTGTGTGTTATACACACCTGTTTATGTGCAAGCTTACACACAGCACATACTGTATGTGCATTAAAGGATACAGCAGGTCTCACTCAATTACACCTGGCAAGGGTTGCAGTGTAATATTCACCACAGTAAAGGTGTTACTTTCCCCAAATATGATCCAGAAACAAAGAAACCCAGTGTACTGCATAGTGTAACCTCTATATTCACACTCCTGGTCTTGTTTCTTATATAAAAGTACTTATAATAATACATGAATATATCTAAAATCAGAGTTATAGATTACCAGCTGATCAAATATCATTGTGAGGAAGCTGCTCTCAGTAGATCATGTGCTAAATGCTGTATGAAAGCTATTAACATGTGCCATCTGGTGGACATTTTGATCACTAATGCAATGCAGTCCTCCAGTACAAGTGCTGCAATTTCTATTGGGAATTTAATTCCTAAATGTTGTCTACGTTCCAAACATGCACCTATTTTACAGTATATTATTATAATTATCGTAACACATTTTTATTTGTTTTCCTTGAATCAGTGTCTCTTAATAGTGTACCAGTATGTGGATATTTGAACATTTCAAAAAGCCAAGCAGAGTATAAGCAAAGCTACCAGTAAGCACAATGACTAAGATAAGATGTGTTGTCTTCTGTTTCAAGCAGCAACACAGGACATGATTTGAACATGCAAACTTCTGACGATCTCATCAAGAGTATTGAAGCAAAGACAAAACTGCCGCCATTTGGGATGAAACGCTTATTATAATATTTTATTGTTCAATAGCCTCTGTAGGCAGATGTTTTACTTGTCGCTTTCAGTCCAAAATGGCTGAAGTGTAGCTCTGATGCTGGGCGCTGATGTTGCACTCGAACAAACTATTGACTTTTACTTCTTGGCAGTACACTGTACGATATTTGCGATTGTACCTCTATTTTATGTATTTATTTATTTATTTATTTATTTAAAGACATTTACAGGGACTCACTTGCGGTCTTCAAGCACAGCAATCTCATGTTTGACCTGGTGGAACTCTCTCGCCATCCTGCAGTGTTCCTTGTACACCTGAACGCTCTCTCTCAGAGACACAGAGGGGGGAACTGGCTGCAAGAGGTCAGAGAGATCCAGTGTTAGTTTAGCACCAAGCAAAACAAAAAGGATATGTGATATATAATTCATAATAATTATAATTTATTAAAAATGGATAAAATCATAAAAGCAGCAGTATGTACAAACCTGGAACAGCACTCAAGCAAAGTCCCTTTACCCTGGTATTGTTCCTGTTTATAACTTTGTGCTAATAGGCTGCTGAAGGGCTAATTCCTACTACTTTAGTGACCTTCTTCTTTCCCATAGTGCTCCAGTAGCAACATCGTCATGTACTTTGATCCATGACAGGTTATCTCAAAGTAATGGAAGTAGGGCTATGAAATTTACTGCACATATCACTACTGATGAAACAAAAAGTTGCTGTGCATGAGGACAGAGACCTAAACTGACTTGTCTCCATATTACTTGAATGAGACCTATAAATTTCACAAAGTGGAAGGCCTTACACTGGGAGACCTTGTGGCAATATGGACACCATATTAGAGTACTGCATGTTCAAAGCATGTTAAAATTTTAAATAACATTTACAGCCCTATTAGGTGAATATGATGATAGATAATATGGTGATTTTATGTAAATAATAATAAAAAAGATTTCAAAACTAGGATAAATGGGAACAAAACAGAAAGCTATCAGTCATTAGCCTGTTACTGCTACTACTGTTCTCATTTGACACTCTAAAGTTAAACCAACATGCACTTTATGTGACCTGGCACTGGCGCTCGCTGAAGGATAATTCAATGACAACACTAATAGTAGATTGAGTGCACACAGTGAAAGCATTGATTTACAAGGATAATAAACTTAACCCAAGCTTCTCCTGACTCTTCTTCTACCCTGGACAGATTAGAGCTTTAGAGGAATATTCAACAATCACACACCTTTTTTAGAGGGATATGTCTAATTTACTGTATTTCAGGATTTATTTAATAATGTAAATTGTTGGTCTACTTTTCCTCTCAATTTGCCCCCAGCTTTTATCCATTTAGTGATTCCCAGAATGATTTGTCTGGCCTGGCCTTCAGTTGTAAATTAGTGGAGAGAGCAGTAATGACAGACATATTAATATTTACAGAGTACAAATATTCAAAATCAAAACATATCTCAAAGAGGGAATTCATTTGTCATTACATTGTATGACTATCCATTAGAAAATGCAGCAGTAAGCCATAAAAGAGAACAGACATGAATCATAAAATGCTAATAACATAAGAGGACAGGGCAGGATTTGGATTTTTGTCCTTCAAAAGGCACACAGTATGTACTAGTCCAGTAGTACATGTGGTACCTGTAGTCGTTGTTCAAGGTCTGGGAAGGTTTGAGGGAGGTCCTCCACATCTTTTACATCTATTAAAACAGAACACAGTATTGAGACATAAACAATCAGTATAATGATTGACATATACAGACATATCAAAACGCTATTGTACATTGTTAATAATGCCAACAATTTAACATTTTGATGGTTTTGCATTACTACAAATTGTGTATATTTTATGGTGTATAATATTTTGGGCTCCCCGTGTAAGCGTGGGTTTTCTCCGGGTACTCCGGCTTCCTCCCACAGTCCAAAAATATGCAATTTAGGTTAATTTGATGACTCTAAATTGCCCGCAGGTGTGGATGTGAGCGTGAATGGTTGTCTGTCTATATGTTGTCTGTTTCTATGTGCCCTGCGATGGACTGGTGACCTGTCCAGGGTGAACCCGCCTTCGCCCAATGCCAGCTGGGATCGGCTCCAGCCCCCGCGACCCCTAACGGGATAAGGGGTTGATGATGAATGAATGAATGAATGAATAAAATATTTTGGGGATCTAAAATCAGAAATGGAATATACTGTAATATTCAAAACTATTTTTTCATTAATCTATAATCACCTGAAAGTAAGAATTGCTGTGGTTTTGTTAGCTTCAAATGAGTCATTCATATCTACATAGGGAGCAGGTCCTCTTCTCGGAGTCCGCCATGTTGCCCCTCCATCTTCCTACAGTAGCCCAGAATGGACAAACCAAATACTGACTGTAGAGAGAGACTTTTGCGTTTTTATGTTACTTGAAGGCAAGTCTCAGACACGCTTGTGAAACTACGGTAATGTGAGCTGCAGAGTACAAAACCGTGGTACCGCCAGCTGCTGTCTGACTTCCGTTGTTCCTAAAGTCGTGTTATTATGGTGAGGATGACCTCTGAGCGAGGCGAATGCTGTTACCATGGTTGCAATCTGCAACCACACCGCTAGATGCTGCCAAATCCCACACAAGGTACCTTTAAAGTGTCACAAGTAAAAGCTCTTATTACACTGAATGGTCCTTTTCAGAGTCACGTTGTTTTGTATTAGTGGCTAATTCTTATTGATGCATTAACATGTAAGGGACATGTTAATGTTGCTGGTTGGTTGCTAAATGTTTTAAATATTGTTGAGTATTCTAATCTATAACAATGCATCTAATGATCATTATTGTTTTGTACAAAATCTTAATATGTAAACTTATATATAGATAAATATAGTAAGTACTGTATAAAGCAGCAAAAAATACATATTCTGATGCAAAGTACGATAACTCAAAACTATACTTAAGTACAGTACTTGTGAATTGTACTTTCTGCCACTAGTTTTCGGATTATTTTCTGTCTTTCCATCTAAAAGGTCTTGATGATCACACTGCAGAGATTTGAATCTTGTGGGAGAGGGATTAGTTTGTCAAATTCAGGTTTGAATCGTGGTGATCCTATAGCAGGCCTATTCAATTGGAGGCAACTTTGATTCGGCCTTTTAATAATTTCAGACTGGCCCTTTGATCACTTAGAAATATGAAAAAAGTAGCTTTAAAACAAAATAATCATTTTTTTTTCCAATAACAGAGTTTATTCCTGTTCATCAATGTTACCACTCATGTTAATGATGCTGTTACAGACTGTTAAAAGCAATATCATTTTGGTTTTTTTAAATTGTTTATTAGAAGATCATCATTTTATTAGTAGGCTAATTAACCCATTCCTTTGTTATGTCTTGTTAAGCACAGAAATACCAAGGAAAGGAAATTTAGGAGAGTCAAACTGAATAAAAACATTGTTCACCATATAATCGAACAAAATGAAACACTACAGCGGCCCCTTACACAGCAACACATGCAGCTATACTTATAAATGAGCCATGTCCTCATAATGTACAGCAGTAATGAGCTGTCACACTGAAAGACATGCAGGGTAAGAATATAAACAAACAGAAAGAAAGAACAGACAGGCCAGATGTATGGACAGAGAGAGATTCAGACAGACGGGCATCCAGCCAGACAGACAGACGGACAGAAACAGACAGGTTGTCTGCACCAGCCTCTGCCTCGCCAGTAATGTCCCCCTGGAGTTGTGGAACACATGTGGAGAATCCTGGGATGATGCAACCTTCTAAAAGCAGAAGTATCAGTGGGCCAGCCTGCAGCCATGGGGCCAATTATGATGTGGAATAAATACAGTTCTCATGCTTGGGATTGACACAGTGTGGGGTTATAAGTATGCCTGGCATGAAGTCAGGAAAGCTCTAGAGGATGATCCCTAGACGGAGCACAGGTCTCAGTCCCCCTGCTGAGAAACACAAGTTCAAAGAGGCAACAACATGATCGTCTAGGGAATATCCAAACTTTGATTTTGAAGGGCAGGGTCAGATTGTGCCTGACCAGCTCTGGAAGCTAAAACAAGGCATGTAAGCAGGCTACCAACTAAAGCCGGCCCCGTACAGTTACTTTGACGGTTATGATTTAGCAAAAAATAAATCAGCGCACAACAAGACAAAAAAACTAAGTGGCGAGTGAGGTGAGTAAACTGATTCAACGCAAATGGATGGGTGAGCTTTGAAGAAAATGAAAACTAGCAACAAAAGCCATGTGAATGATTAAGAAATGAAAGAGTAATTCAGTAAGAGGACTTGTTGCCATGTGCGAATGACAAGCAGAATGTCATGGAGTTCAATGAATCACTGCTTAGAGTGGGATTTGAGTGTCGTTCCAGCTACAGCCCTTCATCTCACTTCCTAAGAGAAAGACAAGGGGGATCAGAGATGGGCGGAGTGGGACTGGAAGTGTTAACTGCTTATAAATATAGGCCAGTGTTCTAAAAGCTGAACAGTGAATCAGGCAGCGGGACACTGTTAGTATTAGAGGGGGGAAACCTGACTCTGTGACTCTATTGCATAGCTGCAGCTGCTGTCCCAGTGCCTGGCCCCACTGCAGTAAAACATCCCAACAGATAACACCTTGCACCATAGGTAGTTGAGTCTTGATTGAAGATTAAAAAATTAAATAATGCTGGTCCCTTGACAGGTTGTGCAATCGCTTGTGTGGGTGCATACATGTACGTTTTGCAAGTGCACAGCTGCGCACATGCATGTGTGGTTGGTTTTTAATGTGCTACAGAAATAGAGGGAGCACCTGTCTCAGCTACAGCATAGAAGAATGAACACAGTTAAAAGTGATAGGGTGTGAAGGGGAGGGGATTGTGCCTGGTCTGTTTTGGTGGGAGGAATGCCGTGCATGTGTTCCACACATACTGGAAATGCAGTGAGAGTAGAGCTCCCAGTAACGTCAGGTGTTAAATGATCGATTGAGTAATAGGTGTGACTAAACTCAAAATAAGCTGTAGCCATCATTTTTGAGATGCTGGAGCACAGGTGTGTGTGTGTGATGTGAAGGCATGGTAGTGTGTGTGTGTGTGTGGCGCAGTGTGTTTACCTGATGTGTTCCCGAGGCTGAAGGCGATTCTAACTTCAGATTTATCAGGAGACACTCTTCTGGTTGAGGTGATCATTTATCCCTTCACGAGGCCACAGGCACAAAACAGAGCTGTTAGCACAATCAGAAAGGGTCTCATGAAAGATAAGTGATGACGCAATAGTGAAACGATTAGTTGAGCAGCTAAAAACTGACAGATCTATTAATAATTTAAGAAAATTACAATGAAAAAATCTGGGGACTTTATATGTTTTTCTGTTTTCTGTGACGGTAAAGTCACTATTTCTGGGTTTTAAACTTAACAAGCACTTTGAAGATCCCCCTTAGCTTCTGGGAAATTGTATTTATCTATAGCTATAATGTGATGTGCATGTGGTGTGTAGTCTCACATGGAAGGCTAAGTACACTTTTTTTTTATTCCAACCTTGTATATTACTGTGATTTAACCAGACTAAACTAAATACTTAACTCAGCAGGTGTTGTGTTCAGTTGGCAATGAATGTCTGCTCTGATAAAGCACGTGACTAATCCACACCTAGGAAAGTGTGGGGCTTTATGAACACACACACTCACGCAGCCACCAGTTTCATCATGCATTTAGAGTTGCAGTGGGATTAAATAATTAGGGAGCTTTGACAGACTGGCTCTGAGGTCTGGATTTTGCATGCCCCCCTCTCCAGTGTAGACACAGGCTTTTTATATCAGGGCATATGCCTGCTTTAACCCCTCTGTCTCACACAACATAACTCAATGACCTTCTAGACAAGGAAATAAGCCCTTTTATGCCTGTATACTAATACTATCAAAACATGACAGTATAGATAGAATAACAGTGCACATTTTTGTCATATAATCCACATTTTGATGGAGTCTAGCACGGACCATCTCCAGCGTATGTGTAGCTGAAAATGACCCATCTGGGCCAAACGTTCATTGTTACCTGAAGCAGCAGGAAAAATCCGTATAATAAAGTTTAAAATCGGGTGGCAGTGTATGTCCTCAATATTGATTGTTGTCTGTGCGCCGGAGGTCTCCTTAGAAAAAGCACAAGTCGTCTCTCAGCCGTTGCATGGCACAGCTATCTCTCCAAAAGTTGACCTCCACTTCCCCCTTGAGACTCCCAACTATATTATTTTGTGCTCAGAAGTTTTCCACCATAATCGCCGCGTCGGTCAGAGGCGCTCCAGCAGCTCAAGTTTGCGTGGGCACGGACATGTTATCCACGGACTGCAGCAGCCACGCGGCGCAGAGCAACACAACAGGGCGCAGGCGGTGGAGGAATGCCGTCCGCTGTCCCTCCTGTGGCGACCCGGGCCCAATTAAATGTCTCAGATGACATGACTTTAGCCCGCAAAAATGCCCATAGCTGCAGCACTGTTTTGAGTGACACGGTCATGCCGCTGGGATGGTCTTTGGCTTTGCAATAGCTGTGCAATGAGACAGTTGCTCAGAATGAACATCTCATGCTATAATAGCTCTGGCGGAAGAAAATAGAGCATCCCAGTCTGTTTATCTTTTTTTTTTTATCCTATAGCCTACTCAGAGGTGGTTAGTAACGAGGTACATGTAGGCTTACTCAAGTATTTTTTTGTGTGTGTAGGCCATATTATGAACTTTAAAAACATCCAGGAGGACAACAGGTTGTGCTATAAGTATGCGAGTTAGAAGTTGAAAATGAATCACATCGTCTTTTGTATTGTCCATACTGTATTATGCCTTAAGAACTATTTTAAATGAAATATTTGGTCAAAACCCAGAAATGTTTTATTTTTCTCAAGTTTGGAAACAAAACATCAAGATGGATCATTTGCTTTGCAGTGTATATTGCTACTCTGAGTTTTGTCTTTTGTTTATTTTCTAAGAAAAGTAAGCTTGTTTGGGTTAGGCATATTATTTATGAATGACACAAATCAAATGGAGCCTACTTAACAGAGTGGTTTTATTTTAGCAGTGTTTTTACTCTTACTTAAGCATATTTTTAGACAAATAATCACTTTTAGTCCGTTATATTTTCACACATTCATCACGCTAGTTTTGTTTATTATTTCATGCTTTCACTATGCATTGAGAGGCAGGTGGTCAGCTGATCCCAGGTCTGTTGGCGCACTCCTCACGCGCAGCCACGCCCATAAAGCTTTATACAGGCCACGCCCCCTCTGCTCTGTTTGAACCAACATGGCGGAAGCTACAGCAGGAGCGACGTTAACGTTACGGCTTTCAAATAGCGTTTGCAGCTAATGTTTATAGAGGAATTAGCTCACAGTGCAGCGGGCTCCGGTTGTGCACGTCGACTTGGAGTCAATACATCAGAGAACCGAGCTGATACTGAGCTGAAAAAGAGCGGTAAGTGCGTCTGTTGTGTTATTGCTAACGACGTATAGCCTAGCTTACTCGGAGTCATGCTTCAGCATGCTTCAACCACTACCACCCTTCTCCTGTCGTCATGTAAATATTCAAGTTAGCTGTGCGTTTAATTAGTCATGCTTTGATGAAGAGACAGACCAAATTATGCACACAAAAGCTTTCACTGATAATGTTTCAACCACCGATCTCCCTCGAGTCGAAGACGTGAACACACCTGTGGGTAGTAGGTATGCTAATTAATGCTGCTTACAGCTAGCAGGTTCATCAGCTAGTCTTATGTACGTTTGTTGTTTTTTATAGTAGTATTTGTTTCAATATGTATTTGCTTATGTTTATAAAGCAATCATTGTGGTAAAGTCAAGTATTTTGTTTGGAAAGGTCATACACATTTTTATAGTAATTTATTTCAAATTTGAATACAAGAGATTCATATACAGTTCAGATTTTTCATTACAATTAGCACCTGTGCACAGATTTTATTTAGATTCATAATTAAATTTTGAGGTATCAGAAATAGTTTGTTTGTTAGTTTGTTAGTATTTACAATGGGGGGCGGCAGTAGCTCAGTCTGTAGGGAGTTGGCTTGGGAACCGGAGGGTCACCGGTTCAAGTCCCGACATGGGCCAAAAACTGAGTGTGAACTGGTAGCTGGAGAGGTGCCAGTTTACCTCTTGGGCACTGCCGAGGTGCCCCTGAGCAAGGCACCAAACCCCCAACTGCTCGGGGCGCTTGTCAGGAGCAGCCCCCTCAATCTGACACCTCTCCAATTGTTGCATGTATATGGACCTGTTTGTGCATGTGTGTGTATTAGTTAACAGAGTGAAAAAAATTGAATTTCCCCTAGCGGGACTAATAAAGGACTATCTTCTTCTTCTTCTTCTTAAAGCAGTTCACCCTAGGAGAGCTGATGTAGCGCCCACTGTGTTGCGTTCACTGGCTCCAGTTCACCGTCCAGGAGCGTTAGCAGCCACAGTGCTGCGTGTAGTGTCTCAGACATGCTGACACTTTCCCAGTAAAAGTTTGCCCCTACCACCGCACGTTTAGTTTAGTTTAGCAGATTGGCAATTGTGTGTCTGCCTAGATTAATGATAGCGATTGTCTGACAAACAGCGTGTGTGTTTGTGCTACAATAGCAGCTGCTAGCATTGCCGGTGGCTTGTGTTCGCTGTAGCATATCTTCAGTGAGTTTCAGACAGACCGTGTGTGTGTGGCGGTGGTGACTGGGGGTTTGTTGGTGGCATTATAGCTGTGAACGTAGCTGTAGCAGACAGTGTGTGTACTTCCTGTATCTGCGCCAGCTCTCTCTTAAGGTGGACAGCTTTTCTCCTTAAAGTGAGGAGCTGATCGTCTGACTTTACCTCAGGTTTTTAACTATCATTATTTCTTTTAAGCATTTAACCTATAGTGTTAATCAATTAACATGCTTACTGTCGGTTATTGGTTAAACAGTTAATTATTAACATCCCTAGTGATTATGGTATCACAGCCAGTGGAAACCTATGGCTCTTAAGTGAAAAACAGACACACAGCCATCCAATGTTAAAGCTCAAATTAAGCACTTTACATGCACTCCCTCCACAACTATTGGAACAGCGAGGCTAATCCCTTTATTTTTGCGGTACACTGAAAACATTTGCGTTTGACATCAAAAGATGAATATGAGACAAGAGATCAGTATTTCATCTTCTAAATCCAGGTATTTACATCTAGATCTGTAACACAAATTAGAAGATAGCACCTTTGTTTGGACCCACCCATTTTTCAAGTGAGCAAAAGTATAGGAACAGATAGACTTAAAATAGATTAAAGTGAATTATACTTAATATTTAGTTGCAAATCCTTTGCTTGCAATAACTGCATCAGGCCTGCTGCCCACTGACATCACCAAACTATTACATTCTTCTTTTGTGATGCTATTCCAGAATTTCACTGCAGCCACTTTCAGTTGTTGTTTGTTTTGGGGGGTTTCTCCTTTCAGTCTCCTCTTTAGCAGGTAAAATGCTGCTCAACAGGGTTTAAGCCTGGAGGTTGACTTGGCCGGTCTAAAACCTTCCACTTGTTTCCCCTGATGAACTCTTTGGTTGTTCTGAGTGTGTGTTTTGGGTCGTTGTCTTGCTGCATGATGAAGGATCTCCTGATCAGTTTGGTTGCGTCTCTCTTTAAATTGGCAGACAAAATGTTTCTGTAGACCTCTGAGTTCATTTTGCTGCTGCCATCGTGTTACATCATCAATGAAGATCAGTGAGCTGTCCCAGAAGAAGCCATGCAAGCCCAAGCCATGACATTACCTCCACCGTGTTTCACAGATGAGCTGGTGTTTGGGATCATGAGCAGATCCTTTCTTTCTCCACACACTAGCATTTCCATCACTTTGGTAAAGGTTCATGTTGTCTCATCAGTTCATAAAACTTTGTCCCAGAACTTTTGAGCCTCGTCTCTGTACTTTTTGGTTAATTTTAATCTGGCCTTCGTATTCTTATTACTAATGAGTGGTTCTCATCCTCTGGTGTAGCCTCTGTACTTTTGTTCCTGAAGTCTTCTGTGAACATTGGGTTGTGATACCTTCACTCCTGCCCTCTGGAGGTTGTTGGTGATGTCACTGACAGTTTTTTAGGGCCTTTATTTACAGCTTTCACAATGTTTCTGTCACCAGCTGCTGATGTTTTCGTTGGTCCACCGGTTCGACATCTGTTGTTCAGTACACCAGTGGTGTCTTTTTTTTCTTCAGGAGGTTGTAAATGGTTGTTATGGCCAATGTTTATGCAATGGCTTTGATTGATTTTCTATTGTCTCAGCTTCAAAATAACTTGCTTTTCTCCCATGGACAGCTCTCTGGTCTTCATGTTGGCTACACCTTTTTAACTATAAATGCAGTCTGCACAGACAAAACCCAAAGCTGAATCTGAGAGTAGACATTCAGCATTATTTATTGTTTGAATAATCAATGTAATAGGACACATCTGGGCAACAAAAAAACACCTGTCAGTCACGTGTTCCAGTAATTTTGCTCACTTGAAAAATGGGTGCTGTCTTATTTGTGTAACAGATCTAGATGTAAATACCTGGAGTTAGTAGGTGAAATACTGATCTCGTCTCATATTCATCTTTTAATGTTAAACCCAAATGTTTTCAGTGTACAGCAGTAGTTGTGGAGGAGACTGTATATTGAACGTCTTCTTTTAAAATGTGCCATCTGCTGGCTGTTTACTGTAAGTGTCAAAAGAACTGCTGAACTAAAACAAAACACTACATCATGACTATGATTAAAAAAAAAAAAACACAAAATGCAGTCCAGACACAAAGGCACACTAATCTTATGGTTCTGATTTTTGTAAGATACCGATAGATTGAATATGCATGATTAGCCAACGTTTTGTTAGCATTCAGATAGTATAACATAAGCTAGGTTATCTTTTTGCAGATGATTTTGTGGTTGTTGGCATTTGGCTTGTAGATCTGAAGGTCCTGTACCTAACCATTCATAAATTGGACATGGGGGCTCCAAAGATTAAACTGTTTTGAATGGGTGGAAAGCTGTAAAGTTCCTCCTAATTTGTAAGGATCAATATAATTAACTAACTTCCACTTTATCTTGTATTGCCCCTCAATTCTGGAGAGGAACAATTGACAAATGAACTGAAGAGAATGTGTTTGTGTAAATGAAAAAGACTGACACCAAGATATTTTTGAATATTACATTTTGAAACAATTTTTGACAAAAGAGACCAAAAGCAGAACTTAATGATAAAAAATGTTTAATAAAGAGCAAGAAAAGCCTGAACTGTATAGACGGTTGCAGGTAATGATGTTTACATGGTCCATGGTAACTATGGAAGAGTCTTTAGGTCCAAATCCAGCATATCATTGTTAATTTATTCATGAACATTGTGCAATTCTCCACTTTCAATATAAAAACATAGTGTTGTTGTATGGTATTTACTTAAACCGTCAGTTGTGTTGCATGTTAAGACAGGTGTTTTAACTGTATATGCCACATTTTTAGATATGCGGCCTCAATGGATGACATCAGACCAATTGAGGCAACATCTCTGCAGAAGCTCTGAGGTAGGACAGTTTTTCTCATTACCAGCTGTGCTGTTTAATGTTGGTGAATACTGAAAGCATGCTGCATATTTTAAATTCAGTGGTTCTTAAGCTGTTATGAACTTTTATGATTCATGAAATTATAGTGTATGGTCTTTTTATAGATTTCCCTTCGTGAGAATATCAGTCTCTGATGTACAGAACTTCAGAATACCTGAAGCTGAAATTACAGTCCTTTTAAGGAGCTCATTTCTCTTCTTTGTTGGTTCTCAGAAAAAAAAGACAAGTGTTACGGGGGAGCAGCAGACTGGATGGACATCAGGGTGAGCTGAGGTGGAGTGAAAAACACTACTGTTTGTACATAGCTAATCACACATTTTTTTATGTGTTCAAAATGTACCTTAAAACGGAGATTTGTCAAGAATTTAATACTGTTGTCAACATGTGAGTGGACAAATATGCTCGCTTTATGCAAGTTTATGTATATATTTATTACTGGAAATCAATTAACATCACAAACTACGTACAAATATTGTCCAGAAACCATCACAGGTACTGCATTTAGCATAAAGATATGCTCAAATCATAACATGGCAAACTACAGTCCAACAGGCTGTCATCGTGTCAGTGTGCTGACTTGATTATGACTTGCCCCAAATTGCATTTATTTATCATAATACAGGCATGTCTGTAAAGGGGAGACTTGTGGGTACCTATAGAACCCATTTTTATTCACATATCTTGAGGTCAGAGGTCAAGGGACCCCTTTGAAATTGTCCATGCAAGCATTATTGCACTTGCTTCTTGACAACTTAGTATGACATGGTTGTTACCAATGGATTCTTTAGGTTTTCTAATTTCTTTAGATATGAGTATCTTCACAAAAGCTTAGCCTATTACAAATAAAAATAAAATCTAAAAATCAAGTTGTGTTAATGCATTAAAGAAATTTGTGGCATTGTTTTGCATCTTCATCTTCCAGAAAATGCTGGAGCACCACGGGGAGGGTCATCAGAAGCCACGCAGCCGCCTCCAAGATGGGGTCAAAGACAAGCAGAGGATGCTGGACGAACTCAGGGTAAGGAAACACCAGTAAAACAAAATGTTGTCATGATACTTAATATATAAAAAGCGTCATGGTATAGTATGCTAAAAAATAACAAAACGGCATGCTATGAAAATGTCATGGTAAAGTATTCTATATAAAAAGTCATAAAAATGTCATCATATAATATGCCATAAATATGTAAAAGATGCATTTAAAAAAAGTATGGTATGCCATAAAAAAAATATTCAAAAAATGTCAGTGTAGTGTGACATAAAAATTATAGTATGTATAAAAAAACATCATGGTATATTATACCAAACAATAAGAGTAGTGCCATGAAAATGATACTATGCCATAAAAAGTCTTAGAAATACATAATAAAATGTCATAAAACCTGCATAATATAGTATGGTATTTAGAAAAAGTCACAGTATAGTATGCTATTAAAACATCATAAAACATTTCTTAGTATATTATGCTATTGAAATGTCATAAAAAAAAGAATATGGAAAAGATGTATTTTAAAAACTCATAGTATGCTATATAAATGTCAGTGTAGTATTTTATAATATAGTATGTTATAAAAATGTCATAGTATAGTATAACAATTATAGTATGTTAAGTCACAATATAGCATGCTATAAAAACATAAAAAACAACAAACATGTTTATTGTTATTTATGTTCCTGTTTCATAACCACCAACAACATTATCCTTAAGTCATACTGTGGGTTATGGAGCAAACAAAAAACCAACACAAAAGTTACTGAATATTTTTTTATTGAAAATTAGGCAGACATGACTCCTCCGAGTACGTTCATAGAGTAGAAGACGAAGACATCGATTAAGTGGGTGAAGAAAAGAAGTCATCCTCATTTTTGGTCCGGGAAACTGTACATTCATCTGGAGACCCAAAAAAAAAAAAAAAACAGCCTAAACGTTCATACTGTACATCTATTACAACTGCAGCGACAGGCTTTCTCAATTGATGACTGATTTAAGGAGCCAGGACATGATTGAGGGTTGCGCAGGAAAAGCAAACAACAGCATGACAATTGATTAATACTATAGTATAACTTTTTCAACTGTTATCAACCTACTATATGGCATTTTTATGACTTATTTTGTTCTATATACTATGATTTTTAGGACTTAGCATACTGTACTATGAGTTTTTTTTACTTAAACCTAATGTCATGAGTTTTGAAATACTATACAATGACTCTCGTGACTTTTTGACATTCTATGCTGACTTTAATTCAACATACTATACGAGTGATTTTTTTTACATGCTCTTTTTAAAATTTTTCAGCATACTGAACTATTACAATGATTTTGCACCTACTATACTGACTTTCTTTCTACACTAAATTTTATTTTTTCAACATACAATACTATGACTTAATTTTGATATACTATACTGAGACTTTTTGGACATACTATACTATGACATTAAAAAAAAAATCCACATTCTAAACTATGACTTTTTTTAATATACTATGTTTATTTTCACATACACTCCTGATCAAAATCTTAAGACCAGTTAAAAAATTGCAAGAATTTGATTTTGCACTGTTGTATCTTAAGAAGGTTTAAGTAGAGTTTAAAAAAAAAAAAAGAAAAAATGGGAACAAGAGACCAAATGTTTTGAGCAGGCAATTTATTGAAAAGAACAATTTAACTGAAATAGGCTGTTCATCAGCTGATCAAAGGTTTAAGACCACACCCTTTAAAAGCCCAAATCTGTGCAAAAAATTTGGATTCCATGTCATTTTCTGTCAAGTAATCACACTGTCAAGACCTCTTGATGGGAAAAGCAAAAAAAACTCACTGCCTTCGAACGTGGCAGGATTGTTGAGCTGCATAGACAAGGCCTCTCACAGCGTGCCATCGCTGCTGAGGTTGGACGCAGTAAGACAGTCATTTTGCATTTCTTAAAAGATCCTGAGGTTTATGGAACAAAAAAATCAAGTGGTAGACCCAAAAAAATCTCACTGGCACTGAGCCGGAGGATCCGAACGGCTGTCCGTCAAGACACGGGACGATCCTCATCCCAAATTAAGGCCATTACTGGTGCTGACTGCAGCCCAATAACCATCAGACGGCATCTGCAAAGGAACGGCTTCAAAAACAAAAAATCTCTTCAAAGGCCACGTCTCCTTCAACGCCACAAAATTGCCCGTTTGGCCTTTGCAAGGGAGCACGAAACATGGGACGTTCAAAGTTGGAAGAAAGTTTTATTCTCTGATGAGAAAAAATTTAACCTTGATGGTCCTGATGGCTTCCAACGCTACTGGCATGACAAGGAGATGCCACCTGAGATTTTTTCTACAGGGCACAGCGGAGGGGGCGCCATCATGATCTGGGGTGCTTTTTCCTTCAATGGAACAATGGAGCTCCAGGTTGTGCAGGGCGTCAAACAGCAGCTGGCTACGTGGAGATGTTGCAGCGGGCATCCCTCATGACTGAGGGCCCTCGTCTGTGTGGTGATGACTGGGTTTTTCAGCAGGACAATGCTGCAATTCACAATGCCCGTCTGACAAAGGATTTTTTTCAGGAGAATAACATCACTCTTTTGGATCATCCTGCATGTTCCCCTGATCTAAATCCAATTGAGAACATTTGGGGATGGATGGCAAGGGAAGTTTACAAAAATGGACATCAGTTCCAGACAGTGGATGCCCTTCGTGAAGCCATCTTCACCACTTGGAGTAACATTCCTACAAGCCTTTTGGAAACACTCGCATCAAGCATGCCAACACGAATTTTTGAAGTGATCAACAATAATGGTGGAGCTACTCATTACTGAGTCTGTTTTTGAGACTTTAATTTCTGTTTTAGGGGTTTTTTTGAGCTATGGTCTTAAACTTTTGATCAGCTGATGAACAGCCTATTTTAGTTAAATTGTTCTTTTCAATAAATTGCCTGCTCAAAACATTTAGTCTCTTGCTCTCATTTCTTCTTTTTGCATTTTGAAACTCTACTTAGAACCTTCTTAAGATACAACAGTGCAAAACGTAAATTCTTGCAATTTTTTAACTGGTCTTAAGATTTTGATCAGGAGTGTATTATACTATGACCTTTTCACACCATACATACCATGAGTGGATTTTTTCGACATACCATACTGAAATTTTTTTGACATTACACCATGACTTCTTTTCAATATACTATGGCTTTTAATTTTTTTTGACATACACTGATTTAAAAAAAAAAAATCAACATACTATCCCATGACTTTTTCATTTTTCAACATACTATACTATGACTTTTTATATTTCTTTTGAACATGCATTTCTGACTTTTAACATAATTTTTTTTCGACATTACTTTTTTCAACATATGGTGACTTCTTTACTATACCTTCTTGTTTTGTAGACATACTATACTTTCAGGTTTTTTTGACACACCGCTACTTGACATTTTTTAATTTTGTTTAACATACTATGCTATGACTTTCTTTGACATACTATACTATTACAAGCAATTTTTTTTTGACATACTATGACTGACATTTTTTGACATATACTATGATTTTTTTTTATTTTTTTGAATTTTGACATACTATGCTATGACTATTCTTGAGTTATTAAATGAACTGAATAAAGTTTGAGTTATCTGACCATTTTGTTGCGCTTAATGCGCCTTATAATCCGGTGCGCCTTAGTGCAAAAAATACGGTACTGTGACTTTTTTTCAACATACTATGCTATAAGTATTTAAACATACTATGGCTTTCAATTTTTTTTTTACATAGCATACTGTAACTTTTTTTGACAGATTATACTGACTTTTTTAAAAAAAATTGACATACTATACTATGATTTATTTTTTTCAACATACTATACAGTGACTTATTTTTTCAGCATATTATACTGACTACAGTTTTTTTCAACATACTATACTAAGATTTTTGTATTTTTTGATATGCTGTACTACGACTCTGACACACTATAAAATGACTTAATTCTTTCAACATACACTGACTTGAGATATTATACTATGACTTTTTTTGACCTACTATACTATAACTGCTTTTTTTTTTAAAAAAATACTGTACTATGATTTTTTTGACACTATACTATATACATACATACTATACATTTCTTCAAGGTATACTACGGCATTTAGTTTTTTTGACATAATATACTATGACTTTTTAAAAACATTTCCACATACTATACTCTTACGTAGACTATATACAGTATACATTTTGTGCATATTGTATATACTCATACACATACTATACTACTGTATGACTAAATTTTTTTGATATACTACTATGACTTAATTTTTTTCAACATACTACACAACTGTATGACTACATTTTTTGACATACTATACTATGAGTTATTTTCAACATACTATACTCTGATTTAATTTTGCAACATACTAAACTCACAAATATTTCAACATACTATCCTATGACTTTTTTTCAAGATATAACTATTGTAAAAAAAAACTTGACATACTATTCTATGACTTATTTTTTTTAATGTAGACTTTGTTGTCAACATACTGTACTGTACTGCTTTTTAGATATACTATGACATATTTTTTGATGTACTAGGACTTTGTTTTCAACACAGTATGGCTTTTAATTTTTTTGGACATACTATACAATGACTTTAAAAAAAATGACAAATGACATATTTGCGACATACTATACAAAGACATTTTTGTGATGTACTAAGACTTTGTTTTCAACATACGGTACTGTGGCTTTTTCGATATACTATACTATGACTTTTTGTTGACACACTATACTATGACTGTTTTTTTTGACATGCTACACTGACTTTTCCCCAACATACTATACTGTGACATTTCTTTTTCCGACATACTATACAATGACATTTTTTTTGATGTACTAGGACTTAGTTTTCAACATACTATGGCTTAATATTTTGGACATACTATAAATGACATATTTTTTCCAAAAACATTGACATAATATACAATGACATTTTTTTCCAACATACTATACGATTACATTTTTTCAAAATGACTTTTCTTTGACATACAATACTGTGACTTTTTTTTTTCGACATACTATACTATGACATTTTTTTTCCACATACTATACTATGAATTTTTTATGATACTGTACTTTGACGTATTTTTTCGACATACTGTGCTATGACATTCTTGTTGTTGACAAATACTGACTTTTTTGTCTTTTTTTTTTACATACGATGCTACGACTTTTTTGACATACTACACTGATTTTTCAAAAAATCTCAACATACTATAATGTGACTTACTTTTTTTTTTTTACATATTATACTGTGACTTTTTTTCAACATGCTACATTATGTTACGTTTTTTGATGTACTATACTGATTTTTTTTAATTTTAACAGATTGTAATATGACTTATTTTATTTTTTCGACAAACTACAGTCTTTTTCAAACTTTATATAGAATGCTATATTATGATTTTTTTTTTTTTTTTTATTACTCACTTCATCCCTGCTACAGACTGCCCTCTTGGAGATGCTCCAGGACTCTGATCCAGGACCAGCAGACTCAGGAACAGCTTTCTCCCCTCAGCTGACACCTTGCTGAACTCTGCAACTCAACTACAGCAACCACAATCACTGTTAATATGGTCTGTACTGCTTATGTCATGTTGTACTGTATATATCGAGTGTGTTCAAAACCCTTACTGGTAATTCCACATACTATGTTATTTCACTCACTCACACGTTGTACATACTGCATTTCATTGTCTCAGTACCTGTACTTTGTGCAATGACAAAAAAGTTGAATGTAACATTCTAATCTAAATATGTTTTTTTTATGAAATACTGGTTTGAATTTTTATGACATAATTCAAAATACTAAGAATTTAACAAAAATTTAAACGTACTATACTGTGACTTTAAAAAACAATTTGACATGCTATAATATGACCGTTTCCATGTTTTTTTTTCAACATCAAAAAAATTTGACATTTTCGTTAAAAAATTTCGACATACTATACTATGGCGTGTTTTTTTTTTTTGTAAAATTTTACAACATTTCACGAAATGACTTTTGCTCACCATAGAGTCATTCTACATGCTTTAATACAACCGTTTTCATAGTTTTCTTCAACTTCAAAAAAATTTGACGTTTTTGTCGAAAAATTTCGACATACTATACTATGGCCTGTTTTTGTAAAATTTTACATTTCACGAAATGACTTTTGCTCACCATAGAATCATTCTACATGCTATAATATGACCGTTTTGATAGTTTTCTTCAACTTTAAAAAAATTTAACGTTTTCGTGGAAAAATTTCGACACACTATACTATGGCGTTTTTTTTTTGTTTTTTTTGTAAAATTTTACATTTTACAAAATGACTTTTGCTCACCATAGAATCATTCTACATGCTATAATATGACCGTTTTCATAGTTTTTTTCAACATCTAAAAAATTTGATGTTTTCGTGGAAAAATTTCGACATACTATACTATGGCGTTTTTTTTTTTATGTGAAATTTTACAACATTTCACGAAATGACTTGCTCACCATAGAATCATTCTACATGCTATAATACAACCGTTTTCATAGTTGTCTTCAACTTCCAAAAAAAAATTGACGTTTTCGTGGAAAAATTTCGACATACTATACTATGGCTTTTTTTTTTTTTTTTGTAAAATTTTACAACATTTCACGAAATGAATTTTGGTCACCATTGAATCATTCTACATGCTATAATACGACCGTTTCCATGGTTTTTTTCAAGTTCAGAAAAATTTGACGTTTTCGTGGAAAAATTTCGACATACTATACTATGGCGTTTTTTTGTAAAATTTTACATTTTACGAAATGACTTTTGCTCACCATAGAATCATTCTACATGCTATAATATGACTGTTTTGATAGTTGTCTTCAACTTCAGAAAAATTTGACGTTTTTGTCGAAAAATTTCGACATACTATACTATGGCGTTTTTTTTTGTAAAATTTTACAACATTTCACGAAATGAATTTTGGTCACCATTGAATCATTCTACATGCTATAATATGACCGTTTCCATGTTTTTTTTTCAACTTCAAAAGAAATTTGACGTTTTCTTTGAAAAATTTCGATATACTATACTATGGCGTGTTTTGTAAAATTTAACAACATTTCACGAAATGAATTTTGCTCACCATAGAATCATTCTACATTCTATAATATGACCGTTTCCATAGTTTTTTTTCAATATCAAAGAAAATTTGATGTTTTCGTCGAAAAATTTCGACATACTATACTATGGCGTTTTTTTTTGTAAAATTTTACACATTTCACAAAATGACTTTTGCTCACCATAGAATCATTCTACATGCTATAATATGACCGTTTCCATGTTTATTTTTAACATTCAAAAAAATTTGACGTTTTCGTGGAAAAATTTCGACATACTATACTATGGCGTTTTTTTTTTTTGTAAAATTTTACAACATTTCACGAAATGACTTTTGCTCACCATAGAATCATTCTACATGCTATAATACAACCGTTTTCATAGTTTTCTTCAACATCAAAAAAATTTGACGTTTTCGTGGAAAAATTTCGACATACTATACTATGGCGTTTTTTTTTTTGTAAAATTTTACAACATTTCACGAAATGACTTTTGCTCACCATAGAATCATTCTACATGCTATAATACAACCGTTTTCATAGTTTTTTTCAACATCAAAAAAATTTGAAGTTTTCGTCGAAAAATTTCGACATACTATACTATGGCGTTTTTTTTTTTGTAAAATTTTACAACATTTCACGAAATGACTTTTGCTCACCACAGAATCATTCTACATGCTATAATATAACCGTTTTCATAGTTTTTCTTCAACTTCAAAAAAATTTGACGTTTTCGTCGAAAAATTTCGACATACTATACTATGGCGTTTTTTTTGTAAAATTTTTACATTTCACGAAATGACTTTTGCTCACCATAGAATCATTCTACATGCTATAATACAACCGTTTCCATGGTTTTTTTCAACATCAAAAAAATTTGACGTGTTCGTCGAAAAATTTCAACACACTATACTATGGCGTTTTTTTTTTGTAAAATTTTACATTTTACGAAATGACTTTTGCTCACCATAGAATCATTCTACATGCTATAATATGACTGTTTTGATAGTTGTCTTCAACTTCAGAAAAATTTGACGTTTTTGTCGAAAAATTTCGACATACTATACTATGGCGTTTTTTTTTTTGTAAAATTTTACAACATTTCACGAAATGACTTTTGCTCACCATAGAATCATTCTACATGCTATAATATGACCGTTTCCATGGTTTTTTTCAACATCAAAAAAATTTGACGTTTTCGTGGAAAAATTTCGACATACTATACTATGGCGTTTTTTTTTTTTTTTTTTTGTAAAATTTTACAACATTTAACGAAATGACTTTTGCTCACCACAGAATCATTCTACATGCTATAATACAACCGTTTTCATAGTTTTTTTCAACTTTAAAAAAAATTTGACGTTTTCGTGGAAAAATTTTGACATACTATACTATGGCATTTTATGTGAAATTTTACAACATTTCACGAAATGACTTTTGCTCACCATAGCATCATTCTACATGCTATAATACAAGCGTTTTCATAGTTTTTTTCAACTTCAAAAAAAAATTTGACGTTTTCGTCGAAAAATTTCGACATACTGTACTATGGCCTGTTTTTGTAAAATTTTACATTTCACGAAATGACTTTTGCTCACCATAGAATCATTCTACATGCTATAACACAACCGTTTTCATAGTTTTCTTCAACATCAGAAAAATTTGACGTTTTCGTCGAAAAATTTCGACATACTATACTATGGTGTTTTTTTTTTTTTGTAAAATTTTACATTTCACGAAATGACTTTTGCTCACCACAGAATCATTCTACATGCTATAATATGACCGTTTTGACAGTTATTCTTCAACTTCAGAAAAATTTGACGTTTTCGTCGAAAAATTTCGACATACTATACTATGGCGTTTTTTTGTTTAAAATTTTACATTTCACGAAATGACTTTTGCTCACCATAGAATCATTCTACATGCTATAATACAACCGTTTCCATGGTTTTTTTCAACATCAAAAAAATTTGACGTGTTCGTCGAAAAATTTCAACATACTATACTATGGCGTTTTTTTGTAAAATTTTACATTTTACGAAATGACTTTTGCTCACCATAGAATCATTCTACATGCTATAATATGACTGTTTTGATAGTTGTCTTCAACTTCAGAAAAATTTGACGTTTTTGTCGAAAAATTTCGACATACTATACTATGGCGGTTTTTTTTTGTAAAATTTTACAACATTTCACGAAATGAATTTTGGTCACCATTGAATCATTCTACATGCTATAACACAACCGTTTTCATAGTTTTCTTCAACATCAGAAAAATTTGACGTTTTCGTCGAAGAATTTCGACATACTATAACTATGGCGTTTTTTTTGTAAAATTTTACATTTTACGAAATGACTTTTGCTCACCATAGAATCATTCTACATGCTATAATACAACCGTTTCCATGGTTTTTTTCAACATCAAAAAAATTTGACATTTTCGTCGAAAAATTTCGACATTCTATACTATGGCGTTTTTTTTTTTTTTTTTTAAATTTTACAACATTTCACGAAATGACTTTTGGTCACCATTGAATCATACTACATGCTATAATACAACCGTTTTCATAGTTTTCTTCAACGTCAGAAAAATTTGACGTTTTCGTCGAAAAATTTCGACATACTATACTATGGCGTTTTTTTGTAAAATTTTACATTTTACGAAATGACTTTTGCTCACCATAGAATCATTCTACATGCTATAATATGATCGTTTTCATAGTTTTTTTCAACATCTAAAAAATTTTACGTTTTCGTCGAAAATTTCGACATACTATACTATGGCGTTTTTTTTTTGTAAAATTTTACATTTCACGAAATGACTTTTGCTCATCACAGAATCATTCTACATGCTATAATATGACCGTTTTGATAGTATTCTTCAACTTCAGAAAAATTTGACGTGTTCGTCGAAAAATTTCGACATACTATACTATGGCGTTTTTTTTTTTGTAAAATTTTACATTTTACGAAATGACTTTTGCTCACCATAGAATCATTCTACATGCTATAATACAACCGTTTCCATGGTTTTTTTCAACACCAAAAAAATTTGACGTGTTCGTCGAAAAATTTCAACACACTATACTATGGCGTTTTTTTTTTGTAAAATTTTACATTTTACGAAATGACTTTTGCTCACCATAGAATCATTCTACATGCTATAATATGACTGTTTTGATAGTTGTCTTCAACTTCAGAAAAATTTGACGTTTTTGTCGAAAAATTTCAACATACTATACTATGGCTTTTTGTTTTTTTTTGTAAAATTTTACAACATTTCACGAAATGAATTTTGGTCACCATTGAATCATTCTACATGCTATAATATGACCGTTTCCATGGTTTTTTTCAAGATCAGAAAAATTTGACGTTTTCGTCGAAAAATTTCGACATACTGTACTATGGCCTGTTTTTGTAAAATTTTACATTTCACGAAATGACTTTTGCTCACCATAGAATCATTCTACATGCTATAATATGACCGTTTCCATGTTTTTTTCAACATCAAAAAAATTTGACGTGTTCGTCGAAAAATTTCGACATACTATACTATGGCGTTTTTTTTTTTTGTAAAATTTTACAACATTTCACGAAATGACTTTTGCTCACCACAGAATCATTCTACATGCTATAATACAACCGTTTTCATAGTTTTCTTCAACATCAGAAAAATTTGACGTGTTCGTCGAAAAATTTCGACATACTATACTATGGCGTTTTTTTGTAAAATTTTACATTTCACAAAATGACTTTTGCTCACCATAGAATCATTCTACATGCTATAATATGATCGTTTCCATGTTTTTTTCAACATCAAAAAAATTTGACGTTTTCGTTGAAAAATTTCGACATACTATACTATGGCGTTTTTTTTTTTGTAAAATTTTGCATTTCACGAAATGACTTTTGCTCACCATAGGATCATTCTACATGCTTTAATACAACCGTTTCCATGGTTTTTTTCAACATCAAAAAAATTTGACATTTTCGTCGAAAGATTTCGACATTCTATACTATGGCGTTTTTTTTTTTTTTTTTTTAATTTTAGAAACATTTCACGAAATGACTTTTGCTCACCATAGAATCATTCTACATGCTATAATACAACCGTTTTCATAGTTTTCTTCAACTTCTAAAAAATTTGACGTTTTCGTGGAAAAATTTCGACATACTATACTATGGCGTTTTTTTTTTTTTTTTTTGAAAATTTTACAACATTTCACGAAATGACTTTTGCTCACCATAGAATCATTCTACATGCTATAATACAACCGTTTCCATGGTTTTTTTCAACATAAAAAAAATTTGACGTTTACGTCGAAAAATTTCGACATACTATACTATGGCATTTTTTTGTAAAATTTTACATTTTACAAAATGACTTTTGCTCACCATAGAATCATTCTACATGCTATAATACAACCGTTTCCATGGTTTTTTTCAACATAAAAAAAATTTGACGTTTACGTCGAAAAATTTCGACATACTATACTATGGCTTATTTTTTTGTAAAATTTTACATTTTACAAAATGACTTTTGCTCACCATAGAATCATTCTACATGCTATAATACAACCGTTTTCATGTTTTTTTTCAACATCTAAAAAATTTTACTTTTTCATCGAAAATTTTGACATACTATACTATGGTTTTTTTTTTGTAAAATTTTACATTTCACGAAATGACTTTTGCTCACCATAGAATCATTCTACATGCTATAATACAACCGTTTTCATAGTTTTCTTCAACTTCTAAAAAATTTGACGTTTTCGTGGAAAAATTTCGACATACTATACTATGGCGTTTTTTTTTTTTTTTTTGGAAAATTTTACAACATTTCACGAAATGACTTTTGCTCACCATAGAATCATTCTACATGCTATAATACAACCGTTTTCATAGTTTTTTTCAACTTTAAAAAAATTTGACGTGTTCGTGGAAAAATTTCGACATACTATACTATGGCGTTTTTTTTTTTTTGTAAAATTTTACAACATTTCACGAAATGACTTTTGCTCACCATAGAATCATTCTACATGCTATAATACAACCGTTTCCATGTTTTTTTTTCAACATCAAAAAAATTTGACGTGTTCGTCGAAAAATTTCGACATACTATACTATGGCGTTTTTTTGTAAAATTTTACATTTTACGAAATGACTTTTGCTCACCATAGAATCATTCTACATGCTATAATATGATCGTTTTCATAGTTTTTTTTCAACATCTAAAAAATTTTACGTTTTCGTCAAATTTCGACATACTATACTATGGCGTTTTTTTTTGTAAAATTTTACATTTCACGAAATGACTTTTGCTCACCACAGAATCATTCTACATGCTATAATACAACCGTTTCCATGGTTTTTTTCAACACCAAAAAAATTTGACGTGTTCGTCGAAAAATTTCAACACACTATACTATGGCTTTTTTTTTTTTGTAAAATTTTACATTTCACGAAATGACTTTTGCTCACCATAGAATCATTCTACATGCTATAATATGACTGTTTTGATAGTTGTCTTCAACTTCAGAAAAATTTGACGTTTTCGTCGAAAAATTTCGACATACTATACTATGGCGGTTTTTTTTGTAAAATTTTACAACATTTCACGAAATGAATTTTGGTCACCATTGAATCATTCTACATGCTATAATATGACCGTTTCCATGGTTTTTTTCAAGATCAGAAAAATTTGACGTTTTCGTCGAAAAATTTCGACATACTATACTATGGCATTTTTTTGTAAAATTTTACATTTTACAAAATGACTTTTGCTCACCATAGAATCATTCTACATGCTATAATATGACCGTTTTGACAGTATTCTTCAACTTCAGAAAAATTTGACGTTTTCGTCGAAAGATTTCGACATTCTATACTATGGCGTTTTTTTTTTTTGTAAAATTTTACAACATTTCACGAAATGACTTTTGCTCACCATAGAATCATTCTACATGCTATAATATGACCATTTCCATGTTTATTTTTAAATTAAAAAAAATTTAACGTTTTCGTGGAAAAATTTCGACATACTATACTATGGCGTTTTTTTTTTTTTTTTGAAAATTTTACAACATTTCACGAAATGACTTTTGCTCACCATAGAATCATTCTACATGCTATAATACAACCGTTTCCATGGTTTTTTTCAACATAAAAAAAATTTGACGTTTTCGTCGAAAAATTTCGACATACTATACTATGGCATTTTTTTGTAAAATTTTACATTTTACGAAATGACTTTTGCTCACCATAGAATCATTCTACATGCTATAATACAACCGTTTTCATAGTTTTTTTCAACTTTAAAAAAATTTGACGTTTTCGTGGAAAAATTTCGACATACTATACTATGGCGTTTTTTTTTTTTTGTAAAATTTTAAACATTTCACGAAATGACTTTTGCTCACCATAGAATCATTCTACATGCTATAATACAACCGTTTTCATAGTTTTTTTCAACTTTAAAAAAATTTGACGTTTTCGTGGAAAAATTTTGACATACTATACTATGGCATTTTTTGTAAAATTTTACAACATTTCACAAAATGACTTTTGCTCACCATAGAAGCATTCTACATGCTATAATATGACTGTTTTGATAGTTGTCTTCAACTTCAAAAAAATTTGACGTGTTCGTCGAAAAATTTCGACATACTATACTATGGCGTTTTTTTTTTTGTAAAATTTTACAACATTTCACGAAATGACTTTTGCTCACCATAGAATCATTCTACATGCTATAATACAACCGTTTTCATAGTTTTTTTCAACTTCCAAAAAATTTGACGTTTTCGTGGAAAAATTTCGACATACTATACTATGGCGTTTTTTTTTTTTTTTTGTAAAATTTTACAACATTTCACGAAATGAATTTTGGTCACCATTGAATCATTCTACATGCTATAATACAACCGTTTCCATGGTTTTTTTCAACATCAAAAAAATTTGACGTTTTCGTGGAAAAATTTCGACATACTATACTATGGCGTTTTTTTTATTTGTAAAATTTTACAACATTTCACGAAATGACTTTTGCTCACCATAGAATCATTCTACATGCTATAATACAACCGTTTCCATGGTTTTTTTCAACATCAAAAAAATTTGACATTTTCGTCGAAAGATTTCGACATTCTATACTATGGCGTTTTTTTTTTTTTTAAATTTTACAACATTTCACGAAATGACTTTTGCTCACCATAGAATCATTCTACATGCTATAATACAACCGTTTTCATAGTTTTCTTCAACGTCAGAAAAATTTGACGTTTTCGTCGAAAAATTTCGACATACTATACTATGGCGTTTTTTTTTTTTTTTGTAAAATTTTACATTTTACGAAATGACTTTTGCTCACCATAGAATCATTCTACATGCTATAATACAACCGTTTTCATAGTTTTTTTCAACATCTAAAAAATTTTACGTTTTCGTCGAAAAATTTCGACATACTATACTATGGCGTTTTTTTTTTGTAAAATTTTACATTTTACGAAATGACTTTTGCTCACCATAGAATCATTCTACATGCTATAATATGACTGTTTTGATAGTTGTCTTCAACTTCAGAAAAATTTGACGTTTTTGTCGAAAAATTTCGACATACTATACTATGGCGGTTTTTTTTGTAAAATTTTACAACATTTCACGAAATGAATTTTGGTCACCATTGAATCATTCTACATGCTATAATATGACCGTTTCCATGGTTTTTTTCAAGATCAGAAAAATTTGACGTTTTCGTCGAAAAATTTCGACATACTGTACTATGGCGTGTTTTTGTAAAATTTTACATTTCACGAAATGACTTTTGCTCACCATAGAATCATTCTACATGCTATAATATGACCGTTTCCATGTTTTTTTTCAACATCAAAAAAATTTGACGTGTTCGTCGAAAAATTTCGACATACTATACTATGGCGTTTTTTTTTGTAAAATTTTACAACATTTCACGAAATGACTTTTGCTCACCATAGAATCATTCTACATGCTATAATACAACCGTTTTCATAGTTTTCTTCAACATCAGAAAAATTTGACGTTTTCGTCGAAAAATTTCGACATACTATACTATGGCGTTTTTTTTTGTAAAATTTTACATTTTACGAAATGACTTTTGCTCACCATAGAATCATTCTACATGCTATAATACAACCGTTTCCATGGTTTTTTTCAACATCAAAAAAATTTGACGTGTTCGTCGAAAAATTTCGACATACTATACTATGGCGTTTTTTTGTAAAATTTTACATTTCACAAAATGACTTTTGCTCACCATAGAATCATTCTACATGCTATAATATGACCGTTTCCATGTTTTTTTCAACATCAAAAAAATTTGACGTTTTCGTTAAAAAATTTCGACATACTATACTATGGCGGTTTTTTTTTGTAAAATTTTACAACATTTCACGAAATGACTTTTGCTCACCATAGAATCATTCTACATGCTATAATATGACCATTTCCATGTTTATTTTTAAATTAAAAAAAATTTAACGTTTTCGTGGAAAAATTTCAACATACTATACTATGGCGTTTTTTTTTTTGTAAAATTTTACAACATTTCACGAAATGACTTTTGCTCACCATTGAATCATTCTACATGCTATAATATGATCGTTTTCATAGTTTTTTTCAACATCTAAAAAATTTTACGTTTTCGTTAAATTTCGACATACTATACTATGGCGTTTTTTTTGTAAAATTTTACATTCCACGAAATGACTTTTGCTCACCATAGGATCATTCTACATGCTTTAATACAACCGTTTCCATGGTTTTTTTCAACATCAAAAAAATTTGACATTTTCGTCGAAAGATTTCGACATTCTATACTATGGCGTTTTTTTTTTTTTTTAATTTTAGAAACATTTCACGAAATGACTTTTGCTCACCATAGAATCATTCTACATGCTATAATACAACCGTTTTCATAGTTTTCTTCAACTTCTAAAAAATTTGACGTTTTCGTGGAAAAATTTCGACATACTATACTATGGCGTTTTTTTTTTTTTTTTGAAAATTTTACAACATTTCACGAAATGACTTTTGCTCACCATAGAATCATTCTACATGCTATAATACAACCGTTTCCATGGTTTTTTTCAACATAAAAAAAATTTGACGTTTACGTCGAAAAATTTCGACATACTATACTATGGCATTTTTTTGTAAAATTTTACATTTTACAAAATGACTTTTGCTCACCATAGAATCATTCTACATGCTATAATACAACCGTTTCCATGGTTTTTTTCAACATAAAAAAAATTTGACGTTTACGTCGAAAAATTTCGACATACTATACTATGGCATTTTTTTGTAAAATTTTACATTTTACAAAATGACTTTTGCTCACCATAGAATCATTCTACATGCTATAATACAACCGTTTTCATGTTTTTTTTCAACATCTAAAAAATTTTACTTTTTCATCAAATTTTGACATACTATACTATGGCGTTTTTTTTGTAAAATTTTACATTTCACGAAATGACTTTTGCTCACCATAGAATCATTCTACATGCTATAATACAACCGTTTTCATAGTTTTCTTCAACTTCTAAAAAATTTGACGTTTTAGTGGAAAAATTTCGACATACTATACTATGGCGTTTTTTTTTTTTTTTTGGAAAATTTTACAACATTTCACGAAATGACTTTTGCTCACCATAGAATCATTCTACATGCTATAATACAACCGTTTTCATAGTTTTTTTCAACTTTAAAAAAATTTGACGTGTTCGTGGAAAAATTTCGACATACTATACTATGGCGTTTTTTTTTTGTAAAATTTTACAACATTTCACGAAATGACTTTTGCTCACCATAGAATCATTCTACATGCTATAATACAACCGTTTCCATGGTTTTTTTCAACATCAAAAAAATTTGACGTGTTCGTCGAAAAATTTCGACATACTATACTATGGCGTTTTTTTGTAAAATTTTACATTTTACGAAATGACTTTTGCTCACCATAGAATCATTCTACATGCTATAATATGATCGTTTTCATAGTTTTTTTCAACATCTAAAAAATTTTACGTTTTCGTCAAATTTCGACATACTATACTATGGCGTTTTTTTTGTAAAATTTTACATTTCACGAAATGACTTTTGCTCATCACAGAATCATTCTACATGCTATAATACAACCGTTTCCATGGTTTTTTTCAACACCAAAAAAATTTTTTTTGTAAAATTTTACATTTTACGAAATGACTTTTGCTCACCATAGAATCATTCTACATGCTATAATATGACTGTTTTGATAGTTGTCTTCAACTTCAGAAAAATTTGACGTTTTTGTCGAAAAATTTCAACATACTATACTATGGCGGTTTTTTTTGTAAAATTTTACAACATTTCACGAAATGAATTTTGGTCACCATTGAATCATTCTACATGCTATAATATGACCGTTTCCATGGTTTTTTTCAAGATCAGAAAAATTTGACGTTTTCGTCGAAAAATTTCGACATACTATACTATGGCATTTTTTTGTAAAATTTTACATTTTACAAAATGACTTTTGCTCACCATAGAATCATTCTACATGCTATAATATGACCGTTTTGACAGTATTCTTCAACTTCAGAAAAATTTGACGTTTTCGTCGAAAGATTTCGACATTCTATACTATGGCGTTTTTTTTTTTTAAAATTTTACAACATTTCACGAAATGACTTTTGCTCACCATAGAATCATTCTACATGCTATAATATGACCATTTCCATGTTTATTTTTAAATTAAAAAAAATTTAACGTTTTCGTGGAAAAATTTCGACATACTATACTATGGCGTTTTTTTTTTTTTTTTGAAAATTTTACAACATTTCACGAAATGACTTTTGCTCACCATAGAATCATTCTACATGCTATAATACAACCGTTTCCATGGTTTTTTTCAACATAAAAAAAATTTGACGTTTTCGTCGAAAAATTTCGACATACTATACTATGGCATTTTTTTGTAAAATTTTACATTTTACGAAATGACTTTTGCTCACCATAGAATCATTCTACATGCTATAATACAACCGTTTTCATAGTTTTTTTCAACTTTAAAAAAATTTGACGTTTTCGTGGAAAAATTTCGACATACTATACTATGGCTTTTTTTTTTGTAAAATTTTACATTTCACGAAATGACTTTTGCTCACCATAGAATCATTCTACATGCTATAATACAACCGTTTTCATAGTTTTTTTCAACTTTAAAAAAATTTGACGTTTTCGTGGAAAAATTTTGACATACTATACTATGGCGTTTTTTTTTTTATGTAAAATTTTACAACATTTCACAAAATGACTTTTGCTCACCATAGAAGCATTCTACATGCTATAATATGACTGTTTTGATAGTTGTCTTCAACTTCAGAAAAATTTGACGTGTTCGTCGAAAAATTTCGACATACTATACTATGGCGTTTTTTTTTTGTAAAATTTTACAACATTTCACGAAATGACTTTTGCTCACCATAGAATCATTCTACATGCTATAATACAACCGTTTTCATAGTTTTTCTTCAACTTCCAAAAAATTTGACGTTTTCGTGGAAAAATTTCGACATACTATACTATGGCGTTTTTTTTTTTTTTTTGTAAAATTTTACAACATTTCACGAAATGAATTTTGGTCACCATTGAATCATTCTACATGCTATAATACAACCGTTTCCAAGGTTTTTTTCAACATCAAAAAAATTTGACGTTTTCGTGGAAAAATTTCGACATACTATACTATGGCGTTTTTTTTATTTGTAAAATTTTACAACATTTCACGAAATGACTTTTGCTCACCATAGAATCATTCTACATGCTATAATACAACCGTTTCCATGGTTTTTTTCAACATCAAAAAAATTTGACATTTTCGTCGAAAGATTTCGACATTCTATACTATGGCGTTTTTTTTTTTTTTAAAATTTTACAACATTTCACGAAATGACTTTTGCTCACCATAGAATCATTCTACATGCTATAATACAACCGTTTTCATAGTTTTCTTCAACTTCTAAAAAATTTGACGTTTTCGTGGAAAAATTTCGACATGCTATACTATGGCATTTTTTTGTAAAATTTTACATTTTACGAAATGACTTTTGCTCACCATAGAATCATTCTACATGCTATAATACAACCGTTTTCATAGTGTTTTTCAACTTTAAAAAAATTTGACGTTTTCGTGGAAAAACTTTGACATACTATACTATGGCGTTATTTTATGTAAAATTTTACAACATTTCACGAAATGACTTTTGCTCACCATAGAATCATTCTACATGCTATAATACAACCGTTTCCATGGTTTTTTTCAACATCAAAAAAATTTGACGTGTTCGTCGAAAAATTTCGACATACTATACTATGGCGTTTTTTTGTAAAATTTTACATTTTACGAAATGACTTTTGCTCACCATAGAATCATTCTACATGCTATAATACAACCTTTTCCATGTTTTTTTTTCAACATCAAAAAAATTTGACGTGTTCGTCGAAAAATTTCGACATACTATACTATGGTTTTTTTTTTTTGTAAAATTTTACAACATTTCACGAAATGACTTTTGCTCACCTTAGAATCATTCTACATGCTATAATATGATCGTTTTCATAGTTTTTTTCAACATCTAAAAAATTGTACGTTTTCGTCAAATTTCGACATACTATACTATGGCGTTTTTTTTGTAAAATGTTACATTCCACGAAATGACTTTTGCTCATCACAGAATCATTCTACATGCTATAATATGACCGTTTTGACAGTATTCTTCAACTTCAGAAAAATTTGACGTTTTCGTCGAAAAATTTCGACATACTATACTATGGCGTTTTTTTGTAAAATTTTACATTTCACAAAATGACTTTTGCTCACCATAGAATCATTCTACATGCTATAATATGACCATTTCCATGTTTATTTTTAAATTAAAAAAAATTTAACGTTTTCGTGGAAAAATTTCAACATACTATACTATGGCGTTTTTTTTTTTTTTTTTGAAAATTTTACAACATTTCACGAAATGACTTTTGCTCACCATAGAATCATTCTACATGCTATAATACAACCGTTTCCATGGTTTTTTTCAACATAAAAAAAATTTGACGTTTTCGTCGAAAAATTTCGACATACTATACTATGGCATTTTTTTGTAAAATTTTACATTTTACAAAATGACTTTTGCTCACCATAGAATCATTCTACATGCTATAATACAACCATTTTCATAGTTTTTTTCAACTTTAAAAAAATTTGACGTTTTCGTGGAAAAACTTTGACATACTATACTATGGCATTTTATGTAAAATTTTACAACATTTCACGAAATGACTTTTGCTCACCATAGAATCATTCTACATGCTATAATACAACCGTTTCCAAGGTTTTTTTCAACATCAAAAAAATATAACGTTTTCGTGGAAAAATTTCGACATACTATACTATGGCGTTTTTTTGTAAAATTTTACATTTTACAAAATGACTTTTGCTCACCATAGAATCATTCTACATGCTATAATACAACCGTTTTCATCGTTATTTTCAACTTTAAAAAAATTTGACGTTTTCGTGGAAAAATTTCGACATACTATACTATGGCTTTTTTTTTTTTTGTAAAATTTTACATTTCACGAAATGACTTTTGCTCACCATAGAATCATTCTACATGCTATAATACAACCGTTTTCATAGTGTTTTTCAACTTTAAAAAAATTTGACGTTTTCGTGGAAAAATTTTGACATACTATACTATGGCTATTTTATGTAAAATTTTACAACATTTCACAAAATGACTTTTGCTCACCATAGAAGCATTCTACATGCTATAATATGACTGTTTTGATAGTTGTCTTCAACTTCGGAAAAATTTGACGTGTTCGTCGAAAAATTTCGACATACTATACTACGGCGTTTTTTTTTTGTAAAATTTTACAACATTTCACGAAATGACTTTTGCTCACCATAGAATCATTCTACATGCTATAATACAACCGTTTTCATAGTTTTCTTCAACTTCCAAAAAATTTGACGTTTTCGTGGAAAAATTTCGACATACTATACTATGGCGTTTTTTTTTTTTTTTTGTAAAATTTTACAACATTTCACGAAATGAATTTTGGTCACCATTGAATCATTCTACATGCTATAATACAACCGTTTCCAAGGTTTTTTTCAACATCAAAAAAATTTAACGTTTTCGTGGAAAAATTTCGACATACTATACTATGGCGTTTTTTTTTATTTGTAAAATTTTAAAACATTTCACGAAATGACTTTTGCTCACCATAGAATCATTCTACATGCTATAATACAACCGTTTCCATGGTTTTTTTCAACATCAAAAAAATTTGACATTTTCGTCGAAAGATTTCGACATTCTATACTATGGCGTTTTTTTTTTTTTTTTAAATTTTACAACATTTCACGAAATGACTTTAGCTCACCATAGAATCATTCTACATGCTATAATACAACCGTTTTCATAGTTTTCTTCAACTTCTAAAAAATTTGACGTTTTCGTGGAAAAATTTCGACATACTATACTATGGCATTTTATGTAAAATTTTAAATTTTACGAAATGACTTTTGCTCACCATAGAATCATTCTACATGCTATAATACAACCGTTTTCATAGTGTTTTTCAACTTTAAAAAAATGTGACGTTTTCGTGGAAAAACTTTGACATACTATACTATGGCATTTTATGTAAAATTTTACAACATTTCACGAAATGACTTTTGCTCACCATAGCATCATTCTACATGCTATAATACAAGCGTTTTCATAGTTTTTTTCAACTTCAAAAAAAAATTTGACGTTTTCGTCGAAAAATTTCGACATACTGTACTATGGCCTGTTTTTGTAAAATTTTACATTTCACGAAATGACTTTTGCTCACCATAGAATCATTCTACATGCTATAACACAACCGTTTTCATAGTTTTCTTCAACATCAGAAAAATTTAACGTTTTCGTTGAAGAATTTCGACATACTATACTATGGCGTTTGTTTTTGTAAAATTTTACAACATTTCACGAAATGACTTTTGCTCACCTTAGAATCATTCTACACGCTATAACATGATCGTTTTCATAGTTTTTTTCAACATCTAAAAAATTTTACGTTTTCGTCAAATTTCGACATACTATACTATGGCGTTTTTTTTGTAAAATTTTACATTTCACGAAATGACTTTTGCTCATCACAGAATCATTCTACATGCTATAATATGACCGTTTTGACAGTATTCTTCAACTTCAGAAAAATTTGACGTTTTCGTCGAAAAATTTCGACATACTATACTATGGCGTTTTTTTGTACAATTTTACATTTCACAAAATGACTTTTGCTCACCATAGAATCATTCTACATGCTATAATATGACCGTTTCCATGTTTTTTTCAACATCAAAAAAATTTGACGTTTTCGTTAAAAAATTTCGACATACTATACTATGGCGGTTTTTTTTTGTAAAATTTTACAACATTTCACGAAATGACTTTTGCTAACCATAGAATCATTCTACATGCTATAATATGACCATTTCCATGTTTATTTTTAAATTCAAAAAAATTTAACGTTTTCGTGGAAAAATTTCGACATACTATACTATGGCGGTTTTTTTTTTTGTAAAATTTTACAACATTTCACGAAATGACTTTTGCTCACCATAGAATCATTCTACATGCTATAATGCAACCGTTTCCAAGGTTTTTTTCAACATCAAAAAAATTTAACGTTTTCGTGGAAAATTTTCGACATACTATACTATGACGTTTTTTTTTTTATTTGTAAAATTTTACAACATTTCACGAAATGACTTTTGCTCACCATAGAATCATTCTACATGCTATAATGCAACCGTTTCCATGGTTTTTTTCAACATAAAAAAAATTTGACGTTTTCGTCGAAAAATTTCGACATACTATACTATGGCATTTTTTTGTAAAATTTTACATTTTACAAAATGACTTTTGCTCACCATAGAATCATTCTACATGCTATAATACAACCGTTTTCATAGTATTTTTCAACTTTAAAAAAATTTGACGTTTTCGTGGAAAAATTTTGACATACTATACTATGGCTTTTTATTTTATGTAAAATTTTACAACATTTCACGAAATGACTTTTGCTCACCATAGCATCATTCTACATGCTATAATACAAGCATTTTCATAGTTTTTTTCAACTTCAAAAAAAAATTTGACGTTTTCGTCGAAAAATTTCGACATACTGTACTATGGCGTTTTTTTGTAAAATTTTACATTTTACGAAATGACTTTTGCTCACCATAGAATCATTCTACATGCTATAATATGACTGTTTTGATGGTTGTCTTCAACTTCAGAAAAATTTGACGTTTTTGTCGAAAAATTTCAACATACTATACTATGGCGGTTTTTTTTGTAAAATTTTACAACATTTCACGAAATGAATTTTGGTCACCATTGAATCATTCTACATGCTATAATATGACCGTTTCCATGGTTTTTTTCAAGATCAGAAAAATTTGACGTTTTCGTCGAAAAATTTCGACATACTGTACTATGGCCTGTTTTTGTAAAATTTTACATTTCACGAAATGACTTTTGCTCACCATAGAATCATTCTACATGCTATAATACAACCGTTTCCATGGTTTTTTTCAACATCAAAAAAATTTGACGTGTTCGTCGAAAAATTTCGACATACTATACTACGGCGTTTTTTTGTAAAATTTTACATTTTACGAAATGACTTTTGCTCACCATAGAATCATTCTACATGCTATAATACAACCTTTTCCATGTTTTTTTTCAACATCAAAAAAATTTGACGTGTTCGTCGAAAAATTTCGACATACTATACTATGGCGTTTTTTTGGTAAAATTTTACAACATTTCACGAAATGACTTTTGCTCACCTTAGAATCATTCTACATGCTATAATATGATCGTTTTCATAGTTTTTTTCAACATCTAAAAAATTGTACGTTTTCGTCAAATTTCGACATACTATACTATGGCGTTTTTTTTGTAAAATGTTACATTCCACGAAATGACTTTTGCTCATCACAGAATCATTCTACATGCTATAATATGACCGTTTTGACAGTATTCTTCAACTTCAGAAAAATTTGACGTTTTCGTCGAAAAATTTCGACATACTATACTATGGCGTTTTTTTTTTGTAAAATTTTACATTTCACAAAATGACTTTTGCTCACCATAGAATCATTCTACATGCTATAATATGACCATTTCCATGTTTATTTTTAAATTAAAAAAAATTTAACGTTTTCGTGGAAAAATTTCAACATACTATACTATGGCGTTTTTTTTTTTTTTTTTTGAAAATTTTACAACATTTCACGAAATGACTTTTGCTCACCATAGAATCATTCTACATGCTATAATACAACCGTTTCCATGGTTTTTTTCAACATAAAAAAAATTTGACGTTTTCGTCGAAAAATTTCGACATACTATACTATGGCATTTTTTTGTAAAATTTTACATTTTACAAAATGACTTTTGCTCACCATAGAATCATTCTACATGCTATAATACAACCATTTTCATAGTGTTTTTCAACTTTAAAAAAATTTGACGTTTTCGTGGAAAAACTTTGACATACTATACTATGGCATTTTATGTAAAATTTTACAACATTTCACGAAATGACTTTTGCTCACCATAGCATCATTCTACATGCTATAATACAACCGTTTCCAAGGTTTTTTTCAACATCAAAAAAATTTAACGTTTTCGTGGAAAAATTTCGACATACTATACTATGGCGTTTTTTTTTGTAAAATTTTACATTTTACAAAATGACTTTTGCTCACCATAGAATCATTCTACATGCTATAATACAACCGTTTTCATCGTTATTTTCAACTTTAAAAAAATTTGACGTTTTCGTGGAAAAATTTCGACATACTATACTATGGCTTTTTTTTTTTTGTAAAATTTTACATTTCACGAAATGACTTTTGCTCACCATAGAATCATTCTACATGCTATAATACAACCGTTTTCATAGTGTTTTTCAACTTTAAAAAAATTTGACGTTTTCGTGGAAAAATTTTGACATACTATACTATGGCATTTTATGTAAAATTTTACAACATTTCACAAAATGACTTTTGCTCACCATAGAAGCATTCTACATGCTATAATATGACTGTTTTGATAGTTGTCTTCAACTTCGGAAAAATTTGACGTGTTCGTCGAAAAATTTCGACATACTATACTACGGCGTTTTTTTTTTGTAAAATTTTACAACATTTCACGAAATGACTTTTGCTCACCATAGAATCATTCTACATGCTATAATACAACCGTTTTCATAGTTTTCTTCAACTTCCAAAAAATTTGACGTTTTCGTGGAAAAATTTCGACATACTATACTATGGCGTTTTTTTTTTTTTTTTGTAAAATTTTACAACATTTCACGAAATGAATTTTGGTCACCATTGAATCATTCTACATGCTATAATACAACCGTTTCCAAGGTTTTTTTCAACATCAAAAAAATTTAACGTTTTCGTGGAAAAATTTCGACATACTATACTATGGCGTTTTTTTTTTATTTGTAAAATTTTAAAACATTTCACGAAATGACTTTTGCTCACCATAGAATCATTCTACATGCTATAATACAACCGTTTCCATGGTTTTTTTCAACATCAAAAAAATTTGACATTTTCGTCGAAAGATTTCGACATTCTATACTATGGCGTTTTTTTTTTTTTTTTAAATTTTACAACATTTCACGAAATGACTTTAGCTCACCATAGAATCATTCTACATGCTATAATACAACCGTTTTCATAGTTTTCTTCAACTTCTAAAAAATTTGACGTTTTCGTGGAAAAATTTCGACATACTATACTATGGCATTTTATGTAAAATTTTAAATTTTACGAAATGACTTTTGCTCACCATAGAATCATTCTACATGCTATAATACAACCGTTTTCATAGTGTTTTTCAACTTTAAAAAAATGTGACGTTTTCGTGGAAAAACTTTGACATACTATACTATGGCATTTTATGTAAAATTTTACAACATTTCACGAAATGACTTTTGCTCACCATAGCATCATTCTACATGCTATAATACAAGCGTTTTCATAGTTTTTTTCAACTTCAAAAAAAAATTTGACGTTTTCGTCGAAAAATTTCGACATACTGTACTATGGCCTGTTTTTGTAAAATTTTACATTTCACGAAATGACTTTTGCTCACCATAGAATCATTCTACATGCTATAACACAACCGTTTTCATAGTTTTCTTCAACATCAGAAAAATTTAACGTTTTCGTTGAAGAATTTCGACATACTATACTATGGCGTTGTTTTTGTAAAATTTTACAACATTTCACGAAATGACTTTTGCTCACCTTAGAATCATTCTACACGCTATAACATGATCGTTTTCATAGTTTTTTTCAACATCTAAAAAATTTTACGTTTTCGTCAAATTTCGACATACTATACTATGGCGTTTTTTTTTGTAAAATTTTACATTTCACGAAATGACTTTTGCTCATCACAGAATCATTCTACATGCTATAATATGACCGTTTTGACAGTATTCTTCAACTTCAGAAAAATTTGACGTTTTCGTCGAAAAATTTCGACATACTATACTATGGCGTTTTTTTGTACAATTTTACATTTCACAAAATGACTTTTGCTCACCATAGAATCATTCTACATGCTATAATATGACCGTTTCCATGTTTTTTTCAACATCAAAAAAATTTGACGTTTTCGTTAAAAAATTTCGACATACTATACTATGGCGGTTTTTTTTTGTAAAATTTTACAACATTTCACGAAATGACTTTTGCTCACCATAGAATCATTCTACATGCTATAATATGACCATTTCCATGTTTATTTTTAAATTAAAAAAATTTAACGTTTTCGTGGAAAAATTTCGACATACTATACTATGGCGGTTTTTTTTTTTGTAAAATTTTACAACATTTCACGAAATGACTTTTGCTCACCATAGAATCATTCTACATGCTATAATGCAACCGTTTCCAAGGTTTTTTTCAACATCAAAAAAATTTAACGTTTTCGTGGAAAATTTTCGACATACTATACTATGACGTTTTTTTTATTTGTAAAATTTTACATTTTACGAAATGACTTTTGCTCACCATAGAATCATTCTACATGCTATAATACAACCGTTTTCATAGTGTTTTTCAACTTTAAAAAAATTTGACGTTTTCGTGGAAAAACTTTGACATACTATACTATGGCATTTTATGTAAAATTTTACAACATTTCACGAAATGACTTTTGCTCACCATAGCATCATTCTACATGCTATAATACAAGCGTTTTCATAGTTTTTTTCAACTTCAAAAAAAAATTTGACGTTTTCGTCGAAAAATTTCGACATACTGTACTATGGCCTGTTTTTGTAAAATTTTACATTTCACGAAATGACTTTTGCTCACCATAGAATCATTCTACATGCTATAATACAACCGTTTCCATGGTTTTTTTCAACATCAAAAAAATTTGACGTGTTCGTCGAAAAATTTCGACATACTATACTATGGCGTTTTTTTGTAAAATTTTACATTTTACGAAATGACTTTTGCTCACCATAGAATCATTCTACATGCTATAATACAACCTTTTCCATGTTTTTTTTTCAACATCAAAAAAATTTGACGTGTTCGTCGAAAAATTTCGACATACTATACTATGGCGTTTTTTTTGTAAAATTTTACAACATTTCACGAAATGACTTTTGCTCACCTTAGAATCATTCTACATGCTATAATATGATTGTTTTCATAGTTTTTTTCAACATATAAAAAATTGTACGTTTTCGTCAAATTTCGACATACTATACTATGGCGTTTTTTTTGTAAAATGTTACATTCCACGAAATGACTTTTGCTCATCACAGAATCATTCTACATGCTATAATATGACCGTTTTGACAGTATTCTTCAACTTCAGAAAAATTTGACGTTTTCGTCGAAAAATTTCGACATACTATACTATGGCGTTTTTTTGTAAAATTTTACATTTCACAAAATGACTTTTGCTCACCATAGAATCATTCTACATGCTATAATATGACCATTTCCATGTTTATTTTTAAATTAAAAAAAATTTGACGTTTTCGTGGAAAAATTTCAACATACTATACTATGGCTTTTTTTTTTTTTTTTGAAAATTTTACAACATTTCACGAAATGACTTTTGCTCACCATAGAATCATTCTACATGCTATAATACAACCGTTTCCATGGTTTTTTTCAACATAAAAAAAATTTGACGTTTTCATCGAAAAATTTCGACATACTATACTATGGCATTTTTTTGTAAAATTTTACATTTTACAAAATGACTTTTGCTCACCATAGAATCATTCTACATGCTATAATACAACCATTTTCATAGTGTTTTTCAACTTTAAAAAAATTTGACGTTTTCGTGGAAAAACTTTGACATACTATACTATGGCATTTTATGTAAAATTTTACAACATTTCACGAAATGACTTTTGCTCACCATAGCATCATTCTACATGCTATAATACAACCGTTTCCAAGGTTTTTTTCAACATCAAAAAAATTTAACGTTTTCGTGGAAAAATTTCGACATACTATACTATGGCGTTGTTTTTGTAAAATTTTACAACATTTCACGAAATGACTTTTGCTCACCTTAGAATCATTCTACATGCTATAACATGATCGTTTTCATAGTTTTTTTCAACATCTAAAAAATTTTACGTTTTCGTCAAATTTCGACATACTATACTATGGCGTTTTTTTTTTTGTAAAATTTTACATTTCACGAAATGACTTTTGCTCATCACAGAATCATTCTACATGCTATAATATGACCGTTTTGACAGTATTCTTCAACTTCAGAAAAATTTGACGTTTTCGTCGAAAAATTTCGACATACTATACTATGGCGTTTTTTTGTAAAATTTTACATTTCACAAAATGACTTTTGCTCACCATAGAATCATTCTACATGCTATAATATGACCGTTTCCATGTTTTTTTCAACATCAAAAAAATTTGACGTTTTCGTTAAAAAATTTCGACATACTATACTATGGCGGTTTTTTTTTGTAAAATTTTACAACATTTCACGAAATGACTTTTGCTCACCATAGAATCATTCTACATGCTATAATATGACCATTTCCATGTTTATTTTTAAATTAAAAAAATTTAACGTTTTCGTGGAAAAATTTCGACATACTATACTATGGCGTTTTTTTTTTTTTTTGTAAAATTTTACAACATTTCACGAAATGAATTTTGGTCACCATTGAATCATTCTACATGCTATAATATGACCGTTTCCATGTTTTTTTCAACATCTAAAAAATTTTACGTTTTCGTCAAATTTCGACATACTATACTATGGCGTTTTTTTTTTGTAAAATTTTACAACATTTCACGAAATGACTTTTGCTCACCACAGAATCATTCTACATGCTATAACACAACCGTTTTCATAGTTTTTTTCAACATCTAAAAAATTTTACGTTTTCGTCAAATTTCGACATACTGTACTATGGCCTGTTTTTGTAAAATTTTACATTTCACGAAATGACTTTTGCTCACCATAGAATCATTCTACATGCTATAACACAACCGTTTTCATAGTTTTCTTCAACATCAGAAAAATTTGACGTTTTCGTCGAAGAATTTCGACATACTATACTATGGCGTTTTTTTTTGTAAAATTTTACAACATTTCACGAAATGACTTTTGCTCACCTTAGAATCATTCTACATGCTATAACATGATCGTTTTCATAGTTTTTTTCAACATCTAATAAATTTTACGTTTTCGTCAAATTTCGACATACTATACTATGGCGTTTTTTTTTTGTAAAATTTTACATTTCACGAAATGACTTTTGCTCATCACAGAATCATTCTACATGCTATAATATGACCGTTTTGACAGTATTCTTCAACTTCAGAAAAATTTGACGTTTTCGTCGAAAAATTTCGACATACTATACTATGGCGTTTTTTTGTAAAATTTTACATTTCACAAAATGACTTTTGCTCACCATAGAATCATTCTACATGCTATAATATGACCGTTTCCATGTTTTTTTCAACATCAAAAAAGTTTGACGTTTTCGTTAAAAAATTTCGACATACTATACTATGGCGTTTTTTTTTTGTAAAATTTTACAACATTTCACGAAATGACTTTTGCTCACCATAGAATCATTCTACATGCTATAATATGACCATTTCCATGTTTATTTTTAAATTAAAAAAAATTTAACGTTTTCGTGGAAAAATTTCGACATACTATACTATGGCGGTTTTTTTTTTTGTAAAATTTTACAACATTTCACGAAATGACTTTTGCTCACCATAGAATCATTCTACATGCTATAATGCAACCGTTTCCAAGGTTTTTTTCAACATCAAAAAAATTTAACGTTTTCGTGGAAAAATTTCGACATACTATACTATGGCGTTTTTTTTATTTGTAAAATTTTACAACATTTCACGAAATGACTTTTGCTCACCATAGAATCATTCTACATGCTATAATACAACCGTTTCCATGGTTTTTTTCAACATCAAAAAAATTTGACATTTTCGTCGAAAGATTTCGACATTCTATACTATGGCGTTTTTTTTTTTTTTTTAATTTTACAACATTTCACGAAATGACTTTTGCTCACCTTAGAATCATTCTACATGCTATAACATGATCGTTTTCATAGTTTTTTTCAACATCTAAAAAATTTTACGTTTTCGTCAAATTTCGACATACTATACTATGGCGTTTTTTTTGTAAAATTTTACATTTCACGAAATGACTTTTGCTCATCACAGAATCATTCTACATGCTATAATATGACCGTTTTGACAGTATTCTTCAACTTCAGAAAAATTTGACGTTTTCGTCGAAAAATTTCGACATACTATACTATGGCGTTTTTTTGTAAAATTTTACATTTCACAAAATGACTTTTGCTCACCATAGAATCATTCTACATGCTATAATATGACCGTTTCCATGTTTTTTTCAACATCAAAAAAGTTTGACGTTTTCGTTAAAAAATTTCGACATACTATACTATGGCGTTTTTTTTTTGTAAAATTTTACAACATTTCACGAAATGACTTTTGCTCACCATAGAATCATTCTACATGCTATAATATGACCATTTCCATGTTTATTTTTAAATTAAAAAAAATTTAACGTTTTCGTGGAAAAATTTCGACATACTATACTATGGCGTTTTTTTTTTTTGTAAAATTTTACAACATTTCACGAAATGACTTTTGCTCACCATAGAATCATTCTACATGCTATAATACAACCGTTTCCATGGTTTTTTTCAACATCAAAAAAATTTGACATTTTCGTCGAAAGATTTCGACATTCTATACTATGGCGTTTTTTTTTTTTTTTTTAAATTTTACAACATTTCACGAAATGACTTTTGCTCACCATAGAATCATTCTACATGCTATAATACAACCGTTTTCATAGTTTTCTTCAACTTCTAAAAAATTTGACGTTTTCGTGGAAAAATTTCGACATACTATACTATGGCATTTTTTTGCAAAATTTTACATTTTACGAAATGACTTTTGCTCACCATAGAATCATTCTACATGCTATAATACAACCGTTTTCATAGTTATTTTCAACTTTAAAAAAATTTGACGTTTTCGTGGAAAAATTTCGACATACTATACTATGGCGTTTTTTTTTTTTTGTAAAATTTTACATTTTACATTTCACGAAATGACTTTTGCTCACCACAGAATCATTCTACATGCTATAATACAACCGTTTTCATAGTGTTTTTCAACTTTAAAAAAATTTGACGTTTTCGTGGAAAAATTTTGACATACTATTCTATGGCGTATTTTATGTAAAATTTTACAACATTTCACGAAATGACTTTTGCTCACCATAGAATCATTCTACATGCTATAATACAAGCGTTTTCATAGTTTTTTTCAACTTCAAAAAAAAATTTGACGTTTTCGTCGAAAAATTTCGACATGCTGTACTATGGCCTGTTTTTGTAAAATTTTACATTTCACGAAATGACTTTTGCTCACCATAGAATCATTCTACATGCTATAATATGACTGTTTTGATAGTTGTCTTCAACTTCGGAAAAATTTGACGTGTTCGTCGAAAAATTTCGACATACTATACTATGGCGTTTTTTTTTGTAAAATTTTACAACATTTCACGAAATGACTTTTGCTCACCATAGAATCATTCTACATGCTATAATACAACCGTTTTCATAGTTTTCTTCAACTTCCAAAAAATTTGACGTTTTCGTGGAAAAATTTCGACATACTATACTATGGCGTTTTTTTTTTTTTTTTTTTGTAAAATTTTACAACATTTCACGAAATGAATTTTGGTCACCATTGAATCATTCTACATGCTATAATACAACCGTTTCCAAGGTTTTTTTCAACATCAAAAAAATTTAACGTTTTCGTGGAAAAATTTCGACATACTATACTATGGCGTTTTTTTTTATTTGTAAAATTTTACAACATTTCACGAAATGACTTTTGCTCACCATAGAATCATTCTACATGCTATAATACAACCGTTTCCATGGTTTTTTTCAACATCAAAAAAATTTGACATTTTCGTCGAAAGATTTCGACATTCTATACTATGGCGTTTTTTTTTTTTTTTTAAATTTTACAACATTTCACTAAATGACTTTTGCTCACCATAGAATCATTCTACATGCTATAATACAACCGTTTTCATAATTTTCTTCAACTTCTAAAAAATTTGACGTTTTCGTGGAAAAATTTCGACATACTATACTATGGCGTTTTTTTTTTTTTTGAAAATTTTACAACATTTCACGAAATGACTTTTGCTCACCATAGAATCATTCTACATGCTATAATACAACCGTTTCCATGGTTTTTTTCAACATAAAAAAAATTTGACGTTTTCGTCGAAAAATTTCGACATACTATACTATGGCATTTTTTTGTAAAATTTTACATTTTACGAAATGACTTTTGCTCACCATAGAATCATTCTACATGCTATAATACAACCGTTTTCATAGTGTTTTTCAACTTTAAAAAAATTTGACGTTTTCGTGGAAAAATTTTGACATACTATACTATGGCTATTTTATGTAAAATTTTACAACATTTCACGAAATGACTTTTGCTCACCACAGATACATTCTACATGCTATAACACAACCGTTTTCATAGTTTTCTTCAACATTAGAAAAATTTGACGTTTTCGTCGAAGAATTTCGACATACTATACTATGGCGTTTTTTTTTTTTTTGTAAAATTTTACATTTTACGAAATGACTTTTGCTCACCATAGAATCATTCTACATGCTATAATACAACCGTTTCCATGGTTTTTTTCAACATCAAAAAAATTTGAAGTGTTCGTCGGAAAATTTCGATATACTATACTATGGCGTTTTTTTGTAAAATTTTACATTTTACGAAATGACTTTTGCTCACCATAGAATCATTCTACATGCTATAATACAACCTTTTCCATGGTTTTTTTCAACATCAAAAAAATTTGACGTGTTCGTCGAAAAATTTCGACATACTATACTATGGCGTTTTTTGTGTAAAATTTTACAACATTTCACGAAATGACTTTTGCTCACCATAGAATCATTCTACATGCTATAATATGATCGTTTTCATAGTTTTTTTTTCAACATCTAAAAAATTTTACGTTTTCGTCAAATTTCGACATACTATACTATGGCGTTTTTTTTGTAAAATTTTACATTTCACGAAATGACTTTTGCTCATCACAGAATCATTCTACATGCTATAATATGACCGTTTTGACAGTATTCTTCAACTTCAGAAAATTTTGACGTTTTCGTCGAAAAATTTCGACATACTATACTATGGCGTTTTTTTTTTTGTAAAATTTTACAACATTTCACGAAATGACTTTTGCTCACCATAGAATCATTCTACATGCTATAATACAACCGTTTCCATGGTTTTTTTCAACATAAAAAAAATTTGACGTTTTCGTCGAAAAATTTCGACATACTATACTATGGCATTTTTTTGTAAAATTTTACATTTTACAAAATGACTTTTGCTCACCATAGAATCATTCTACATGCTATAATACAACCGTTTTCATCGTTATTTTCAACTTTAAAAAAATTTGACGTTTTCGTGGAAAAATTTCGACATACTATACTATGTTTTTTTTTTTTTTGTAAAATTTTACATTTCACGAAATGACTTTTGCTCACCATAGAATCATTCTACATGCTATAATACAACCGTTTTCATAGTTTTTTTCAACTTTAAAAAAATTTGACGTTTTCGTGGAAAAATTTTGACATACTATACTATGGCATTTTATGTAAAATTTTACAACATTTCACGAAATGACTTTTGCTCACCATAGAAGCATTCTACATGCTATAATATGACTGTTTTGATAGTTGTCTTCAACTTCGGAAAAATTTGACGTGTTCGTCGAAAAATTTCGACATACTATACTATGGCGTGTTTTTTTTGTAAAATTTTACAACATTTCACGAAATGACTTTTGCTCACCATAGAAGCATTCTACATTCTATAATATGACTGTTTTGATAGTTGTCTTCAACTTCAGAAAAATTTGACGTGTTCGTCGAAAAATTTCGACATACTATACTATGGCGTGTTTTTTTTGTAAAATTTTACAACATTTCACGAAATGACTTTTGCTCACCATAGAATCATTCTACATGCTATAATATGATCGTTTTCATAGTTTTTTTCAACATCTAAAAAATTTTACGTTTTCGTCAAATTTCGACATACTATACTATGGCGTTTTTTTTGTAAAATTTTACATTTCACGAAATGACTTTTGCTCACCACAGAATCATTCTACATGCTATAATATGACCATTTCCATGTTTATTTTTAAATTAAAAAAAATTTAACGTTTTCGTGGAAAAATTTCGACATACTATACTATGGCGTTTTTTTTTTTTGTAAAATTTTACAACATTTCACGAAATGACTTTTGCTCACCATAGAATCATTCTACATGCTATAATACAACCGTTTCCATGGTTTTTTTCAACATCAAAAAAATTTGACATTTTCGTCGAAAGATTTCGACATTCTATACTATGGCGTTTTTTTTTTTTTTTAAATTTTACAACATTTCACGAAATGACTTTTGCTCACCATAGAATCATTCTACATGCTATAATACAACCGTTTTCATAGTTTTCTTCAACTTCTAAAAAATTTGACGTTTTCGTGGAAAAATTTCGACATACTATACTATGGCATTTTTTTGCAAAATTTTACATTTTACGAAATGACTTTTGCTCACCATAGAATCATTCTACATGCTATAATACAACCGTTTTCATAGTTATTTTCAACTTTAAAAAAATTTGACGTTTTCGTGGAAAAATTTCGACATACTATACTATGGCTTTTTTTTTTGTAAAATTTTACATTTCACGAAATGACTTTTGCTCACCATAGAATCATTCTACATGCTATAATACAACCGTTTTCATAGTTTTTTTCAACTTTAAAAAAATTTGACGTTTTCGTGGAAAAATTTTGACATACTATTCTATGGCGTTTTTTTTTTTATGTAAAATTTTACAACATTTCACGAAATGACTTTTGCTCACCATAGCATCATTCTACATGCTATAATACAAGCGTTTTCATAGTTTTTTTCAACTTCAAAAAAAAATTTGACGTTTTCGTCGAAAAATTTCGACATGCTGTACTATGGCCTGTTTTTGTAAAATTTTACATTTCACGAAATGACTTTTGCTCACCATAGAATCATTCTACATGCTATAATATGACTGTTTTGATAGTTGTCTTCAACTTCGGAAAAATTTGACGTGTTCGTCGAAAAATTTCGACATACTATACTATGGCGTTTTTTTTTGTAAAATTTTACAACATTTCACGAAATGACTTTTGCTCACCATAGAATCATTCTACATGCTATAATACAACCGTTTTCATAGTTTTCTTCAACTTCAAAAAAATTTGACGTTTTCGTGGAAAAATTTCGACATACTATACTATGGCGTTTTTTTTTTTTTTTTTTGTAAAATTTTACAACATTTCACGAAATGAATTTTGGTCACCATTGAATCATTCTACATGCTATAATACAACCGTTTCCATGGTTTTTTTCAACATCAAAAAAATTTGACGTTTTCGTGGAAAAATTTCGACATACTATACTATGGCGTTTTTTTTTTTATTTGTAAAATTTTACAACATTTCACGAAATGACTTTTGCTCACCATAGAATCATTCTACATGCTATAATACAACCGTTTCCATGGTTTTTTTCAACATCAAAAAAATTTGACATTTTCGTCGAAAGATTTCGACATTCTATACTATGGCGTTTTTTTTTTTTTTTTAAATTTTACAACATTTCACTAAATGACTTTTGCTCACCATAGAATCATTCTACATGCTATAATACAACCGTTTTCATAATTTTCTTCAACTTCTAAAAAATTTGACGTTTTCGTGGAAAAATTTCGACATACTATACTATGGCGTTTTTTTTTTTTTTTGAAAATTTTACAACATTTCACGAAATGACTTTTGCTCACCATAGAATCATTCTACATGCTATAATACAACCGTTTCCATGGTTTTTTTCAACATAAAAAAAATTTGACGTTTTCGTCGAAAAATTTCGACATACTATACTATGGCATTTTTTTGTAAAATTTTACATTTTACGAAATGACTTTTGCTCACCATAGAATCATTCTACATGCTATAATACAACCGTTTTCATAGTGTTTTTCAACTTTAAAAAAATTTGACGTTTTCGTGGAAAAATTTTGACATACTATACTATGGCTATTTTATGTAAAATTTTACAACATTTCACGAAATGACTTTTGCTCACCAAAGCATCATTCTACATGCTATAATACAAGCGTTTTCATAGTTTTTTTCAACTTCAAAAAAAAATTTGACGTTTTCGTCGAAAAATTTCGACATACTATACTATGGCGTTTTTTTTTTTTTTTAATTTTACAACATTTCACGAAATGACTTTTGCTCACCATAGAATCATTCTACATGCTATAATACAACCGTTTTCATAGTTTTCTTCAACTTCTAAAAAATTTGACGTTTTCGTGGAAAAATTTCGACATACTATACTATGGCGTTTTTTTTTTTTTTTGAAAATTTTACAACATTTCACGAAATGACTTTTGCTCACCATAGAATCATTCTACATGCTATAATACAACCGTTTCCATGGTTTTTTTCAACATAAAAAAAATTTGACGTTTTCGTCGAAAAATTTCGACATACTATACTATGGCATTTTTTTGTAAAATTTTACATTTCACGAAATGACTTTTGCTCACCATAGAATCATTCTACATGCTATAATATGACCGTTTCCATGTTTTTTTCAACATCAAAAAAATTTGACGTGTTCATCGAAAAATTTCGACATACTATACTATGGCGTTTTTTTTTTGTAAAATTTTACAACATTTCACGAAATGACTTTTGCTCACCACAGAATCATTCTACATGCTATAACACAACCGTTTTCATAGTTTTCTTCAACATCAGAAAAATTTGACGTTTTCGTCGAAGAATTTCGACATACTATACTATGGCGTTTTTTTGTAAAATTTTACATTTTACGAAATGACTTTTGCTCACCATAGAATCATTCTACATGCTATAATACAACCGTTTCCATGGGTTTTTTCAACATCAAAAAAATTTGAAGTGTTCGTCGAAAAATTTCGATATACTATACTATGGCGTTTTTTTGTAAAATTTTACATTTTACGAAATGACTTTTGCTCACCATAGAATCATTCTACATGCTATAATACAACCTTTTCCATGGTTTTTTTCAACATCAAAAAAATTTGACGTGTTCGTCGAAAAATTTCGACATACTATACTATGGCGTTTTTTGTGTAAAATTTTACAACATTTCACGAAATGACTTTTGCTCACCTTAGAATCATTCTACATGCTATAATATGATCGTTTTCTTAGTTTTTTTTCAACATCTAAAAAATTTTACGTTTTCGTCAAATTTCGACATACTATACTATGGCGTGTTTTTTTTGTAAAATTTTACAACATTTCACGAAATGACTTTTGCTCACCATAGAAGCATTCTACATGCTATAATACAACCGTTTCCAAGGTTTTTTTCAACATCAAAAAAATTTAACGTTTTCATCGAAAAATTTCGACATACTATACTATGGCGTTTTTTTTTGTAAAATTTTACAACATTTCACGAAATGAATTTTGGTCACCATTGAATCATTCTACAACTATAATATGACCATTTCCATGGTTTTTTTCAACATCAGATAAATTTGACGTGTTCGTCGAAAAATTTCGACTATGGCGTTTTTTTGTAAAATTTTACATTGTACGAAATGACTTTTGCTCACCATAGAATCATTCTACATGCTATAATACAACCGTTTCCATTGTTTTTTTCAACATCAAAAAAATTTGACGTGGTCGTCAAAAAATTTCGACATACTATACTATGGCGTTTTTTTTTTGTAAAATTTTACAACATTTCACGAAATGACTTTTGCTCACCATAGAATCATTCTACATGCTATAATACAACCGTTTCCATGGTTTTTTTCAACATCTAAAAAATTTTACTTTTTCATCAAATTTCGACATACTATACTATGGTGTTTTTTTTTGTAAAATTTTACAACATTTCACAAAATGACTTTTGCTCACCATAGAATCATTCTACATGCTATAATATGATCGTTTTCATAGTTTTTTTCAACATCTAAAAAATTTTACGTTTTCGTCAAATTTCGACATACTATACTATGGCGTTTTTTTTTGTAAAATTTTACATTTCACGAAATGACTTTTGCTCACCACAGAATCATTCTACATGCTATAATACAACCGTTTTCATAGTTTTCTTCAGCATCAGAAAAATTTGACGTTTTCGTCGAAAAATTTCGACATACTATACTATGGCGTTTTTTTTTTTTTTGTCAGATTTAACAACATTTCACGAAATGACTTTTGCTCACCATGGAATCATTCTACATGCTATAATATGACCGTTTTCATAGTTTTCTTCAACATCAAGGAAATTTGATGTTTTCGTCGAAAAATTTCGACATACTATACTATGGCGTTTTTTTTTTGTAAAATTTTACAACATTTTACGAAATGACTTTTGCTCACCATAGAATCATTCTACATGCTATAATACAACCGTTTTCATAGTTTTCTTCAACTTCCAAAAAATTTAACGTTTTCGTGGAAAAATTTCGACATACTATACTATGGCGTTTTTTTTTTTTTTTTGTAAAATTTTACAACATTTCACGAAATGAATTTTGGTCACCATTGAATCATTCTACAACTATAATATGACCATTTCCATGTTTTTTTTCAACATCAGATAAATTTGACGTGTTTGTCGAAAAATTTCGACATACTATACTATGGCGTTTTTTTGTAAAATTTTACATTTTACGAAATGACTTTTGCTCACCATAGAATCATTCTACATGCTATAATACAACCGTTTCCATGGTTTTTTTCAACATCAAAAAAATTTGACATTTTCGTCGAAAGATTTCGACATTCTATACTATGGCGTTTTTGTTTTTTTTTTTAAATTTTACAACATTTCACGAAATGACTTTTGCTCACCATAGAATCATTCTACATGCTATAATACAACCGTTTTCATAGTTTTCTTCAACTTCTAAAAAATTTGACGTTTTCGTGGAAAAATTTCGACATACTATACTATGGCATTTTTTTGCAAAATTTTACATTTTACGAAATGACTTTTGCTCACCATAGAATCATTCTACATGCTATAATACAACCGTTTTCATAGTTATTTTCAACTTTAAAAAAATTTGACGTTTTCGTGGAAAAATTTCGACATACTATACTATGGCTTTTTTTTTTTGCAAAATTTTACATTTCACGAAATGACTTTTGCTCACCACAGAATCATTCTACATGCTATAATACAACCGTTTTCATAGTGTTTTTCAACTTTAAAAAAATTTGACGTTTTCGTGGAAAAATTTTGACATACTATTCTATGGCATTTTATGTAAAATTTTACAACATTTCACGAAATGACTTTTGCTCACCATAGCATCATTCTACATGCTATAATACAAGCGTTTTCATAGTTTTTTTCAACTTCAAAAAAAAATTTGACGTTTTCGTCGAAAAATTTCGACATGCTGTACTATGGCCTGTTTTTGTAAAATTTTACATTTCACGAAATGACTTTTGCTCACCATAGAATCATTCTACATGCTATAATATGACTGTTTTGATAGTTGTCTTCAACTTCGGAAAAATTTGACGTGTTCGTCGAAAAATTTCGACATACTATACTATGGCGTTTTTTTTTGTAAAATTTTACAACATTTCACGAAATGACTTTTGCTCACCATAGAATCATTCTACATGCTATAATACAACCGTTTTCATAGTTTTCTTCAACTTCCAAAAAATTTGACGTTTTCGTGGAAAAATTTCGACATACTATACTATGGCGTTTTTTTTTTTTTTTTTGTAAAATTTTACAACATTTCACGAAATGAATTTTGGTCACCATTGAATCATTCTACATGCTATAATACAACCGTTTCCAAGGTTTTTTTCAACATCAAAAAAATTTAACGTTTTCGTGGAAAAATTTCGACATACTATACTATGGCGTTTTTTTTATTTGTAAAATTTTACAACATTTCACGAAATGACTTTTGCTCACCATAGAATCATTCTACATGCTATAATACAACCGTTTCCATGGTTTTTTTCAACATCAAAAAAATTTGACATTTTCGTCGAAAGATTTCGACATTCTATACTATGGCGTTTTTTTTTTTTTTAAATTTTACAACATTTCACTAAATGACTTTTGCTCACCATAGAATCATTCTACATGCTATAATACAACCGTTTTCATAATTTTCTTCAACTTCTAAAAAATTTGACGTTTTCGTGGAAAAATTTCGACATACTATACTATGGCATTTTTTTGCAAAATTTTACATTTTACGAAATGACTTTTGCTCACCATAGAATCATTCTACATGCTATAATACAACCGTTTTCATAGTTATTTTCAACTTTAAAAAAATTTGACGTTTTCGTGGAAAAATTGACATACTATACTATGGCTTTTTTTTTTGTAAAATTTTACATTTCACGAAATGACTTTTGCTCACCACAGAATCATTCTACATGCTATAATACAACCGTTTTCATAGTGTTTTTCAACTTTAAAAAAATTTGACGTTTTCGTGGAAAAATTTTGACATACTATTCTATGGCATTTTATGTAAAATTTTACAACATTTCACGAAATGACTTTTGCTCACCATAGCATCATTCTACATGCTATAATACAAGCGTTTTCATAGTTTTTTTCAACTTCAAAAAAAAATTTGACGTTTTCGTCGAAAAATTTCGACATGCTGTACTATGGCCTGTTTTTGTAAAATTTTACATTTCACGAAATGACTTTTGCTCACCATAGAATCATTCTACATGCTATAATATGACTGTTTTGATAGTTGTCTTCAACTTCGGAAAAATTTGACGTGTTCGTCGAAAAATTTCGACATACTATACTATGGCGTTTTTTTTTGTAAAATTTTACAACATTTCACGAAATGACTTTTGCTCACCATAGAATCATTCTACATGCTATAATACAACCGTTTTCATAGTTTTCTTCAACTTCCAAAAAATTTGACGTTTTCGTGGAAAAATTTCGACATACTATACTATGGCGTTTTTTTTTTTTTTTTTTGTAAAATTTTACAACATTTCACGAAATGAATTTTGGTCACCATTGAATCATTCTACATGCTATAATACAACCGTTTCCAAGGTTTTTTTCAACATCAAAAAAATTTAACGTTTTCGTGGAAAAATTTCGACATACTATACTATGGCGTTTTTTTTATTTGTAAAATTTTACAACATTTCACGAAATGACTTTTGCTCACCATAGAATCATTCTACATGCTATAATACAACCGTTTCCATGGTTTTTTTCAACATCAAAAAAATTTGACATTTTCGTCGAAAGATTTCGACATTCTATACTATGGCGTTTTTTTTTTTTTTTTAAATTTTACAACATTTCACTAAATGACTTTTGCTCACCATAGAATCATTCTACATGCTATAATACAACCGTTTTCATAATTTTCTTCAACTTCTAAAAAATTTGACGTTTTCGTGGAAAAATTTCGACATACTATACTATGGCGTTTTTTTTTTTTTTTGAAAATTTTACAACATTTCACGAAATGACTTTTGCTCACCATAGAATCATTCTACATGCTATAATACAACCGTTTCCATGGTTTTTTTCAACATAAAAAAAATTTGACGTTTTCGTCGAAAAATTTCGACATACTATACTATGGCATTTTTTTGTAAAATTTTACATTTTACGAAATGACTTTTGCTCACCATAGAATCATTCTACATGCTATAATACAACCGTTTTCATAGTGTTTTTCAACTTTAAAAAAATTTGACGTTTTCGTGGAAAAATTTTGACATACTATACTATGGCATTTTATGTAAAATTTTACAACATTTCACGAAATGACTTTTGCTCACCAAAGCATCATTCTACATGCTATAATACAAGCGTTTTCATAGTTTTTTTCAACTTCAAAAAAAAATTTGACGTTTTCGTCGAAAAATTTCGACATACTATACTATGGCGTTTTTTTTTTTTTTTTTTAATTTTACAACATTTCACGAAATGACTTTTGCTCACCATAGAATCATTCTACATGCTATAATACAACCGTTTTCATAGTTTTCTTCAACTTCTAAAAAATTTGACGTTTTCGTGGAAAAATTTCGACATACTATACTATGGCGTTTTTTTTTTTTTTGAAAATTTTACAACATTTCACGAAATGACTTTTGCTCACCATAGAATCATTCTACATGCTATAATACAACCGTTTCCATGGTTTTTTTCAACATAAAAAAAATTTGACGTTTTCGTCGAAAAATTTCGACATACTATACTATGGCATTTTTTTGTAAAATTTTACATTTCACGAAATGACTTTTGCTCACCATAGAATCATTCTACATGCTATAATATGACCGTTTCCATGTTTTTTTCAACATCAAAAAAATTTGACGTGTTCGTCGAAAAATTTCGACATACTATACTATGGCGTTTTTTTTTGTAAAATTTTACAACATTTCACGAAATGACTTTTGCTCACCACAGAATCATTCTACATGCTATAACACAACCGTTTTCATAGTTTTCTTCAACATCAGAAAAATTTGACGTTTTCGTCGAAGAATTTCGACATACTATACTATGGCGTTTTTTGTGTAAAATTTTACAACATTTTACGAAATGACTTTTGCTCACCATAGAATCATTCTACATGCTATAATACAACCGTTTCCATGGTTTTTTTCAACATCAAAAAAAATTTGAAGTGTTCGTCGAAAAATTTCGATATACTATACTATGGCGTTTTTTTGTAAAATTTTACATTTTACGAAATGACTTTTGCTCACCATAGAATGATTCTACATGCTATAATACAACCTTTTCCATGGTTTTTTTCAACATCAAAAAAATTTGACGTGTTCGTCGAAAAATTTCGACATACTATACTATGGCGTTTTTTGTGTAAAATTTTACAACATTTCACGAAATGACTTTTGCTCACCTTAGAATCATTCTACATGCTATAATATGATCGTTTTCATAGTTTTTTTTCAACATCTAAAAAATTTTACGTTTTCGTCAAATTTCGACATACTATACTATGGCGTTTTTTTTGTAAAATTTTACATTTCACGAAATGACTTTTGCTCATCACAGAATCATTCTACATGCTATAATATGACCGTTTTGACAGTATTCTTCAACTTCAGAAAATTTTGACGTTTTCGTCGAAAAATTTCGACATACTATACTATGGCGTTTTTTTTTTTGTAAAATTTTACAACATTTCACGAAATGACTTTTGCTCACCATAGAATCATTCTACATGCTATAATACAACCGTTTCCATGGTTTTTTTCAACATCAAAAAAATTTGACGTTTTCGTCGAAAAATTTCGACATACTATACTATGGCATTTTTTTGTAAAATTTTACATTTTACAAAATGACTTTTGCTCACCATAGAATCATTCTACATGCTATAATACAACCGTTTTCATCGTTATTTTCAACTTTAAAAAAATTTGACGTTTTCGTGGAAAAATTTCGACATACTATACTATGGCTTTTTTTTTTGTAAAATTTTACATTTCACGAAATGACTTTTGCTCACCATAGAATCATTCTACATGCTATAATACAACCGTTTTCATAGTGTTTTTCAACTTTAAAAAAATTTGACGTTTTCGTGGAAAAATTTTGACATACTATACTATGGCATTTTATGTAAAATTTTACAACATTTCACGAAATGACTTTTGCTCACCATAGAAGCATTCTACATGCTATAATATGACTGTTTTGATAGTTGTCTTCAACTTCGGAAAAATTTGACGTGTTCGTCGAAAAATTTCGACATACTATACTATGGCGTGTTTTTTTTGTAAAATTTTACAACATTTCACGAAATGACTTTTGCTCACCATAGAAGCATTCTACATGCTATAATATGACTGTTTTGATAGTTGTCTTCAACTTCGGAAAAATTTGACGTGTTCGTCGAAAAATTTCGACATACTATACTATGGCGTGTTTTTTTTGTAAAATTTTACATTTCACGAAATGACTTTTGCTCACCATAGAATCATTCTACATGCTATAATACAACCGTTTCCAAGGTTTTTTTCAACATCAAAAAAATTTAACGTTTTCGTGGAAAAATTTCGACATACTATACTATGGCGTTTTTTTTATTTGTAAAATTTTACAACATTTCACGAAATGACTTTTGCTCACCATAGAATCATTCTACATGCTATAATACAACCGTTTCCATGGTTTTTTTCAACATCAAAAAAAATTGACATTTTCGTCGAAAGATTTCGACATTCTATACTATGGCGTTTTTTTTTTTTTTTAAAATTTTACAACATTTAACGAAATGACTTTTGCTCACCATAGAAGCATTCTACATGCTATAATATGACTGTTTTGATAGTTGTCTTCAACTTCGGAAAAATTTGACGTGTTCGTCGAAAAATTTCGACATACTATACTATGGCGTTTTTTTTTTTGTAAAATTTTACAACATTTCACGAAATGACTTTTGCTCACCATAGAATCATTCTACATGCTATAATACAACCGTTTTCATAGTTTTCTTCAACTTCCAAAAAATTTGACGTTTTCGTGGAAAAATTTCGACATACTATACTATGGCGTTTTTTTTTTTTTTTTTGTAAAATTTTACAACATTTCACGAAATGAATTTTGGTCACCATTGAATCATTCTACATGCTATAATACAACCGTTTCCAAGGTTTTTTTCAACATCAAAAAAATTTAACGTTTTCGTGGAAAAATTTCGACATACTATACTATGGCGTTTTTTTTTTATTTGTAAAATTTTACAACATTTCACGAAATGACTTTTGCTCACCATAGAATCATTCTACATGCTATAATACAACCGTTTCCATGGTTTTTTTCAACATCAAAAAAATTTTACATTTTCGTCGAAAGATTTCGACATTCTATACTATGGCGTTTTTTTTTTTTTTAAATTTTACAACATTTCACGAAATGACTTTTGCTCACCATAGAATCATTCTACATGCTATAATATGACCGTTTCCATGTTTTTTTCAACATCAAAAAAATTTGACGTGTTCGTCGAAAAATTTCGACATACTATACTATGGCGGTTTTTTTTGTAAAATTTTACAACATTTCACGAAATTACTTTTGCTCACCACAAAATCATTCTACATGCTATAATACAAGCGTTTCCATGTTTTTTTTTTCAACTTTAAAAAAAATTTGACGTTTTCGTCGAAAAATTTCGACATACTATACTATGGCGTTTTTTTTTTTTTTGTAAAATTTTACAACATTTCACGAAATGAATTTTGGTCACCATTGAATCATTCTACAACTATAATATGACCATTTCCATGGTTTTTTTCAACATCAGATAAATTTGACGTGTTCGTCGAAAAATTTCGACTATGGCGTTTTTTTTTGTAAAATTTTACATTGTACGAAATGACTTTTGCTCACCATAGAATCATTCTACATGCTATAATACAACCGTTTCCATTGTTTTTTTCAACATCAAAAAAATTTGACGTGGTCGTCAAAAAATTTCGACATACTATACTATGGCGTTTTTTTTTTGTAAAATTTTACAACATTTCACGAAATGACTTTTGCTCACCATAGAATCATTCTACATGCTATAATACAACCGTTTCCATGGTTTTTTTCAACATCTAAAAAATTTTACTTTTTCATCAAATTTCGACATACTATACTATGGTGTTTTTTTTTGTAAAATTTTACAACATTTCACAAAATGACTTTTGCTCACCATAGAATCATTCTACATGCTATAATATGATCGTTTTCATAGTTTTTTTCAACATCTAAAAAATTTTACGTTTTCGTCAAATTTCGACATACTATACTATGGCGTTTTTTTTTGTAAAATTTTACATTTCACGAAATGACTTTTGCTCACCACAGAATCATTCTACATGCTATAATACAACCGTTTTCATAGTTTTCTTCAGCATCAGAAAAATTTGACGTTTTCGTCAAAAAATTTCGACATACTATACTATGGGTTTTTTTTTTTTTTGTCAGATTTAAGAACATTTCACGAAATGACTTTTGCTCACCATGGAATCATTCTACATGCTATAATATGACCGTTTTCATAGTTTTCTTCAACATCAAGGAAATTTGATGTTTTCGTCGAAAAATTTCGACATACTATACTATGGCGTTTTTTTTTTTTGTAAAATTTTACAACATTTTACGAAATGACTTTTGCTCACCATAGAATCATTCTACATGCTATAATACAACCGTTTTCATAGTTTTCTTCAACTTCCAAAAAATTTGACGTTTTCGTGGAAAAATTTCGACATACTATACTATGGCGTTTTTTTTTTTTTTTTGTAAAATTTTACAACATTTCACGAAATGAATTTTGGTCACCATTGAATCATTCTACAACTATAATATGACCATTTCCATGTTTTTTTTCAACATCAGATAAATTTGACGTGTTTGTCGAAAAATTTCGACATACTATACTATGGCGTTTTTTTGTAAAATTTTACATTTTACGAAATGACTTTTGCTCACCATAGAATCATTCTACATGCTATAATACAACCGTTTCCATGGTTTTTTTCAACATCAAAAAAATTTGACGTGTTCGTCGAAAAATTTCGACATACTATACTATGGCGTTTTTTTGTAAAATTTTACATTTTACGAAATGACTTTTGCTCACCATAGAATCATTCTACATGCTATAATACAACCGTTTCCATGGTTTTTTTCAACATCTAAAAAATTTTACTTTTTCATCAAATTTCGACATACTATACTATGGCGTTTTTTTTTTTTTAAATTTTACATTTCACGAAATGACTTTTGCTCACCACAGAATCATTCTACATGCTATAATACAACCGTTTTCATAGTTTTCTTCAACATCAGAAAAATTTGACGTTTTCGTCGAAAAATTTCGACATATTATACTATGGCGTTTTTTTGTAAAATTTTACATTTTACGAAATGACTTTTGCTCACCATAGAATCATTCTACATGCTATAATACAACCGTTTCGATGGTTTTTTTCAACATCAAAAAAATTTGACGTTTTCGTCGAAAAATTTCGACATACTATACTATGGCGTTTTTTTTTATTTGTAAAATTTTACAACATTTCACGAAATGACTTTTGCTCACCATAGAATCATTCTACATGCTATAATACAACCGTTTTCATAGTTTTCTTCAACATCAAAAAAATTTAACGTTTTCGTGGAAAACTATGAATTTTGCTCACCATTGAATCATTCTACATGCTATATGACCGTTTCCATGTTTTTTTTCAACATCAAAAAAATTTGACATTTTCGTCAAAAAATTTCAACATACTATGGCGTTTTTTTGTAAAATTTTACAACATTTCACGAAATGAATTTTGGTCACCATTGAATCATTCTACATGCTATAATACAACCGTTTTCATAGCTTTCTTCAACATCAGAAAAATTTGACGTTTTCGTCGAAAAATTTCGACATACTATGGCGTTTTTTTGTAAAATTTTACAACATTTCACGAAATGAATTTTGCTCACCATAGAATCATTCTACATGCTATAATACAACCGTTTCCATGGTTTTTTTCAACATCAAAAAAATTTGACATTTTCGTCGAAAGATTTCGACATTCTATACTATGGCGTTTTTTTTTTTTTTTTTAAATTTTACAACATTTCACGAAATGACTTTTGCTCACCACAGAATCATTCTACATGCTATAATACAAGCGTTTCCATGTTTTTTTTTCAACTTTAAAAAAAATTTGACGTTTTCGTCGAAAAATTTCGACATACTATACTATGGCGTTTTTTTTTTTGTAAAATTTTACAACATTTCACGAAATGACTTTTGCTCACCATAGAATCATTCTACATGCTATAATACAACCGTTTCCATGGTTTTTTTCAACATCTAAAAAATTTTACTTTTTCATCAAATTTCGACATACTATACTATGGTGTTTTTTTTTGTAAAATTTTACAACATTTCACAAAATGACTTTTGCTCACCATAGAATCATTCTACATGCTATAATACAACCGTTTTCATAGTTTTCTTCAGCATCAGAAAAATTTGACGTTTTCGTCGAAAAATTTCGACATACTATACTATGGCGTTTTTTTTTTTTTTTGTCAGATTTAACAACATTTCACGAAATGACTTTTGCTCACCATGGAATCATTCTACATGCTATAATATGACCGTTTTCATAGTTTTGTTCAACATCAAGAAAATTTGATGTTTTCGTCGAAAAATTTCGACATACTATACTATGGCGTTTTTTTTTTGTAAAATTTTACAACATTTTACGAAATGACTTTTGCTCACCATAGAATCATTCTACATGCTATAATACAACCGTTTTCATAGTTTTCTTCAACTTCCAAAAAATTTAACGTTTTCGTGGAAAAATTTCGACATACTATACTATGGCGTTTTTTTTTTTTTTTTTTTGTAAAATTTTACAACATTTCACGAAATGAATTTTGGTCACCATTGAATCATTCTACAACTATAATATGACCATTTCCATGGTTTTTTTCAACATCAGATAAATTTGACGTGTTCGTCGAAAAATTTCGACATACTATACTATGGCGTTTTTTTGTAAAATTTTACATTTTACGAAATGACTTTTGCTCACCATAGAATCATTCTACATGCTATAATACAACCGTTTCCATGTTTTTTTTTCAACATCAAAAAAATTTGACGTGTTCGTCAAAAAATTTCGACATACTATACTATGGCGTTTTTTTGTAAAATTTTACATTTTACGAAATGACTTTTGCTCACCATAGAATCATTCTACATGCTATAATATGACCGTTTCCATGTTTTTTTCAACATCAAAAAAATTTCGACATACTATACTATGGCGGGTTTTTTTTGTAAAATTTTACAACATTTCACGAAATGACTTTTGCTCACCATAGACTCATTCTACATGCTATAATACAACCGTTTCCATGGTTTTTTTCAACATCTAAAAAATTTTACTTTTTCATCAAATTTCGACATACTATACTATGGCGTTTTTTTTTTAAAAATTTTACATTTCACGAAATGACTTTTGCTCACCACAGAATCATTCTACATGCTATAATACAACCGTTTTCATAGTTTTCTTCAACATCAGAAAAATTTGACGTTTTCGTCGAAAAATTTCGACATACTATACTATGGCGTTTTTTTGTAAAATTTTACATTTTACGAAATGACTTTTGCTCACCATAGAATCATTCTACATGCTATAATACAACCGTTTCGATGGTTTTTTTCAACATCAAAAAAATTTGACGTTTTCGTCGAAAAATTTCGACATACTATACTATGGCGTTTTTTTTATTTGTAAAATTTTACAACATTTCACGAAATGACTTTTGCTCACCATAGAATCATTCTACATGCTATAATACAACCGTTTTCATAGTTTTCTTCAACATCAAAAAAATTTAACGTTTTCGTGGAAAACTATGAATTTTGCTCACCATTGAATCATTCTACATGCTATATGACCGTTTCCATGTTTTTTTTCAACATCAAAAAAATTTGACATTTTCGTCAAAAAATTTCAACATACTATTCAATGGCGTTTTTTTTTTTTGTAAAATTTTACAACATTTCACGAAATGACTTTTGCTCACCACAGAATCATTCTACATGCTATAATACAACCGTTTTCATAGCTTTCTTCAACATCAGAAAAATTTGACGTTTTCGTCGAAAAATTTCGACATACTATACTATGGAGTTTTTTTGTAAAATTTTACATTTTACGAAATGACTTTTGCTCACCATAGAATCATTCTACATGCTATAATACAACCGTTTTCATAGTTTTCTTCAACATCAAAAAAATTTAACGTTTTCGTGGAAAACTATGAATTTTGCTCACCATTGAATCATTCTACATGCTATAATATGACCGTTTTCATGTTTTTTTTCAACATCAAAAAAATTTGACATTTTCGTCAAAAAATTTCAACATACTATTCTATGGCGTTTTTTTTTTTTTGTAAAATTTTACAACATTTCACAAAATGACTTTTGCTCACCATAGAATCATTCTACATGCTATAATATGACCGTTTCCATGTTTTTTTCAACATCAAAAAAACTTGACGTTTTCGTTGAAAAATTTCGACGTACTATACTATGGCGAAATGACTTTTGCTCACCATAGAATCATTCTACATGCTATAATACAACCGTTTCCATGGTTTTCTTCAACTTCCAAAAAATTTGACGTTTTCGTGGAAAAATTTCGACATACTATACTATGAAGTTTTTTTTTTTTTTGTAAAATTTTACAACATTTCACGAAATGAATTTTGGTCACCATTGAATCATTCTACAACTATAATATGACCGTTTCCATGGTTTTTTTCAACATCAGAAAAATTTGACGTGTTCGTCGAAAAATTTCGACATACTATACTATGGCTTTTTTTTTTTTTAAATTTTACATTTCACGAAATGACTTTTGCTCACCACAGAATCATTCTACATGCTATAATAGAACCGTTTTCATAGTTTTCTTCAACTTCAAAAAAATTTGACGTTTTCATGGAAAAATTTTGACATACTATACTATGGCCTGTTTTTGTAAAATTTTACATTTCACGAAATGACTTTTGCTCACCATAGAATCATTCTACATGCTATAGTATGACCGTTTTGATAGTTTTCTTCAACATCAGAAAAATTTGACGTTTTCGTCGAAAAATTTCGACATACTATACTATGGCGTTTTTTTTTTTTTTTTGTAAAATTTTCTAACATTTCACGAAATGACTTTTGCTCACCATAGAATCATTCTACATGCTATAATACAACCGTTTTCATAGTTTTCTTCAACTTCCAAAAAATTTGACGTTTTCGTGGAAAAATTTCGACATACTATACTATGGCGTTTTTTGTTTTTTTTTTGTAAAATTTTACAACATTTCACGAAATGAATTTTGGTCACCATTGAATCATTCTACATGCTATAATATGACCGTTTCCATGTTTTTTTTCAACATAAAAAAAATTTGACATTTTCGTCAAAAAATTTCAACATACTATTCAATGGCGTTTTTTTTTTTTTTTGTAAAATTTTACAACATTTCACGAAATGACTTTTGCTCACCATAGAATCATTCTACATGCTATAATACAACCGTTTCCATGGTTTTTTTCAACATCTAAAAAATTTTACTTTTTCATCAAATTTTGACATACTATACTATGGCGTTTTTTTTGTAAAATTTTACATTTCACGAAATGACTTTTGCTCACCACAGAATCATTCTACATGCTATAATACAACCGTTTTCATAGCTTTCTTCAACATCAGAAAAATTTGACGTTTTCGTGGAAAAATTTCGACATACTATACTATGGCGTTTTTTTGTAAAATTTTACATTTTACGAAATGACTTTTGCTCACCATAGAATCATTCTACATGCTATAATACAACCGTTTCCATGTTTTTTTTCAACATCAAAAAAATTTGACGTGTTTGTCGAAAAATTTCGACGTACTATACTATGGCGAAATTACTTTTGCTCACCATAGAATCATTCTACATGCTATAATATGACCGTTTCCATGTTTTTTTCAACATCAAAAAAAACTTGACGTTTTCGTCGAAAAATTTCGACGTACTATACTATGGCGAAATGACTTTTGCTCACCATAGAATCATTCTACATGCTATAATACAACCGTTTCCATGGTTTTTTTCAACATAAAAAAAATTTGACGTTTTCGTCGAAAAATTTCGACATACTATATATACTATGGCGTTTTTCTGTAAAATTTTACATTTTACGAAATGACTTTTGCTCACCATAGAATCATTCTACATGCTATAATACAACTGTTTTCATAGTTTTCTTCAGCTTCAAAAAAATTTGACGTTTTCGTGGAAAAATTTCGACATACTATACTATAGCTTTTTTTTTTGTAAAATTTTACATTTCACGAAATGACTTTTGCTCACCATAGAATCATTCTACATGCTATAATATGACCGTTTTGATAGTTTTCTTCAACTTCAGAAAAATTTGACATTTTCGTCGAAAAATTTCGACATACTATACTATGGGGTTTTTTTGTAAAATTTTACAACATTTCACGAAATGACTTTTGCTCACCATAGAATCATTCTACATGCTATAATTCAACCGTTTCCATGTTTTTTTTTCAACTTCAAAAAAAATTTGACGTTTTCTTCGAAAAATTTCGATATACTATACTATGGCGTTTTTTTGTAAAATTTTACATTTTACGAAATGACTTTTGCTCACCATAGAATCATTCTACATGCTATAGTATGACCGTTTTGATAGTTTTCTTCAACATCAGAAAAATTTGACGTTTTCGTGGAAAAATTTCGACATACTATACTATAGCTTTTTTTTTTTTTGTAAAATTTTACATTTCACGAAATGACTTTTGCTCACCATTGAATCATTCTACATGCTATAATATGACCGTTTCCATGGTTTTTTTCAACATCAGAAAAATTTGACGTTTTCGTCGAAAAATTTCGACATACTATACCATGGCGTTTTTTTTTTTTTTTTTTTTGTAAAATTTTACAACATTTCACGAAATGACTTTTGCTCACCATAGAATCATTCTACATGCTATAATATGACCGTTTTCATAGTTTTTTTCAGTATCTAAAAAATTTGACGTTTTCGTCAAAAAATTTCGACATACTATACTATGGGGTTTTTTTTGGAAAATTTTACAACATTTCACGAAATGACTTTTGCTCACCATAGAATCATTCTACATGCTATAATACAACCGTTTTCATAGTTTTTTTCAACTTCAAAAAATTTGACGTTTTCGTGGAAAAATTTTGACATACTATACTATGGCATTTTTTTTGTAAAATTTTACAACATTCACGAAATGACTTTTGCTCACCATAGAATCATTCTACATGCTATAATACAACCGTTTCCATGTTTTTTTTCAACTTCAAAAAGAATTTGACGTTTTCGTCAAAATATTTCGACATATACTATGACTTTCTTTGTAAAATTTTTCAACATTTCACAAAATGACTTTATTCACCATAGAATCAATTTACATGCTATAATATGATTGTTTTCATGATTTTTTTTCAACTTCAAAAAATTTGACGTTTTCATGTTAAAATTTTCGACATACTATACTATGACAATTTTTTCGACATACTATACTATGACATAATTTTTTCGACATACTATAATATGACTTTTGATGAGATACTATACTATGAATTTTTTTCGACACTGTACTATTACATTTTTTTTTTACATACAATGACTTTTCTTCACATACTATACTATGACTTTTTTTGACACACTATACTATGACTTTTTTTCAACATACAATACTATGGCATTTTTTTCGACATACAATACTGATTTTTTTTCAACATACTATACTTTGCCATTTTGTTCGACATACTATGACATTTTTTGACATGTTTTCTATGACGTTTTGTTTTCATTTTTTGACATAGTATACTAACATTTTTTTAACACATACTTTTTTTTTCAACCTACTATATTTTTTTTTTTCGACATACTATACTACGACTTTTTTAAAATATTTTGTTTGACACGCTATAGTATGACATTTTTTTCTGACGTACCATACAACGACATTTTTTTTACTGTAAATTTTTTTTTACAAAATATGACAATTTTTATCGACATGTTACACCATGACTTTTTTTGACATACAATACTGACATTTTTTCAACATACTATACTTTAACTTTTTTTCGACTATACTATGACATTCTTGTTCTCGACTTATACTATGACATTTTGTTTGACATACTCTACTAAGACGGGTTTTTTTTCGACATACTATACTATGACATATTTCTTTCGACATACTATACTGTGACATTTTTTTCAATACACTATACTATGACATTTTTCAACATATACTATTACCTACCATTATAACATACTATACTACAATATGACTTTTTTATGAGATACTCTATCCCTTTTTATAAGGTTTTTAATAAGGCAAAGACACTGCGTTACTACTTCTAGTTGATTTGATAGTTACCAAATGTTTGTTCCATGCGATCCAGTTCTCATCTCCTTCAGGTCCTTTCAGTCCCATTGATCATTGAACAGTCTGGACAGAAAACAGACATTTACATCAATATTTACCAAACGTTCTCTCCTGCTCCAGTAACACACCCTGGTTCACCACTTTAACAGACTTTTTGCATTAGTTTTCACTGAACATAGATCAATATGTATAACATAATACAACATGCCCTGTGTAATGATGACAAGGAGTTAAAAGTTACTTGCATTTAATTAGATTAAACGCTCAATCAAGGCCCTTTAAGTTACAAAATGACTCAATGATTAAATGGAGATCTTCACTGTCTGCAAGTCCAAAAATTTGTTAACAAAAGGTTATAAATAATAAAATAAAACACAAAGACAAAATAAATACAACATGCATGTCCAGGTAGTTGAGTGGTTTTAACACATGGTGTAATTTCCTGCTTCCATTCTACACCATCTACTATCAATAAAAAAAGCCTAAAATGACGGCTAGATATCTTAAAAAAATAATTGAAGCAATAATTAAAGGATCAAGAGAATATTTGCTTTACTGTTGTTTCCTTACTCTGAGTTCATCCAGCATCCATCTCGTCTCGAAGGAGGCTACGCTGCTTCTGATGAGCCTGTCTGTGGTTCTCCAGGTGCTCCTCCAGCATTTTGTGGGGGACTGAGACACAAAAATACATATTACAGATACACAATCATTCACATCTAAATATTATTTAATATCATTTTACTGTTGCAGTTTCCAGACTGTAGTGTTTTTCAGGTCCACCTCTCCTCACCTTACTGTCCTCATTTCCCTCCAGTATGCTGCTCCTCCCACAACACCTTGTGTCTTTTCTCTGAGAACTAACAAAGAAGACAAATGAGCTCCTTAAAAAAGGGACTTATGCAAGTTTTTGTATTAATCTTCCTAGTAAAGTCCTTAATTCATCTATATATTCAACCTTTGATTTTAAAAGTGTGATTAATAATTGTATTAATATTATTTATAAATAACTGCCCTCGGTTTATCAAAAAAGACACCCATCACACTCTGTTTATCGGCACTTTCATGGTCTAAAAATAAAGTTGGATCCATACTATTTCTTTCTCACCTATAACTGAATAATACTATGATTAGAAAATAATCTTCAACATACTACTACTCCATATGTAAATATCCATCCATCCATCCATCCATCCATCGTCAACCGCTTATCCCGTTGGGGGTCAAGGGGGAGACATAGAGACAGACAACATATAGACATCCACACCTACGGTCAATTTAGAGTCATCAGTTAACCTAAACAGCATGTCTTTGGACTGTGGGAGGAAGCCGGAGTACCCGGAGAAAACCCACGCTTACAGGAGGAGAACATGCAAACTCCACACAGAAGAGCCCCAAGCCGGATTCTTGCTGTGAGGCGACAGCGCTAACCACTGCACCACCATGCAGCCCCCCATATGTAAACATAGATGACTATATTTAAATAGAAAACAATGAAACTTTATATTTCTGTTACCTTCTGTACATTTCCAAAATATATTTTCCATAAATATAATTCCAAATAGAGTCAGGGAGTTTCTACTTAAGAGTGCTTGTACAGGTACTACACACAAAAACATTTTTGAAAAAGATACCACACTGACAAAGACGGAGCTACTTAGTTTAACAATCCCACATCTGGAAGATGAAATTTGCTTAATAATATCTTAGAAAAAAAAATGATTTGGTTAAAAAAAAACCCTTTTTTATATTTTTAAATTTTTTTTATTTTAAAAAATAAAAATTAATAAAAAAAAAAAAAATTTAAATTAAAAAAATATTTAATTTTAAATTTTTTTTTTAATTTTATTTTTATTCATTTTTTTCATTTCCTTACATTTTATTTTATATTTTCATTATATTATTTTTATTTTATTTTTAGAATTATTATTTTTATACTGTGAAATACATTTGCTGATTTTTTTTGTAATGAAAAATTTTAACATGTTTATGTAAGTACTGTACTGAACTTTCTAAATAAAGTATGGAAAAAAAATAAAGCCATTCTGATTTTTGGATATACAGTTTATTTTCTATGTAATATGTCAACCTTTAATTTACCATTTTCTCCATTATTTTGCACATGTTGGATGCAACAGCAATTGGGCTATATACCTCCCTGGGCTTTAGCAATCTTTTCCTGGTTTGCCATGAATAACATTACTCCATTAACCAGTTATCACTCTGCAGCCATTTCCACCTGCCGCAGCTTTTTCAATTCCCCAGGTAGCCCGATTGGACTTAGATTAACATCTGCATCGTCCTCTCTGAATTTAATGATTCATTTTAGATTCCTCTCTCATTTTGGGAACATCTGATCCGTCTCTTTTAACTTAACTACCTTGCCTGGCAAACGAATGTATTTAATCTAGCCTGTTTTTCCCGTCTGCTCATCGCCCTCTCCCACTTAAAGAGCAGCAATCACAATCTAAATCATCGTCTTCTCCTACCTGAGTCGCCTTCCTGATCCAGTCACAAACCAGCTCCTGACAGCCGCCGGGTCCAAAGTCGTGAACATCGTCGTCAAAATACAAAAAAAAAAAAATGATCGTGATTAACAGTTTTTGCTAAAACAAACAATTTAAAAGCGCCGCCATGTGTACACGTGTGGTTAAAGGCCGTGAGGCTGTCCGTCGTCTCTTCCGGTCCGTCATACAACTTGTGCTTCTTCTTCTTCGTTGGTGTTATTGGCAAAAACTGCGCCTCCTTTCAGAAGCAGGCTTATAAAGGAAATACGGCACTTGGACCTCACTTCGACCCACTTACAGACCTCAGATAAGGTCCTTATGTTCAGCCTAAAGTTCAAACATTAATAACGTGGGGTATTGTAAATATTATAAGCGTTTTCAGTCCAAAATGGAGAGCAGCAGATGTTGCCTAAAACCACTGGAGTTTTATCTCTTTACTTCTATGCTTTTTGGTCAAACATGTTGCAATGATTTTTTTTGTTTTGCTAAGCTCATCACCTAGGCGAGAATGTCATGACTTATATTATTGTTTGCAAATAACACTTGTAGCTTTATCAGTGTTGAACTTTACCATCCGTGCTCTTCCTAACGTCTTCCCCCTTTGACACCAGCCTCCAGTACTTACTGTATATAGACTGCAGCACTGGCCTTTTAAATTATGCCTCACATACAGTGGTGATCTTCTTTGTTTGTCAAAATGTAGATTATTCATTAAAAGGCATTCACTGCTGTCTTATAATTGTTATATACATAATATACATAAATATGAATATTATATTTTCTCTTATAATATTCTCATATATATGTTTGGTTTTCTGACTTGTCATATGTACCAAGTATACTGAACCACAAAACAATTTGCCAAAGTATGTGACAAATCTGCAAAATAAGGTTAGAAAAACTCAGCATTAATACACTGATGTAGGATATTTCCATAGGTTATCATGTAAGCGTAAAGATTTAGACAGTAACAACATTACAGGAGATATGCTCCCAGGTGAACATCTAGTTGGCCGGCTCCAGATGTTTCCTAATCCTGTTGGCCATCGTCCCATTGTCTCATCACCCAGCTATATAAAAGAAGGAAGGTCAAAGGCACTCTTCTGGCAAAAAGTAAAAAAGACATTTTCATCCAGGTCTACTTGTTCACCACATGGTAGAGGACCCAAAGTCACAGTTCCTGAAATGAATGTTTTTAAAAAAGGAAAATCACACACTGAAAGAACAGCAATTTATTCAAAACAATAACACTGGGGTGCCCTGGTAGAGTGGGTGCCCAATGTGCAAAGGCTGAGTCCTTAACGCAGCAGCCCAGGGTTCAAATCCAACCCATGAGCCTTTGCTGAATGTCATCCCTCTCTCCCCTATCATAACTATCACTGTCACTATCCATAAAGGTGCTTATACATGAGTGGCGAGACCCTCAGCTCTGTGAGGAGTTGGGTTGTGGCGTCAGCAGCCACAGACTCTCTGTACAGCAACATTTCCTCACATTCCACTCTGAGTGATGTTGGGAAGCTGAGTGGTACGATGTCTGGGGTCACAGCTGGCAGAGGCTCTGTAACATCTGGGATGTCATGGACTGTTTCATCAACACAAATGAATGACTGTCAGTGCATAAGAGAAAAAACATGACAATGCATTTATATTTTCAGTGAAAAACTGATGCTCCTAGTCATCTACAACAATACAATCTGCAAGCTTTCTTGCCATTGTGGTTCTTTTACTCAGATAAAATGTGTGTGATGGAATACTGTTATAATACTCATCGACCTGCTGATAGTGAACTGATGACACTGGACATCCCAGGGACTGAATCAAGTGGCACTTCATTTTCCACTTGCTGAGCGTGGAGGTCGGTGTGGGTCTCTTGGACCATACTAACTAACTAACTATTCAGGACTAAGGGAGGAGGCAGAGCCATGACTTGACCTTTCTCCAAAGAATGCGTGTGCCATCCGTTTTATTGTAGTACAGCATAATGAATGTGCTCTTTACATTGTTGTTGTGATTGAATTCGTTCATATGTGGTGAGCAATAAATACGCATCAACTGCTTTCACATGAGAGTGAGGATTTGCATTTGTGTTAAGAGTTGCTGAAAAAAACCCAACACAATGTATATTAATCTCAAGTTGAAATTTTAGTAAAAGGCATCTCAGTCTGCCCTCCACCTGGTTTGTTTATAGGCTGAATGTGCACCACAAGAATTCACAACAGGCCTAAACACCATAAAAGATTGTAAAGCTAAAATGACTTTCAGCCTATATGTCCAAAAGAAAAAAAATGCAAGTCTCTGAAAGAATGACTGTTCATGGTTTCCCCGTGTCATCATTCACTGCATTATTCTGAAGTTTTACATCCATGAGGCCAGTTCACCTGCAGATGAGCGTATTGCCCCTGAATTATTTACAGCCAGGCTTTCAAGTGGTAGGAGAGACACAGACAGACAAACAGAGAGAGATAAATGATGCTCTACATCTCCAAGAGCCCTCCTCCTCCTCGTTTGTCTTCATTGACAGGCTGTTGACACAGACCTGCCTTATCAGCCCCAGAGAGTGTTCATCTCATTGTGATAGATGGGACACGCTCAAACGTCTGCCACTCTTTCACGTTGGGAGTCGTAGTTTACATTTGAGTCTTCTGTATATACAGTTGACAGCCTTGTGTAGTGATACATGAAGCAGACTTTACAGGTTCAGAGGATTTATATGTGAGATTTGAGGCATATACGTAGGCAGACCTTCTGGCAAAAGTGTTTTCTGGTGTAAAATGTATTCTATAATGCAGCTGGTTTTATACAATTGTAAATTGTGCAGCTCTATTGAGATTTTCTGTGCTTTGCTGACCTTTCCATCAAGTTAACGCAATAAAAGCAATATACTGCCCATTTCGGACGTGTCTAAAATGTCAACAACAGGCTCTTTGAGCTGTCTCTCAATCTCTTTCTCTTCATCTATGCAAGAGGTATAGAAGTATGAATCATAATCTCTGACCTTCTTACTGACAGCACAAACAGACAGATGCCGCTATCCCTTTATCTCTCCCCACTTCTGTTTCACCTCTCCCACCAACGCCACCAGGCCAGGTTGAGGGCTCTGTGCTTCAAGATCATTGAGACATAAAAGAGTTTCTGTGGGTGAAACAAACAGGGACATGCACACAGGTGAAGACAGCAAAACACTGTTCAGGTGAGGTCATGTTAGGATAGTGAGGAGGAGGACGGTCCTGTTCAGCCGTGCAGAACACCAAGGCCAGAGTTGTAATCCATGGCCTCATTCATGACGGATTAGATAATGATAAAAAAAAATACTGCCTTTGGTTTTGATTAAGAATTATGGGGTTAGGAGATTAGACACAACCAAACGCTATTACATTGGACTGAGCCCAATCCCAGAATTAATCTGAATACCAAAAAAGAGAAAACTCATTACATGAAGAGATTAAGAAAAGCTCGGTCCAATTCTCTCACGATGCGCACAAACCAGTGCACACCATCCACCAAGAGAAATGTCACAACAAAACCTCTGACTCCAGTAATTTATAAAGTATTTATATCCATTTATTGCTCTTTTCTTGAAATGTCACCGCATTAGCTGGTAAATGCTAGGTCTGTTTTGAAAGTCCTGACATTATTGATAATGAATTGTATTAAGATGCACCATTAACATTGCTATTTCTATCTCCCACCACATTGTTTAATTGTTTGTGTTGAATGATTGTTTTCTTCATCTGATTCTGACTTTACTGATGTCAGTAATCAAAAAATGTACACATGTACACATCGTACATGTGAAGACCACTGATAAGAGTACAGGTGCACAGTAAGAATAAAGGGGATTATAAGGGTTGGACAAGAGGTGGCTGAGAGACAAACAACATGAGTGAACTCTTTACTGATTCATTTCTTTTACCCTCATACAGAGAAGCTCTTACTGTAGTATTATTAATCTCAGTACAAGGTGGCAATGAGGAAGATGTACAGGACTTATCAATGAAAATATTAATTGATGCTCTCTGTATTCATGCTGCAGAGTTAATTGTGCTGCAGCAGATGAGGACACATTCATCCATCATTCTGATTACCTGCAGCACAGAGGTTTAACCCAATGTGCTGCATTCACTGCTGTCTGTCTGTCCTGGTTTAAATTTGTGACAAAAAGAGCATCTGAGTGATGGGCACTGTAAAGGCAAATTGAATCTGCAAAAAATTGAAATTGTTTCTATGGGGAACTTTTGTGTGTGTTAATTGTTCTTCGAAAAATAATAGTTTTCTTTAATATTATGATCTGTAAATCATGATCTCATATCTTTTTTTTCTTTTATTTACAGCAACAGAGTATTGAAAGGGGGAGACAGAGGGGTGAGCTACAACAGCGCCCCATAATGTCATATTTTATAAAAAATTAATTAATCCATCAATGTCCCTTAAATTTTCTGGTATGTAATTTTTATAACATGCTCGCTAAGTTTATAAAGTACTTAAAGGTACAGTGAGTAGGATTTGGTGGCATCTAGTGGTGGGGTTGCAGATTGTAAAATACCCCACGACTCACTCCTCCGTTTCCACTGCCCTGTCCCCTAGAAATTATGTTCCCATACAACTGAATTGCATTCTCAGTTATGTTTGGAAAGAAACGTATTTTGGCAAGGATTACGTTTGTCTTTTACATATCACAAATACCTTTGTAAGTCTGTGGACGGCTGCAGCAAGTAATATGTTGAGCAGCCCTGACTGAAAATATGTTGAATGTAAATGTTATTGAATAATAACAGGTATAACAAGTGGGAAAGTCCACAATAGGCAGGCAGGTCCAACAAACACCAGACTTTCCCTCAGGAGACCGGTGTTTGTGTACTGTATGAAATATAGCCATTTCTTGCTTTTTCGTTTTGTTTTTCAGTAATTTTATCCATTCCAGGCTACCGTAGGAACATGGACGAGCATCACGGCGGACTCTGTGAAGAGGACCTGCTCCCTATGTAGACAAGAAGGACTCATTCTAAATGATTGTTAGTTTCTGATCACCCAAAATGTTACACACTGCTCCTTTAAAGAGAAACGTTTTCTAATTTTTTAACTGCACACGTCCTCTGAGATCCACTGTCCCTACTGGGAGACAAGATCTCCCCTCAGGCTTTCAAATTTGACAACTGCAAACAGAACAAAAATGACTTATTGTAAAACAAGACTGTTATTCCCAGGGGAACAAAGAAATTGCCTTTGACCTCCTGCGAATTTCATACATTAAAAAAAAACTGCTTCTCATTTTCTCCTTCACCTGATATGATACTCCCTGTATCATATCCTTTCTCTGATGCTCAGACAGCAATATTTCATGAGGCTGCATGTGTGTGTGTGTGTGTGTGTGTGTGTGTGTGTGTGTGTGTGTGTGTGTGGGGAAGGGGGGTGTGCTGTCTGTGATTTTGGTGCTTGAAGGGTATAAAACAGCAGGTGTGTTCCTGACTTTCCTTAGAGGTCCTTATCTCTTTTCACTGGCCAGGGTTGGCTCAGCAATGTGCTCAGAAGCTACTTTGCTGCCTTCCAGTAGGCACACAAAGAAACAGCCGCACACACCACTGCCAAGCATACACAAAAGCAGCAAATCGTTTTTTAAAAAATGCAAAAATCTTTTTACTCTGAAAATCAGTGTTGTCATACATTTACACAATGGGACTATCTATAAAGTGTACAGATTCAACTCTGCAAACTGCTCAGAACACTGAACTACAGCCAAGAGGGAACAGCAACGGACTATACTATGAGAGGGCTCTCCTTCTCGTAGTCATCACCTGTTTTATCATTATCAATGTTGACACAAGGCCAAGACTTCGTAAACTACATCTACAGTATAATGCTTAATGTATTATCAAGACACATGAAGACAGGGGTGATGAGGAAACAACTTCATATCAATCAGTGGCCTGCAAACAACTCTGATCGATCAGGTATTAGTCTCTGATCCAAGTTCCATCAGGTTTTAGATCTCACGTGCTGGAGTCCCGTCTCGCTCCTTCCCTCTTTGCAGTGCGTTTGGGTTGACAGAGGACGCAAGCTGTCCTCGCTCCGCTGTGGGGTCGCGACCTCCTCCGGATGCCTTTGTAACACTGCAGGGACATACCCAACTCCTCCATCAGGGCGCTAAAAGACACGCACTGCCAAAGAGAAAGGCAAAGCCTGGGTTAAGACACCAATAAAGTCATTCTGACCTTTACCAACTTTGGCCATGAGTTTAAAGATTGTCTGTACTGCTGCTGCATAATTGGACCAACAAGGGAATTACTGGATACAGCAGTAATTGAAAGCTATACTAATGTAAGTTTAAACTGAAGGAGATGACATTTGATTCATCTTTGCATAAGCTTGCCTGCAGCTGAACGCCAGCAGGCAGTCAGTCAACTCTAGTTGGACCGGGCAAACATCAGAAATGACATAACACACATAACATGTAAATCTATCTAAAAGAGATGTAAACTCTGTTGTCTCATCATAAAAACCAAGGACACAGACAAGAGATGAAGGACAATGTCTGCTGTGCGACATCCCAGTGCAGAGAGCTATGCATTCATAATATAGCAATTAATTGAAATTATGAAAGAGAGGGCCGTCTGAAATGAGAAGCCTCGGGCTTATTTGATTCTGCAGAAGAATACATCGCATTGAACTCATTAATCTTCGATCGTGTTTATTTGCCTTTTAGTTTGCTCTCCTCCAGAGGGGGGTGCTCGCTAAATTTATCCTGCAAATTATTATTCGCAGCACAAACTCATCCTGTTTTTATCTGTCGGTCTTTGCATCCAAAGACCAAAGAAGGTCTTCCTCCTTCATCCTCAGGCTTTGCCTAAGGCTTCTCAAATGAATGTGGCTTCCTGCAGGGTTTCCCACGAATACCAGTAACACTCGGTATCAGTGGAAAAAACCTACATGGAACCAACCCGAGAAAGAGGAGCAAAAAACACAGATTGTAATTCATGGATTTTTTTGGACTTGGTAAAAACATAGACCATACCTACTTACCGAACAGGAAGTAAATAAACTATGAACTTGAAATTAATTTACTTATCATAACCCACAATTAATGTTTCTTGCCACCTGGCATCAGTAAATAACTTGAGGTTCATGTTTGGACACAAACAACTCAAACGAAAACCTTGATGATTTTGGTCTTATGAGGTATTTCATCTATTTATCTGGTAGATAACATAAATACCTTAGGTACACTGAATTTTAACCCTTTAATAGTGTCAGTTATTCCTCTTTGTCTGGGGCAGTGGATTGGCGATAATCTGGCAACATGCTATGTATCATGATACAGGTCCTAGGATTCATATCATTTGTGATATTTTACAATTTTTTTTATCTAATTTTAAGAAAACTGTCACAGTATAAAGGACACACCACCATATGTATAAAATCTGACTTAAAAAAATACTTTTTTTCTTTATTTATGCAATCAGAACAGTGGATCCGCATTTGCATTTATCACTCCCTGTAATATAACGTTTTAACACTACTTTGGGAGGACACATACAGAAGATGCATCTCTTTGCAAAAAAAGTAGAAAAAAAAGAATAGTATAAAAATCAATCAATAAATCAATAATAATAAAAATCAATAGCTTTTTTGAGGATCGATAAGGTTTCACAAAAAAATATCTTGATACCACATATTTTTTATGGTGGTTAATATTTTCTACAACCCACTGAATATTTTTTTTTTTTTTTAACTACATTTTACAGATATTAATCTTGCGACTACGGTAGAGGATAGTAGATAATGTCAGTCCAGAGGTGCAGGGACGACCTTGAAAGTCAGAAACTCTCTGTGATCCCATCCATCAGCACTTTAGTTAAAATGTTCTGCAGTCAGCAGACGATATTTATGAAATTATAACTGTGCTTTTGGCTTTGGATCAGTGTCAGGGGACATCATAACTCGACACGTTGTTCCATCACTGTTATCCAAATTTCAGTCAACCACACCAGTCTACCAGCGAGCTTAATGAGGAGGAAAATATTCAAATAACTTTTCCTATCTTTTGATTTCCCAAAAGGCGTTCAGAGTCCTCCTCCAAAGTATACACAAACGTCTACTGAGACTTCATTGAATGAAGCAAAACTTGCAGGAAGGCTGCGGAGCTCTGTGCTGTTTATATGAACTTAAATGCCAAATTTTTCAAACTACCCCGAATTTTAATAAATGTGTGCTTAAAAGGACACAAACAGGTGACTCCCATTTTATAAAATGACTTGCAACTAAAAAAAAAAAAACAACAACCAGCTGTCCTGAGTGTTTCTCCTAATTAGAGTCTGCATTTTTAAGCTCTCATTAAAGTGCTCCTGACATGTTGTATAACAAAAGCATGGAGATAAGAGGGGGTGGTCATTTATGAAGATGCCTGCATGAAGATGAGAAGTATTCTCTTCATAAAACTAGCTTGATAGATCCTAAGAAAGTAAAGTCTATGACTGTTTAAATATACCAAGATATACAGTAATCGTATTAAACTTTGTCATAATGTAACACTGGCCTTGGGGACAAAAGGCAGACATAGCAGCACAAGGGTCGGGTAATGGAGGTGAAACGGTAATGGTAATTATTGGGATTGGCTGACACAGGTGTAGATATACTGGGTTTTTTTCAGCAGGGGGCAGAGAGAAGGACACCTAGTTACAAACCTATCGTCTAGAGTGTGTATGTGTTGTAAATGTGCTGCCATGGCTACTCTGTGTCATCCCCCAGCAGCCTGCCGCTCTCCAGATCAGTAGATAAGGAGGTGCCGGAGGAGGAGGTGGAGCCGCGGCGCTGGAACTGACGGGACTGCACCCCGTAAAAGAAACAGAAGGCCTGATGCGAGCATGCACAGAAAAAACAAAAAGACAATGGAGGAGAACAGAGATCAAAACAGACATGTAAAAAACAAAGAAAAGAAAAACACAGCAAATAAGATACAAGAGCAAAGAAAGTAATCATGCAAATTCTTTGATAACAGAGTGATAAGGGATGCTCTTATTCTTGGAAGCAGATAGAGCTCATACTTCTGCTAAATAAAACTAATAATTAGTGATTATTATTTTACATTTGTGCTTGATTATCAAACAGAGAGGATGTAACTAAAAAAGGTACGTTTAGGCATTATCAAGCACTAATGTCTTATTGGTGATATGAATCATTATGACATATTTTGTGCATATGACAAAGAAACATGTTACACAAATAATAGTGAGTGAATGATTGTCTGTCATTTGGAGCTGCCAACTCACTACTTCTTAATCATATTTAACCCACTGTTTACTGTGTAGGACTGTCAGACTCTGATAAGTCATAAATCAATCTAGTCACGTTATTGTTATTAGCACCAGCAAGAGCAAATATGATTCTGAGCAAATTCATTTTGATCAAGCAAACAACATCTAAAAGCACGTCCATAGTCAGAAAATATTAATTAGTAAGAGACAAAAATATTAACAAAACATTGCTTGTCCTCCATCTCCGAAAATGTGCTAGAATAAATTAGCATAAATAATCTAATGCCTTTCAATACTTGATTATAAACAACTTAAAATTAATTTAACCACATCTTTTCGTGAACAAAAACAAAGTCTCGTCAGAGCAGACACTAACTTTTAATCCAGTCATTTGTCATCACCACTCAGCAGAGGAACAGCAGCTCCTCGCCCTCACTCACCTCCTCTATGTCGGCGTTCCTGCGAGCCTTGTAGATGAACTCTCCGATAGCCACGAACACGGAGAGAACCAGGCCAGCAGCCAGGACAATGAAGATACCGCCGATGTTTTCCACACCCAGAGCGTTGGCCTCCTTGTTGTCCTCCTCTGGACAGCCGTTGCCTCTCCACCACTTCTCCTTCATCATGTGCAGCTTCCCTTCCTCCTGCAGCTGAAGGATGGCAATGGTCACTTTATCCCTGTATGGAGACCCTGCAGAAAGCAAACAGAAAGACATTATGTACTGACAGAGCATTTATAAATACCTTTTAACGTCCATTATTAAAATAAGGCATGGAAGCCCTGCTGAGCCACCCATCTGTTTACAACGTTTTAGTGCAACACAAGCGTTTTCTACCTTGAAATTTAAGACTTTGCTCTGAGAAAAGAATTAACCGTATGTGACAGGAAACGTGAATCTGCATGTATCTTGAGGATATAAAAGTCCAATTTGCATTTGTAATGTTTATTCAAAATGCATTTTGAGTAACCTCACCGGCTATAAGCAGAGCAGAGATCAGGTGAGTGCAGGAGACATGGATGAAGCAAAGGAGTTGAAGGAATTAAATCATGTTTAAAAGGTTTGAGAAAGAGACTTCTGTCCCCCAGAGCATTCCCATTGACTATCCTCCAATGATACCCAACGGCCTAAAACATATGGGACATTAAAGCCTGTTGATCAGATAAGAATAGAGCTGAATAGACTCAGTTGTCAGCTCAATGCAGCTCAGCCCCCGCACCGCTGCTTCTGCCCTGAAGGCATCGGCCAGTTTAGCTTTAACCCAGACCTGAACCTGCCAAACACACCAACCAACAAAAAGTCATGGGTAATGGAAGGGGGAAAGTAAAGCCATCACTAGACCCGAAGATATGTTGGTGGAGGATGGCATCACTTTCCTGCTTTGCATCATGTTTTCTAGTTTGGTTTCAACACCACATCACCTGTCTGCTCTGGACTACACTCATGGACACACAGGTAGATTCTCCTCTTAGTGTCATAGATTAAAAATGATCCAAGTGGTCAACCACAACATCTACCAGGTGCATTGCAGGTGTTAGCCTGTCCTCCTTCATCCTTCACAGATCTGCCTTCAGAAGTGAAGTGCCTTGTATTCTTTCTAATATCCAGCAGGAGGCGACTCCTCTGGTTGCAAAAAGAAGTCCGATAGCATAGAAGTCTATGAGAAAATGATGCTACTTTACTCACTTTATTACCTCAGTAAACATTGTAAACATGAGTTTATGGTCTCAATCGCTAGTTTCAAGTCTGCTTCAACACAGCATGATGTTCATTTAGTAAATTATGGTCCCATTTACAGTCAAATAGACCATAAAGTGGGGTATGCTTTAAGGTGTGGCTTCCTTGTGATTGACAGGTCACTACCATGACACTGTTCGGTCTGAGAGTTGTCCGTGTTTTCGTCTTTCAACTTTAAACCTTTCACAGTGTGTTTTCAGTTCATGTAGGATAACCGGCAATAACCTTTTTGGTCACCTAAAAATGTTTAATCAGTTTTCAGATGTACTGCTCCATCCTCTCGTGTCACTTCTGGTTGCAAAAAAACATGATGGCGACAGCTAAAAATCAAGACCCCAAAGGCCAAAATGGTGAAATGGAGGCTTCAAAACGGCAGTATATAAATCAATGGGTGACGTCATGTGATTATGTCCACTTCTTATACACACTCTATGGTTCCAGCACAGAAAAGTGGCTTAATGCAGACAAATGACGTGGGCTGAACCATCTGTAGCTCAACACCAAACTGGATGAGCAATTGCACTAATCTCTGCTAGAGTACCTACTGGACTTTGAGGATCTGTTTGTTTGCCATTTGCAATATTTCCCTGAAGATATTCTTCAACTCTGTGGTGGCCATCATTAAATCCTACACTGTAGCATTCAGGGTGAGAGCAGCCGACAACCCAAAAATTAACAAGCTCATCAGGTTGGTTGGCTTGCTAAAAAATATAGTTTAACTTTCACTACATTTTTTTTAAACATTTTGAGAGGAAAAGAGAAAACACGAGAGACACAAGATGTTAAGCACTGCTTAAGTAAGCATCCAAGAGCACCAACTGCAGACATGGTCCAGCAGGTTGACTTGCTTCCAGTTTAAGTTCTCAATCCAACAAACTGGCCTGAAACCTCACATGAACATTTGCGGTGAACAGCTGGCAGAGCTTTTGGACTGAAGAGCATTTGCATGTTAGCAGCCATGTACTTGAACTCCTGAAGAATGAAAATGCAAATTCCACATAAATGGAAGTTTGTCTCTACCATGTAAAGCCTCCATTTGCAGGGGATCTATTAAATAAAATTCTAACAAAAGGCCTTCAGTGCACTTTAATGTTTTCAACAGTATGCATGAATGCATTTGTGTATATATGACTTGCTTTAAATATCACTGTGTGCAGTCTACCACGGAGAACTCGCAATGAATGCCTTCAAGTTTAATCAGAAATGAGTCTCGCTGTGTTGAAGTTACAAGGACAATTACAAACTTTTCTCTGAAAGCACAACATCAGCATAAGTATGCAATTTTCAATATATGTGGAGTTGCTTGAAGACAATTGCTCCGTTACAGTAACAAGACATTAAAAAGTGATGGCCTTGATCGACAGTTCTTTGAGGCTTTTCATTCTCTACTAACTGACGAAGATGGTGGTAACTACACTACAGACACATTTTTCTCTGACCTCTTACCGATAGGTGTTCCCACCCCGTAGCCCTTGGAGTCTATGAGACCTCCGATCTGCGTGAGGTTGCAGTTTCTCTGGCTGATGTACTCGATGCTGGTGGACTCCATAAGCATGGCGTAGTCTGTCGTCAGGACCCGGGTGATGCCTTCCCTGTTGTTCTTAACAAGCGCAGTGTTCTTCCTGCTGCTCATAAATGCCCACATCTTCTCATAGGTGGAGATCTTTGATTTCTGCCAAAGAAACCAAGCAAAAGTTGGACAAGAGATATGATGCATTTGTATTTCTGGTTACACATGTGCAAACCATACATATACTTAACTATATTTTAAATACTATCATAAACACAAGTTTAACAGCAGGACGTGTGTGCCTTGTGTGTGTGTTTCTCTTCGCTCAGTCAGAGAAAATGGGACAGCTGTGTTCTAAATCTCCTCCAGCTGATTCAATTTGTTCGAGCCATCAACACAGCCTGCTTCTTCCTATCCAGGCAGCCGTAATCACTGGCTGCAATCTGGGAGGATAAAGCCCTGCATGGATCACCCCTGCTGAGCCACCAGGATGCAAGGAGAGTGGGCGGCAGTGAGGGAAGGAAGTGACAGCCCTGCCTGAGGACATCCGTACAGCGATATATTATATAATATACAAACTAACAAGTTAACATATGTTTAACTTCAACACCGATGCCCCAAAATTGCAAGTGGTCTTAATAAGCATCTTCTCCACTTCCCATCATATACTCACCTCTTGATGCATCTATGCCGTCTTTCATTAAAGTAAATGCTAGTCATTTAGCCTGCCTCCATCTCTAGATTCTTTTTATTTTTCAAGGGATGTTTGGCAAAGATACAGGATAATACAAGATGATACAGGATGACAAAGAAAAGAAATCTGGTATCTGTGGCTGCTGAAGGACTGTAATAAGCCTAAATTGTAATGACTGAAATCGCTGGCTGCTTGTGCGCTCATTGCTTGTCACCGGAGCCTTCCACAAGCTGTGAGTACCAACAATAGCCATGTTTGGTGTTTACGTTCATTATGATAATTTAGGGGGAGTGGCTTTGGAGGGAAGTCTGAAGGGACGAACTGTGGTGACTTTCTCTCTAGATTTAGGGACTTTTGGTGCTAGTGCTGCTACCAACCCTTCATTTAACTAATTTGAAATGAGAACTTATTTTTTAGATTTAGATCTAATGTAAAGTACAGGTAGTCAGGCACAGTTCAAAAACAGAATAATTTCCCAATTATTATATTTACTATTATATTATATTTGCTTAAAATGAGTCAAAATTGAGAGCTACAGAATTAATTGCCTTTTCCATGTTCTTGATTTTAATAAAAGACAAACATATCATTGAAGAATCAAATTAAGGATTTTCCATCCATCCATCCATCGTCAACCGCTTTTCCCGTCAGGGGTCGCGGGGGGGGGCTGGAGCCGATCCCAGCTGTCATTGGGCGAAGGCGGGGTTCACCCTGGATAGGTCGCCAGTCCATCGCAGGGCACATAGAGACAGACAACATATAGACAGACAACCAATCACGCTCACATCCACACCTACGGGCAATTTAGAGTAATCAATTAACCTAAACAGCATGTCTTTGGACTGTGGGAGGAAGCCGGAGTACCCGGAGAAAACCCAAGCTTACACGGGGAGAACATGCAAACTCCACACAGAAGAGTCCCAAGCTGGAATCGAACCTGCAACCCTCTTGCTGTGAGCCGAGAGTGCTAACCACTATACCACTGTGTAGCCCAATTAAGGATTTTAAGTATTTAAATAGGAGAAAAACTATAAATGGATGACAGCTTACTTATGATCTCTGCTGCAATGCTTATTAAATTTGCCAGTGTGTACAATATAATTTGACAGGATCTACACCTTGACATGAACTTTTATTTAAAAAAAAAAAAGCGAACAGGCACTTCTGCATAGTAATTCCACCTATTACTTCTTATACTGTGACTCTGATAATGTTAAAAGCGAACACCAGTTGTACCTTAAAGAAGGTCATGGTGGATCCATCCCTCACTGCCCCATATTCAATCCTGGTCTGCTTCGCCAGGTCGTCTGCTGAGTCGATGGGTGCGTCCATTCGTTCCACAGTGAGGAAGGCAGCCAAGTTGGCCGTGTAGGAGGAGATGATGATTAAGGTGAAAAACCACCAGATGCCCCCGACTATACGAGTGGATAGAGCCTTAGGCATCAGCTCCGAGCCTGGAAGTACAGCGGTTGGGGGACAAAAGGTTAAAAAGTAGCTTAAATCAGTACGTGACAACCACAATGGTAAGAAGTGCAGTTTGTGTGTGTCTAGATGCTCTAATAAAAAAAAAAAAAAAAAACAAAGTGAAAAGCATCTATATTCTTCCAAAGCGAGTCAAGTACCCCCGTCCAAATGGGGTTATCTTAACAGCAAGATTCACACCAGAGCTACAATTGGATTTTCACCTCAGCCCTAAATGATAAATTGTGCACCTCTTCATACAGTGCCTTTATTTTCTCTCTCTGCGCTGCTCCTTTGGTCTAAAACACAAAGTTGCAAAAGAAATATGATCATTGAGAAAAAGCAAACGTAACAGGACAAAAAATACAACTTAGAAAAAACAAATGTGACAGACAAAAGAAAGCTGAACACAAAGAAAATGAGGAACACCTGATGCCAAAAACATAATGAAACCTAAAACAGAAAAAGCAGAACGAGCGCCATTCTTTATCTTTTCCTCTCTGTACAGAGAACAGGAGCAATGAAAACAGATGAATGTGACTGGAGAATACATTTACCATGTTTATGGTGCCAGGTTTGAAACATCTGTGCCTATTTTTAAACCCTTTTCATTTGGAGAGTACAAATGTTTAACTACACTTTAAAGGCAAACAACAGATTCAGGAGGGTTGGTTTAACGGCCACGTATCTCAGGAAGCAGTTACTCTGAGGCACAACATCCCACAGAAAGCTCAAGGCCACTGTTAACCACCAAACACAAGCAAAGAAAGTAAAATGTAAAGACATCCACATCATTTATAAAAGCTTCACACGCTTGTCTCTTCTTTTATCAATACTATTGTATCTCTGAAGAACTGATAAATTTGACAAATGCAGCTTGCCGTCAGCAAAATCGCAACATTTCATCAGCATTGTCATTTCGTTGTGGACTGGTGTTGTATGTTTGTTGGCAGTCCAATCACGCATGTTGGACTTATCCTGCCCAAATCTCTGCTTTGAGGGAGGTCACGTCCTCATGAAGTGCAACACGGCTACGGTTGCAGTTAATGGGGCCTGGATCCAGGCTGTATGGAAAGGGCATTCACAGAAAATAGGAGGTAAATATTGATATTTTGAAATAAACAGCTTGGAGCAGAGTTTACAGTGTCAGTACAGTCTTTACTGCTGTAAAGGAGGTTCATTAGACAGCTCTACAGTAGAGCTGCAATGAAGGACAAAAAAAAATAATCATCAACTATTTTGATAATTGACTAATTGTTTTTTCATGCAAAAATGGCAGAAAATCCAGTTTTCAGCCTCTCAGATATAAGCTTTTCCCCCTCTTCTCTGTTTTATATGATCCATCCATCGTCAACCGCTTATCCCATTAGGGGTCGCGGGGGGGCTGGAGCCGATCCCAGCTGGTTTTATATGATATAAAAGTTTATATCTTTCGGGTTTGGATTGACAAAACAAGACATTTAAAGAATCACCTTGGACTTTAAGACCAGATGGGCATTTTTCACTATTTTCTAGCCTACATTTTATAGACCAAATGATTTATCTAAAAAATAGATGACTATAATTAAAATAATTGTTAGTTGCTGCCCAGCTCTACTCTACTGGCATTTACAGCCTTTGTTAAGAGTAACCCTTTAAACCTGCAATAACAGACTTTTTAGAGTCGTGTTTCTGACTACCCGACAAATTCAAGTTCAGTTTTAAATCTTCTTTCAGCTCAGATATGGTCTGTACTATAACTTATGAGGGAAACATCTGTGCTTTTAGCAGCTCAATGCTCCACTGTGTTCACCAGCTGGTCGCTAACTTTGTCTGTCTGCTGTTTGGCGCAGGGTTAGGTAGGCTATGGTGGGTTTTATCTAAGCTTTCTGACCAAAATCAGCTGCCTGCTGCAACTGAAAAACAACACTGGCGAGAGCAGTGTGGGTGGACTGAAAACCAGTAAAGTTTTTGGGTGGAAAACCAAAAAAAAAAAAAAAAAATCATTCTTTAGTTCTGGGTTTGTTGGAGCGAGTGAGACTGTCCGCCAAGAACAACAGCATCAGTGTCCCAAAATCTTTACCTTAAAGGACAAATATGTAATTTATTTTCTGTAATAGATCATAAAATGACCACAATGCAGTAGTCATCAGAGATTAAGGAAACATGCTGAATTGAAATACTGGCTTTTCTAACAACAACGCTACAGCCAGTGTGTTCTCCTTTGAAATTACCGTCCAGAACGTCTGGTTTTGTTTTGGCTGAAGTGATCTCGTCCACTGCCTATTTCAACACAGCCATGGAGGCAAGCAAACTGGAACAACAGAGATGATGTTAATGTGAGATTCTACCTGACCTGAAAAGCCTCGGCACATCTCTCTGAGGTCAGCTGGGTTATCAAGGCAGCGAGTATTTGAGAAACGCAGCTAGTGAAGTGATTCTGTCTATTACTGCTGGCCAGAGTCTAACGCCGTGATGCTAACTCATGCAAAGTGCTATCAGTCACACCAGAGGAGCGGACAGGCCACGGTTTTGAATTTGGACACTTCATTTTGAGGACCTTTTTGGAGCAACCCCTTTCACATACAAGCAGCCATTTGATCCATCCAAGCATTCACACTCACATTCACACCTATGGGCAGTTTAGAGTCATCAATTAACCTGCATGTCTTTGGACTATGGGAAGAAGCTGGAGAACCTGGAGAAAACCCACGCTAACACAGGAAGAACATGCAGACTCCACACAGAAGAGCCCCAAGCCACCGTGCACCCCGCCGTTTGATCCATTGTTAGAGTATAAAAATATTGATTATGATTGCTTTGAATATGACCTAATTACCTTGCCGCATAAGAGCTCCAACGCCAAACCAGAAACTGTTGAGTAAAGTGAAATTGTTCTGTATCAGAGTCGAGGACGGGTTACATGGATGTGGGTTGTACCACTCGTACGGAGTAAACCTGCAAGACAATAAAAGAAGAGAGAGAAAAAACGATGAAAAGATACTCCAATATCAGAAGAAAGATGCAGAACCTCCTCTGTGTACTGTGGCTATAATCTGCATGGGATGCACACTGGTCACGTACTTCACTTCAGTGCAGGCTTCCAGTTTATCTGCAGAGTGATCTACACTTCACCTTGATTTGCATTTCGATTTTCACAAAAAATACAGTATCAGGTTGCTATGTGCAACCTGCTGGAAGGGGCTTTTTATCTACCACCTGAGAGAGCTGAAACATGCACAGTGAAAGCCAATCTGGCAGTCATGGCAATTATTTCAGACTTTGTGATTCTGGTGAATTTCATACACAACTGTATTTAGTTAAAATACTCACTGCTGGCACCATGTTACTTTTTCTTGTCTGTGCAATTTCAAATTAAGCAGTCACCATCTACACATATAACCTACAGTAAAACCTCAGCAATCATTACATCTTTCCATCCATTCATATATCATCTCATTATCACAAGCATCAATCCATCCTCTTACCTGGCAATCACAAAGAGCACACAGCTAACCCCTGTGCAGGCTAGCAGCACGTACATCCAGATGTCCGGAGACAGGGGATTAAGGAAGGAGAACACGCCCGGATTGGTGCCGTTAGGTTTGCGGTACAGGATGCTGATGCCTAAGGTCATGAAGGGCTTGGAGAAGTCGATGACTTTCTCTCTAACGTACGTGATGGTCAACGGGGCGACGGCAAGGTCTGCAACCTTGAAAAGACAGTCAGATACTACAGGTAAAACAGGTACTGCTCAAGGTTGGATATAGTTAAATTTGTCTTCCAGTATTTGTTTGTCTGACTAACAGATGCCATAGTATCAGTATCCCAATAACATATAAACCTTGTTAAAGTTTTGTATCCTTCTCTACTGGAGAACAAACTGTAATACTGAATAAATGAGTTATACAGATCAATATAACCGTGAAAAGTTTGTTTTCTCCCCTAAAGTCGATGATGAAATAGCATATTAAACCAATCAAAAGTCCTGTGAAAGGATTTCAGTGCTATTTATATGTAAGAATAAAATTCATTCATAATTCATAACTTTGGCCAACCTGTTATTTGTTAAAAGCCCTGTTTATGTAGCCAGAGGCTAAGACCATTGATTATACAGCACAGTGCCATATATCCTATTGATATCAACATGACTATTCTGGTGTGTAAACGGACTTTGTTACCATCTGTGAACATAATCATAGACTGACTGGTTGATTCAATGTGAATGTAGGATTTTTATCCACATTGTGACACTATTGACGCTGTGGGAAGAGCTGATTAATGAGGTGGTGGACCTTTAATTCATTTTTGATACAGTCTCCTAAATTTCTCCTGGTCTGGAGCAGATTAGTCATGAAGATAATCTATATGCACATTTACTAGGACCGTAAGAAAATACTGATACACACGAGTATCATAACATTATGTGTTGTGATACTGTGTTGATTCTCTAAAATACAGTATCAATCGATTGGTAGCGGGCTCAGTTTTAAAGCTAGAGAGTAAAGCTACTGGCCAACTATGTCACACTAGGTTGTTGAAAAGGAGGCTAAATAATGCTGAAAAGTTATGCTAAATTTTGGTCGTGCAATTTTGGTAAAAACATGCAGTTTTTTGCATGCAATAGAATACAAATGTATGCTGAAATAGTGTGTTTCTGGTGTGTCCTTTATACTACACCAATTTTCCTAAAATTGAAAAAAACTTCCCCTGTACCATGATACATATCGTATCGCCAGATTCTCAGCAATTCACAGCCCTAACATTTACGCAAATGCTGTACTTTGTTCTGAGGTACTTGTACTTAATCTCTTGTACTTGTACTCCAGCTATCTATAAATGAATACAAATTTGTGTGACAGAAGTTACCACATGATAATCAGACCCCTCAGATTAATTTTAGGAACCATTGTTGGCAGTCACTAGACTAAACTACTTGTATAAAGTAGATAAAACTTATAACAATAAAAATAAAACTCTTCATAAGTATTGATGCAACAGTATTAATCTCTTAATGTATTATATACAAATATATAAGTTATATGGGACATTTTTCTTCAAAGTGAGTACTTTTTAGTAGGCTACATTTTGCTGGTATTTCTTATAGATTGTGGTACTGTAAAAGATCTGAATACTTATTCTACCACTGAGAGGTTATCGTGGCGGCCATATTCATGAACCACAAAGCCAGTCACTCATTGACTCAATATACCTCCCAGCTAACTAACATTCCTGTGAGGTGAACAGGGACACGTGGTATAACTGCTGTTAACTCACGTGGTCAATCAGCTCCCGCACCATCCCGTTCCACTCTCCCTTGTCATTCTGGGCGCCATATTTCCCATCAGCCACCAGTCTAACTTCATACGTGAAACCCAAGATGTTGGAGAGCTCTTTCAAAAGGTCCAGGCAGTAACCCTCGAAACGATCATTCCCAAACAGCTCCTTGTCAGACTTTTTGTTCATCACATATGGGTTTTCCTGTTGAAGAAAACATGGTATTTTATTTTGGCGACATTTCCTTATTCTGATTCAAACCTTAAATCTGTTAATCCTCATGTATATTTCCATTTAAATACATTTTCTTCTATGATACCTTTTCTCTGTATATGGCCTGTGTGCATAATTGGACAAAGTTGTAAAAATACAGATTCAAACTATCCAGTTCAGCAACGGTTTTCCTCTCAACACCCCTCCTTCCCATCATTTCCTTTCTCATTGTATTTTCTTCGGTTGTCCCCCTATCTGTGCTCTACACACCCCATGATGCAGTGCCCTCCTTCTCCCTCGTCCCCACGCTGTCCTCTGTTTAACCTTCCTCCTCACCAGTATCGTGGTGACAATAAGAGTCCTGTTAGCCAGCGAGTCTGTCACATTGTTATTCTTGTCTCGGTTGGACTTCTCCGTCAGGTTCATCCCCCTGTAGGAGTTCCACACAGCAATCTGGAAACACAAACAGTGCTTTAGTTTATTGAGCCACAATGTCTTTACTATGGGGGACAAAAATGAAGTGTATAGATTTTACTTTTGTTAAAACTTTGAAATAGGCTGTTTGGATCACTGACACTCCAAGATTATCTTCTTATCTCTGACACCAAATATAGCTTGATTTAGTCTCTAAGTCTCAACAGGAAACCAAACTGCTCCGATACGCACATACTTATAATATTTTCTGATTCGTCGAACAGAAAAATGAAAGTTAAAAGACCTGGCTCATTTTCAACCTTCTGCTCCATTCACCATCCCACAACATTTCCTTTGCCCAACTCTGCTCTGATGATTCTGGGCAAAGTGCTGAAAACTCCATTTTATGTAGAGTGAAAATGAAACATGACGAAGTAGTTTGCTCCAAACGCAGCTGCTGGTCGTGTGAGGCAGGTAAAAGTTTACAGCTGTTCTGGAGAAAACCAGTATCGTTCCTGTTGTGTGCAGTGATTTATTTTTGATTAACTATTGTTTTGGATTAACATGGACATCTGTTGTATATTTTGTTTGAATCTGAAAAATACACATCAGAAATTTGTGTTAATTACAATAACTGTTAGATAACCTACTTTAGTGCATATTATTACTTGAACTAGGGCGGTCACAATATCAAGTTTTAATTGCACATGGTGGAAAAAAATTCACAGTAATGAAATTATTGCGATATCTATATACAGTATTACAAAAATTAAAATAATAATATATTTTTTAAAATACCATGATTATTGTCAATACTGGTATATCGTGACACCCATAACTGGATGCAGGCTGTTCTCATATACTGGTCGTAGCTCTATCAACAAAAAGCAATGTACTGTAATTTGTATATATCCCACAAAATTAATTTGTGTGTATTAATCATGACCCAGGAAATATAAATAGCAGTGAATGCCGCGTAGGGAGGAGGTCTGGTTGGACAGTTGGGTCAAAAACACTAGACTTTCACCCAAGAGGCCGACATTCGTGTCCTGTGAGAAACCAGAAGTCAACGTTGATTTATTTGTCACGTAATTCACGTACTTCAGTAACACTACTTCCAGAGTTATTTTTAGCCAAACTACAATCTTTTCCTAAACCTATGTAGTTTGTTGCCTAAACATATGGAATATCCTGTGAAGACGGAAGTTGATTTTGAAAAGACTGCATGCATTTAATGTGTGGAACTGACGTATTGCTGGACTTTTGCAGGAAAACAAACGAAAAAGGAGGGATACATTTTTCGAAAGATATTATATTCCACGCTGTATGAGAATACGTTGCTTGACAATAGAGCTGAAAAATAACACGATAAGTCGATTGACAATCTGCAATTATTTAAATAATCACATTTAGTTAATTTTAATTGTTTTTTTCACGTTCCAGTTATCAGGATTTGCTAATTTGATAATGAACTGAATGTCTTTAGGTTTTTGAATGTTGATCCCACAAAACAAGACATGTGATGACATTACATTGGGCTACAGGAAATTAGTTTTTTCATGATTTAGTTTTTTTTCCTGACATTTTATGGACCAAATGATAAAAAAAAAAAAATAATCCCTACTTGAATATGATGGTGAGGAATTGGAAATCACACCAGCAGGGACAGCGTGAATGAAGAGGGGCCGGATCAGACAAGGTTGGTGGGGGGGTGGGTAGAGAACGACATGGTGTTTTCCCTCCATACTGTCACAGTAGCTGTGAATGAGAGTGTCCGGTTCACTGGACCAGGCAGTATAATCCAGACAGTTATCAGATTAGAACCGGCATCTGGCAGCTGGATTTTGACCCTTTCAAATCCTATCACTGGTTCAGAGCTGAGCAAAGGTCGAGTGGGCTCATGACACTGATGCAGTAAAGTTAAGTGCATTAAATGATCAAGCTTCATTGTTAATAGAACTAAAGCTTTCCTCCGTGTGCCACTCAGCCTTTAAGCAAAAAGTAATGATTCTGGGTACTTTTAGTCAGAAACAATGGCATTCACTGCATAAGAGGATGAGTAGTAGTGAACGCATCAGTACCTCTTATTAAACTGAGCACCACGTATGGTACAGTCTTACTTTTCACAATTTATTTTGCACAAAAGGGCTACGTGGGATTACCTATTGGAAAAGATAACATGCTTTTCACTCCCCATTACGTTCTATCTTATTCTGTTCACCCAGTCAGACAGACTGAAAATGTGCTCACTTATAACCTCGCTAAAAGCACTCTATATCTCCACCGTGGCACTCTCGCAATGGTCCACTCTGTGCGGGAGTCCATAAATCTGCCTTATCTCTGGACACACCGCAGATGAGGAACACGGTGAATGGGGTTGGATTTAATTAATTGTATTGTCCTCAATCTCAAAGATAAATGGACAGAGACAGAACAATATTTTTGGAAGTGTGGAGGGTATTTTGGTCTCAGATTGTGCTTTTTTCACACAATTTAGCTTGTGTTATATGTTGTAGAACTACATTATTTTGGTAAATATCATCTACCAGTTGCACGATGAGTAAGTTGACATTTGAGTAATAAAGTAATGAAATCAATGCTAAAATATAGCCAATGACGACTGCAGGGCATACAGTCATCATCCTTTTAAACCCCTAAGTCGAGGATTTACTGTGTATAGCCTTGCAAATTTATCATGCATACCAGAGCAGCTCCCAACAACAAAGTGTGCTATGAAAACTGACAGGAATTCTCCCTCATACGCTGGGAGTAAATCTATGAATGTTATGTTATCTATGAATCCTAAAGCTCATCTCCATCCAGAACCAAATCAGACTGGAAAACCGTAACCACAGAGCCAGAGACATACTAAGCCAGACCAAGAAAGCTTATTTCCAGAAAGTCCAAAACTTAAAGAGAAAATACTTTATTTCCTCAGAGACTTTCACTTTGTTTAGTCCCATCATCCTCTTCAGAGTGTATTTTACACTCCAGTGCCCAAGAACTAACACGACTGCAACGGACTGATAATTCATATTTCATGACCATAAAGTCAGGCGTTTTATGCGATGTGCTTACCATGTTGTGGTATTTCCTCTGAGGGGAGGCTTCTGACGGCTAAAAGTACTGAATGGAATTAAAATTACAGTATAAATCTCTGCTTCTGCACCTTGACAGCTGCTGCCTGGCTGCATACCTGTCTGTCTGACGACCGAGACAGACGAGAGGAAGAACTTTACCAGCTTCTGACAGTAAACTATGAGATGGAGGGGATGAATTAATTCTACACCCCTTCTTTCACTCAAATGCTTCAAGGTGATAAGCAGAGGTAGCACACTAAAGAATAATTCATTTGCACTTTAGTATTTACTGTATATTTTGTGAGACTAAATCAAGAAGTTAAAAACAAAGCTAATGACAGATTTAACAAGGGCTGCCCCCTCTCAGTGGATGAGTCGGGAGATCGGCCATTTTGGTCTTACTCGAGTTGCCATCGTTGATCGGCTAGTCCAAATCAGAGTAAAGTTGAGTAAAGTTTTCGATTTGGTCTGGTTCAGTTTCAGTGTACAAATTAAAGTGGACCAAATAAAAAATAAGACTTCTTTAAGATCTTTTTTTTGGTTTTGTGAGCAGCCACTTCTGTGTAGGACTTTCACTTTGTTTTCACTTTGACTCGGCACTGATCTACTGACCTTTGTGGACTTCATTTACCATATTCTGTCTGCTCTCTTGGGCCCAGATGTCAAGCAAACATTGGACTTTGGCAGAAGTCCAGGTCAGTCCTCACCCACTCATGTTATCCTGTTATTTAGCTGTGTCCATCTCTTTTGGCAAGCTTGTGAGAGGTGGCTGTTTCGGTCGGCACCAGAGTACGATTACTGCATTCACAACTGCCCAAACAAAAAGCACCAGAGTTTGATTAAAACAAACTAAATGCTGGTTTGTGAAAGCGTCCTATGATGTCTTTAGTCAACTGGTCTTTGCTTTTTTCATGCTGAATTACTTACGAGCACATCTCTGAATTAAAGTGTTAATTTTGTGTGATTCTTTGTGGAGAAACAGATCTGCCGATTAAATTAACTAATCAATTAGTCTGCAAAATCGTATGAGTGTTAGTTGTTTACTATTTTTTTTGGAGGACAACCCTAGATTTAACTAAATTTGACATAAAATAATTTGATAAAGGGCTGCACGGTGGTGTAGTGGTTAGCGCTGTCGCCTCACAGCAAGAGGGTCGCAGGTTCGATTCCAGCTTGCGGCTCTTCTGTGTGGAGTTTGCATGTTCTCCCCGTGTAAGCGTGGGTTTTCTCCAGGTTCTCCAGCTTCCTCCCACCGTCCAAAGACATGCTGTTTAGGTTAATTGATGACTCTAAATTGCCCATAGGTGTGAATGTGAGTGTGAATGGTTGTCTGTCTATATGTTGTCTGTCTCTCTGTGCCCTGCGATGGACTGGCGACCTGTCCAGAGTGAACCCCGCCTTCGCCCTATGCCAGCTGGGATCGGCTCCAGCCCCCCCGCGACCCCTAACGGGATAAGCGGTTGACGATGGATGGATGGATGGATAATTTGATAAAAAAAACCTGGTTGATTTGATAATCATCGTCAATCACACTGGAGTGAGCATTTGGCCTATTTGAAGACCAACAAAGGGATCTGCTCCTCTTACTTAACTTAAGCTGTCTTCTCCTCTAACTGGATCCCTCTTGGCTGCAATTAAATACCAGTGTGAAGGCAATCTATTAGTGAAGCACATTACATGTAGTGGACTGACAAGTCTTTGAAAAACTGGAACGGTAGGATAAATCCCCTCATTTCTTTCTTATTACTCATAGCCACATTGCATCAAGTGAAATTGGAGGACTTCTAACTTTTTACTTTTTCTAGAGCTATTGCTATGTAAAGGGATATAACATTTTTTTCTACCAGTGCTGATATAGTCTTGACAAGTGTCAGAGCAATGCCTGGACCCAAACATGGGGAAAACTGAAATGTCAAATATATGGCATTGCTGTACACAAAATCAGTGAAGAGAAACAAGGTTGACAAGGCAGGGAGCAGGGAGGTGCGTGGCATACAGAGTGAGTGAAGCGGGGAGAAACGGGAGGCGGACAACAATGGCTTGGACCGAACATGGCAGTGGCACAAACCTTGATCCACCTCTTCGTGAGGCGACTTCCGCCCTCCACAATTCCCTTTAGAAAATGTGAAGAGAGCAACGTGAAGCACAGGCAGTATGGAAAGAAATAATCAGTTGTTGCAGCGTTGTTAATATTCATGACCGGACAAATCTAGACCAAATAATAAATGTGTGGATGGATTATGGGAAACAAAATCTCTACAGCACCTCTCTCTCTCTCTCTCTCTCATACATACACACTCAGGCCTTAATGGAATGAATCAGCCAGGGTGGAAGCAGCACGAGAGTGGTGTAATTGGCTGTCTCAGCCCCTGTGCTCACCCTGGCAGTGCCGTCCTCTTTGAGGCTGATGATGTCCAAATCAAAGTCTCTCCTCAGGCCATCTGTCTTATTAAGAACAATGTGCCCTGTCAGTCCGTCCCACTGTGCCTACAGAGAGGAGACGCAGAGGGAGAGAGAAGTGGGAGATAGTCTCCAATGTCTGAGTACGGAGCCTTATTGAAGCTCTGCAGCAGGCTCCCAGGAGGAGAAGTGGAGGGTGATGGAGGCAGAGAGATGAAGTCAGCGCTGACAGACGGCTGGAAGACATCTACAGATTGTTTCAGTGGTAAAATCTTCATATGCATGAAAGTTAATGTTCATGATAGCGATAACAACTACATTAACATGCATGTTCATACTATCTTTACAGTGGGGATATTCAAATTGAGTGTGTGTGCATGTTAGCACGCATGCATCTTGTACATAGTAATTACTCATTTTCCCTGTGGACAGTCACATCTGTACATTACAAGTCATTTACATCTGTGCATACACACCTACATGACTTCTGTAAATATGCCCGTCTGTCTGTAGATATTCCAGTTTCAAGCACATGATTGTTTCATGTAACACACCGAGGCAGTTAAGCATAACAATTGTGCATTTTGTGATAAAAGCAACAGATTTGGTACAGATGTAAGTTTACATGTTATGAAAGATATAGAGATTGAGGCACAGCTAATTTGGTCCCTTTTTTCCCGGCTGTCATTCTATCATGAAGGTGGTAAAGTTTGACCCTGAAGTGACCATGCTTCTTTCATTTGGTTTTCACGTTTTTCTCAGGTTAACAGCTTTTAAAAACATGTCTGTGATCCTCTGACATCTGATCTCATCAGCTTGAACACACCTTGGAAATCATCAAGACTCGGTTTAAAAATCGGTTTTCTGAAACATTTAGGAATATTTAGCGCCTATTTGATGGCCATTTTGAAAAATGGCCATATTAAAAATAAAATATTATAGAGAGTGGAAAGGTTTTTACATTACATTGTGAGTCCCAGTGATATAATTTATCACTGGGACCCACATATAATACTGAGGAGAAAATTTTATTGAGTGTTTTTGTGGGTCAGAGAGAAACAAAAAATCATGGAACGTATCAAAAATCTACAGTGAATGGAGCACATTAGACGCCTTGGTACGAGCTAACTAAACTAAACTAAACTAGTCTGGGTGGTCACAAACACCAGCCTGATTATTCTGGGGAGTCCCAACTTGAAAAGGTTGAAAACCACTGCCTTAGACATACAGATGTGAATAAAATGGGACTATTGTCTTCTTTTACTAAATACTGAGAGAATGTGGACCTGAACGTGTACATGAGTAGTGCTGTGTTACACAAGGCCACTGCCAATACATCTAAATACATGTTGACTTTGAATTAAAATTTGTGCATTGTTGTAAACTAGCTTTCCCCTTTGGAAGATAATTTTGAACAAAAATAATTTGTTAAAATGATAAAATTGAGGATATTACACAGTCATGAACATAGTACAAAGGATATCAGGTCTTATTTTGCATGTGGAAATTGAGAAATTAAAATAACAGTGTGTAACAATTATGGGGATCTATTTGCATAAATAAAATATAATATTAATAAGTATGTTTTCTTTAGTGTATAATCACCTGAAAATATGAATTGTTGTGTTTTCGTTACTTTAGAATGAGCGGTTTACAGTATATCTACATAAGGAGCGGGTCCTCCTCATGGAGTCCACCATGTTGCACCGCCATGTTTCTACAGTAGCCCAGAACGGACAAACCAAACACTGTTAACTTTTCCTGCTTGGACCGGAGTTCATAATGTTACTCGCTCCCAACACCGCCGCTCTCTCTCTTGCTTCACCACTCTTCCCACATACACAAACACACTCTAAGCACTCTAATCTTACAACGACTGGCTCTAGAGAGGGACATTTACGTTTTCACGTCGGCCACTGTAGTTCTCCCAGATGCCTGGGACACAGGTGAAGCTTCAGCCTCACCGCTAGATACCTTCAGATCCCACACACTGCACCTTTAATCGATCTTTTCTCTGTGCCTCTCACAATTTTAGACAACTAGAAGTAAGCAGAGTTCATTCATTCATGCTTCGTTTTCATAGTGAAGAAATATTTCTAGCAGTAAATACATTATGAGGTTAAATATCATTAACTTTAAATAATATAAGTAAAAAACACATGAACTGAATCTGAAAAGCAACTTTTCTACAGTTGTATAAATGAACATTTAAACAAGAAGTCAACATTTTAAAATTCATGATATTACCCTCTTTTCCTTGTTTTCTGTCATGTCGTGATGTGCACTGAATAAAAAGAGCGTGTCCACACATTTCAAACAGAATTCAGTTAATTTTGTCCACAGAAACACGCTGCACTATTGTGCTCTACAATAGCCAGAAGGGAAAGAAAGCACACAGGTTACGATGCCCAGGATTTCATTTCAACCATTGAAATGAAAGCTGTGGCCTCATATTCTGCACTCTCTTGTTAGAAATGGTTTTTAATTGAGTGCTGTGTGAGACACATTACTGGTTCTTGCAATAAAAATAGGCTCTTATCTCGTGATGAATAGCACAGGAGGACAGATTCTTCAAAGGATGGGCAGTGGCAAACAAAACGAAAAGCTGATGAGCAGAGAGACACTGAGATGCAAAGAGAGAGAGGAGGAGGATGGGAGGCACGGAGAGGAAAATATGAGTGAGGGGATTGAATGAGAATAGCTGGAAACAGCCCTCTTCTGGATTTAAGATTTATCTTAAGAGAGATGAAAACACTCATGCATCAAAGGCCTCATTTCTGTCTGTAGGCATCCAGCCTGACAGTCAGGCCAAACCACAAGCTTTCAACTTTTAAGTACATAAATACCGTATATTTTCATGTTGTGTACTTTGGGAAGCAAAGCATGGCCTATCAGAGGGGACCTATAAAGGAATGTATCACACAAAATGATCTGCCATCCACTTTTGGTGCGTTTCATGCTTGCAACAGAGGCATTACGTGGGAAACTTGAAGGCTCTTGTGCTCATGAAGCCCTTTCAAGACACTGAAACACATTTAAAATGCAATGGCGGTCAAGCTAAAAGCAACAGGGGTTTCTTAAGTCATGCTGCTGATGTAACAGGTTTTCTAGGTCTCTGTGATCAGAGGCCTTATCTGACACCAACCTCTTTGAAGAGGTTCATGAAGCGTGGTCCGAAGCGCCAGGGTTTGTGGCGGTGACACTGCAGGGAGCTGACGGTCATCTGAGTGGCTCGCTGCGATGCAATGGCAACCATGAACACTGCATCATACATCAAGGCTGCGTCTGTCTGCGGAGGAGGCAGAGAGAGGAAGATGTGTTTTCTCACGCTGCACTTAAAAGCCCGAGTGCAGTGCACAATTAAATATCTGAAAAGCTGACTCAAGCAAGACTTTACTCCAGGCAAATTAGAGAAGTAAACAGGATATTGTGTAGATATGATGGAATACATATAACCTATGATTACAGCTGTAACATGTTTATCATGCTGAAATACAATTCCTGCAAAGAGTTACAGGTTAGCAGGTGTTCGCAAATGTGCATACAGCATATAAATGTGCATCATTGGCTTTCAGCAGGGTAGGTGTTTGTATTGTTAGTGCCCTGAAAATAAGAGTACAGGGCTTACAGTCATGATTCCCTCCATCAGGCCGCTCTCTTGTTTGGGACCCTGTAGTCTCTCCATGGCCCACTTGTCCATGGTGGTGGCTACCCACGGGTCATCAACATTCAGCAGTCTAAAGCCCGTCATGTTGACCCCGCTGTAACGGTACGGCTCCAAGTCCAAGGCAAACAAATCCTGTATGGAGACAGGAGCAGGAGGAGGAGAGAGAGGAAGGAGAGACAGAGCAGGCCAGATTTAAGCTCTAGTTCAGGGTGTAAACTTCTCAGTCTTTTCCTGGGCATTGGTGAGCTGCAGACACATTTTTAAACATTGTGCTTTTATGTGAAAGTCTGTTATTTGTGGTTTTACATGTGAAACCTTTATGCTGTTGTCTTGGCCAGGACTCCCTCGTAAAAAGAGATTTTAAATATAAATGGGACTATCCTGGAAGGATAAAGGTTAAATAAATATAACACGCAATCCCAGTGAATTTACAAAGCCAGTACAAGGCCAAATGACCACACAAAAATATATGAGTTTGGTTTCACTTTGTCTGCCATAAAACAGATTTATTAGTACAGTTTCTAAACTCACCAAAGTCGTGAAGAAGAAATGGTAATACTCGGTCATCATTCCCATTGATGAGAGCTGCAAAATGACAAGAAGAAATAGAGTAATAAAAGAAAATGTCAGGCCATGTTGCTTATTTCAAATATGAGTTCGCCAGTGCTGCAGCTACAGTGTCACATCTTCAAAAACAACGTAATTTGGCTGGTCATTTCTCTTTTGCTTGGTGCATTAAATCTGTTTAGAAATTAAATCTGTTTATTTGATTTTATCATTAAAAATAGGGTGCCACTATGCACAAATAAGAACAAAAATATGTTCATGATTTTCACTATATGTATTTGTATGAGGTATTTAGTGTATTACCTACAGTAGATGACGACTAACATGCCCCAAGTTTGGAGAAGCAGACAGGACTACAATGTGTAGTTATGTATCAGGTTAACTGTACGCTATATTTACAATATTTTTGGTGGTTTACCTTGCCGTGAGACAGCTTTGCAATCTGTTTCCAATGGTGAACTGAAGCAGTTATTGATGCTCTTATCAAAGCAACCAGATTCCATTGAAAAAAACTGTAATTTTACCTCGCAGAAGACGGTTTGCTGGTCTGCCGCTGCCTCAATAGCACAAACAAACTAAACTTTTGAGGCAGCAGTAGACCAACAAACCCCGTCTTCTGTGAGGTAAAATTACAGTTTTTTTTCAATAGAGTCTGGCTGCTTTGGCGAGAGTGCAGATGGATACAACGGCTTCACTTCCCATCAGAAATGACTGTCTGATGACAAGATATAGCAGTGAAAATATTCTAAATATAGCTTACACTTAAACTGATACTGATTTGTTTGGGTGAGCCTTTATTTTAGGTGGCTAAAATATGTTTTGCTGCCATCTACTGCAGATAATACATGGAATATGGAGAGGTACCTCATACAAACCAAGATCAAAACACCTGAACTATCCCTTTAGTGTGCTTTAAAATTGTTGATTGGCAATAAAGATAAAAACAAGAACAAAGATTTGAGTATCAGGACTACAGAATTGGATATGAGACGTTTCACTGTTGGTCCATCAGGCATGTTGGAATAGATGCACATGAGGATAGTGGCAAATATGTCTGTCAGCATGTCTGTTAATTTCATAAATCATCAGCTAGTGCACTTCATCATCTGTGTTAAATTGGCTAAATAGTAACAAATCCATGTGAGGGGGAAATTAGTGCTGGACCAATTAAAATGAAAAGGGAAAGGCTTTTTAATCCTTTTCATTATCATAGTACACAAGGTGTAGCACCCAAAGCACAATGTAAAATGTGTAGAACAAACTAATGTAAAGACACATGTATAGATCAATCCTGAACAAACCTGCTTGAGGAGCTCCGAAGCCATGCGATAGGAGCAGTCAAAGAGAATAAAAAACTCCTTGTCTTTCTTCAGTTCTTTAAGCAGCGGTCGGGCATCTTGGTTACCTGGCGTCAGCTGGCGGATCTTGATCTTCAGGTTAAACTTTGCTGGAGCTTTGATCAACTCCTGCATCCGCATCAGACCTACAAAACAACAGCAAATTAGACGTTTTATTTATCCCCTCTTAAGCAGTTGTTGTCCCTCCTCCACTGCAGAAAGGTCATAAGTCACACTTCAGCAGGGCACATGCTCACTGTCATCTCACCTGTCCTTGAACTGAGTGATGTGATTCCTCTTCACTGCATCACCCTGTTACCCTACTTGTTGCATCTTTGTCTCGGATCCTTCTACCTAAATGCATCAAAGGCAAACACACAGCTGTGTTGTATAGCCTGTGCATGCTCTTCACCTTCCTGTATGTGGTCCATGCGTGTGTCAACAACAGCATGTAATCACACAGGTGTGTGTCCGTGTGACATTTCAGGAAAATCAATTTCTGATAGGAAATAATAGGTAAAAAAAAAAATCTTTAAACTATGACATTTCAACAGCGGTGGTTCATATTCTCTGGGTCCTGGCAGGGACTCTCTCTATATTGGACACCGCTGGATTTGAGGCCATCGGTGGCGTGGTTTGGCTCTCGGCAGCGTGAAGGCAGAGGGCAGCGCTGCTGGCAGCTGTTTGATATGAGACACTGATGCCCGGTCACAGATTGAGTTCACTAGCCAGCACGAGGAAGGTGACCACGGCGGAATTACATTTTGTGAGTAATTATAACCTTGACTGATGAATATAGTGAAAGGTCCAGAAAACACAAACCAGCGCTTTTGACCTCCCTCTCCATTCCTCACTTCAAATGTCACTCAGTGTTATAGTTGATACCATCCAGTACTGCAGTGGGATATATAATCATTAGCAAAATAGTCATTAAAATAGTCAAAATAGTATTCAATAGTCAAAACAGTAGTTATTATTGTAGATATTCATAAAAAGATGTTTTTTTCAGATAGAGCTGGGTGATATATCGTTATAATGTTGATATCATAATATGACAAGATATTAATTGGTGTAGGGTTGCCCCTTCCTAGTCAATTATAGAATTAGTCAGTTCAACTAATCGGTCACTTTGGTCTTAATTGACTAAGATTTCTTTAGTCAGTTTGTCATTTTTGATGCTTTGTTCATGCTGAATGACTTATTTCCAAGATACTTGTGGGCACATCTCTTTTAGTTTTACAAATCTGTCGATTAAATGAACTAATCAATTAGACAAATAGTCGTATGAGTGTTAGTCAACTACCAGTGTCTTTTGTCGAGGACAGCCCTAGATTAGTAATCAAGCTGCTATTGTGTATTACAGCCTATATTACAGATGAAGCTATTTATGAGACAAATTGTTCTGTTGTATCTGAGTGAAATGAGCTCTGAATCTACCCGATTCAACATTAAATCTCTTGTATGTAATATTTTCTGAAAGCAAAAGTAATTTAATACATTTGGTCAAAATCATTTTGTCAGATTTATATCACCCATCTCCATCCTGCTGCTTCTGCAAATTCCCTTTCATTTCCACATAAAAGGCTGACTAAATCAAGTGGTTTCACCTTCCATTACATCCTTTTTCATGCATGGCAGAATATAATGATTTCTTGAAGTGTATCTGAATCACTTTTGAAAGTTGCAATTTGACTGATGAAAACGATGGGTGCCTACCCGTGCTGTCCTCGTAGACCACCGTCAGCTTCCGCCATTTGAAGAAAGTGACCACGTCCAGGATGGCCCTAGCGATGGCGGTGTACTCGGGATACAGGTTGATGAAGAAGGTGTCTTTATTGTCCACTGACGGATGTTTCCAGCGGGTCTGAATATGAGGGACCTCCAGAGCATTGCAGATGGACTGAACAGCGCTGACGGAGGAACTGTGAGAAGGACCGAACACTGCGACCACCCCGAGAGCGAGCTGGTCGCACACTGGTGGCAGAAAACACCACAAAGTCACATAGCTGTTGTTACAGGTTGTTGAGATTGTTTCTCAACCAAAGTCTGTCGCAAATCAGGTTCACTTTCTATGGAAACAAGTTAAAAAGCTATTTGTATAATTTACAATAACATGGTTTTCAAAGGGAACTGAACTAGCCTATTATTTCTTTCTTACCCAAAGTGAGACAATTTTTCACTGTATACAAATACAAATACAAATACATGTTTTCTAATGGCAAGGGTTTCATATTAATAAATACACAAATACATCCATGTCTGGGTTTCACCAAAAGGTCCTGGGACTTTTAGTGCCTGGAACTACTTTACAAGGAACTAAAAGTTCCTTTAGCCCACTGTTGTCTGTGTTTCCACCGCGGTCTAAGGACTTATGAAGATTAGGCAAATTAGTCCGATGACGTATGAAAAAGCAACGTGACATTTGACGAGAGCTGCTGGTGGTCACAGCGGTAAACACACACTGCAGCCAGCAGTTCAGTGCCTGTTTCATCTAAAAAAACACACTAGAAAAAATGTTACGTTTTTATCTCACTGCAATGATATTTACTGCTGCACGTTGGATGTAACTAATGAAATGCAGCAGAGGAAAATGAAACTAAGAGAGACTGCCTCCACAGTAAATCATCTTGAGTGTTTGAGGGTTATTTATTTGTGCTTTAGTACGTTAATGCTGTGAAACGCTCACCTCTGCGATCTCTCTCTCTTTTTCTCTTTTATAATTGCGTCAGGAAGCCAAAAACAAAGCCTAGCCTTTACTGACAAAGAAACATGTTCTTATAATAGTCTTAAATTGATTCTAGAGGACTTCTTTATTTATGAGTGAGGTGGTATATGAGGTGACGGTGTTGAAGCAGTGGCGTTTTTCAACGGTCCTCCTTGCAAACTTGCAGTTGCATCGCTTTCAGAAAGTACTGCCCCCCAACCAAGACCTTTTTAGAGGTAAAAAGGCTCTTAGGCCCTGGTCCCTGTGGTCAAAAAGGTTCTTAGGTGTGGAGGAAAGTTCCTGCTGTGGAAATGGGTCTCATGTTTGGAGAACTTAAAAGGGTATTTCACTTTGACAGATGCTACTGATCCCCTATATCCAGCAATTAAAATAAGCTATTAGCTATGCTAATCTTATTGATTCCACATACCTACAAACTGCAAGCAGAAACACTAAAATGGCAACAAGGCAGAAGTGAGCATGGCTCACATACCTCTGCTCACCCCGCTCCGCTGAGTTCTGCTCCACAAAACAAAATTTAAGTTGAAAAAAATCAAATTTTTTGGCCAAAATTGTAAAATACACGGAGCACTATATACCTCCGACTACGTTATCACAGGGGTGTAAAAATTCATTGGTCCCACTCTGGATAAGAGGGAAAAATAGTAAAATAACCGTAACCCTTTAAGACTCTGAGTTCACATTTGTCATAAAAGAAACATGAATGATTTATGCGATTATGTTGTCATCACTTACAGCTATAACAGGTTAGCTCTACAGCTCAACAGAGCTACAGCTTATTATCGTTTCCTACCTCTCCTGGAAGCCTCAAAGCCATCGAAGAGGTTGATCCTCTGAATGTCGTAGGTGAGCGTAGTGTTGGGCATCAGGGTCTTGTTGCGGTTTATGTTATTTACAGCAAACTTGAACGCCAGCTCATCCATGCTCACTAATTCGCTCTCCCTGGTCTCAAAAATACCACCTGCACATGGACATGGAGGACAAACACAGACACTGTCAGTGCAACGGCCTCTGTGATAACAGAGATTGAATTGATGGATTCTGTGCTCCTGTGTGGGCTGAGAAACTCTGCCACCTTTAGTTAAATGAAAGCCTTTCACTACACACCAAGCAAACATAACAAATCAATAAACTTATAGAACTTTTCTGAAGGACATGGGGAGATTCACGAGTCAAGAAAAGAAAACATAAACTAAGCATTCAGCGGGTGAAAGTCAGCCCATAATCAATTAAGACAATAAAAGCCAAATAAAAAACAACAAAACATTTTCTAAATCATTGTTCTAACTGTCCTAACACAGAAATATCAACAATATCGTACATAAAAATGCTATTTTCCGAAACAATGAAACTCTACTCAATATGGTACAGTCTCCTGCCCTTATAGTAAAATACAGTCTGTTGGAAGCTCTCACTTCCTTTTCCACAGTTTGGACTCATGACCAGCAGGTGATGTGGATGAGAGTTCATGCAACAAATATTTTGTCAATTTCAGTTACATATTATCAATAAGTGAACTGAGTGGTTATTTCTTTAAGATAAGATAAGATGAACCTCATTCGTGAATTAATGATTGACACGAATGAATGATGACAGTATGTACACTGAAATGACCAGAAATTAATATAACGTAACTCAGAGAGTTAGTGGGTTCGCATTGTGACGATCATGAACATGTTTACAATACAATACAATACATTCATCCATCCATCTGCAACTGCTTATCCCATCAGGGGTCTCATTCACACCTACGGGCAATTTAGAGTCAACAGAACAATACTATACATCTTTACTGTCCACCAGGGCGGAAATTTGCGGCTCACCAAACACTGGAAACAACACTAAAAAACAGACATTTATAACCACGCAGCAGTTAGTAAAAAACAAATGCATAGACAGGTTGTGTTACACATTAAAACAGTTCATGCCAGCGTCGGTGGCTTAGATCTGCTCCGTCACTTTGTGGAGTTGAGAATATTGATGGCACTTGGAGGACTTTTTAAACATTTTTATTTGCCAGAGGGACTCTCTAGAGACTATATGAGAGCTATCTGCCAGGATACTCCTCACTTTCTTCCTTGTCCTTTCTGTAAAAAGTTGAGTCAACGGCTTTTGGGGTTTACCAACTGTGTTGCTTAACACTGATACAATCCTAGAGTTTATTCTTACACCATGTAGCAGGCAGAAAGGTGAAAGATTAAAACACACTCTCAACAACAGTTTTGTACACTATGTCTAAAATCAGCGAACTGACACCGAGGCCACTACGTTTCCTCAGAGGATAAAGTCGCTGTGAGCATCTCTTTAAAATAAACTCAGTATTTTCAGAGAAGCTCACCTGGGAGTCCAGAACTGTACCAAGATGTTTTAAGATTTCCACAGTTTCAACATGTTCTCCATCAAGTGAAAATGGCTCAGCGTTCAGATGTTGTTTTGTGCTGCACATGATTGATTCTTTCATCTTGGCCACATTGATTTCTAGCTGGCTAGTGTGACACCATGTTTGAAGGGCTTTAGTGTGGGCCCTCACCTAGTGGGTCTATATCTCTATATCTTTAGTAAACAGGCAGCTGTACTTTTAATAGCAATATGTTAATCTGGATATTGAAAATTCGTTATGAGAGTAGGTTTGCCACGGTAGTGTTACACAGTGTTCAGGCATACACCAATTATGTTACTTGCCCTCCGAAAAAAGCAAAACTGTTGTTTTGCTTTTTTAATAGAAATAAAACCTGTTTAGTTCATAGCTGGGTAACAGCATTGTGTTATCAGTACATCGTAGGAAGATGGACGCTACACACAGTGTCAGTACAGAGAAGCAGGAGTCTGATTTCACTAACACGGGAGAGAGAGAGTTGACCAACAAAACGATGGCGAAAGCAAAAAGCAAAAGCACCGGACTGGCAATATTTCAGATTTAAAGCCAATACTATGAGGGAACCACACCGTTAATGAGTGTGATGTTTCAGTAGATAAAGTTAAACAGGAAGAAGTAGAAGTTCATTTTAATAGAGTAAAACAATATTTGTTAAAAGGCAGATGGATGGCAGAAATGAAGAGCACTGTAAACATTTCTGAGAGCAACTGAATGAATGTTTTTAACGTGTAAAATGTCTTCATTTGTGGAATTTGGTAATTATGCCGTCCAATTATTGGACGTCTCATTTGAATCACCAAGTTGTTTAATACAGGGCACACAAAAACAACTTGTACTTAAATCTGCTCTTATAATTTGCTCAAATACAGGAAATCACCAACAGAGGAACTTCAGCGAACTGTTGAAGGGAACTGAGTTCATTTCTTTGATAATGTAGGAACCACTTTCTGATAAAGCACCTTTTTAAAAGGTTTTTAAGTACTAACTGATGCATTTATTAATGGTTATGAAGTAATGCTTTACAGATCCCATATAAACCATTAATAGGAAGATAAACAGCATGGTGTATAACCTCTATCTAATGAGGTTACATATAGTGGCAGTCCGTTTTAAACACTCATGGTTTAATGAGTCATTAAAAAAACGTTTTAATCATCAGATTTGCAATTGTAAATGTTGATAATATGATGATAAAAGGCTTTTGGTTCAGATCGTCTTTCCAGAGGACCAGTGGTCAAACTAGGATGGGATTCAAAGGGATTTTTCACATTTTTCACAGTAGTAGCAGGAATGTAGTCTTCATCCTATTCACAGAAGCCAGACATGGAAAAGATGCACAAAAACATATGAATAATTCCACAGTAAGCCAGACAAGGTGTGCAAAATTCACATTTTTTACAAGGCTGCACACTCCACAATTACACCAAATGTTCTCTGCGGTCTGATTTAATGCAGGGTCATTTCAAATAGCAATTTTATGCAAACCAAATCTCCCAGCCATAAACAAATCCAGAAATCTATGTCCACAATAAAAGATAATATTTGCAGTTTGAATGCCTCCAACTTCAATATTCTACGAGCACAGTATTAAATTGGAATTCCCACAGATGCATGTAAATGAAGATGAATATTAAGCGCTCAAAGATGAACAATCATAAGTTTTCTCCGAGGCATAAAGAGCGTTCTTAACACTTTGCGTCTCAAAATGGGGAGAAAGTCCTGCTCTTCCACTGTTGTGGCTTTTAGTATCCGGGGACCCGAGGCCACACACACAACTGGCTGCCTGGACCAGCTGTCAGCAGGCTTTGAAGAAACAATGCTGCTCAGACAGACTTCTGAAATTGTCCCGAAACTCCTCATCAACATCCTGTCATCCGGGTGCAGAAGAAGTGAAGTGTGGACTCAAAGGCAAGATGAAATGGAAGCAGCTTAATTGCTGCCGCAGTGTGAAAGAGCAGGAAATAAAAAGGCTTTAAGAGCTTCTCGTGGAGGTTCAAAACAGGCTTTTGAAAGACGAGTCATGTCACATCAGTCAAGACGGGCCAAAAAAAAAAAAAAAACCAACATTGGACACATAATTGTAAGTCTTGTAGTTACACTTTTCAGGGTAGTTTCCTCAGTATGAAACAGCAAGTTTTAGCTGTCTTGCTGATTGTGTCAATGTTGGCTCAGACTGAATCAAATCAATTTGTTATAGTCTATTTGTTGTACGATGTGTTCAGTTCAAACACAATGCGTCCTGCTTTTCCTGTGCTGCTGCTGCTGATGTTATAGTGAGCAAAAGATAACAATAACTTCACCAGCTTGTACTTTTATAAAAAGACACAGTTTTACTGTCTGAAATGTGTCACAACAGAGACAACGGTACAAAAGAAGAGTAAAAACCAAACGATTGTTTGGTTTGAGCAGACGCACTACAGCAGTTGAGTACAATTAAATTCATTTACTCTAGTTCTGGTTCTAATGATAACAACATAGCTCACAATACAGTACATTATAGTCCCGTGTAATGGTTGTTGTGTATGAGGCGTTTCCATATTCCCTGAGGATGCAGCTAGGTTCAAGCCAAGCACAGATTGGGCTTTTTGGATAACTGTCAGTGGGTGTTAGACTTCTGCACATCCAAACCATTATAGTACACTATAGCTGAGATGTCAGGCTGGTATCATATTTTTTAATGATGCTGATATGATGCCTGACTTTTGGCATCAATACAAAAATGCTTGCTTTGAAAAATGTAAACTATAAAACATTTTGTTTATTGAAAGGGGACCTACTATGTTGTGTGTGTTTTCCCATTCCTTTAGTGGACTATATTGTTTTTTTCATATAAAAAGTAGGGCTGACCCAAATGCTTTGAGGATCTGAAGCTTCGACTATTACCATGGCAATCAACGTCCAAATCAAAATCAAAAGTATTAATCCCAAAATAGCCCGTGAAATAAGGAATAATCCCACAGCATTATTTATATTCAACATTATTATTAGTATTTAACTGTTGTGTGTAGAGGTGTGGGTGTGTTTACAGCAGTGACAGAAGAACATGTCAGCTTCCTGCACTGCGAAGCTTCGGATACCTTTGAATATTTCTCCCCAAAGCTTCAAAGCCCAATAAATGGTATTCAGGACAGCTCTGGAAAAAAGACCTGCAAGGTTACAAAGCGAGTTACTCTCCACTATAGAAACACTGCTCTTGAACTGCCTGAAACGCCTCAACTGAAGTCCCGCCTTTTCTTCTGTAACGTGGTGATGTCACCGAGAACCATTTGCATAATAGCTGCCTAGCAGCTAGCTTGTCATGCCCTTAAATAAAGCTCGTTAGAGCGGAGCGGGAGGGGAGTCCGAAGAGTTTGGATCGGTTGACTAATCATAATATGGTATAATTGTATTTTCCTGGTTTTAAAGCCTGCATTACAGTTAAGTGATGTCATTTTCCAATAGTCAACCCTACAAAGTTGTCACAGTATCGATATCTACGTATCTAGTCCAAAATGTGATATTTGATTTTCTCCATAATACCAAGCCCTAGCTGAAAGGGAGCATTTCAGACAGAGGGTGAAAAGAGGGTCTGCAGCTAAGCCAGTATGAGAAAAATAAAGTGTTTCTTTTTGTTTGTTTGTTTTTTTGTATTAAAACATGTTCTGGTACAACCTGGAAATAAGCATAATAGGTCCGCTTTAACAAAGCAAACCTAAGGTCTCAATAAGTAAATGAAGATATTGTTCGACCATATCAGCTTTTGGTTGAGTCCAACAAAATATGAGGTTTGATACTTTCTGCCCAACAGAAAGTGCAATACAGAGCAAAGAGTCTACAGGTCCAGTGCAAAGACTGCAAAATGACCCACTGGCCCTGCACTGGTTTTATTAACCTGTCTCCTGCCATGACACTGTGAGCTGCTTCAGGGTTTTTTATTGTAACTGGTCCTCTGAAGTAGGGATGTGCATCCAGGCAAAAATAATATCCAAAAATCACTTACACATAAACTTTGGTTACACACACACACACACACACACACACACACCTGCGCTGACAGAAACGAGCTAAACTGAACGTGCTGGTAGTAACTTTACTACCAGGCAGCTCCTGTAAATATTAAAAAATGGAAATATATAGCATATTTTTTAAGATGGGACAAATAGTCACATAGCCATCCATCCATCTTCAACCGCTTTTCCCATTAGGGGTCACGGGGGGTGGAGCCGATCCCAGCTGGCATTGGGGGAAGGCGGGGTACACCCTGGACAGGTCACACATAGACAGACAACCATTCACACTCACATTCACACCTACAGGAAATTTAAGGCAAATGGTCACATAAACTATTACATTTTTTAGAACTTAACGACTATTCAAATAATCAAACACCGTAACCCATCCCCTCTCTGGAGTCCAGTTTCTAAGCAGTGATAGAGGTCCAGAGGAGACGCGTCCTGAATCACTGGACAGTCACAACAGGTAGACAGTTGATTCAACCTGGTTAACTGTTGCTTACCTATAAGGAGACACTATGATATGGTAGGCAGAGGGAGGAACATTGCACATGTTGGACACAATTTAAATTATCAATCTGATTAAATGTCTGGCTGTTTAAGTTGATGATCATGATCAATAGCTGATTCATGTCACTCCCTCAAAATCACTTATGTATAAAGCTTTGATTGGTTTTCTACAGTATGCACGCTTAAGGAATATTAATTTGTTTACAAACTCCACAGATTTAACCCGACACACACATACAGTACCCACATTCAAACACAGATACAGGCACTCAAAAGATGTCACCAATAAGTCCCTGTAAATGCAAGGGCAGACAATTAGCAATTCTAACCAAGACCCATTAGGCCATTAGCATAAAAAAGTCATCTCTTCTGTAATTATTGTGATTACCAAGTAAGTACATAGCTGCAAGTGGAAGAAAAAGGTGCCATAAAAGTGTGAATATGTGGTACAGTATGACAGATGGATGAGAGATTTATCTGCCTGCTGCAGTGGGAGGAAAACATAAAACAAAAAGCTGAAGAACAAATCTGAGCTTTGTGCCAACCTGTCACGCAGACCTGATCAATCTATTCAACAACCCACCAGGGAGATAAAGATCTTAGTTTCTGCCTATGTATGTGTGTCTGCGTAAATCTCACCCCATCCATCTGTCACTTCACCATTTAATTACAAATAATTATGCTTTACATTAGTCATGCGTCACCCCTTCTTACGGAGCAGCTTGAACTCTACTGAGGGTTGTGACTGCTGCAGCCGTAAAATGGCTTTTTGTTATAAAAAAAAAACAAAAAACAAGGTGTTTTTCTTTTTCCAAACAAATTAATTAATGTACCTGGGAGCACTAAAAGCATTCAGTCAGCGGCGAAAATAATGAGGAATAATTCACCTCAGGAACGCGCATCCATCTGGTTTATCAGACAGCATAAATGGGTGCTAAAAGTTTCAGAGGACCCACGGGACTCGGTAAATGCCTTTTAACATGCGTTAGGGGTTTGCAGGTAGATTTTATCAGCATTAAGTAGAAGCACATTCAGGATGCATTGAGGCTGCTAAAACATAGGACATGTCGTTATGGCCAAACTGTGGATGACGGTAATAAACAAAATCTTTTTTTCCCCTCCATTTGCCTCAGAGGTGATTAATGTTGCGTAAGATCTGTGTTATTTAACAACAATTTATATTTCTTTATCATTAGAAGGTGCAAAAGAGATGATACAGAAAGGAAAATAACGTGCGCAGTCAAGAGACAAACTGAGGATGTCACAGATTTGTGTTTTGTTAACCACCGGAAAATTCTCTATTTGTCATTTTTTAACAGCAGCTTTTTGACTCGCAGATTACAACTTGTGCTAAACTGCTATCTGCATAGAGATAACGGAGACATTTTAACATCCTGTCACAATTTAGATACAAGACGTTGTTGTCTTGTCACTTTATCATCAGTAAATCCATCAGACTGCCACAGTTTTAGGAAATGCTAGATTACACATTACTGATTGAAAATAGATATGTAACCAGGAAAGTCTTCTGGCCAAGACAGCAGCAATGTGGAGTTTCAAATAAGATACACGCAGATGTTAAAATCATATAAAACAGAACAAACAGTATTCATTACAAACGTGGATGATTAAGTGCCATTAAGGTCCATTAGCATGCAGGCTTAACATCCCCAATTATTTTACCATCATGTTCCTTTGATTTTCACACTTAAAGCCAAAGAGAGACGTTTTATGGGAAAACATAGGAAAATAATCATTTCTTCTCAGGGGTAGGACTCACCAGAGGCCCCATGATACGATGTTATTGCAATACTTGAAAATAAATGAGCAGACATGATTAAAAAAGGTTATTTTTATGACGCTTGCTATATCCTGACAGTAGTGGATGAGACAGGTAATCTGAAAGCGATCCTGTTCCTCTGGCATCCGCAAGATTTCACAGACTGGAGGAAAACAACCAATCAGAGCTGATCTGGAGCCTGACGTCTCTGAGCAGCTGTCAATCACTCAAACTCTGATCAAACGGTAAAACTACGCAGCACTGATCAAATATGAATCAATATTCTGGTACTGTAATGACTTTCTCTCCTAAAATGTTTTCAGAAACATCTTGTAGTTACTGTTTAGCTTAAAATGAGAAAGTTTGTGACCCGGCAGCCATGTAGAGATCAGTTAAGGAAATACCAAGCACCGCCCACCAGCCAGAGCACAGCCAATGGGAACACTCTCTCACTCTGAAATGACCTGTGATTGGTCAAAGCCTTTCGTCACTGGCTGACGCCTGAAAACAGCCATGAGGAGGTGCAGAACTCAGAGCACTTGAACTACAACACGAAACGGTGGAGATGGAGACAGACAGAAGAACAAATCATATCATAAATATCAGCCTGCTGCGCTGCACCGAAAAGCTTTGATACCAAAACAATAGCACTTCGGGACAGCCCTACTTTTTACTTAGATGCCTGACATAATGTCTGTGGTTAAAACAAGCTGAAGAGATTTTAAAGTTTTGTTCTGCATTATAAAACATGCCAGTAAATATCCCGCCCGTTCGTGTTTGCCAACAAGTGGCTAAATGAGACTACTAAACATCATCACACCGACTTGTCCGCCTTTTACAGCCTCATTGTGTATATTTGTGCTCATTCCACCGTGTTGTAGTTCGTAGGTAGACATAGTTCATAGCCTAACTTTAGCTTTTTACTTCTGGCGATTGCGTTCATGCTTCAAGAAATGTAAATGTTGTGTTCTTTTGTGGAGATTATCTTGCTGAGCAAAACGTGTAAGTATCCTAAACATTTGTTTTCCACAGAGCTGATTTTCTGTAATAATCCAAAACCCAATGGAAACATCTCATTGGCTTTTTGTTGAAGGAACCAGGGCGATGCTGACTTCCTGGTCGGCCTACAAGAATATGTCATCCTTGCAGCACTCTATTGTCATCCAAAATATCTCGATACTATGCTGTATAAATATTTTCCCCTACCCCTATTTCTTCTCCATCTGTTTGACCTCCAGATGGCGATCACCAAAAAGCATCCTGTTATCTTTTATTCATCACTACATTTCAGTGGAGGGAAGTTACACATCAAACTGCCTAAGAAGAACAACCACAGAAGAAATGTGGATATTTCTAACAGCTCTGAGCTGGACAGGAGAGTTCTCCTTTTTGCTGACAGTGACAGAAACTACTGCCATCTGTGTCTCTCTGAAAACAGGGACTGTCGTGAATTTTGGGGAAACAGGCTGGAGGAAATGCATCTGGGAGGGTAGAAAAAAAGGGTCTCGAGTGTGAAGCTGAATGACAGACAGTTCACTGCTGCACCGCGGCTGAAAAAACACAGGGAACGTTTTGTTCCTGACAACAAATCAAGGGGGGCTGCACAAATGGCCAAACAAGGATAAAACACAATTGGGGGTGATGTCAGAACATGAAAATGACTGCAAAGGCAACGAAAAAGACTAGGAGTAGTATCTGAAAGTCAGCGTGTCCTACATCACTATCGGTGTGCACTTGAATAAGTGAGTGACGAACAAGAAGAATCATTTCATACAAAATCTACATTTAATGCTTTTGGTCCAGAAATAAATGGCAATGCTTAATCAGTTTAAGATAATTAACCAATTAACCAGCCAGTCGCTGGCAAAAGAAACACAGCTTCCTTTCAGGTTAAGTCTGTCTCAGGTTCTAATATCATTTGTTTTGTGCCACTAAATCAGACAAAGAAAAGGAGGCGTATACGTGGCTCGCTCACCATCTTGAACTCAATCTGCGCGTCACAAGAAAAGCCTCGGGATCAATACGTACAAATGGATAGCAGTGATATCAATGCAATCCCTTGACAAACTACAGCTCGCTCTCCTTTCTCACAACTGAAAGTCCTGGGTTTCTGCCAACATGATGAACGATCGCGCTACTGAGGCAGCCAACTCCACAGTATATCTGCATGTATATCTTCGACAGAAGTGAGGCCAACTTTCCAAAACCTCTGGCAATTTGGCTGAGAGGAGAGATTCATTCGTTTTCCTAATGGCCAGTTGTTGGAGAGAAAGGAACTAATGAATAAAATTAAGCCGGCACCCTTTTTGTGAATGCAGGTTACCGCACCAACTTAACTTCGATTTAACAGAAAGCGACACCTGGAGCCAAACCTCTGTTATTTCTCTCACTCTCCAACACACATGCACGAATGCACATGCACACACACACTGATAGTGTCCGTGCATTTAAGTCTTTTCAGAGTTGTGTGAATTTTGGGACTTTTATTGAGCTGAACCATCAAAGCTGAACTTATTGGTCTTGAATGGTCCTGAATATTAATGTGTGACCCAGAGCTAAACTCCAGATCAGGAACACTCTGCATGTGCAACTGTGGACCGGATAAAACGAACAAATGCTGCTCATACTAAAGAGAAATCCAGCCTATAGGTGAGTGTGTATCAAGATGTTATCGAGATATGCTGTACAGCCGATAGTAGGATAGAAATATTGCTGGATAGACATAACGTTTTTCATTCAAGTGAAAGTTTCCAAAAACAGAAGATTTTAGCTTATTACAGATAATAGTAGTAGGTAATAGTATTGATCTATACAGGATGTCAGCTGATAAGTGACGAGAAATTGCCATTCATAATGATAAGCTGCAGTATGTGTGAATTCAGAAACTGCGCCACAATGGAAATGTGTGTGATCACCAAAGAGCTCTCACAAGTTTATTTTTTTTATTTTTCAACTTTAAAATGTCTCATTCATACGTATCTGGTCACATTTTGGGCGATCCTTATCAACGCTGTTTGATTATTCTGCTTATTTTAGTAATTATGCTAAAGAACAAAAAAAAAAAAAAAATAAGCCCAGTATCAGACGGGCTCTTGTGTGCAAGTTATAGTTAATGGCTCATTTAATGTATCAACATATTCTCATATGATGATTCATATCATATCTAACAAAAAATAATTACTCATTTTTTTGTTTTCCTACAGAAATTGACATGTACATATACAGGTTTTTCAAAATAAACTTCTGTCTTTGTTGTCTAAAACTACTTAGTTTTAGACAACAAAACTACTTAGTTAGGTTTAGGATTGACTTGGTTAAATTAGGAAAAGAAGGAAAGGAAAAGATCAACTTGGTTAGGTTTGGGGAAAGATCAACTTGGTTAAGTTTAGGAAAAGATCAATTTGGTAAAGTTTTGGAAAAAATCAACTTGGTTAGATTTAGGCAACAAAACTTCTTAGTTAGGTTTATGAAAAGATCAACTTAGGTTTATGAAAAGATCTACTTAGTTAGGTTTAGGCAACAAAACTGCTTAGGTTTAGGAAAAGATCAACTTGGTTAAGTTTAGGAAAAGATCAACATGGTAAAGTTTAGGAAAAGATCAATATGGTTGAGGAAAATATCGACTTAGTTAAATTTAGGAATAGATCAATTTGGTTGAGGAAAAATTGACTCTGTTAGGTTTAGGAAAAAAATAACTGACTTGGTTAGGTTTAGGAAATTATTGTGGTTTGGTTTAAAATAGAGGTAAAAGTGGCGTAACTTAAGTAAGAAAGTTCCAGGGTATGAAAAGTGGTCTCCTGGGCAAAAATCCAGTGTTTTCTGACCCACCTATCCACCCCGACCTCCTCTCCACACTGTGTTTGTTGCTCTTTACTTACTTCCTTGTTCACGATTATGTGGATTACATCCAAATTGATTTTGTGGGATATATACTAATTGCAGTGCAAATCTGTTGGGTTGAGAGGTTGAGAGCCACTTGGCCGGTGTTATATCCTCTAATTCAATGTCACCTTTCATCCTTCTAGCAAGCTCTTTAAAGTGTTTTAGTTATTTTTGCTTCACTTGGATGTTTGGGCTTCACTGTGCAGAGTTTGAGAGGACTGGTTTCACGTTCATCTGCTGAAGAAGGAAAGTTTCTCTGTGCTCTTCTTTAATCTGAATTCAACATGGAAAAATGAGCAGGATTTGTGACATTGCAACTAGTCTGGAAGGCGATTATGGTCTGAATATGCAACTTACACTGGCCTCGACCCAAGAAATTGTTAGTCCACTGACACTTATACAATTTTCTCGACCAGTCAGTCAGTTGATTTAATCGACAGATGAGTAAAACTATGTTTCTCCACAAAGAGTCACACAAAAGCTCCACTGTGCTCATAAGTTTCTTAGAAATAAATCATTCCGCATGAAAAAGCATTAAAAAAAGGAAAAAATCTTAGTCTGCTAAGACCAAAACGACCGATTAGTCAACTAACTGACTAACAGCGGGCAGCCCTACTTGAATCTGAGACATTTGGTGAAGTAGGGAACATCTTGTGTCCAGCAGTTAAACGTTTGAAACATCTGCATACTTATAGCGTCTGGAGAAAGAACAGATCAGTAATTGAACTGTTTCTTTAATCAAAACATAGTATTTAGTATATCTTGTATGAAGTGGGTCTTCAGTTTTATGAGAAACCCACCCATAGACTGTTTGACCCCCAATCCTCTGAGCTAAAAGGGTGAGCTATTTCATCACAAAGCAGTCCCAGCGAGGGGATCCTTCACCTAAATGTAGGCTCACAAAACCTCATAATGGCTTAATTTTGTTGTTTATATACTATATACCACTGCACCTTCAATATCAAATGCCTTCAAACATTATAAATTACATCATAAAAATTAGGGCTGTTTAAGTTAATACAATAATAATGCGTAAAGCAAATTAATTTCAACGCCACTGATTTCTTTAACACAAGGTTGTAGTGGGCCCAGTTTTAAAGTCAGAGTGAGGATCAGAGGACTAGAAAAAAATAAGGAATCCATTAATACCAACAATGTCATACTAGCTTGTCAGAAATTAAATAACACTCCAAACTTACACTCAAAACTGCCATTTTTAAAGGGGTCTCTTGACCTCTGACCTCAAGATATGTAAATGAAAATGGGTTCTGTGGGTGCCCACGAGTCTCCTCTTTACAGACATGCCCACTTGATGATAATCACATGCAGTTTTGGTCATAGTCAAGTCAGCACACTGACATGCTGACAGCTGTTGTTAAGCTGCAGTTATGATTTGAGCATTTATTTTTATGTTAAATGCAGTTACTGTGAGGGTTTCTGGACATACATTTGCATAAAGTAAGCATATTTGCCCACACCCACATTGATAAGAGTATTAAATATTCCCTTTAAGGTACATTTTCAACAGTTAAAATATGTGTGATTAATTTGCAATTAAATATTTTCATCAATTGACAGCCCCAATAAAACTGCAAAACCATGATTTCAATTGTAAAAAAAGAAAATGAAAAGATTTGCTTTTTGAACTATACCTCAGTATATTCTGTATACAGTGTTGCTGTATGGTACCCAGTCCAGGACCAGTACTGCATGTGAACCTCCTGTACACCTCTCCAAGTTAGGAACAGGTGACAGTGACACCAAACGTTAAATTTATCCAGCCTATTACGTCCACATATTACAGTTCAACTCTGGCGTGATTCAAACCCTGAAAAAGAGACGCTTGGATAATGAACACGGCGCTCAACCACCTCCTCCAGTCTAATTAGGTCTAGGTGAAGTTCTCTCAACTCCACTACACGGCCTACGACAGCAGGACTGAAGATGATTACGTTGTCCTTGTGGGCTGCATTATATCCATCTCAGTGATGGATATAATGCAGCTAGTTGTGAAGATCAGCTGCTGGGAGACATATTTTGAATGAAAATGCCCCAATAGGATCGTCTGATGGCTGGAGGAGTATACAGGGAGGAATCAATAATCTATTACTTTCGACTGTTTGTGTGAATGTGTGCAGCAATAAGCACATCTAGCGCTCTATAATGTAGGTTGAAATTTAAATGATTAAAAAGATACTTTCAGAGATATTGCATAAGCTTCAAACAAATCCTCTGATGGCAAAGTGTGCTGAAAGTTCAGTCAGAATTATAGTCATTATAAAGACAAACTTTCCCTTTATCGATGGACTTTTTTAAGACATTTTGACAAAATTATGATCACCAGACATCAAGACTATGAATTAATAAAGGTGAGTGTTTAATTTATCAGCTCAGAGGGATCCTCCACGCATTAATTTCTAACTACTGTTCCGACCCCTGCTTGATTTCTGCATAATTGAGTTTGTGGACTCAATAAGGGCTGATAGGTGTTAACATTTATCTCCAATTAACCAGCTGGGAGTGGAGCTGTCAAAGTGTATTTCGTCCTTTGATGCAGGTAACCTTTTCCTTTGTTCTGACCCATCCTCACTGAAACAGAGATAATAATCTCATAATCATTTCCATGGGATACAAGGCGCAAAATACCACTGAAGTGACACCAAAGAGAAATCTATAAAAGAAACTTTAAGGTCACAAAAACTGTATTTGACAGACATAGATACGGAGCAGGGTGTAGTGAAAGATGCTCTCATCTCTCAAACAGAAAATGGCACAACTCACATAGGCTACAGCACTCTTGGTTCAACTCAGACACGCCACAAACACCGTGCGTAAACAGCTGTTGCACTTACCGATTCTGAGGACTTGTGTTGAGCTCAGGCTGAGCTGCGCCGCGAAGATAAGATAGAAGAAAAGTCTCTTTCCTTCCTCCATAGTGCTCCAGGCGACCTCACCGCGGGTACTGACACCATGACAGAGAGAAACCGCCTCTATCCAAGCGCCGAAACACCTGACGTGCCATGCCAGCGCGCAACCCAAGTTTTATTCCCAATTCGATGCTTCCCACTCTGCATCACTCCACCACACCAAAGAAACGATAAATGATGACCAGCAGTCACGTGGATCCAACTTTCCTTTACAAAATTAATCCAAGTCACATTTTCTGAACCAAAACATGCGGGTGAAGAAACAGTGAGCCAGAGTAAGCACGTCCACTTTTACTCACTAGTCAGTGCGCCTCTGAGGCGGGAGAGGAGGGACAGTGCGCGGATCAGCGTCAAATACACTGAAATGTCATTGGTTTCCGGTACGACCTTTCAAAATAAAAAAAAACATTCAATTAGAGGAGAACAGCTGGTCATCACACTTTGTACTTTAATTTGAATCCCTCAAAAACTGCATCCTTAATAGGTTGCCTTTCGAAGTGTAACGTGTCGTGTGACATTACTCTCATTATAGGGAACAATCCCAACATTTATGTGGTTGTCCAGTTAGTGTTGATGGTAAATTTAATCCACTGTGAAGAAATTTCCCAGTGCATGCTATATTGTCATTAAAAAGCTGATTTCTTCTGCTGCAGAGCTTTGCTGGCGATGCCTACATGTACCAGAATGCATTGCACACTAGTGGCAAATTCGCTACATCCGGCTACGTCTGATAAATAAAATAAACACAAAATGTCAACAAAGGAAATATTCTTACACCTAAACAGGAAAACACACCTGAATTCAACTTTCTCTCTTACGCCGAAGTAAAACAGGCTTTTTGTTAAATCATCATATAACACTGTATAAACAAAATAAAATTCACCAAACACATCTTGGTTAGTCTTTCCAATGATCTAACAATCAGCAACTCTGGTTTGGGCAAAAATAAATACTTAATTCATCGAGTAAGATGTAAAAAATTTTAAAAAATCAACTGCTGTTTCTCTCTCTCGTGCCGTTGCCCACTTCGGTGCACGTCTATCCAGACACTTTCATTTATAATGAGACACATGGTTCTCTGTGGGATGTCATCAGCGACGACATGCAACAAAAAGGTTCAGGTTCTGGAGGGTTCCCGCCGGGCCTTATCCTCAACACTGCTGCAGCCTCTCGCTGGCTGAATACGGCTGAATATCTGAGTCAGCCAAAACACAGCAAAACATACTCTGTAAAAACCCTCCTCCATCACATCCTCTGTCACTGTTGGAAAATAACAAGTGAGGAACGACTTCTTCTTCTTCTTTTTCCTCTTCTTCTTCTTCTTCTTCTTCTTCTTCTTCTTCTTCTTCTTCTTTGCTGGTGTTCTATGGCGGTTGGCAAACAACTTTATGGTGCATTACAGCCACCAAGTGGTCTGGAGTGTGGATCAGGCTTCAAGGTTCAAGGTTCTTTATTTCAATTTCAGCAAAGCAGCCACTGGCAATGACAATCTTTGGTCAGCAATGGTCATAAAATATGTATATTTAACAAAAGTGAAACCACACCAGTACTGTAAATGTAACTGTAAAAGTAAAATGATAATCTAAGGCACAACATAGTGCATTTAAAATAAATATAAACATAAGTATAAAATAGTGATGTAAAGTACATTTGTACATGTTTTTTTGAACACAAGTAAACATTCACAGTGCAGGGTGGAAAAAGTATGTGAGCCTTTGGATTTAATAACTGGTTGACCCTCCTTTGGCAGCAATAACCTCAACCAAACGTTTCCTGTAGCTGCAGATCAGACCTGCACAGCGGTCAGGAGGGATTTTGGACCGTTCCTCTTTACAAAACTATTTCAGCTCAGCGATATTCTTGGGATGTCTGGTATGAATTGCTCTCTTGAGGTCATGCCACAGCATCTCAGTCAGGTTGAGGTCAGGACTCTGACTGGACCACTCCAGAAGGCCTATTTTCTTCTGTTGAAGCCGTTCTGTTGTTGATTTACTTCTGTGCTTTAGGTTGTTGTCCTGTTGCTTCACCCATCCTCTGTTGAGCTTCAGTTGGCAGACAGATGGTCTTAAGTTTTCCTGTAAAATGTCTTGATAAAACTGAGAATTAATTTTTCCGCCGATGACAGCAATCCGTCCAGGCCCTGAAGCAGCAAAGCAGCCCCAGACCATGACGCCCCCTCCACCATACTTCACAGTTGGGATGAGGTTTTGATGTTGGTGTGCTGTGCCTTTTTTTTTTCTCATAACTCAGTTTTGATTTCATCTGTTCACAGAATATTTTGCCAAGAGTGCTGTTGAACATCCAGGTACTCTTTTACAAACTTCAGATGTGCAGCAATGTTTTTTTGGACAGCAGTGTCTCCATGATGTCCTCCCATGAACTCCATTCTTGTTTAATGTTTTACTTATTGTAGCTTTGTCAACAAAAATGTTAGCATGTATCAGAGATTTCTGTCAGTCTTTAGCTGACACTCTAGACTTCTTCTTCACCTCACTGAGTGTTGTGCGCTGTGCTCTTACGGTCATCTTATCTATTAAAAATTTATCTATGAAAAATTACATTCTCACTGACTCATCATCAACTGATTATCCAGAGTCGGGTCATGAGGGCAACATCTCCAGTAGGGGACCCCAAACTTCCCTTCAACTGGTATACCTGTTCCCATTAATTTACGTATATGAAGTATATACTATATTTCTAAAGTATTACATATGTACAGGGGCTGCACGGTGGTGTAGTGGTTAGCGCTGTTGCCTCACAGCAAGAGGGTCGCAGGTTCGACTCCGGCTTGGGACTCTTCTGTGTGGAGTTTGCATGTTCTCCCTGTGTAAGCGTGGGTTTTCTCCGGGTACTCCCGCTTCCTCCCACAGTCCAAAGACATGCTGTTTAGGTTAATTGATGACTCTAAATTGTTGTCTGTCTCTATGTGTCCTGCGATGGACTGGTGACCTGTCCAGGGTGAACCCCGCCTTCGCCCAATACCAGCTGTTATCGGCTCCAGGCCCCCCGTGACCCCCAACGGGATAAGCGGTTGATGATGGATGGATGGATGGATGGATACATATGTACAGTATGTACAGAGGTGTAACAGTTTGTGAAACAGTAATGTGTCAATGGATTCTAACTATTCACTAGTTTTACTACTAGAAAATTAAAATAATAATAATGAGTTTGAAAGAGATAATGCGACTTGTATACACACAAACAGTCATATTTTCTCTGTCTATTTTGCTCTGCTGAGATACTGCAACAAAAATAAATAACACTTTTCCCCAGACCTTCTTTGTCAGAGATCACGTAGATCATAGATCAGCTTGAAGATTCACCACCAGTTCTCCTCTCTCTGCATCATATTTCAGACAATAAAGTATAACGTGTTTGAAAGTTTCTTCCTGATTACAAAATTCACACCTTCCTGTATTATGTTTTCCTAAATAATGTACTATTTAATCCAGGATGCCAAAAATGTAACCTAGATATTATTGTTCCTCTCTCAAGGTCCTCTGTGTGCGTCTCATCTTAAAACACCTTCCTGTTCTCGTTTGCCACTTTTCCCCCAACAACATCAAATCATAAGCCACCTGAAGGAGGAAGAACAACAGATTCAGCCAAGTAGATGATAGAGATAAGGTTGAAAATCTGTGACAGTTCCCTTTAAGATTATTCTGTCCAAACAATATGGAGTCAAATGTGTCCACTTGTCCACTTGTGATAGTAAATGAGTAATTGTGACAGTAAATGATTTAATTTCATCGAAATGCAACAACCTAACACTCCTCCTCCTGCATCGAGAGAACGTAAACAGGAAAAATCATTCCCATAGGTGTGTTTTTTTTTGTTTTTTGTTTTTTTTTTATCCTTAGGCTATCTCATGTTATCCTATGTCAGTCACTCACTATCTGTCAAACGTGACAACCAACCCAGAAGAGAAAGTGACAACCATCCCCAGCTGGGAGTAGCATGTTGTAGCCCAGCTATCTAGACTATAGCTATCCCTTCATGCTTTTTAATAGTAATATTTGTTTTATTACAGCCTATTGTGTTGAAGCATTACACACAAAAGAGCTGAATATTCACATTTTGGCATGAAAAACATTAAAAGTCCTCTCACATAGGTGTGTGTCTCATGGTACATGTCCACAGGAGTATTTTTGTTGCGAGGGATCTCAGCATTGGACGTTTGATGGGCTGCCGCGAGGCACCTGATTGGATGAACACTTAACCTTGTAGGCTGCTGCTCCCAGCTTTCAAATTAGAACCAACATATAGCAAGAATGGTGGTCATCTATTTGGAAATACATAAAACAAGTCATGTTTTTGTTCATTATTTCCCCAAAAATAATGGGTATCCGTTTTTTCAAACTTGATAGACCAGCTTTTACACTAAATGCACCCGCGGTCTAATTCTGTTTATCTCTGGATAGTTTGGCTCCACTTGGTTTGGATTAAGGAGCAGATGGATTGGCAGTGGTTCTCTCCACCGGTCCTGATGAGAGGAGAATAATCTTCAGGTTACAGGGCAGATGCCAGATTATCTCTCGCTGCAGACAAGCAAGGTCTTTATCTGACTGGGTCACTGGATGCCCCCCCATCCTCCAATAACAACTACAGGACATGGGAATGTGTCATAAATAAGAGTCTCCTGATGTGCTCCAACATCCACCCTCAACATATTTTGACATCTTTATAGAGACCTGACTGAATACTTTATTTTCATTATTCTTACATGTTTTCCTATTGGAGTAACATAGTGATGTATGTGGCAAGGCAACATCTATTCACTGATGGATTTTGTTAACTGTGGACTGTTTTGTGATATTGTGACATTTGGAAAAAGTGCCAGACTTCTCACAGTCTTGCTCTCCTCAAGCAAAACCCTTATTACGTCACAGATGACATTTTGTTTATCACAATGTTTGTGAACTCTTTTAAATGTGGGAGCCAAAGTGATCTGAAAAAAAGCTGCCAACCTCAACCTGGACCTCTGACAAACAGCCTATAGACAAACTTAATTAACTCGGAAAATGACCATCTAGCCTCTCCAGAAGGAGTCCTTGGGCAACAGCCCGAACTCCAAACACGCCTGATATGAATACTGAGCAGAACTGTCTCTCTGTAGAGTCTGGTAAATACCATGCATAGTATTTGCATGGCTAGAGCTGCAGAAATAACACTACTTTGTATTGCATTAAAGAATATGCTTTAAAAGAGAGAAGAATTAATCTTCTTCAAACAGTATTGATCTTTTCTAGTTAAGTGAATAGAAAGTCAAACATTTTGTCTTTTACTTACTTTTTGTATATATCTGTCTAATTTAGGGCTGCAACTAACAATTATTTTAATTGTCGATACTTTTATCAATTATTTTAGTTGTATGGTTTATAAAACGGTAAAAAATGTTGATCAGTGTTTCCCACAGCCAAAAATAACGTCCTCAATGTCTTGTTTCGTCCACAACTCAAAGATATTCACTTTACTGTCACAGAGGAGTAAAGAAACCAGAAAATAGTCACATTTAAGTTGGCGATTAAATAGTTGACAACTAATCGATTAATGTGCGCAGCTCTATTCTAATTCACATTGACATTTATTACATGCAATGTCTTTAATTTTTACCAGATGAAGCCTCCGCTTCCTTTTAAACTTTTCACCACCTCTACTTTCAGAATACTTCTTCAGTTATCCATCAAATCTCATTTGATCCTTTTATTTCGTCCTTTGCAATCCCTTCAACTCAACGCAATACAATTTAAGGCTGCGACTGAATCTGTGAAATCATCTGGCATCAATCATTTTTTTATTTGATCAACTGAATGTGACCTTCCGCTAACCTCCGTGAGGCGGGTATGATGTTAATAAAATGGTCTCCCTTTGAAGGAGAAAATTGGGTTTGCTCTGTATCAGTGGTCTGTCAGGAGGTTCACGAGAGTGGAATATAATTACACTTCACATCAGACAACTAAACACCTATAGATCTTTCCAATTAAATCAGTGGATGATTAAAACATACACTTGCCAGCACTAAACCCTCTTTTTGCTGCGTCTATCTATACATCCTGCTTGTCTGAAATGTCATTTTATATGTACAGATGTCACTGCTGTTTTTACTGCTTTTAACAACTGTCTGTCCTTTTACCACATTTAAACATGTCCTGTGTGGGGTCGTGCTGTATTAGCTCAGTGAGTAGAGCAGATTGTCCTTTAACCACAAGGTTAGTGGTTTGATCCCCGGCTCCTACTGTCTGAACACCAAGTTGCTCCCTGTGAGCTTTAATTAAATGCAGAGGTCGGATTTCATGTGTGTACCTGTATGTATGTGACATGTAATAAAGGTTTTTAAGGAAGCCTTTTGTAATACTTTGACCAGGGACAGCATGTCTTTGGACTGTGGGAGGAAGCCGGAATACCCGGAGAAAACCCACGCTTACACGGGGAGAACATACAAGCTCCACACAGAAGAGTCCCAAGCTGGAATCGAACCTGCGACCCTCTTGCTGTGAGGCGACAGCGCTAACCACTGCACCACCGTGCAGCCCCTTAAAATATTTGATTGTAATTAATATCATGATTGCTGATAGTTAATTGTGATTAATTGCAAATATGTTGTTCTATGCAAACGTATGTACATATTTATTTAACCTCCTTTGCAACAAGCTAGTATAACATTATTGGTACTAATAGATTCCTTAGTTCCTACTTTCACATGATGCCAGTATCTTCAATCTTCAAAACTTAGCCCACTACAACTTAAAGATCACAAGTTGTGTAAATAGTTATTATTGCATTAACTTTGACAGCTCTAGTATTTATTGATTTGCACTGTCCCTTCACAAATGAACTAAAGTATCAGTGTAGAAGAGGGAAAGCAGCCCTTTGACTTAAGCCGTGTGTGTAAAAATGAAAAATAACTGAGCACTTTCACACAAAGCTAAATTTAGAAAATTTATTTTAACATAAAAATGATGATACTCCACAGTTTTACGTACGAACACAGGATTTGCCTCCAAGGCCAGGTGATTGTACCTCACAGTCCTTACTGGGCATCATCACCCAGACAGCTAACATCTAAGAAACCAGCATCATAATAAAAGACAATAATAAGAATACCCAAAGTGTATTATTTCCCCCCACTTTCCATCCCACTCTGGATCAGAGTAGCTCGCATATCGCCCCCCCCCCGCCACAGTTGGAAATTAAGTGCATGTTCGTTACATCCATCAAAGGTGTGAATCACTGTGCTTGCATGTTGTGGTGACATATAGTGAAACAGCACAGCCTGGTGGATAAGGGAAGAAATGCAAGAGGTGTGGAGAGGAACTACAGCAGGGATTGATGTCATGGATGTGACAGCCGACTTCAGCTTGACATGACAAAAGGTCAAGAGAGCTGCAGAGAAAGAATAAGATGATGTCTGAATCAGCCAGAGGACAACCTTGGAGTTACAGTACAGTCACTAACATGGCTCTGTTGAACACCTCCTTTCAAAACAACAAAGACAAGTCAAGTAAAACAGGATTGTTATAGAAATTATTATGCAATTTATGGAAGATGAGGAGCATGAGGAGAGCAAGAAATGATCTAGTATACAGTATGTATGACCTTTATTAAATCCATTGGTTACCAAAATAATAATGGCATTTTAGTTGAGTGGACATTCATGTGAAGGGCACAAGCAATGGCTCTCTGAAGCTTGTTTCTGGCACCAAACACACAAAAGGTGGTTTGTAACACTGGGCAGCTGAGTGTGGTGTAAACATTACAAATAACAGTAAAAAGGCAATAATTAAATAAAGAATAGGTATCTTTTAAAAGGATATGCTAGGAGACAAAAGTGAGCTTCAAAAACATTTTCATACAAGAGGTCAGCGGCACTCTATTGTACTCCTGACTATACACCGATGTGCAGCCGACATTAAGTTAAAACAATGAAAAGCACAGTAAAGCTAGTTAGTCCTCACCATCTTTTACACAGCGGATGTTAAGCCAAAAAGCCCCTGAAGAGAAGTTCAGTAACGCACAGCCCTTTGAGTGTTAAAATACAAACACCATTTTCTGAGTCAGAAAAATATAACACCCACATTCCTGTGTTGAAAAATAGACATTTTTGGCCAGAAGATCACAGTTCAGTGACGACGTCTCTTCGGTACAATGTGTGCACAGTACAGTAGCTGCCTATAGAGTCCTCTGTGTTTGTGCTCCTGTGTACTTTACACGCTTAACAGTGTACATACACACTTGCGTGCACATGCAGTGCTGGCTTGTTCATACGTTCACATACAATTCCACAGGTGTGTGTAACGCCTGGGTGTATGTCCACAACAGTGAGGACCGTGTATTCTGTCGTGTTTAAGCACTTTGAGATGAGAAACTTCTGAGTACTTCTCCTAACTCACTTGGTGTTTCAGTACTTTAGGATTGTCAGAACAGGGAGATGCAGGTGAGGTGGGAGGAAGAGGGTTGTGTAGTGATACAGGAAGGACTGGTTGAGGTTTAACACCTTCTATACACAAATACCTCCTTATTCTACATATTTAAAGCTTGCATGTAATCTCTCCCTCGTTTTCTTGCACTCCTGCTTTATGTAAAAAGTGGAAGAAACCACTCTTTGCCTCCTTTCTTCATCCTGTTTTCTATACTCCCCCAATCAGAAGACGTCGCTGTTGCAGCCGTTAGCAAAGTCGTCCCGCCGCACCCAGATGACATCATGGTCTTTGTTTGTGGCCCCCTCCACAGCGCACTGCTTCAAGGGGGCGAGCTTTAGAGTTGGGGTTGCACAGCGGGACAGAGAGACGCCACAGGAGGCGAAGGAGTCTACCGTGCCTGGATCATCGCCATGCTTTATTCGTTCAACCTCCTCCTCCTGCATCACACTCAGCATGATCTCGCTTCCAGCCTCTGGTCGTCCGTTCAGGTTATGGCTCCTCGCCTCTCCGCCCTGAAGGTCGAGTCCCTCCAACCTCGCCTCCACGTCTGCCGGTTCTGCTGAGGCGGCTCGGACAGACTTGCAGTACTCGTCGTCGTCGCTCAAAATGTCCGTCTCCTTCACCTGCCCCATGTCGACACCCTCACCCTGGTCTTCATAGCGACCCAGGTCAAACTGCTCCTCCACCCAACGGTCCGTGTCCTCTCCTTGAGGTTTGTGGGATTGAGGGAGAGCATGCTGGGTTAGCAACGGGTGGTAGGTGTCTGAATCGTTGCTGTTGTTGTTGTTGCCATGGAAAACCAAGTCGGTGTCGATGGTGAAGCGGTTCCTCACCAGTTTCCTGCGGGCCAGCGTTCGTGATGGAGCTGATGCTAAACAGACAGAAGAAAAACGGCTTATCTCGTTAATGTAAAAACATTGTAGAATGTTCTTGTCAACTAGAAGCTATACTTGAGCTTTATCACCTGCTCTGTTCATGGCGGGCCGCGCCCCTTTGAGGGCACACAGACGTTTGCCTCCAAACGGGACATACTGCTGGTTGGGTGGCAGAGACTCTGTCTTAAGAAGCTGCCGGCGCTGCTTTTCCCTGAGGATGGAGTGGACTGCTTTCAGGAAGTCCTTCTTACTATCTGGAGAACTGCAGATTGGACAGAAACACAGCAACTTAAAGATGACGTCCTAGAAAGGCTCTCGTGTTCGATGTTGTTGTTGTTGTTGTTGTTGTTGTGTTCAAGGTATGTAAATAGGTATGTAAGTACCTGAAAACTAGGGCTGTCATTTGATAAAAATATTTATATGCGATTAATTACAAATTCATAGCATATTTTTTATCTGTTCAAAATGTACCTTAAAGAGAGATTTTGGTCAAGCATTACATGGGGGTGGACAAATATGCTGCTTTATGCAAATGTATATATATATTATATTGGAAATCAATTAACAACACAAAACAATAACAAATATTGTCCAGAAACCCTCATAGTTACTGCATTTAGCATAAAAAATAAGCTCAAATCATAACATGGCAAACTCAGTGTGCTGACTATGACTTGCCCCAAACTGCATGTGATTATCATGAAGTGGGCATGTCTGTAAAGAGGAGACTCGTGGGTACCCATAAAACCAATTTTCATTCATATATAGTGAAGTCAGAGGTCAGTGCACCCCTTTGAAAATGCCAGTTTTGAGTGTAAGTTTGAAGCGTTATTTAACCTCCTTCGTGACAAACTAGTACAAATCATAATTTGCATTAATGTGTTAAAGAAATAAGTGGAAATAAATCAAATTTGCATTAACTCCTTATTATCTCATTAACTCTGACAGTCCTACTGAATACCAAAATCATACCTGCAGCACAACTGGAAGGTCCTCTCTGGTCTTCCTTCAGACTCAGATCTTGTGTGAACTATCTCACACACCGCTGTACCTTCAGAGTCTGGGAGGAGGAAGACAAGAGGAGAAAACAGAGATGTGATCTACATTTTAAATGCACTCAGCTAATTCCCATCATCAATTTCTTTCCCCTTAAACAACAGGCCATTTGGCAATGATAACACACTACCGGAGGGTGATTCACTGTTCATCTAGGACAGATATGTGAGGGAGATTGCATGCAGACCAACTAATAGGTTTTGTTTACAAAAAGGTTCTCATTTATTTTGTGGGAAAGAAAAGCAGCAACACTGTGTGGCCATCAGACACAATCTCTGCGGTCGACAGACTCCATCACATGCAAATGATCGTTTACTGTGACCACAACATAAAAATGCTGAATATACAGTATTTATTCCCAAAGACTAATATGATTAGGGTTTACGTGTGCTTTCAAAGAAGCAAAAATATAGTTCATGCACTTCCAAAAAAGTCCAATACATCCCTTGTGAGGATATATTAACTCTGATTAATAACACAGACTTTTGGTGCAGATTCAACACATATATTCTCACAGAATAATGTCTAATACATTTATGTATGCAATAAGCACAATCTGTGGCACATGCTAAAATCCCTTCATAAGTTTCCCCACTGAACAGACTTTCATTATGGAGACATCTGGCTGACTGACAATATCAGTTATGGAGATCTATGCTTCCCTGGCAGGACAAATTAAAGTCTCCACATGGCGCCTCAAAGAGCTTTGTCTAAACATTTCAATTATTGTCCAATACATATTTTAAACTACAGACAAGATCTTTAAAATGTTTTTTCATAGGTCATCTTTTCAAATGATGCTGCAGCTTTTTAGTCACTGATTTTTAAAAACATGAGAAAGACATTAAAAAAATGTATCAGGGAGTTGGCACCAGGGTTACTGTAGTAAACTAAAACTGAAATGAAAATATGCAGTGGAAATATGTTTAGTAAAGTGAAACTAAATAAAAACGATATACTTAAAAAAACAATAAACAAATAAAAGTAAACTGAAACAATATTGCCTGGGTAAAAAAACTAATAAAAATACAACAAAAATGAACGTAAATTCATTAGATTTTTATTTAGCTATAATATATCACAATCGAAAAAAGGAGATTGGATGATTTCCGTTATCTCTCTCTCATTGAACCACGGATATTGAACGGACTGGGCTTTCCAGGATACGGCACTATGCTGTACCTGCTTCACTAAAGTAGCATGAAGATTAAACATTCTGGCCATTCCTGCATGCATTTTGTAAGTATATGTACCTACATATTTCAGAGAAAACTAGCAAATGCACTCTGAAAACCACCTAAAACTACAATAAAATAAAAAAGGAAAACTAAAATATAATAAAAACTAATTCAAAACTATTATAACCTCGGCTGGAACCTACAACTCTTAACCTGCTTCTTTATTGTGTACTGTTAAGTACCTAAATCATTTTGTTTTCTATTATAGTAAACTCAGCTGGGTCAGAAAAAGTGCGATAATCACTTGGTTTGGTGAGTGAACACACTACTGACCATTCACTAAGCTAGAACTGACCCCAGCAACAATCCTAATTTCTGAAGCCAGTCCTCAGTGCTAATAATATGGAGGAAAAAATGAAAAATCTGACATTTTCGGCATGTTGCTGTATTTAAATTGACCTACTTGCAAGGGTACGGAGTTGCAGAGAGTCTGTTGCGATCATGTGACGGAAACGGAAAGGATCTTTGTCATCACTCACAGACACACGGTGAGATCCACCCTGAAAAAGACAGAGACTGGTTGGATATCTAATACATAACCACTGTAATACATCAGCTTGACAGCAGGGAGCACAAGAGTGCAATGCCAGGAGGGAGGTTTAACAGACAAAAACATTCACCGTACTTAGAAATGTGCATATTAAGCCACTTCAGTCTATTACCAATAACTACCCTCATTCAATTCAGTCTATTGTCCCATGATAAGAGACATTAACCTTAATTTCTTTGTAGTCTCAAAGTGCCATCCAAAACTAAAAGAAAGCAATTAAAAAAAGCACTTCAGAGGAAGCCCAGAGCCCCAAACTGCACAGTACATCCTACAACAGTGTTTCTCTGACTAGATTCATCAACAGAAAATGGGAAAAACAGTACTTACGATTTTTTTCCTGTGCTTGGAGCTGTCTTTGTACACAAATACAACTGCTGTTTTGAACACTAAATGAGGGCAGCAAGAGAGAAATGGAAACCATTAGGAGGGTCTGCGTTCATTCATCGCATTTATCAAAAGGCGTTTCATTACCCAAATTGCTTCAGTGACAGCCTGGTGCAGCATGTCAACGGACGCTTTTAGTCACAGCTACTGGCCTGCTATATCAGCAGCACAAAAGATGAAAATGGACCAAAGTCACGACATTGTATGCACAAAGCAACCACTTCCACTCGCTATCGCTTTGCCCGGAGAAGCCCTTATACCATGTAGATGTAATATTTATTGCCAAAGGTGTCAGAGCTGGGCATAGTTTTTAGACACAGGGCACTCCTGGGTGTGTGAGAATTTCATGTGGTCCCATTACTGTAAGGATAACATGCTGCACTTCACATGAAAAGTAGAAAAATGGATCCCTCATGTTATATGGCTGACTGGGTTTTCCTTTTACCAAGTCTATTTCCTCACCATGAGAAATAGCACCCCAGAGTCACACTATGCATGACAGTATGATGTGGGATACAGTGCCTGCAGGTGTTAAGATACAGTAGGCAGTGTTTCTGCAGAGAACAGCAGACATATAGCAGGACTGATCTTTTGTTACTGAGAAAAGTGAAACTGCATATCTACTGAGTGTGGAAAATATTTGTTTTTGCATCACACACTGTTTTAGTATTTAATACTTGCGGTTAAGAGCTTTACAGATCATGCGTCCATTTGAAATCCTGAAGATGTGACAGGATTTTCAAAGTATAATGCGTTGACAGTGCATAAAGATGCAAAAAGGCATGTCATCATCTGTTTTGTAAATATTCACATCGAAGAGTTTGACTTGAAAAAGAAGACTGAAACTTTTTAACCCATCATAACTCAACATGTACACCAAGTGTGTGGAGTTTATTAGCTGTAGTACATTTTGTGAAGATTATATTATGTGTTTGATACATCATTTTAATACATTAGGATCTACTCCAAGGCTGTTGAATTTGATCACATTGGACATAGTTAGGTGGATCTATGTGTGCTTTCACAAGCCAACATTTTGTCTATTTTAATCAAACTCTGATGCAAACAACCGGTCCGAGATAATTTCCATCTTAACCAAAATGCAGGCTGCCTGTGTGGGTATTTGTTGAGATGGACACAGATACATGACAGGAGTGGGAGAGGATTGCTGTGACTTCTGCAGAATTTGGTGTTTAATCGACATCTGGACCGAAATGAACATACAGAAAATGCTGCATAAAGTACACAAAAATAGTGGCATTTATAGTTATTCAAGATAAACTGGGGGAGAAGGGATTCATGCACACAGTTGATCAGTGCAGAGTCAAAGAAAACACTTCGACAGCAAGTCTGTGTTTCCCTGCATAGAAGTGGCAGTGCTTGAGAAGTAAAAGACAAATTTGCTTCATCGCAGACGCCTCTCAGCAAATTTTTAAACAATTAAAAATGTTCAAATTTAGTCCGAAAGCACCATAAAAGCCTTTAAATGCATGAAGAATACTTCTATTCTCACTGTAATTATGTAAAATCTGTTCCTGTTTAGACAGCTGACTTTTTGAAATTAAAAAAAAAAAAAAATTTCAATCTACGTATTCCCTATATAAAGAAAGATGATAGTAGGGCAGAATCAACTGTACAATATAATCCAAAATCCACATTAAGCCTTACCAAAAGCAGCCAAATTAGGGTCCTTTTTGCTCTTCACCAAAGAGGCTGGAGGGTTGATCCACACCACAGTAGAATGTAATAAAAGATCCCCCATCGAGAGGTCAGCCACCTGAGATACACATAAGTAATAAAACAGGTCGTAAAATATCAATTCAAGGTATTTGATCTTTTGGATTAACGCTGGAATAAAATGAGCATCATCATGTTCACCTCTTTTTTATCTGCGGTCTGATCATTGATGAGCTGGTCGAAAACAGCTCCGTACTCCTCATGAAGCTTCTGCATCTCATTGATGTGACTCGCAACTTTGTTCATGGCCTTCATTGCAACTGAAAAATCATAATTACCAGAGTTTCACAGCAGTTTAGTGTTACATCAAAAAGAGTATGTGAATAATAAATAAAGAACAGCAGCTTACCGTCCAGGTGGTAGTGTTCCTCACTGTCGGGGTCAGTGAGGGAGTAGAGCTCCCTGAGCAGCAACGGGTACTTCAGGACCCTCTGGATGGGTTTGATCAGGTAAGACTCCAGAGTGGATGAATGTTGCTGTCTGGGGTTTCTCTCTGCCAGAAAAGCCTTGAAATCTGGGTCGGTCTTTGCTGGAGGAACAGAAACATGAGCATTTGTTCATTTTGTACATTGAGCAAAACCAATATAGACAACTGCATCTAAAAGATAACTAAGATAGCTACTAAAGTGTCTGTCAGGACGACCGATGCAGTAAATGCAGATGACTCACGCTGTCTGTCTGTATGCCCATACTAGTTGCAGCTCGCCCTCTGTACTGCAGGGCGTGTGAATAAAACAACATGCTTCCTGTACTATAATAGCCCCTCAGCTATCACACGCCACTGATGGCACAGAGCAATAAGCTACTGTTCAACCATCAGAGGAGCATGTGGCAGCTCTGTACTTGATGCCAGTCAACGTGGGCAAGATTTTACCTTTAGCCAGGACTTTTGGGACCTTGGTATGGCTGGCACAGAAGGCGCTGTAGATCTTGAAGCGATCAGCATAATACAGAAATGAACCACCCAAGGAGAATAGCACTTTCTGTGGAAACAAACAGGCATGTCATGGTATCACAATAGAATAGAAATATCTTTGCTCTTAAATCAAGGCTGCACTATAGTAGATTGGAATTATTATTATTTTTTTTTTACATTTAAGCAAATGTTTGACCCCTGCAGACTCAAAGTGAGTGTTTAGGAGCAGTTAGAGGACATGTAAGTCAGGGCAAACATGTCTGTACACTGCAACACTTTTCACATATGATGAATTACCCAAATAAGGCTAAATTCAGTCACTTTAATAGCCCATTAACTGGGACGATTATTGTCTTTTGTTCCCCCATGGCTGGGTTGTACATCTCTGGATCACCAGTCACATGACTGGTCACCGCAGCGTCACGTTGCATTTCTCCAAAAGATGATCCTGTTTCTATTTTTCCGCTGCAGGCCGCTGCATTTTTTTGGCAGCCGCTGCAGCCGAAACACACTACCACTATTCACAATGAATGGGAGGACTTGAATTTTTGTTGCACTGCCAGATCTGGTGTGAATGCAGCCTGAGAGTCAGTTCTTAACAGCAGCCACCTAGTGAAGTAACCTGAACGCGTGAGAAAATTAATTAGATAGTTAAACACTGAATGATGCACATGATAACCGTCCCTCACCTTAAACTGCTCCACCCTTTCCAGTCTGTCCAGATCTGGCACCAGTCTGATCCCATCCTCCAGTGTCCGGAGAAACTCCAGCTGGAACTCCACCATCTCCCCGAGGTTACCGAACAAAACGTCCAGCTACAACACACGCAGAGCATCATTCTGCCACACTGCTACCAACTTTGTTGTGGTGATGTGCATCTACAATTCATATACAGTTTTTTTTTTTATTCTTGGATTATACAGATCAGGTAGAAAGTACCTCATCCTGTGTGAGAAAGCTCTCTTTCTGCAAAGGTGTCAAGTAGCACTCTATTAGGCAGCTCAGGTCCTGAAACGAACAAGGAATAAGAACAAGATGAGTGTGATCTGATTTTCATGGAGGAATGGGGAAGGGCATGCGTGGGTGTCTATTAAAGTGAAGGTTGTTTAATGTGGAGTCATTACTGAGGATTTTAAATAACGGAAAGAAATCAACTCTCACAGGTATGAACATAACCCACCATTACAAGTTGTGCATGCCTATTACAATAATTCTGACACTCCTAACAACAACTGTAGCTTAGTTTTACCAGAACAGTATGAGACTGTGCGTCCATTATTGTCAAACAGATACAGATATGACTCACTACGTATCAATTTGTGTGGTAAAGATTGTCTTAAACGCTTAGGTAGAGCTTTTACTGACTTTGACGTAAGTCTTCTCTGTCTCCACCAGTTCATTGATGACCTTGCGGAGTTTGTCTGCGTGGGAGAGTAGTCTCTGTGTGGCGGTGCCTGCTGTGGGCGGTAAAGCTGACACAGGGCTTGGGGAGAGGGATGAGGAGGACGACGATGAGGAGGATGACATAGGGCATTCCAAGGGATTCATGTCATGGAGACTGCGGCAGAAAGCAGTGACTTGCTCCGTGCTCTGTACAGAAAGAGACCAAGGACATGTTATAGTCTACACATTTCTTTTAATTTCATTTTATGTCAGAGAAGACTGCTATTAGAGTATTTTCGAAAAGGTATGTTCTCCTGCGAGCTACTATAAGAGGAGAGGGAAATATTGCAGAAGCAAAAAACAACAACAAACAGTCATGCACTGGATGCAGATTTGCGTAGTGTAAAAAACAAATAATGTCCATACACAGATACATACAAACTGGGAAATATGAACACCAATAAAACATACAGTCTTGCAAAACCTGCCAAAACAACACCCACATACATCCCTAATATCAAAAATACCAAGCATGAGCAGACCTGCCAGGTTTAACTGGTACAGTAGTTGAACTAATGTTTAAAACAAAATAGGCAGCTCTTCCTCTCTGCCCCTCTCTAGTTCTGCAGACCAATATTACTTGATATTGCTGCTTCTCTTAAAACTAAACAGTCATGCATCATCATCCGTGCTGATATGCAACAACAGTTTATGAATGACAAACTGGAACCCACGCAAAAGCATAAATGGTTGGGATCAAGAGGTTCTGTCCACATCTAACGGTTTCTTTCATAGTCCCAAGGCTGTGAAGGTGAATGCAGCAGTGTGCAGGCACCGGAGACAGAAGACAAGGGAGAAATTGACAAAGGAGCGTCATCAGAGGATGGATGTGTAAAGGCAAATCTGATATTTAATGTGAGTAATACAGCAATACTTATTCCTACAATAGCAAACACGACTATTAATCTTTCTATCATCTGCAAATACAACCTTATCATTTACTTCCTATGATCACATATATTCCTCTATCTGTGGATTCATATCAAACATTCGTGAATCGGTGGTTTCGTGGGATTGTTTGCGAGGTCAGGTCCAGGCAGGCTGTTTCTAGGTCTGTTGAGAAATGAAAGAGATGTACATCTTTTCATCGTCTCCACTCAGCCAGGACCAGCAGATTAAAGAGACAATTAGAAAAAGGAATCACCTTGAAATGTGGGAGAATGAATGATTCAGCCCACACACTGAACACTAATTGAGAAGGATTCATACTGCATGTCTCATTTTATGTAATTCCTGACCAACACTACACGCCTAATTCTCGCCTTAAATAACTCCCCCTAATTGTGCTTTCATAAAAGAAACCTTTAAAGGTACAGTATGTAGGATTTGGAGAATCTGGTGGTGGGTTGCAGATCTCCGCTCACTCCTCCCTTTACAAGACTGCAGCAACGTGAGCCGCCGTGTGCAAAACCGTGGTAATGTGGTTCTCCTCACTCAGAGGTCATCCTTACCATAATAACACCACTGTAAGACTACGGTCTTACACTCTGCAGCTCAAGTTTCTGAAGTTTCACAAGTCTCAGAGAACTACAGTGGCCTTCAAGTAGATTAAAAACATGAAATCTCTCTGCAGAGCCAGTGTTTGGTTTGTCTGTTGTGGGTTACTGTAAGAACATGGCGAAGCAACATAGGGGACTCCATGAAGAGGACTCGCTCCCTATGTAGATATGAAGGGCTCATTCTAAGCTAACGAAAACGCAATGATTCTGTTTCAGCTGATCATACACTAATGAAAAGATAGTCATGAATATTATAGTCAATTTCTCCTAAAAGATCCCCCAAAATGTTACACATTTTTCCTTAAAAGAAATGAGAAGCTGTGATTTTGTGGGATATTTAGTAAGCATTTGCTTTGTGAGACATTTAAGACTGAAACAAACACAATGAAACCACCACACACTAGCAAAACGAGATGCAGCAAGTCACTGAAGTGGATGCAGGTGATACAAGCTGAAATCTCTAACTGTAGAAAACACAAAACAGAGGCAGTGTGATTTTTAGCCATGGTTTAGTTTGATGGGATTAATGACTCTAATTCAACCCAACAGTCATCAGTGTTGTTATTATTATTATAGAGGTACTTTTTCAAATGTATGCCACACAAACATCCCTCATCTGTGTGGGGTCAGTGGCTGTTTATTGTGGTAATCTGTGACAACACACTGCGCCTGCTGCTTGTGTGTTCCTACGGACTGATTTACAGACAGCTGGTCAGCTGGTGGGACACAGCTTGTCTTTGCCAATTCCACGGCTTGTCTCCTGTTGGGCTGCAGCGATGACAAACAAAATTTTCCATTGTGGTATTCAAACCAGTTTCGCAACATTGTGTGCGCACGCGCACACACAGATACTGAGATTCCTCCCATAGAGTCAAGATGAGCTCCTTCAGCCACTAGAAGGAAACCACACAGGACTGCACTATTAATCGAATATTAATCGCAATCATGATTTTAGCTTCCCACAACTAACTGAACATGATCGCATGCGATACTGACTTAAAATGTGCATTTTGCTCATAGAAAACTCTGCTGCGTATCAAATCAAGCTCTTCCTAAACAGCCAGCCACCTGGTAATCGAGATGTTTTGGCATCACTTTTGGGTATAGATATTATCTATACAACCAATGTGTTTCTGATTAAATTAAGAGCATAAAACTGTTTATACAGCTCTTAATGTTGCTGATTTTACTAAAATAAATAAATAATTGCAATATCAATATTGATCAAAATAATCAGGACTATTAGGCCGTAATTGTGCAGCCCTACACACAATAAACCAAAAGTATGCAATGCAAGTAAACGAATACATCCTATCATCATAGCTGATTAAATCCTCACTGACATCCAAGACATTAATGCTGCATTATGAGCATCACTCACAGGTTAGTCATGTTAGTAGCTGCATTGCTGACAACTCAAAACTCCTCCTTAAACAGACGCACAATGTATTATTGATGGTGTGGTTAATATTTAAATGTTAAACGAACTTTGGGGGTATTTTGCAGAAAAAAGGAAACTGATGCAGGGATCAATGTGCAAACAGAAACACTGTGATCGTGCCTACAGTACGAAGGTCTGTACACACAAAAACAGCAGTGACACTGACAGTGTTGCCACTCGAGGTCTTGCCCTTGACAGCCAAGTGGCAGATGGAGCAGCGACAGAGACGGATGACAGCGGGAGATGGAGATCAAGGGTGCATAATTCTTTACCATCACCACTAATTAAGAGGATAAGTGTCTATGCACAACTTTATACTCAGCGACTTATTTCTAAATGGGTACCATAAACATGATTTCGAAAGGATTCAAGATTAGCAATGCTCAGATATCTTTAATTGCATTGTTCATCTCTAAACAATTGACCCCAGTTGATATTTTTGCAAGACTTGCAGCACAGTGATGCTTTGGCAAAATGAATAATAATTTACTCAAGTCACAATGTGTGATCAGTCATAAATCTTCCATTAAGTGTTAGAATGGGTTGCTCTGCTAGAGAGTGAACCACTAACCTTGGCACCATCACATAATCACACTGACCTCTGCAGGATCACATCCACACATACATACGGCTCACCAGCTGTAACATATCATAGATGGATTCGGTCGAGCGCCTGGTGTTCCTGCTCCTCCTAAAGGCTGACATGCTGGCAGGTCAAACTGAGGTCAACAAGAAGTCAGATGTCCGTTTCTGAGCATCCAGGTAGCTTCCATTCCTCCCCCCACGCCACTCAGTGCCAGACGAGTTTGTTTTTACAGTATCTTCCTCCAAAATGTACGACCAATACGCCGGGCAGAATGTCTGGATCTTCAATCAGCAAAAGTGTAAAAGTAAACACCTGCTATTCAACACTCGCGCCACTCTGCGAAAACACTACTGCTGGTAAAATCATTACCGTCGCAGCTGGGCAAATAGGTCAAAACACAGATCGCAAAAAACAACAGCACTCTCATGTCACCTTATCCTAAAGAGTCTATCCAATCAGAGTCTCTCTGCCTCAATCCCCCGACTGCCTCTGCATGTTCCCCGGTCATCTACCCGTTTCCACTCCCTCTTCGTCTCTGTCCTTGTTGACTATCTCACTTCTGTCCAGGTGTTTGAGAGCAGCAGCAGCAACGGGGAATACAACATTAAATAACAAGATCAAACATCACATCCTCACCAGATATGGAAGAAAAGAGGGGAGGAGGAAAGAGGGAGGAGAGAAGGGGAGGCGAGGAAGCAGTGGGTGGTGAGAGCCAAACAGGAATACAGGAACAGCACACAATGACAACATTTATCTCTCTCTCTTCTATCACTACACTTGAGGAAATACAGCAGGTAAATATTATGTATGAGTTTCCTCTCATGTCTCAAAACGAGTCTCTGAAATTCCCCCAAGCATCAACTCCAGCAAGCAAGATTATACGATCGAAAGTAACAAATCTGGACACCAATTTGAAACAAAAACATACCCAGCACAATAAGAAATGACCTGACGCACTCAGCATCTCCTCCTGGTAGTCAAAGCAGCTTGAAGTATATCCTACAAATGATATTTGCTCAAGGTCTGACTGGAACTTCAAGTTCTTACACTGTAATTGCTTCCATCTAAAGCCAGAAATTCACTTTCCAGCACAACCCTATTCAATCCAAGGATGGCTCACCATACCACACCTGCTACACACTTGTCTTTCCTGAGAAACAAGAGTTACATAATACTTGCAGGAAGATGACCGGTCTTTACAGTCCAGACAGGGGAGATAGGAAAAGAATGTAAAGGCTGTTCAATATGAGGGGAAAGGTTAATGATTTTCTTCACTAAAGCAAGACTGATATTTCCACAAGTGTGTGATCACAGTCTCACGTTGAAATAGAAGATCTTTGCTGTCTAAACTTCAAGAAAGATACCTAGCCTTTAGTCCAATGCAAATGTGGTTTTAATGACGTACGTCAAGTCTGATAAAAAAGGATCAATAAATGAACACACACACAGACCTACACACATGCAGCACACAGCACTTTGGTGTCAGACACGTGAAAAACACAACAGCTAAGCAGATATAAACAAAACTGTTCAGACGCAGGTAAATTAAGAGAGCCCCCCTCCCGGCAGAAATACCTTTTCTCTAGTGAGTCCAACACATGCATTTCCTAACCATTTCCAGCAGAGACGAATCTTTTTACCCTTTTACAAAAATGTACTATATCCCAGACCCGCCCTTCAGAACAGAGAGACAGCATGAGGGAGGAGTGTGGAGGCAAGCACAAACCTGCTCTCACACCCGTCAGCTGAAACCATGTACGGCCAGAGTCAGGATAAACAGAGATTACACAGATCCACATAACCTAGCATACAGAAACACACACTAGGTGTACTGTTTCTCGACATGCAGTGTTACACACACGTAGGAGTAAATATACATTTTGATGGCATGTACTCAAGAGCAGGCATGTACTTGTCAATGTCAGTGAGGACAGAGAGGGGGAGGGGGGAGTCTTGAAGTTCAGTTTGATCTGAAATCAGTGAAACATGCAAATCCATAAATCCCCACAAGGAATGATGGGATATACGGCATGACAGAGAAGAGAGAGAGAGAGAGAGAGAGAGAGAGAGAGAGAGAGAGAGAGAGAGAGAGAGAGAGAGAGAGAGAGAGACTTTAATCATTTAATCTGAAGTGAAAGGACGATTATGTTGTGACACGAGTTTTCACAAATCTATGCATGAACATTTAGACATTGAGGCAGTGCATTTGCAGACTGAAAGCTTCCTCCTTCAACTCAGGGAAGTTATGAGGGTGACATAAATTCATAGAAATTTTTTTTAATCTTTTTTTTTTAAATCTAGCATGAGAAAATTCAGTTTTTCCACATTTAAAGTAATCTAAATGTAGGCGATAGTATCATATATTACACACACAATGAACACAATCTCTAAATGGATGAATGCTGAAATATTCCACTCAATACTGGTGATCATACTTGACTGATTTTGAATCAGGTTTGGTTGCATGCAGAAGCATTACTGTTGTGTTATGACTGGCTAGAATCCAAAATCTTTTCTCTCTCCCAGAAATGATGTTACATTTGAGATCATAGTAAAGGGTAAGAAAACTGAATTTTTGTTGAATATTTTATTGATTTTACGTGACTTTTTTTTTCCCCAATAAATGTACATTTATTAAGACACAACCCTTATTTTATGAGACAACTAGCACTGTACTGCAAACTGGTGAAGTATATGAAAAGGAAAGCAGCAAAAAACTTCTGGACATTATTGATTCCTTAGAGTCCCCTTTTATTTTTATTCATCTTTTTATTAAGTTATAACTCTGTTTACACTGCGTGGTCCATTTTCTGATGATTGATTACTTGCCATATTATTGTACATTACATTACTTTAAAAAAAAAAAAAAAAAGAAAAACATTATTCTCTTGCAGGCTTCATAAAACAGCCAAGTGCTCCCTCTACTGGACGACTGTGAGATGACAGCAACAACTGGGACAAAGCTGTAAGGCCTGATTACAGGGCAGTGACAAGACGCCAGTGAAAGGACAGTGACTTTCAGACTAAAGATACTGAAGTTAAGTTTAATATACACTCACTTTAGGGACTCTGAGAAGTCAGAAATTACATTAAACAAATGCACTGCATGCATGCAAGGAGCTATTTAACCTGAATTATACCATCAGGAGTCAATCAAAACAAATCTTGATGAAAACTCTCCCCCTTACCCTTCACACACTGAATAATGCATTTCCCATATCAAATACCCCAAAGCTAAACTGATAGAGGTATGTAAATTATAACCAGCACTTGTCAGCGAGGCTGACTACACCTTGGAGAACACTAGCAATCGTCGTCATCTCTATTATCGCCAGCAATCACCGTTTTATACTCCAATTGGTTTATCATATTGTGGAGGTGGCTCTGTGCTTTGTCTAAAATAATGAACCTCCCTGTTTCCTCCGGCTAGGCAGACACTCATTTATCTCCACTAAATGATGTGAAACACTGTGGAGAATGAAGTAATTAGAATGTGGGGATAATTAAAATTGTCCCACTTTGCCTCTTTTTCCTCCGTCTTGCCACCATGTGACCGCAGGCGGTGGGTGAAATGAGGTAAGACGCAATCTTCAGCACTTTGGAGGCTTTCCAAACAGGAGAGTGGGGAAACAAAACCATGTTCAACATGAGTAAAAAAAAAAAAGAAAAAAAAAAAAGGGCATCCCAAATTTAAGAACATAAATAACATGTTTTTTGGAAGTTCCCAGGGATTTTGTGGTAAGTTTGTATTGACAGCAGGAAGCGTCCAAGTGCCTCAGGCTCAGGTCAGGGCCCACAAGGGAGCCGAGCTGTTTGAAAGCCTCATGCTGTTTATGGTAAGGAGCAGCAGGGGGTTAGTGAGGAGGAGGAGGGTAAACAAGGACAGGAAGTTACAAGGAAACTGGAAGGACAGGAAAAAAAGAAAGAGCGTTCAGAACAAAGATAATGAGACAGCAGCATGATCAGAAAGGACAAACACTGAGCTGTCGTGTCTGATGCAGGACACGGTCACATTGTTGCTCTCAATAATAGGGACAAAATATACGACAATAAATGAAGTAGCCAAGGATAAAGAAAGGTAAAGCAAAGGGAGGATGAAAAAATGAGGCCAGACAGCAGATGGAAATTAGGAGAGAAACAAGACAGCACACATAAGGCTGGAGCAGGAGGTGAAAGACTGGGAGGTGAGATTTCCAGCGCTCTGTTCTGATTTACTGGTTTTCCCTGAATTTCCCTGCTTGCAGGGTTTAGTTTTTCCTTCTGCATTTATGTGGAACAGCATCTGATAATAAACCAACAAGCACCTGACTAAGCATTAAACACCAAGGGACAATATTACACACAATGGGAAAGCAATATTCTCGTCTCGAGCCTTCATTATTGTGTCTCCAAAGAGATTACATCGCTTCACACGAGGGATCTAGTGGAATAACACATCGTCAACCAGCCTAGTGGTTGATGAACAAACATACTGTATTCATTTTGTGCTGACTGAAGTCTTGAAGCCTGATTTTACTTCCCAGATATACAATTTTATGTGATTTATTTTTATTAAGTGTATTGTACTTATTTTGATTTTATTTTGATTTTTTCGTTAAATTAGTTTCATTTTTTTGTATTTTACTTTTGATTTTTTTTATTAAATGAAAGTATTTACTTACTTCATATCATTTTAATCAAATTTAATTTCTTAAAAATTAGGGTGAATTTGGATATAGATATATAAATTCTCCCTCCTTTAATGGTGATGAGATGCTACAATGAGTTTCCTCACTGCATAAAACAACATACAGCTACTCCAACACTGGCAACATTACATAATCTTTTAAAAATTAAAATTATTAAACTGCACACCACCCAAAAAGGTTTATATAAAGACTGCATGCTGTATTTTTTGTTTTCTACCATTTCCCTTGTTAGAATAGATTTGAATGGATTTCTTCTTGCATGTCGAAACACTGAGCTTAGAATAGCAAAATCTTTTAAATGTTAATTAGGAGCTGTGCAGAGGTTCAAACTGTTGTAAAGTTTAACAAGTTCAGAACTGCTTGATGTTTCCCCCCGCTTGTCCCTATCCAGCCATCCTAACAACCCTATCCATCGCTATTTCTCTCATCTTTGCAAACGTAACTTCCAATGAATAATGGCACATTGGAGTCACAGAACCACCACTGTCCATCGGGTCTGACCTCACCAATTAGTTCGCCCTCGAGACTGAAGCTCACTGACACAAATCCAAGAGAGAACACAGCGCTGTCCCTTCCCTTTCCTCATCTTTTGTTCATGTCTGGGCTATCGGCAGAGAGCTACAAAAAAATAAAAATGTTTCCGGTGGTTACTGGTTATCAGACATTGCCATGGTAATGGGAGTGACAACCGTATCCAAGGGAGACTGAGACTGGCTGGCACACGGTGTGTCCCGGCAATCACTGCGCCGACCCTGATCAGACCAGACATGATCTTAATTAGACAGTGATGCTTTTTCACTCACCTGTCTGTCTCCATCTCTGTGCTCCAGAGCACACACACATCCAGTAGTGGACACATCTGTTCATGTGCTAGGCCTAACACACTGGCTATTCAGCACACTACAGAGTAGTCATGCAATACATTGTCAGCACCGTATAAAAACTAATTTGTTATTTATGTAGGAATATGAATACAGTATGTTAAAGTGTAAATTGTAAACAGATTTACTGCATGAATTAATCATCAGGTTGGGTTTGAATATACAAAGAAGCTACTTCAAAGCAGTTATGACTGTGTGAAATATGGTGTAATGGCTGTGTGTGCATATCTTACACACTTGTTTCTTGTCTCAGATCTTTCTGTCCTTTTGTGTAAAAGGTCACAAGTATCACATGAGAAAAAGCCTCTGAACATATTCCAGCTTTCTGACTACATGCTACACACACAAAAAAAAATCTGAGTCGAGTGAAGAAATATTTAGGATAAGTCCTGCCAGACGTTTCTTGTATAATAATAAACACATGGGCCCTCAAACGTACAACTTGAATGTGTTGGATTGTTGGTCGGTGATATCAGTGTTTTCTTTTTCTGTCTGACAGATCTGAGATCAGAAACACGGTGATATGAACCACACTGCTGCTGAAGCAAAACAACAACTCAGCAGGCTGAATGATGGCAGCTAATCAGCCACTTCAAACACCAGTATTGATCCACAGGTCACACACAAAGACACACTGATACCAAAACTACTGTTCTTTGTCTGCAACAGCACATCTGGGTGTGCATGTTACTCCATCCTTTGTCAAACTTCACTGTTAATCCCTTGCTGTACTGCATGTACAGTAAGTGTCTGTGTATGTTTGTCTTACATATCATAGTTGTGTCTTTGCATGCCTTATTCTACCTTCTGTCCAGTCCCCATGCAGGTTTTGTCTTCCTGACGATCCCCGGGACTCTGCGGGGTCGGCCGAGATTCTTCCTCTAAACTCACATCTGGGTTCTCCGCTGTCAAACCTGACACCTCGTCCAGGATGTCCTCTACAGATGGAGACAAAAGGACAAAGTGTAGGCATACACTGTGTGTACTTAAAGATCGGGAACTTCTCCCTAACGCTCAGTTTGTGTAAAATTCACATCTCAACCTGTTCTTTTGCATTTCATTCTCTACACTTCCTTTAATGGTGTTAAAGAGAAATCCAAGTGTCTGGGTATCCTTTTGGGTTCATGCACGGTACACTTGTGTTATGAAAAATCTGGTAATCTGTAAGTAGGTTATACCTAAGTTATGGTGATAATGGTAATACAAACATCTCTATAACCCTTAATGTTTCTTATTATGATATGACTGTATCGTCGCTATTATTCCATCTGTAAATTTCCAGTTTATTCCTTCTGTGCTGCAGGCCTCTTGTGTACACCCGTCTCCTCTTAAGCATGATATCATCGATAACCTCCATCTGGGTGCTGAAGTGTTTTTACTCTCTGTCTGACCCTTTGCGTATGGCGTAACTTACACAATGACAGCTCTGCACTGCTGAAGGATTCATATTAATATTCATGATGCTCAGAGTCCCTGTATAAACAATGCCAGCTTGTCAGCCTGTGCACTGCAAGCCCCAGTTTATAAAAGGAATACAAATGCCGCCCTTGCACGGATAAAAAGAGCAGGTCAGAGGAAAGCTGCCGGCTGCCTGCAGGTTGGTTATCAGACAGCATCTATGCATAATTAGCAGATCGCCCTATTCACCCTCTGCTTAAAAAAAATACCACCATCTGCATTTTCCCTTTTTAACCACTACACAAAGTTGGGGGCTTAGAGGATGTCTGACAAGATGCATGAATTGGTTTTGTTTCCTTTTTTAAAGATTCCACTGATCAAACCATCTTTCTAACAGTGTCAAGTGTGATTGGACTGATTCCTGTGACACCAAAAGGTCAAAGCTGAAGGTCAAGTTTTCACTCCTGAAAAAAGTAAAAGCACTCACATCCAGTAAAAAAAAAAAAAAAAAAAAAAAAAATACTAGGTGCTGGACAAAAATAAATTAACAGAGTCTGCACACTAGATAATGCTCCCATGAACATTTAATTGGTTACCACCGGTGACGTTTCGATCATCTACCTCGTCTTCACACTGGATGGATGCTGTCTGACTTCAAGTTTCCACACAACCTTCTCACTTTTAACTGATTTGATGGCCCTCAGCAAACTGAAGTTAAAATTTGAAACTGAAAAGCAAGCTCACTATACAGTATTTGTCACTAGAGGACACTGTTTGTATACATCATTGAATGAAACTTGCCATTGTTCAAAACCCAAATAATGACAACAATGTATCCCATGCATCAACAACAGGAAGCTTTACCTTGGCTCTGGGAGAAGATGTCCGTGGCTTGATCTTGCTCCCCATCGGAGCGCCTTGGGGGAAGGGAGCACAGCATCTGAGGGTCCAGCTGGGGCAGGGTGCTGACGCTCAAGGTCAACGCTTGGTTTACAAACGCAGCCCTCATGTCGTCCATTTGGAGGGCAGATGCAGGTTTACCATTCAGCAGCAGAATCTCATCCCCTGCTTTCAAACCTGGTGGAGAATAAAAGGACAAAACAAATAAAGAAACTTTGCAGCTTACACAGGTGGCTCCTTTAAAGTGGTGAGAAATACACTGCAACAGAACAGGCTGACAGCCATAAAAGCAACGCACAGTAAGTGAGAGGATTGTTTGTCAACAACAAAGCACCATCCAACACAGTAGCTTGCCATCAACTCAGGAGTGCTAATGCGTACAAATGATCTACACAAACAAGACTTAATACTCCTTAACAGCAGTTTTGAGGCTAATCGGACATGTTGGGGCTCTAATATCTTCCACTATATAAAAAATGCATCCCTCTATGCATGTTTGCTTGAGGCTCATCTAACAAGACTGGATGGCTTTAAGAAGGAGGCCTGTCTATTCCTGTCCTCACATATATATGTCATCACATATATCATTTATGTGGTACTATATATGAAAATTAATTCACAGCCTTCACTGGAGCACAGCCTCAGTCTGAGGCTTTCTCTCTTGTCCCTCCCCTCAACCACCTGTGCCAGGCTCAGCTAATTGAGAATTAGCTCTCAATCAGCTGACCAATTAGCAGACAACCTCCCCCAATAAACCTGATTGGCTGTGACAGCTGTTTAGGAGATGTGACAACAATCTCACCTGCCCTCACTGCAGAGTTAACTAAGACAAAGGGTTTTGTTCCTGTTGACACAGTCTATTCTTTCTTCAGTATCATTTTGTATTGTCGACTGTAATAGACACAGCAGGCATTCTGTTATATATATATGCACTGAATGCTACAGACGCATGCATGCACACACACGCACAGTTACACATACAGACACAAATTGCACACATTTAGCCCTAAGTTATGACCTAGTTGTCTGGGATGTGAAATGTCAGCTGTAGCAGAGTCTTTATTGGACAGAGAGAGATAACCCCTCTGGCCATATACTGCTGAGTGTGTACTGTATGTGTGCTTGGCTGTGTGTGTGCTTCTGTAGGGGGAGGGAGAGCAGGAATTACAGTGAGAGACAGAGAAAGAGAAAAGACCCTTTGGGGCTCCTTGTCCAGTGATGGCCTGGTTTCTGCATATAGCCTGCAGAAATTGAAGCGTGATTTCTTTCACTCCTCATTCATCCTCCTCACTCTTAGTAAAGCACACACACAGACCTACTTATGTTGTGCCTGACATACTTTATTCTGTGATTCAGCAAAATATAGTGTAATCTTCCAAGAAAAAGATGCATTGTGTTGTCTGGATGCCACAAGCTTTTTCTATCTCTACTCTAGCCGTGTCCTCTGGCTGCTGGCAGCCTGCTAAGCTAGCAGCTTTTTAGATTGGTAATGCACTGGAGGACACAATCTCACACTTGAGTAACCTTGGTCTGACCCCGGGGCACAATAGAAGGGAATGTTATTTTCTATACATTATTAGTGTATCTACAGAGCGGCCGTGTGTTTCTGAAACCCATTAGGTCCCTACGGCTTCGTTAACAGACAGGGACCCGGCTGCTCAAACAGCACTCAAATGCAGACAAAGGAATGCTGTTTTTTTTTTTCTTTCCTCTCAAGAAGGAGAAGAAAGCCACAGATTCATAGCTCATATGCAATCTTTTTACTTCATGGATCAAGGTTTTGGCAGATGCCTTTTTCAGGATGAAAGCCAGTAATCATCAGACTGACAAATATAGCGTATAGGGCAGGTGATTCAAGTCTTTTTTGACGTATTGATGCAAGCACCCAGATGTTTTCCTGTTGTGTAGTTGCTGGTTCATATCATGTGGACATACTGATATTGGAGGCCTATCTTGGCTGTGAATAATGGAGGATGGAACCTAGCAAAATAAAAAATCATTTAGTCATTTACTTATTTATTTTTATTTTGGCAGGTTCCATAGTGAATGACCTCCATTTCTAAGATGATGCTGATTGCCTTGTAAATCCTGAAAAGGGCAAGATATGCCATGATGTTGATCCATATAACCTAAAATAAAAAGACTGCATGAATAATGAGCGTATAGCTTTCCCCTCTTCCCTTTGACGTTTACCTGCGAGCCAACACGTTTCAGGACAACATGTTCTCTTTGTTCAACTCTTCTCTGTTCTGTCCTACAAGCCACCAGGCTCCTCTCTCAAACAAAACAGATTTAGCTATGCTGGCTCAGTAGCTGCTGCGATGCAGTCACACACAGCTGCACTGATAAGACGTCATGTGGGATCAGGTGTTTCTCAGGTCAGGTGTTTGGGTGTTGAATGTGCAATGTCAACTCAAGAGAGAAAATATGTACCCAGCTTTCACATACGCTTTACATAACCTCTGTTATTACTGCACTCAGATTCAAGTATGCTATTTCTCCGGGATTTTTGTTTTGTTTGTCTTAACATCATCAAAATGCACAGAACAACACACTTCATGTTTGTCATAAAAAAAGAAATATGTACCTTTAGCTGAGGCCAGTCCTTCTGCTTTAACTTCAGTAATATGTAGCTGCTGCGTCCCGTCCTCATCTATAACTGCTACAGAAAAACCTATAGACAGATAATAAGACAGAGAGATTCAGTCATTAATTCTTTTAGTTCTCTGAAAAATCTCAATTTGACAGTGTGCACTGCTGCCTCATAACTACCGAGTGATTAGATCCACTTAAGACCAGTGCACTCACACTGGGTCATCCCCCTTCAGTCACTGACAGAGCATGACTCAATGAAGTCTATTACAAAATCAATTTGATGCAGAATTTCAGAGCATGACTGGAAAGGGTTCAAAAAGGGGTATTGTCAGAGACATACCATATCCGATGGTGCAGGACTCTGCTTTGTCAAACCGGATCACCTTGGTGGCTTTGGGGCAAACCTCAATTTCTTTGTAGAGCTACAAACACAAGGAAATCACATTTAATTGGCAAAAAAAATTCTAAGGATAGTAGTGTTGTTGGATGGAGAAGGTCAAGTTCATGTTATCACTCTTATTAAAGAAAGGAGAGATTCATGTATTATTCAGGCTCCTTAACAGAGCAATCGCATGTGAAGGTTTTGGGGTCAAAATCCAGGTCAGGTCTGAGAAGTGAGTGGGTGCTCAGACAAGGGCTCGACCTCACAGCGGGCGAAGAGCATAGACACAGCTGTGTGTATGAAGCAACAGACAGGGACAGAAGTCTGCAGTGTGTAATACGCTCTGCTGTGAAGAAATAATAATATAATATCATAGACTAAGGATGAAAGAGGGTGAAATGAGTCACTGATCAAAGCCAGGAGATAAAAGACCTCTTTAGGAAAAAGAGCAAGTTATACAATGACTTTGCTCTGAGACAGAGTTCAGTGTATCACCTACAAAGCGCCGTCGCAAAGAGAATTCATTTTGGGGTTTTGCAGCGGGTGAATAATGTAGAGGTGAGGTCTTTTACAATGAGACTGATTGTTTATATGAATAATAGTACACATAATTCACTCGCAATACTATTTTGCATAATTTATAGCATATGCAATGGCACTTCTTTTGCATCCTGGGAATTTTGTATGCATTGCAAATGAAATCTGTCAACCAAGTCATAAAACATGCACAAGCTTGTATCCAGATCCGCCTAGAATGAAACAAAAATTAATTAGTAATAAGGTGAAGACCCCAGAATCCACATAGGACATTGTGTCTCAGCTGAGACTGTAATACAAAAAAAATGAAAACTTTAAATTAACATAGTGAAATGACTGTACTCCATAGACTTGTTTTGGGTGTTGTTGTGAAGTATTGCATTTTCATGGTTCATTATGTGACTCCAAAATCATGATATTCATTTAGTGACATCATAAGTTTACCACAGTGCTTCTATGCCTACCTTTTCCTGCAAAAGGTATTACAGTTTTTGCCCTTATTTAGAAAAATACGATATTCCTACTAATCTGTTTACTGGACTAATGAAAATGAATATTCCACTAATTTTGCTGTTTACAGGCAGCTGTCAAAATAAGATTTTTTCAAAGCTTTACATTGGTGGCAGACTTGTTCGACCGTGCAAACACACACACTCCCTCTTTCATTTATTCAACCACCTTTGTTAAAAGGTCAGCGTTGTGATAACTGTGCATAATCATACAGTGGTTGATATCAAAGTGTTTCTCCTTCCGTCCAAAAATGTGGGCTTTTCTTTAGGGCATGCATCTCTGCCCCAGCCTTGCAAACTGTTAGCTGGCTAAGTGGTTTAAGTACAACACACAGAGCTGGCTGTAAACAGGCAAGAGGCTGCGTGTCACGAGCTGTGGTAAAACTTCTAGTTGAGATGCATAATTCTGAATGTGCTGCATATATGTCCAAAGAATGCTCCAAAAACCTGATGTGCATGTACACGTAGTCAGTGTCTGTTTCCTCACCAGATCAGAGATGTCTTCTTCAAGTTTGGGAACATAAAAGAGCATTTGGTTCTCGATCCATATCTTCAAACGCAGGTAATGGCTGGAGGGGTCTAATTTATGGGTCTGGAGGCAACAAGACAGGAAGGCAATGAAGAAAAAACAGATTTAAGTGGAGGAAATTCCTAAAACAGGCAATTATAACCAACATATTCATTCTTCTTTCCAAAATAAGACATAATAGACATAATCACTCTACTTGTGGTTTATTCTCCCTGCGATTTGAAGCCAAACCTATCTTGGCTTCACATGAATAATATTTTAAACTCACCTATCAAAACATCATTCCCTGTACCATTATCACCCTCTATAGCTCATGATGACATCCCTTGTCAAAAGGACACAACATAAGGACACAACATACATGTATCCAATTATGTATATAATCCACAAATATATGCATGCATGTAACACACAGGGCCCATGAATTAGACGCTCCAGTTCCTTGTGACATGCTCATAGCATGCATGCACACAAACGCCCACGCACACACGTCAGTCAGCTTTAACGTACGTGTTTCAACACACCCGTAAGTGGAACGCATACGTATCATTAGGGATCATTATTCTAGTAGTGTGTCTCTGGCTGAGACCAATTAGGAGAGGTGGGGAAGGAGTGCAAGGAAAATTGACAAGACTGTGTGAGACAGTAATATGCAGTGTATATAGTAAGGCAAGAAAATGACAAAGAAAAGATCTGTGACACTGTCAGTCTAAGTGCACAGGTGGCAGAGTTCACTTTTCCGCCTTCCTAACAACCAGAGACAGTCTCACATCTCAGATATTCTCAGACTCAGATTTTAATTCAAGAAGACAAGAAGAATTTTTATAAAGTTGACTTTTACGTGTCATGCTTTGGTTGTCAACACACTGTAAAATGTTGAAATTTATTATCCATGTGTAACCACCACTTATGGTATTCCAATCTCCCATTATCAACAGAGCTGTGTGCAATTTTATGAGACTCATTCCTCAAGATTGCATGTGTTTGACAAACCTGTTAAAATGAATTATTTGCATGCTTAGCAGCTGTCGACAGTTAACAGTTTTGCTGGAGCATTTACGTGCGTCTTTATGTATGTATGCAGGCTGACGTGCAACAAAGCAACGAGCTACCAAAGCAAAAAGGTCACTCTAAACATTATGCACTCTGTCTCCAAAGTGCATACCGTTTGGCCTGTAATTATCACCTTTAATGTATTGTACAGCTCACACCTTTAATGCAATAAACGTTTAATGTTTTGTACAGTGTGCACTTCGACGCGTACGCTATTATTAGTAATGCCCCACCTTGCAGACAGTGCTCAGGACTTCCACCGCAGTCTCACCGGGCTGTATGATGGTGAGGACGGGCTGATTGTTCGGCAGACACACCCAAGAGGGAGTCAGGTAATCAGGAACCCAAATGTCACTGTCTACGTTTTGCTGAGGAAGACTTTTCACCGAGTCCTCTCTCTCCTTCTGAAAATACACAAACACAAACATACAGTGGGTTTATGCATCTTTGAGGAGCCTTTGTGCTCAGTGAAAAAAGAAGGTACTCCATAATAAATTCAATGTTATCATGAAAACCTTTCAGCTCTAGTTCTGCTGAGTGAAGAATGAGGATAACATATTCTATAAACCACAATTTCAATAGCTAAAATCATGCAGTAATCCTCCTAATTCACCACTATTCCCCTTCTTGTTCACAAAAATATTTGCTTTGACTGATTAAACTAATACGACAGATAGTGGTGGTGGCCTGAAAGCAGCAGGAGATCTGATTACAAAATCAAATTCATTGGTGTTGATGAGAGCCTTTTGATACGATTGTCTCCCTGCAAGGGTGTGTGTTACATATGTGTGTGCATTCTGTTCAAAGCCTGGTCTGTAACCTTTAAGCCCATCAGTCTGACCTCTGACAGTCTGTCTCCACTGCTCGTCTCTTCTATTCGACCTCACACTGTGTGTCACTGATACCTTATCTCCTCCTATCAAATAGCAGCAACCACAAACTCATTTATTCTTTCATTCCTCTATTGCACCCACTCTCGCACTAATCACTGCCTCTCCTTCTGGTGCCCCTTCCCCTCTATCTGCTCATCATCCCCCTCCCTTCCCATCTCTCATTCACGCCACACAATCTGCTGACTGTTAATAATCGGGCCCGGTGGTCCCTGTTTAAATGAACTATCTGTGTGTGCGTGTGTGTGTTTGTGCTTGAAAGTGAGACAGAGAAAGAAACAGAAGAAGCATACTATATGCAAAAGCACATTTTTGCACATGCTCACGCTCACATGCATGAAGACAATACAAACGCAGTTATAAAGAAAAACACACATTTCCACAGACAGACAACAGACCGGGGGCCGATATCTAGTACCTCCCCCAACTCCCTGAACTCCCCAGCCCTGCTCAGCACCATCTGGCTCCCCTCCTGGCCCACGTAGGATGCCACTGCTGGGGGGTGGGGGTCCTAGGCGCCGGCACACTAAACTCTCTTTCTCTCTCACTCCCTTTTTTTTTTTGCCATCAGTGGGATTCCCCAGAACAAACAGATATTTAAAGCCTATCAGATATCAACACTTGGAACTACAGTGATCTCACTGGAGATGCTCATTTCTACTGATGCAGCACTATCTTATAACCAACTGAATGTTACTTTCCTGTGCATTTCTTCACTGTCATCCCATACCCTGCCAGCTGAAGCTGGGCGTGGGTGGAAGGAAATCAATCTCCCATGGTGCCACTGGGGGCCTCTACGGCCAGAGTGGGTGAGTGCTGCAGAGTTTTCTTCCATCTACTGAGTTCAGACAGAGGCCCGTCTTCCCTCCACCCTCATCTCCACTGCCTTCTACCAGTTCTCATAAAAAATGAAGCTGGCATGCTTGTCCTTGCACAACCTATGGGTAATTGGACATTTTTCGTTACAGTTCATCTAAATTCACCACCCTGTGATAAGGTACTACTCTGGAAACCTACAATCCTGTGGTAGCCTTGGATGTTTTTCTCTCCAAAGATATAATTCATTATTTGCAATAATCTGTAAACTGTAGTCAATATGACACAAGAGCACAGATGGTGTGAAACCGCCAGGTCCTTTGGTAGCAAATGTCTGCATAATTTGTTGAAACATCAGAAAGCTAATGATCTGAACATATCGGATCAAATTTGTCTCAGAGGGATTAGCAGACAGAAATATCCCTCCAGTCGATAGCCAGTGATGCTGAAAGAGTAGGAATTGCCTGGAGCAAATGAAAAGAAATAAATGGGAATCTGTCAACACTGATCTGAGAAAACGGTAGAGAAGAAGAATCATGGTATTATTTCTGGCTATGACGCAGAGTGGTCAGTAGTGAGAAAAAGGAGAAAGCAGCAATAAACCAGGTTAGTTTAGAGGTGCAGGAGGGGAAATAGCTGCAGAAGATGAAACAGGTTGTTTATCTACTACAAATAAACTCAAGAATCACCTGATAACATTAAGGAAAGGTTCTGCAGCTTTTATAATGAAAAAAGTTTTATAATCTGCAAATTTTTCTTTTCACTCTTCAGCTAGGACGGAGGTGGATGTCTGAAAACATTAAAGCTGGAGCTTGAAAATGAAATGCTCATTGATGCAGAAGGGTGCAGGGATTTTGTGTTTCCCCCAAGATAACCCAGCAAATGAAGAACCAGAGCACCAAAAGGATCTCAGTTAAGTGAATGGAGGTGGAAAATCCAGTGATGTTGCTGGCCTCGGGGTCTTAAGAAGCCCACAATCCATTATACAAGTACAAAGGTTCATCAGATGCCCCAGTGATTTTTATGTTGACTTATGCGAGAAGCAAACAATGACAAGGAATTAGCCTACAGCTACATAAGACCTGGTTCTCTGTAGTGAATGGCAAACTAGTAAACGGAGGAGGAAGTTAGAGTTTAGCCTTAGGAGGCTTATTACTGTAGTGTATAGGCATAAATAACAGTCACCACAACGGAAATGGTGACAAGTTTGGCCCTACTTGTACTCAACTCTTACCTCTCACTTTCAAAAGCAAACATGTTGTTCAGCATTAAAACGGAGCGGGTATTAAATACACATCTAAAAATGTCAAGGAGGATGCACAATCTATTATGGTCCTTAATGTAAAGGGACTTTTGTGTTGTGCTGGTGCTTTTATCTGGTAAAGATGGCTGAGCTCTTACAGATTTCTCACTGGCAGAGTCTTCAAACATGCGCTCCAATGGCTTTCTCACCGGCTCCATCCCATCAACAAAGACCTGCAACCATGCAGAAAACAGGACATTGTGACTGCATCCAAATATATCACACACACAGCAGTTATTACATCTAAAAGTAGAAGATAATCTTAACACTGAACATTTATCCAACCTGCATCCTGCATTATGTTGTACATGTACATAAAATGTTGATCAGTAGCTGACTTGAGGCATCATCAAAGCTCAGTTTCACTAATTCTTGAGTCAAAGTTCAATACATAACCTAAAATACCACAGACTGTGAAGTCAGTTAAAAGCTTGCAGTATGGATATGTCACTATGGTAACCTGGTTGATTGAAGGATGTCCCTTGGTCTTCCTCTTCGAGGTGGTGTCCAGACCCCAGAGGGAAGAGAAACGGCTACGGCGTTTACTGAAGGTGCGAGGCATGGCCTGGTTCCGCCTCCTAATGCTGCTTTCTGTACGGGCTGACACCTGTGTCGGTGATGATTACAGAAAACATGAATTCAATGAAGAGGTAATTTGGACCTTACTAAGAGTTGTGTGAAAGTCTGTCCAAAGTGTTATTTTAACATTAAAAGACATAATGGTTTATCTGCTTCAAGTTTTACTTGACTTATATCTAAATGACCTGCTATCTATAAAAGGGTTCAGAGTCCAGCATGGGGTTGCCCACATAGCTTGTCAAATCAGGTATCTATTAAAGGGATAGTCTGGGTGTTCTGAAGTGGTTTGTATGAGGATCTTATCCATAGTGTATTACCTACAGTAGATGACGGTAGACATGCCGCCAGTTTGGAGAACTGGTTTTGACGGGGGCAGCAGCAAATCAAATTTTAGCCACCTAAAAAAATCCATATCAGTTTAAGTTCAGCTATATTTAGAATATTTTCACCGCATTTCTGCCGTCAGACAACCCTTTCCAACACTGAACTGAAGCTCTTATCTATGCTTTCTTCAAAGCCACCAGACTCCGTTAACAAAAATAGTAATTTTGCTTCGCAGAACATGGGAATGGGGGGGGGGGGATTGCATTTAATATAATATTTGATACTAATCTCCTTCTTATGCTTTGTTTTTATTAAACTGTTGAGCTGCTGTTTAAATGAATGACTGACTATGAATAATACTGGGAGACTATGTATGTACAATGTACAGCGACACACAGACAGTGGCTGTCTGTGTTTGTTCTGTGAGTCACTTCTTGCATTCATACATATAAATGCAAACACAGATGTGAAAGCACACCAACACATAAAAACACACACTTTCAGCTGCACAGTTTATACTAATGGCACATACTGAACACACTCAGCCTCTCATCTCCTTCAGTGACCGCACTACACATTCAAAGAGAAACCACTTTCGGCATTTCTGGGTTAATTCACATTGAACTACTGAGTAGCTCTGACTCTCTATGGTATACATGAGTGCATGCTTTGATGCGCATGTATGTAACTGTATGTCCATACAAGCACATACTGTACTAGTGTGGGCGTGTGCTTATTGGTCTCCTCACCAGTCACAGCTCATGAGACACACACACTTCAAACATAATAGGTCAAACTGTCTTTAAGACTGTTCTTATGTAAGCTGCGTGAAAGAGGCCTTTTTATTGCCTCTTTTACTACAATGTCCCTCTTGGCTATGGGTCATAACAACCCTGATGAGTCAAAGGAACTACTGAAGAATGTGAAAAAATTAGAAATGTTCCTTTAGTGAGCGAGAAAAAACAGCCAAGAGTTGAGAGAGAGGACAGTTAAATTTTGCCACAGGCAATACAAATTGGTTCATTTGAATGTTTTTGTATTTCATTAACTAATCACCGAGTTTGATTCTTTGTTCTGTTAATGTATTTCATTTTGTTAATTTATACAGTAAAGTATTTAGTGCCCATTTATAGCAGTACTTAATGCAATAATTTAAAATGTGGGAGAAAAAGGGATTCGATAATGAACTTAGAGGTAAAGAAGATGGAGAAAAACAGAGATGGTGTGAGACAGAGAGGTGGAAAGAGTGAATAAAATAAGGCAGATAAGAAGAAAGATAGATGGAGCGAGACAAAGGAAGTGAGAGTGTAGGCAGTAAAAGGAGGGGGGGGGGTCAACAGAGCAGAGTGTGTTAAGCCTGTTTGTGGGAAAGTGCCTCAGGGATGGCAGCTTACTAACAGAGTTCGTATTGATCCACCGGTCACAAAAAAACACACTATCAACCTCTGATGTTGTGAGTGTGCATGTGTATGTCTGGTGTATCCGATGGCCTGTTTGTATGAAACTGGCCTATAGAGATATCGTTTTTGCACCGCTTTCTCTACACTCTGCTCTTTATTTCCTGGATGATACTTGGCAGAGCACGCAGCCGCATGTTTCTGCAGCAGCATACAGATCATTCCATCTATGGTGGCATTTTATTCTGTACGCTGAGTGCTCGGTGTGACATGTGTGAGGTGGTATCCTTACAGGGAACGAATAAAGAAAGAATAAAAAAGAGCGCAATTCTCTAAAGTGCGGACAATTTTGTTTGGTTTCTATCTTCTTAAAAGGCTTGTTTAGATTTGGGTTACATTTGAGTTTTGAGTTGAATTTAGAATTAAATGTTAAATGGTCATATAACTGATTTTAACTTTATTTCCTCTGTCAGGAGTCACAGCTGAGAACAGCATTTTTGAGTCAAACTCATTTCCAACAGAGGAAATATGAAAACACTTTACTGAGGGCTTCAAAGCAACAACCAATACCAACAGAATGCTTCAGGAATGAGTCCCAAAAAAAAAAACAAACAAGAATGAGCTAGCATATTAGCACTTGCTGTTCCCTCATCTGGACGTCAGTGGGTTTTTTGAATGGGTTTTTAGTTAGATGCCTGAAATAAGGTCAGTGGTTAACACAAGCTGAAGAGATTTTAACTTGTTGCTCTACAACATAAATTATGTCAGTAAATACCCCACTCGTGAATTATGAAGCCTTTATGTGTCAACAAGTAGCTAAATGAGACGACAAAATGTCATCATGCCAGCTCATCCGCCTTTACAGCCTCGCTGTGTGTACTTGTACACATGCAACTGTGGTGTAGTTTGTTTATAGCCTAATATTAACTTTTTAGTTCTAGCGATTGCATTCACATTTAAAAAGTCATGAAAGTGGAGATTATCTTATGAAACAAAATGTGTCAGTACTGTCTGTAACAGGCTTTTGCCACAGAGCATATTTTCTGCAACAATCCAAAACCCAATGAAAAATCATAAGATAAGATAAGATAAGATATTCCTTTATTGGTCCCACAGTGGAGAAATTCACAATACTGGCTTTTTGGTGAGGGAACGAGTGGGATTCTAACTTCCAGGTTGGCCTACAAAAATACATCATCCTTGTAGCACTCAATACGAATTAAAAGACAATTTATGACTATATTGTCAACATACTTTGAAATATTTCTGTTACCCAAAGCTGTACTTCTGCCCATTTTGAGCTGAAACATTTGGGTAGTTTTTGTGGTGTGGACTTGAGTCGACAGGCTGAGAATCAGCTCCATTAGACTGTTACGTTCTAAAAGAGTCGAACATACCAGCTAGTGTGCAGAGCTAACATAGGGACGTTCATTATTTAGACTCCCTCCCTACTCGGTCCTAATTATCCATGGTTAAGTTGTAGTGTGTTTTAACCTCAGGCTACCCTGGCTGTCTATTAGTTTTAAGATTTCAAGCAGAAATTCTTCCAGGGGGCGTATGTGACAAGATGCTCACTCTAACAGCCAGATAAACACACCCACTCTACAAGCTGGGCTGGTATTAAGGGTCAGCAGTTGGGAACTTCTCACGCAATGCTTACTGGAACATGTAGAGGCACGTGGGACAGAATTTTAGTTCTGGATTAAGGAGCTCTGATTAGGCTTACGAGTCAAATTACAGATGGTGAGGAAGACAGAGTGAATAGGCATGCATTAATACTAAAGAAACATGTGTGTGAGTGGGTGCACAGGCCTTTTTCTTACCAGTGCATGGAAGGAGGAGACAGAGAAGATGCCCAGTCGTCCCATGGCCAGCTTGGTGGGACGCGAAGCGAAGCCCAGCAGCCGTTTGGGGTTGGGGGGTTCGCCACCCTGCAGACTGGCCAGGTAGCACCGACAGCGGAAGAGATCCATGTGAAACCTCTCCAAGTTCTGCTCCCACAAGAAGATCTAACAGAGAGAAAGATGAGTAAAAAAGTGAAAAGGATGATTATGATTATGATTATATTATTATGATTATTATGAGATTATGATTATGCAAGATAAGCAAACTTTGCTGATTAGATCCAGATTTATCCATGGAATTGCTCCAGTTTGGGCCACTGATAAAAACAACAACACATACAGTACATAACAAAATATGCATAAAATATCACTCTTTGTTAGCTGGTCATTTGGTCATTTGAGGAGGAGTGATATGTGGGAGTGCTGAAGCCCCTGTAGAGAGGTATTACTCACCAACACAACCCCCACCAGTCGCTGACCTGCTGTGCTATGCGCAATGTATCACAGGATGGGTCGTGGGAGGTGGAACACAGACACACACTCGCAATGAAACACAATCTAGACTTAATTTGCACTGGTTGCTGCCTTCACCTATTTGTTCCCAGACTTAATACAACTGCTTTCTTTGAGGTCAACATAGTTGCCAGTCCTGTCTATTTATGTAAACCTGATTTGTGGATTAATGTGGTTCCAGATACTGATCTTGAAAAAAAGTCAATGATATAATCAACCACTCAGGTTCAGGCTTATTTCACTCCCTTGATCCCACTTATCTTAGTTAATGTTCCTTTATGGTAGGCAATCAAAATCCCAGTGTTTTCTCAGAAGTGGGAGGCGTTTTGCATGGTTGAGATTAACCACTTCCTACTGCTTTTTTATGTGATATTGTTTTCTTTTATTGACTTCTACTAATGCCACACACATACAAAGACAGGGGAGCTTGCTCCCACAAGGAGCCCTATTGTTTGAGGGCACATTCTTTAAGTCTCTTGCTATGTTTACGTGCAACGCTGCTTTAACATTTAGCAGCAACTCCAGACATGCATGGAGTAAGAATAAAGCTACACACGGTGAAAAATCTGATCCAAAACAAGCTTTGAATTTCCAGCTGTGACTCATTTTAAAACAGCTATTAAATATGGAAGAATTAGCGGGCTCACCTGCCGGCTAATAGCATGCGCTGCATGTGTTTCAACATGTTATGAATATTCTGCATCCTGCTGCAGATGAATGTGTTTAGAAATGAGCACCAGTGTGAATATTTGAACACATCTGTCATTGTGCTCCTTCAGAACATTTTGTGTGGATGACGCCATGTAGCAAAGATGATTTGGTGCCGAGGTTTCGGTGTGTGTGAGAGCATCACTGCAGTTTGAGGGTACAAATATGTGTATCTGTGAAGCCCCTTAGGTGTTTTCACTCAACTCAACTGGAGGTTAAAGGCACTCAGTTGGGTGCTCAACACATGAGCTCACAAACCTGGTTCATATCAGCATGAAGTATGACTAATTTTCAGTATAATAATATGAAAAGGTGTTTTCACGCAGAGACCGATTCCTCTGTTTTTGACCTTGCCTGTTATTACTGTTCCTGACTCCCTGCTCCATACCTGCTCCAGTATGGTCTTCCTCTTCTTGGCGTCCGTGACGGTTGACAGCTGCATGTCTCCCATCTTCTTCATCTTCTCGTCCATGTCTATCTTCTGCTCCAGCTTACGGATCTCGGTTCGCAGCAGTCTCACTGTATCCTCCCTGTGGTGCTGCCGAGCCAGAGCAGCGGCGCATGCAGAGTGGATCGCCGTGATCCAGTTCTCCAGTTCTGTCTGCCCCGACGTCTGACAGGAGAGGCAAAAATAATTGGTGATATCTCTAAAGAATAAGTTGGAGGGAAAAGAAACTGACAGCTAAAATAATTGAACTATGAGTCCCATTATTACCCTGTGGGAGAGGGTGGTCACTATAATCTCATCATCATCTTATTACTTATCTTCCCATTCATTGATTGAATGTCACAGTGGACAGCTGTCATGCATATAAATAGGCACATTTTAATATTACACAATGGTCGCTGTGTTTGATCACTGTCACAGTATGACAATGTGGCCTTTAAACATGTCAGGCATAAAACAAACACATGGATACTGGACTGACTTATCTCCCACACATGGCTAAATGTCATGTACTTGTGTGACACACACACACACGCACAAGCACAGCCGTGTACTTCTATCTTTGTGAGGACACTCATTGACATAATGCATTCCCTAGCCTCTTACTCAAACCTTAACCATCACAATTAAATGCCTGACCCCAACCCTTACCCTAACCTAAACCTGACTTTAAGTCTGAAGCCTCAAAAAGGCCTTTGAAGGCTGGACGAAGGTGAGGACTGGCCAAAATGTCCTCACTTTCCAAAAATGTCCTCACTTTGTAGGTCTAAATCTCAAATTGGTCCTCACAAAGATAACTGTACAAGAACACACATACACACAAACACAAACAACCCAGGGGAAATGAGGTCCCATCCATCTCCGTCTCTCTGGGTGATCTGCTGACTTCACTTAGTCCCAAAAAACAATGAAATAGCTGAAAAACTGTGGATCCACATTATGTTTTCGACTCTGAAATACAACTGTTGTTTCAACCTTAACTGTTTGTTTTTTATAGAGCATCTGACTGCAGATATAACTACTCTGCATAAAAACTCACTTTAGGAGGAGTTTTGTGCCCTCAGCCATTACTGATTTAAACAGCTCACTGTAACAGACTTCTGCTATTTGTTGTGTACAGACTGAGAAAAAAGACAATAAATCAGAATCTGTATGTTCAAGCAAAATACTTCCCTTCCCACTTTGTTTTGTAGGAAAGTGCACTGTTATGTCTCATGGATGATTTAAATACCAGTGTCTCTTTCACCTGGAAGAGGAAAGCGTCTCCCACTGAGTTGCTGAGGCAGAAGACAAAGTCTTTCTTGGGGTGTTCAGGGACAGCCTGGACAATGCTGTTCTCCACCCACAGTGCATGTTTGGGAACACTATTATGGTCGATCCCAGAACGACTATCTGACTCGTACAGGAAAAGAGTGCAGCCTTGAAGAAAAAAGGAGAAGAAAGACAGAACATGTTCTTACTGATGTCCCATTAAGTACTGTATTTATCATTTTATTGAACCCAATTAGGAAAACAAGGTTTTTCACCACTACATTGTAATGAAAATCTAAAAAGTGCATGAAAAATACATCAAAAACTGCAACAAAAAGTGTCCGTTTTATACTAGTACTGTATTTAATCTCTCATTAGTATTTCAGCAAAATAATACAAAAATAATTATGGATGCTCATATAACACAAGGTCATGAGGAATACTATCTGACAGTCTGATTTATTTATCTGTAAGGGGGTGGATATGAGAACAGGAGACAGGAATGCAGCTGCTGTATCTTATGCATTTCACACGGACGAGATTGGATTTGACACGGATGCCGCCATAAAATTAAATTGTGATGAGGCCGAGGGGAGGAAATGTAAGGCCACACAGAAGAGGGGGAGAGAGAACAGTACTGCTCACAGCCAACGGCACGGACTGTGTTAAGACCGATGAGATTACAATCAGGAGAGAGAAAGTGAGAGATTGAACAGGTTGGGGTCAGGTTAAGACGTTTATCTGAATGTGATATTATGGCTGCATGATTTTGCTTAAACTCAGGCAAAAATCCAAAGAAATTTTAAAAAATAAATATAAAATAAAATATAAAAGTATGAATCTATGCTCACCTTTCAGAGAGACCCAGTAGTGCTTCCACTTGCGCCTTGTTGCAGGTTCTACCTTCTTGCTTTTCTTATGAACCAAGAAGTTTTTCACCGCCAGAGCCCCTGCTTTCCTGACTATGCCTTGTGCACAGCCAATCAGAGTGTCCGATGGGTACGCACTGCTGAGTGTGCCGCTGCTCTGCTCGTCACTCACAGCGGAGCCGGCCTCCTCCGTGCAGTCCCTACCCTGATGTGTCTGACAAGAGAGAGTGATGGAAATATTGAGTGATAACAAACATGCTGGATCTATAATTGAGACCTGTAATTAAAGAAGAATAACACACACACAGAGTAACTAACCCAGGCTTGATTGTCCAGCTCCTTCCGAAAATTCTCATACACTCCTCCCCTGCCTCCCTCGCTGCCTCGTCCTTCTCCTCCTCCTGCACTGCTGCTCCCGCTGTCGCTCCCGTTGAAAACGCTGCTCTCTGTTGCCGAGTATACTGAGAAAGAGGCTGACATGGCCTTGCAGCGCCGTGACACCAGCTCCCCGTCCCCGTCTATCTCTGTGGTGACGCCATCGATGCCACTGTCGCCATACTCACTTCCCTCGCCCAAAACACCAGAGATGTCCTATCAAACAGAAAAAAATAACTGCTTTACTTTTATTTATTTACTTATTAATGTAAAGTATATAAGAAAGTAATACATTTCATAGCAAAAATATGCACACAGCTTAGATTACACAAGGGGTTTCTGGGTTTATATTAGTGTGCGTATGTATGTGGGTGGGTGTCTTAGTACATCAGAATGTGTTTGTGCACATATTGTATTTTGCCATGCATTTCTGCTAAAAGAAAGCTTTTCACTTTGAGCGAGAGGCTGTCTGTGCTTTCACACTTTTCTTTCAACAAACTGAGTCTCCCTCTGTCTCTCTCTCTTTGTTTTGCTGTGTTGTCTGTCTATTTATATCTGGTCTAACAACCCTCTAAGCCTGGCTAGATGAATTTATAATAAGCACTTAGGGTGCTCGACTATCCAAGGGTGCTCGGGGGTTCTGGGAATGAGTTGAAAGAAAAGCCTGGTTCGCTATTTTAGTACTTCCTTCTTATTTGGCAATTTTTTTTTCTTATTAATGACACATGAAAATTACATAAAAGTACATGAACACTCTGTATTCTACAGATGTAGTTTTGTTTTGTCCAGTGAATCTCTTATTAATTGGCTTCTTGGTGAAAAATTACAGTGACTTTGCGTCCTCTTTTATCCCGTGGGTGAATCTGCTTTTGTAACACTGTAAAAAAAAGCTTCTAAATCATGACTTTGTGTGCATATTAATGCATGTTAGGACAGTGTGTGTGCTTAGTGAATGGGGCATGAAAGATATCATGCTTTAATGCTTTCATTTCTGGAGGGGGAATGGAGAAACCAGACCAGCATTGGACAAATAGCCCCCCAGCAACTTTCTATCTGACTCCTTGTAACCCCTTTCACAAATATACACATACACTTGGATGTGCATATAAACGTAAAGTGTGCACACACAATTGCACAGCATGAGCACACACAGGGAACGTCTCTGGTTGTCAACATAATGTTAATTGCTGTCTCTCTATCATGTCTGTGAACCTCCTGAACTTCCTGGATACTACTGGTAAACAGTCCTCTATCATTCTACGTTTAAAGGGTCTGTATGTCATTAAGGAGAGACATAATACCACAGAAAAGTACAGAAAAAACACTTAACCTGATTAATGTTTCATCTGTTTTGTATATTTACTCCTAAAATGTGATCTAACCTGTGTAGTTTGAGCGCGGCGTCCCTGGAAAGCAGGGCATGGTGCAGCAGGGATGCCAAGCCCTGCCAAGCCCTCTGACAGGCAGTGGGAGCGTCGGCAGGGGAGTGTGAATGCTCCATACCCGCCGCTGTCCTCCTCGGTTGGAGACATCAACCCCCCTCCCCTTCTCCATCTCTATCGCACTGGGCTTCTCTCCGATTTTTAGTGTAGCGGCTCCTCTGCCCCCTGAGGCCTGGACTCTGCTGGCTGCACAGATGGTCCAGAGACGATGCCCTTTCAGTCGAGCCTGGAACATACACAGGTGGTTATTGTAGGGCAGTGTGGGAATTTGTGTGTGTATGATACTCTGTGTGACGAAGGTGAGGTATTCTGATTACTGTCAGTCACTTTCAGGCTGCTTTGCCCCATTTGACATGTAAATTAACCTTCTCCATGTGTGTCAGTTTCCTTCTGTGAATCTTGTGAATGATTTTTGTGAGTGAGCATGAGCCTATGTGTGTGTGTGTGTGTGTGTGTGTGTGTGTGTGTGTGTGTGTGTCTGTGTCTGTATGTGTGTGTGTGTGCAGTGAGCCATCCATTACTCTGAGCTAGCCGACCACCTGGGGCAGCCCTTAGACCATCAGCAGTGAAGTTACCAGCTACCGCCTGCTATCGCGGCTTCTGCACAGTGCCAGTTAAGCTAACAACCCCGTGATCAACTCAACTACTGCAACTGATGGATGGCAGCTAACTCTCAATCAACAGATTTTCTCAAATCATTTTGAGCATCTCAGTGCAATTTTTCCCACCTTCCTCCCCCTCAGCACCTGTAAAGTGGATCAAATAAAGCTAACAACCCTGCACACTCACACAGATATACAGTACATACAGTATATAAGACCATTTTTCTTAACTATCATTCACCATTCTTCATGATACAATGATATGCTGTGTAAAAATTCCAGAAACTTCTATATCTACTGTATCGAAAATCATAAAAATGGAGGCATTTGTGTTGATAATAACAACAGTATGAAAGATATTCCTCTGAATGACTCCCTGGAGCCCTGGATATGTATTTTGTAAGATAAGACGACTGTGTTTGTGTGTGTTTACCATCCTCACCAGCGCTGCCTCTGGGTCGTGTGAACTGCTCCTCCTCTTCTTCTTCTCCTCCATCTATCATCTCCTCAGTGCTGGTCAGATGCTCCTGGCTCAGGTCAGACAGAGAGAACTCCAGACTGTCTTCTCTCCACATGTCCGCTGACTTGGACCTCTTTTTTTTAAAACACCCCTCCTCCCGTGGACCCTCAGCCATTCGTTGGAGGTACCTTTCCTCACCAACAACGTCTCCCTCCCCCTCCCCCATGGAGTCCTCTCCTCCATCCTGAGCAACAGTGTCCGCCTCTGAGGTCTCAGGAGTCGGCGTGGCCAACGGGTCGTCATCATGTTGATAGGACTCTGGCCTCATTGTCATAGCAACGCGCTGTGTCCAGTGAGGGTTGATGCCGAACTCTCCGAATGCATCTGTCGCATTGAAAGGTTCCAGCCCGTTCTCTGCTAAGGATTGTGGGATACTGGGGGTGCTGGAGGAGCGAGTTGAGGCATCAGAGTTTCTGTGCTCCTGTTTCACTGAAGAAGAGTGCCGGGAACGCCGGGTGATTGTCTGCTTGCTGGAGAGACGGAGTGACCGGGACGTGTGCTTGCGGGAGAGATGTCCTGTCGCATCAGCGTAGAAACCACTATCCCCATTCTGACTTTCCACGTTTCCCATGATTCAACTGTAGAGTAAGGACAACACGTATATATCTCAGAAATGTTTCCATTATCCTCTAATTTAGGCTTTGAATAATTTATTTAACAACTGTATTCATTAACTGGCACACTGATCAACTGAGCTCATAACAAACTGAAAGAGAGTGCTATCTATATTCATGTTGGGTGCTTTCACATCAGCGACCTGTGACTGGATCTTAGCACACTTAACCCAAAGTCCAGTTAATCTGATTGAATGCTCCGTACCGTACTGTGTTGCAATCAATCCGTACTCAAGTCCACTTAAAAAGGTGGTCTGGAGTACGGTTCATGTACTCGGGTACAGTAACGGAGGTGGACTGCTATTTAACACGAGTAACGTTAGCAGTCAGCGAGTAGCTGTGAAAGGGCAGACTTTTTATAGTGCCATCGGTCTCCTCCGAACTCGCAGCATGCGCCAATCTCATCCTCTGAACTGTACAGCATGGGTGATAAAGCAGGGCAGTAGGCAATGGGGTCGGGCAATGTTTGTCTAGACCAAACCAGAGTTGGTGATTGTTGCAAAAAGTAATGACGACTATGGTTTTGGTGAGTTTTAATTTGTTTCTGCCAAGTTTGAATGCAGCGTTTTATGATACTCTGCCGCTAGAACCAATAGCACACTTGCACAGCACAAATCAATCAAACTATGAAAACACCCTTAGGTTCATCAACCTCATACCAGTGCCATTGATACCACTGGTGTAAAAGATCCCTCTGTTTAAAATGTAAATAAAAGTATTACAATTGCATAGATTTGTGTATCGGCCAGCTGTTTGCAATGATCTTATTTATAGGAACATTTAGTTTGATGTTATGCCTGTGATTAACGGTGGGTTTATGTAATTTTGTATATAGATATGGATTTTTTTTTTAATTATTGAGAGGTACACTCTGCTTTTAACATATTACCATATTGTAGCCCTTGTCCTCTAATGGCATTAGCACATTAACTCTCACATTTATTGCTGAAAACCAGGTCAATCTGCGGTGGATGAGTGAGTAACACTTGATGACCCATTAACTAAAGGTAATACGTCAGAGGTAACCAGGATCTCTTTGAGTTGAGCTGTCAGCCAGATGAGATCATGGATCAGGTATCCACAATTGAGGTAGAAGTCCACTTGCCGCTGTTAGGTTAGGGTTAGGGCTACATTATGTGAACTTAATGTTTGGTGATGTGTTTAGGACAACACAGTCAAATGAGGTAGCACAGGGACAACCAAGTTAATTAAAATTGATTTAAGGCACACAGCTAATATTTCACAGAGGCTCCCTCAGGGTTTTCCAGTGCTGTCCCATTATTGTCCCATGAATGCATCAAAATCTCATTCACTGTTTTCAGCAACTACAAAGACATCAAACTCCTTTACTCATACTTTTAAAAATTATATTTCAATTTAAGTCATGTAAATTTAAGTCCTCGAAACTGCACACTGCACTGCTGCAGCATGAGTATCTATAAGCTTGGCTGATACGAGGACGGATCGCCTACATTAATCCTTTCCGCAGCACTTAATAAGCCATATTCCCAAAACAGTTAAAACGATCAAAGATATCCGTTTTTAACTGCTGATCATAAAGTTATCCAAGCTGCATCCTGCATCGCCTCATGCTCTCTCTTATATAAGGACATGAAGCTGCTGAGTCAACTGCTGTCAGATCAGTTGGCCCTCTGTGAGTCACACAACATCAAACCCACACCATCAGGTTCTCAGTGTGGGCTCCAACTGCAGAGAGAAATCTCTTCCAACAAGAAAAAAAATCTGTTTTAACAAATCACTTAATCTTATATTGTGAACCAAAAACACTAAGAATCATTCTTCACTGTTAACTTAATACAAAGTACAAGTATTCAAATAAACCGGTGGGATTTAACAACTCAATGCAAAAGCAAATTGCTGTTCATTTTTGCAGTAATGAGAGACCATGGTGTATAAGTTGTGGTTACCTGTGGTTAGGCACCTGCATCAACAGCTTCTCCCCATCAGTGCGGTGTCATCTCTCGCCGACCACATGATCCTCCACACATCCTCAAATGGCGGTGTCAGTTTGCCCTGAGAGGAACAAGAAGAGAGAGAAGTGTTTCAGTGGAGCTCTCACAACTTCAAAGTGACCTGGTGTGTCAAACGCACACAGAGGAGGAGGAGAAGGGAAGACGAAGAGGGGAAGGCAGTTCTGAAACTACTGCAGAGGATCTGCCAGGTACGTCATATAAAGCGGGTGAAGTACAGTTGAAAGGAAAGCTGTGAAGCACACTAGAGAGGGAACCTATAGGATAAGAGACAGTATGCAGGATGAAAGAGAATAAAAGACACAGTGGTCAGTAAAGCCTTGACTTTAGATAATGCAGTGAGGCAAGTAGAAACATTTAAATGGACACATATACAAACTTACAGATCATCAGAAACAAAGCGCAGCAGAGGTATTGTTTGAGCCTGAGGGGGAAAAAAAAACTCACATACAACCATCATTTCTTTGAACTGCACCCTGAAACCCATTGCCAACCCGAAACCAAGCAGGCATGTACAGGCATGTGCGCAAATCATTTTGGGATAACACCCCTTGTTTCCCTGCAGACAAAGAGACGTGCATGCACACACACACACACAAATGCATGCATATCGTTGGTAAAATGACAGAATATGAAAGCCGCCATGGAGACTGATTTTCTGCTTAAGACTCAATTAAATGATCCTTGCCAACACGACCTAATTTTCCCTAATACCAGCCCCGAGCTGCTTAGAGTAGACCATGATTTCCATAATGTGCTATGTATAGAGTGAAGGTATGCAAGTGCACATATTGTGTGTACTTCTGCACATATTTTCAGTTCACAAAACATTTTTCAAAAATGTAGTTTGTACATAGAACGAGGCAGATATACCAGACATGAGGTACAAGGCCCCCTAGCAGCGTAGCCAGGAGACTGAGGCTGCCCCCAATGCTACAAACACTATTGTCAGATTTGCTTGTGCTCCGATAAGCTTATAAGCAGGAAAAGAATGGAAGAAAAAACATTTCACTGTCATGTTAAAAAAAATACACACACACAAAGAAAGAGAGAGAAATACAGCCTTTATCAATTGCAAAACAGATGTCAATCAGCACAAGGTCTGTTTAGATCCCTCACATCTGGTGAGTGATTTCAGAATGCAAATGAAGCATTTGTTCCCTCAGGTCTACAGTGCTGGCCTGACGATGCTTGTTGTTACTTTCACTAAATTTTTCTTCCAGCTGCTGCTTTTATTATTGATAGTAATCAAATAATGAACTGTCAATTTGTGTAATCTCTGGGGCAGAAATACAATGAAACAACTGTGTTAGAGTTCTGAGAAAAGACAGAAATGAGAGTTTAGACAAGGAGAAGTAGAACGGACGGTAAGCAAGTTCATGGAAAACTATACAGTGTTTTGTACCACTGGTCAACTTGCACCATGCCACTACTGTATGTTCATGTATTTAAACTTTGCCACTGCAGCACATTTCTGCTCCAGCTGTGGGAAGCGGTTACACAAGCTAAACTTGACCCTGATACTTCTCCTCTTTCTCTCCCTCCACCCTTTATTTCTCATCCCTCCTCCATCCCATCCGGTCTGATGAGACTCATCCCAACCCATCTACTGGATACCTCCCCCCCAAAACAAACGGAACATTGCCTTCCATTCACCCACTCTGAATGCACTATCTATAAAACATTTTAGGTCCCCTGTTTGCACTTACTGTCAACAAATTACACTGATGCCAGATTTAAAAGGAAAGCAGGACCAGTTCCACAATAAATATCCAGCACCTGAGTACCGCAATTCTACAAGTATTGTGATTCAGTATTATTTTGTTAACTTTTTTAACACTAGATTGTGGGAAAAAGTTGAATACAAAGTTGAATACACTCTTACATTGGAAAATATCTAAATTGACGCAGTAGAAATGTGTCATTGTCAGGCATCATTTATTAATACATTTCCCTCATAAATTAGAGGTATTTTCCTTTTAATTTATAGGGGACATGTCATGCTTCAAACTACTGGTGAATATAATCAATCAATCAATCTTTTTTTTCCATATATGTACTTTGAATATAAAATTCCTTTTCTTAACACCTTATTTTGAAAACCAGATGTCCTGGAGTCACACGTGTATACTTCTGTTAACCTCACCAAGTCGGTCGCTTGCTCTGCAGTCAGCTCTGCTCTCTTTCTCCATGCATGGTCAGCTCCATCGGGGCCGTTTGAATGCATTTAACATAAATGTCAGTATATGGGTGCTCTACAGTTGTAGCGTCAGCCGATTTGATCACAGAGATGAGAGTGATGGCTGGCTTGACTGCACGTTTACCGCAATACAATAATACTTCCTGTCCATCACAGATTTAACATGTGAGAGCTCAGGTCATATCTACGTAGACCCTCCGCCATTTTCTTTCTTTCACACATTCATACACTGATAGCAGAGGCTGCTAAGGTGCCAACTTTGCCCATCAGGATCTGATCTAAATACTCATTCATCTCATTCACACTCCGAAGGCTATGCCCTCAGGAGCAATGTGGGGTTAATTTGGGGATGTCATTGTATTTTACGTTGTTGGAAAACCTGTTTAATTGTCCAACTTGTAAGAATCAGGCATTTGTGGGATGAGCAGCACAGCTGATTATGTGGGTAGCACCCAAGTGAAATTTGCCAAAATTCTCTGCCAACTGATTGACTCTTTTTTCAAGCTCCAGGTGCTGCCAGTCAGGCACCACAAGACAACACCACAGGATGACAAAGTGATCCCTTTCATTCTGAAAAGTCAGCTTTTTCAAAATCATGGCTCAGTTCAAAATTTTGTCTCTTCTCTGACATGATTTTGACATCAGATAATATGCTTCCAGTCAGGTACCAATCACCTGGAGCTCAAAACAAGAATCAGTGCCAACAGGAGAATACAATGTTCAGCATTGGCAGGGAATTTTGGCAAATTTCACCTGGGTGCTACCCGAATAATCAGCTGTCCTGTTCATCCCACAAATGCATGATCTTTACAAGTTGGACATCATTGTGAAGGTAAATAAACAGGCTTTCCAAAGATGTAAAATACAATGTCAATTGGCATTGTAACAACATAGAAATAATCCACCAAACATAAATTTCCAATTGTTTTTTTTCCAAGTTTTGAATGATTCTGGCAAAAAAAAAAAGTTTTTCAAAATCGTAAAAAAAATAAACAAACGCAATATACGTGAGGTTTCCCCCTGTAAATATGTGTGCAAAAACTAAGCCATATAGTTCATCTATACATCTATCTGTCTGGTTTCAGCGTGAAAAACACACACACAGTCCAAACAAACAAAACAATGCTGTCTAACACAACGCAGGGGAAATCAAACCGCTGCCTTTCCTCTGGTGGTGTACAGTCTAAAATGTTAAGTCTCTTCGTTTTTTCCTTTCCATCATGCCCTGCAGAAAACCACGGTAGAGGGAGAGGGGTAACGGGGGGTGGGGGTAGGGTCTCTCTGCTAAACCCACGTAGAGCCGAGAGGTGAGGCGAGGCTGGAGGCGAAACGCATAAGGAGGGAAGACGCTGAGGTTGGTTCAGACACAGACGGGAACGGAGGAAAAATACATATTGGGGATCCTGTGCTATGAATAGAAGTTTGATATGGAAAAGTGTGAAAACAGGAGGACGAGAACGACAGAGAGGGAGAGATAGATAGAGACAAATTGGGGGGTCCTATTGTTGCCGAGCTTTAAGTGGATAAGTAGACGTGCTCTGGCTGCCTCTCTTCGGGCTTAATTGAGGGAGCCGAGACAAAGGGGGAAACATAATTATTCACTCTCTTTCTCTCAGTCCCTCGTTCTCGCTCTCATTCTTGCAGTATATTAACACACTGAGAGAGTGTATTAATACAATGGCCTGTGCATCAGCATCATTACCATGCAGACATGCCCACTCACAGACAAGCACACATACACAATGAGACAGGACAAAGAACAATGTTGAAGATACTGTAAAATACTATACTTTAAATGTTAAAAATCGTACTAAAAAAACAACTACAAAAATTTAAATCCCTTCACTTCATTTTAAACTCTATATTTGATTCGTATTTACTGAGTTATCACAACATGTTTAAATAGCAGAGCTGTTTTCTGAGCACAGGGGAAAGCTGAGTATAATGGACACAAAATCAGAGAGTGACAGGGCTGAACACCGTACAGGGACTGAATGTGCCACTTAGAGATGACTCTGTATTGAAGCTGTCACACTCATATTGCCACACTGCCACGGCTGATGCTCAACACCTATAGTCTCTCACGTCCATCACATACACATACGCAAGCAGGTAAATTTCTGCAGCATACAATAATACAAAGGCAGACATGCTTCCAGTCACACACACCTGCACAATCCCAAGAGAAATGTGAGCAGGTTTTCCGGCACACACACACACACACACACACACACACACACACACACACACACACACACGCTCTCACACTCTTTGGAAAAATACCAAAGGCCTGTCAGAACAGCCACGGAGCAGGCACACCCTACTTCCCCCCGCCAATCTTTTCATCTTTGCACCTGTCTCACAGCTCCACCCTTCATGACACACAGCTTAGCTCTCCAGATTCAAACCACACATGACGGGCATGTGTACTACTGTACTACTCTGTACAATGACTGAAGCCAAACAAAACATGTCTCATTGCTTTTACAAGCCTGTCATAGTCTAGACCGCATGCTGGAGTGGCTGCTGAAATCAGACTTCTAATTATGAAATAGACAAGCGCCTTTATTACATCTCAAAAAGACAACAACCGCATCATAAGTGTACTTTTTGGTTTTGAGTTTTGCACCACAGCATGGTACTGAAGATGGCTGCTGCAATATGTGTAACTTTATTTTGAAATGGTTGACTTTAACAACAATAAATACCTGTTGCACATGTGTTACGCTTATATTTGTGAACAGGATCCAGCTTTTAGAAAGTGCTTCGAAAGGTCGGAGGATTTGGTGTCAAAGCAAAAAGCAAAGTGCCTATTTGACAATATTTCAAGTCTAAACCCAATGCTATTAGGGAACCGTAACGTTTAAGAAGTCACTGTGAGGAGGATGGAGAGATCACAGCCATGATGAAGTAGCACCGGGTGGAAACCTGCGGTCCCACAGCGAAAGCTGTACTGGAGAGGCCAGACGCACAGCCACCCGCCGTTAAGGATCAGAGTAAGTGTGCTTCACATATTGACCATCATCTTTTAAAATGTCCGGTGTAATCTGTAACACCTGTGTTGTCACACGTTAATCAACTGGTGGGAAACTTTCCTGACCGTCACATCCCTCATAGCCAACCTAATAAATGACCCAAAGACAATAGTCCCACCCTAACAGAGACATTAAAGGTAGTAACAGTAGAGACCGGTCTAGACACTGCTGTAACCAGAGAAGCTCTCAGCTTGACTGATCTCCCTGACCTTTCTCTGCACCCTCGAACCACGACCACCCCCCCACCCTAATCAAACATTAAAACACATGACACAGTCGCTGGATTCACCCTTCCTTTAGGCCTTTTCCTGCAGCTTTCACATTCCTCAAATGGTTAGCGTACCCCCTACCTCAGGGCAGGGAATGAAGTGGCAGAGGCTAACTGTCTCTCTGGGGGGTAAACAAAGGAATTTCCCTGATGGGGCAAACTAGAATACCATGGGAATCTGGGAGACGGTTTCATCAGTGCGCCTCTATGCTCCCTACAGAAATATACCCAAACACGCCTGCAAACGTTCATGCATGTACACCGAGGCTTCCTTCCTGTTGTTTATGCCGAGCCAACCTGCTTTGAAAGATAACAAACACACCGTGAACAACACGTGACTATAGGTGCAGGCTCAGTGGTCCAAACAAATAAGGATCGGGGGACTTATTCAAGTGCCTGTCTGTATGTGCACACCTAGCCATGTGTGCATTGTTCACATCTGAAGAGGAACTATATTTATCCAGTGTTGAGATAGCAGTCAGATATGCTCTGAAAACATCCCATTGTAGAGATGGGAGCGCACACTCCACTGCACTCCCACAGTCCCGCTGAGACGGGACTGTCTCAGACATCACTGGTAGAATTCCCTGGAAGAGGGAGATTAGCTTCTTATTCATCCTTTCTGGATCTGACAAGACACGCGCCACATCCCCCTCCTCTCTCAGCTTAAACACACACGCACATACACAAACAGCGTGCCTGCAAGCATCGAGTCTCGGCTGCTGCTTAAATCAAACATTAATTTCTTTTAACTGGTGAGAGACAACTTCTAATTCCTTCCTGAAGAGCTTCTTTCATTTTGAGGCCCAGAGGAGGGCAAAGCATAAAAAAAAGACAGAACAAAGTGGAGTGGGAGGAAATTAGACGCTTGCTATTCATTGACTATGGCCCCCTTTATTTGTCATCTCCTAACAGAGAAGTGAAGAAAAAAGAGAGAAGATTTAGGATTGTGATGATAGTGGGAGCAAAGCAAATTCACTGCCAATTCGGGTAAGACAGAGGGTGAAGAAACCGAGCTAAACTAAATAAAAAAACGGAGAAACATACTTATGTAGTGCAGCATATCATCTGCAAAATGACACACACATACCAGATTTTGGGTCAGTGTCTGTGTGGCATCTGAGGATCAAGTGGAAAAGATAAAAGGCTAGTGGAATTCAGTGTCGGCCAATTCGCTCCACTTTACTCCTCAAGTGTCACTAACTTCATTAAATACGCTCCTCCGTCTTTCTAGGAGCTTACACTGTACGCTCCTTAACTCAGATTTCAGCCGACTGTCTCTGCAGCGCCGTGCAGTCAGGGATTACCATATTTTAAAGAAAATCCCTCTACCACAAGTCCTGCATTGAGTGAGAGATCCCGAGAGAGTCAACGAGTGTGTGTAGCTTTTGACGCTCCACTTTGTAGCTGCTGCTGCTGAGTGCACACTCAGCGATCAGTGACTCCCTGTATGAATTCAAAGACAGGAAACCCCACAGATTTTAAACCCATTATGATCTTTCAAGATGTATATTTTAATGTGAGGCCTTTTACACTGGATGATCACAGCACTCTATTCTCCCGCTTGTTCTGAGATGAAGGAGGAGATCAAGGTGGTGTAAGCCTAAATTAAATCCATCCTGGACTTCTGTTGTAGGTTACCATGCCACTTGAAATCCCCTTGTTTATAGAGTGCATTCATCAGCAAACAGCAGGTTGCATGACAAATGACGAACTATCATTTTATTTTTGTTAAATGTAATAAATCATCTCCCTCTTTTTTACCATTCCGTAATCAGTGCTCACGCGTTGTTCCTGATGAAAGAGTGATTGCGCAGACAATCGCCAACCCAGTCATCAAAACCAATCAACTGAATATTCATGTGGTGATTTGCTGCTCCAAATATGAGAGGCAGTACAAGAAGTGTTGTTTAATTATCCAGGAGGGGTGGGACGAAACGTTGACTGTGCTCCACATTCAGCTGGTAACCGTAGAAACCTTGCGGGGCAAGATGCAGCCCGGGGGGAGGAGCGGCTGGGAGTGTGGAAATAAGATAGAGAAAGACGTTACAAAAGAAGAAGCGGATGTGGCAGCATATTTGGATTACTTGAAATGACGTGTGGGTAATGGCATGCTGCTATGGGCATGATGAGAAAAGAAACTCCAAGACATAAGCACATTTTTAGACCCTTATATTTGTTAAGATTAAACTGGGTTTTCATAAAACAGCAGATAGCAGCCAGTCAGTGTCATCCGTAGCCAACATTAAGGGGGTTTATTTGTGTCTTTATTTAAAAGCATCAATATATTGTCCCTTTATGTTTTAACAGTGCAAAACTACAAACTGAATGGTGAGGAAGGCACAAATCACAGCTAACTCACCACTAACTTATTAATTAATTCAACAATTTTTCTGACTTTATTGTGTATCTTCAATAGTCAGTTTTATCACTCTTGTACTTTAGCACACACTGGAATCCTGTCCTGTTTGTGTTCCTGGACTGTTTGCTGTGATTGCACTGTGATGCATGCAAGTTATCTTGTTTTTCTCTTTTATCTAAGTCACACTAAGACAAATTCCTCTCAACTTGGTTGACATGGCAATGAAGTAATGAAGTGGGATAAGACACACTTCTGCGAAGAGCTGTTAAGCCTGAAATAATTGAGAAGTGCTATGGCTTGTTGTTCCATCTTAAAAAGGGGAATCCTTCCCATTACCTTCCCTCTCCCTGAGTTATTGGGGGTAGGGCTGGGCAATATGGAGAAAATCAAATATCAAGATATGTTTCACTAAATACCTCAGTGACGATATTGTAAGGTTGACCACTGGTGCTTTTACAAAGTAGAGTTCTGACAAATAATCATCAGTAATGTGGACATAATTATTAAGTGGTTAAAGGCAAATAATAGAAGGTAGTCAGCCTTTAAAACCAGGAAAAGACAGTATTTACACCATATTATATTATGATATCTAGGTTCATATCACGATATTGACATATTGCCCTGCCCTAATTGGGGAACACTTTCTTTTCCACATTAAGGGTGTAATAATTTAAGCATTCTTAATAAAACTGTTATAATCTTTAAAGTAGGGGTGTCAAACATACAAGGGCCCACCAAAGGATCCAAGTGTGAAAATTGCAGAGGTCATTAATTGCACATTTTCAATAAAATGCACTGCTCTACCTATTTGTCCTAATAAGAGTTACAGGCCCTCCCTATGATGGATACACTATTATTGATTCCACAAGCTTATATACAGGTTATACAAGACACTGTCAAGCATAGGCTACTCTTCATGCAGGAGCCAGTAGTGGAAAATGTCTTTTTAGGAGAAAAGTGGACACAGGAACTGGTCCAAATTTCTTGGAAAACCCAACACTATTTCTTTACAGAGATAAATGGGAAGCCAGTGTGCATGGAGTGTTCAAAGTGGCTTTCAGTGATCAAGGAATAATATTCGGTGCCACTATCAGACGTGGGGAAAAATACAACTTGCAAGGACAACAGAGAACAGAGAAGATAAAATAATTGTTGGCAGGTTTGGGGAAATTGCAGTCTGTTTTTAGTTATACCGGAGAGATCAGCGAAACATCAGACTGTTCGTCATCTGTTTTGTAAATAGATAGTTCATTAATTGTAAAAATTTTCTGAATGCAATTCTTTACACTAAAAGGGAAAATGTGGAGGTGTTGTTATTTATAGATACTTAAGCAATGGTTTTACTGGTCCGGCCCACTTGAAATCATTTTGACACCTCTGCTTTTATGTGTATTGTTGAATGGATTGTTTCAGTGTTTCCTTTCCATCCAGGGATGAAGTACCCCAGATACATTTATTTGGGTCCAAAAATGGCCAAGTTTAAATTTAGACATACTTAATTTTGGCACCAAATATTGTCAGACACTGACACACCCGCAGACAAACACAGACAGGTGTGAATGGAGCCAAATTGGTGGGTAATACTTCCTATTCTGCTCTGTGCAGGCTGAATAGACAGCGAAATAACAGGGCGGGTGAGTGAGCGAGGGAGAGAGAGGGATAAGAGGGTTTTAGGAAAAGGTAGCATGATTGCGGTGGGAGGTTGAGACAGGGGGATGGGATGGGAGAGGCAAGAGGGTCTGAAAAAAATGATGGTGTTGAAAGGGGGATGAGAGGCTGTTAGAGCTGGTGGAATCGAGTGTTGGGCCACAGGTAGAAAGATGAATGATGTGTGCTGAGGTGGAAGGAGACATGAGAGGTAAAGAGGTGGAGTGGTGCTGATAGGTCCTGAGGGGCTGATAGAGATAGATGTTGTGTCAGTTCAAAGTAGGGCAGACGTGAACAGGAAAGATTTGTTGTCAGTAACGATATGGCTGGGGTAAGACTATCTGGAGAGGTTATTGAAGAGGTTATTGTCCATGTTAGTGTGTTTTCGTGTGTAGACAGTGTGGCTGAGGTTTAAATACTGCAGCAATGCAACATGCAGGCTTACTCCGGCTTTAATCAAATTGTTAGAGTGATGCAAAGACAGTGTTATTACTTTACTCATTATGATTTCTGCTGAGGCTCTACAAATTCTTTGTAGCACTGCCCTAACCATTACCAGGGAGCGAGAGAAAGGCTTCGGCATGACCGCACAAGGACAGGTACGAAGGGAAGAGGAGAGCGGGTATTGTGGGGGAAGAAAGAAGGGAAAGGAAATGAAAGCTAATGGGTGGAGAAAGAGTAGAGGAGAAGCCACGACAGTATAAACCTGACTGAGGTGAGTGAGCAGATAGTGTAAAGAGCGAAGTTAGCGGCAGAGGACTAGGTAACACAGACTACAGAGAGGGGGGGGCAACGGAAGGGGAAGTTATCTTAGTACATCCCTGCACCTGAGTCAACAGCAAACAAAGCACCTCCTTGAAGGAGAGACGGGGGACAATGTGCTGCAGTGAGGGATGGGGTTAACAAATGCTCACCAAGAATGTGACAGACAAACAGCAGCTCACTGTGTTGTGTCTTTGCCTCTCGGGCCAACAGAGGACATGGACAACCACAGCAATATGGTTACACTGCTTTCTGAAGAATCCTAAAAGCTTTCTACTGGCCGAAAAGAAGACTGCTATTGAGAGACTTTAAACATCTAAACATTTACAGAAAACTTGAAGTGCATGTCAAATGGCATGAATGCAGAATGTACTAATTTGCATAGTGTACTTATCACATGACCATAATTTTCGTCCGCTGTTTAGCAAAAAACAACCCTTACTACTCTAGTACTCCCTACTTCTTCATTTGTGCATCACACACACACACACACACACACACACACACACACACACACACAATTTGCGCACAGTAAGGTGTGACACATTCAGAGAATAAGAGTGGACCCACGCCCAGACTCTTGCATCAATGTTCCGCAAATTTCAGCAACCACAAACTGTTTCAGACATTTCAGAAAACAATAGGTCAAGTGTCCCCACACAGAGTTTAAACTTAGGTCTAGACTAAAACAACACTCGGTGGAGATTACGGCTGAAATTACTATTTTCATTATCAACAATTTCTCATAATTAGTCAATCATTTAGTCAACAAAATATCAGAAAATAATGAAGAATCACAATTTCCAGGAGCCCAACATTATTTCTTCAAATTGCTTGTTTCAGCCAATGGGCAACCTCCGAGTCTAAAAAGTGAAGCCAATGCTGAAGTGCCTTAAACTTGCATTCTTTCTAATAATCAGCAGGGGGCGACTCCTCTGTTTGCAGAACGAAGACTTCAAAATCCACAAACCAATGGGTGACATCACGGTGACGAAGTCCACTTTTTATACACAATCTATGGTTTCAGTCCTAGTAGGGACATCCATATATATCTTTTGGATTTTAGGTTTAAGTCTAAGTTTAAGATTTAAGATTTAGGTCTCTCTTTAAGCCTTTTCAGGAAAGCAAGGCCCTGTATATACTGTATTCTATCAGCGTAGAGTATAGCGATGCTAAAGTGCCTGCTGCAAAGAGTAGAAACAAGATACGGAAAGTTTACATATGACCTCCAGGTTGTGATCAACATAAGGTCATTTCCAAAAAGAAAAGCACTTTTAAAAGCAGTATTTTTCTAAAACCTAAACTCTAGTAACTATAAAGTTTATAAAGGTTGGTAAACCATAATTAAATCTGGCTACTAAATTGTCTAAATAACTCCCCTCAGATTGGTTAAATGAGACAAGGATGTCAACAGCATGTCAGCAATGTGGCATCTCCTCAGTGGATGGGGTTGGATCTAGGTCAATGGGTCCATTTCCTGGGAGTTGAGCTCTTGTGCGGACTCGAGCTGTGGGTTATTGTTTGGTCTCTGAGTGGCTACGGTGAATAGAGCCTCCCCTCTCTGTGCATTAGTGACCTGCATAAGCTCCACACGACTCACTGACATCTGAGTGCAGGCCTGAGGGGAGAGGACAAAGGCAATCTGACCACACATGCACACACATTCACGTGCCTAAAAGCCAACGCACCAAAGGACAATAACAAAAAACACAGAGTCTAATAGAAACCTTATACGGCACTCACCACAGGGTTTTTATGCCCAAAGAAAGTCGATCCACAGAACAAAAAAATCCAAGCAGCTTTGCCTGTAAGCCTTCATCCTTGCTTTTGTCTACCCCACCTCATACATACATATTCACATACATATTTGCACATGCACACACTTACAAATGCACATACAGGCTTTTGAGACCGCCTTGTACAATCCCACTGCATCACTTCCAGGTCAAGAAGCAGGGACGTGAAGTGTGACTATGTGATGAGCACCGAGTCGCTGGTCAGCACTCTGTATGTAACTAATGTAATGTGGGGGTTGATGAAAAGCAGGAGAGCAGAGGGGAGACAATGGCCAAGACAACTGTTTGCTCTGCTTTAATTACACAGTCTCGTGGATGTAAACTTCGAAGGAAAAACACACACAAATACTCACACAAATTAGGGGTGTAAAGATTTCCAAGCAGATATATATATATATATATAAAAGGAAATCCCAGGAAGGCCAAATCTCCCAAGTGCAAATAAAGCAAAAGACAATCTTTGAAGACTCTTCGCATTCCCACAGTAACTCCTTCCTTAAATCCCTGCTCAGCACTTCACACACAAATGTATTTCTCACTCTAAAGTCTTTTATGCCAGCTTCCTGTTCAGGTAACATCATCTCATTGCATGTACTTCAAATTGTGCTGTGTATTTGTGTGCACTGCACACATCTTTTGTTTGCTCATCGCTCAGTAAACAACACTATACATATTAGTCTTACTGTTTTTTTCCTCCTACTATTCTTTTAAATTGAGGTCATCCTAGAAAAATATGATCTAACCTCCTGTATATATGAAATAAGATGGAGATGCATGCACATACACAGACAGACACAGACACGTGCATTTACACATCATCAGTTGGCAGCCAGAGCCGATGTGTGGGCTGGAACGCAACACTGATCAGAGATAATGGGCAGACATGACAGGGATGGCACTGCTGTCACACCAAGAGAGGAAGGAAGGAGGGATGATAGAGCAAGAAAAAGAGAGACAAAAAAAGAGGAAGAAAGAAAGAGAAAATGGGAGGGAATGAAGGAAGGAAACTACCAATTCATCAGAAGACACAGAACAGACAAAAGATAGGAAATGAGTGAACATGCCAGCTCATGGCAGCTCCGAGACACCCCTCCCCCATCTGGACCCCTTCATAAATTAGAGGCATCCCCTTCTGCTTCTCCCACTCCTTTTCCATCTTCTTCTTCTCATCAGGAGGTTGATGTGGAAGTGACGTTCGTCACCCGATGTTTCCGCTCCCCGGCTAACAGCTCTTATAGTCCTGCTCAACCAGACGAGTGACATTACTAACGGACACACTTAAGCAAACACGTCGGTGTGACATAATGTTCACAATGACTCATTCTTCAGCCCTCTTGTTTCTCATATTTTCAAAAGGTCACACAAAAGTCCAGGACCAGGGAATGGAGACACACAAACACACACATCCTAGCGATTTCCAACCTATTTGACATGTGTGTCCTTGAATGAAACAATGTGACCCATCATCACCAATAGCGGGGTTTATGACCAGGTCAACGAAAGACTTTTTCCTGCTTTCCTGTTCTGTAAATCATCTCACATCCTCTCAGATTTATCAGCCACACTGTAAAGGGATTCCCCCTACTACTGAAAGCAACCATGACAGACCCGGCTCCTTAATTAGACGCACTCAGTGTAACCAGAGAAGAAGAAAAACAGTCTCTCCACCCTCAGCTGTCAGTTTTGTCTTGGTTTTCCCAAAACAGACTTATAAACAATATCTGTCTGGTACTGGGCTGCAAGTGACGGCAGCAGGGAATTGGGAGAGTGAGACACACACACACACACACACACACACACACACACACACACACACACACACGCACACAGTCGAACACAAACATTTAAACAGCTTGATTGCATGTGGGGAGATGGGCACTGGGGGCTGTATAAGCCCTGTATTTGCTTAACAGCAGAAATAAGAGGGCCACTGAGGAAGAGAAGCATTTCCTAAGAACGGTTAAAAGGAGAGATGAAGACGGACAAAGATGGAGAGAGAGAGAGAGAGAGAGAGAGAGAGAGAGATAGAGAGAGAGATCATCTCTTTCATTTTAATTGCATCATCCCTTTATCTTGCCCGCCACATGCTCATCAAACTGCATCTTATGTACTGTATCTGTAATCATAAAGAGAAGGCGTTCGTCTGCTCTGCCACAAGGTCAGAAGGGTCATATTCACTGTGGAGGATAAAGATGTGAGAGTATTTGCAACAAGCTCCAGTATGTTGTTGATGGTGACGATGATTATTATTATTATTTCAATTTATATAATGTATTATTTGATGCATGAAGCGCTTTATGAGCTTTGCATGAGCAGATCAAAGGATGACTATGACTTAAATATTTCTATTTATAGTATAGATTATAGCAAGGCGGCAGAATATCTATGATGTGTGCTCACTCTGTTATGGTGTGTAATTGTGTCTATCACAAAAAACTGGTCCCCTCAAGGTAAGTCATCAAACTTTAGGGTTAAGACCTGGTTTTAATTAAGGTTAAAGGCCGGGTCCATTGGGGTTCTGTACCATTTTTTACAAATAGAAACTCCCACTCAGTTGCTGCAAAAAGCAGTGCCGTAGGTTACCAAAGTAAGTTAATCAAAGCTAATCAATAAGGTTATGAATAATTGTAGCATAACGGTAGCACTAGCTGAGTCACTGTTAGCTGTGCTACTTTTGGAAATAACTGAAAGGGTTAGTTCAGATTTTTTTTAAGTGTAGGCTATACTCCTGTATTCTACCAAGTAAAATTACTGCTTTCGTGAATGTACTCTTGTGGCTTTTAAGAGAGCGATATAACTTCACCTTCTCCTTTAATAAGGGCTAATAAGGGCCGTATGACAGTGAGGTAAAACGGCTGTGGACGGGAGCAGCAGAAAAATTTAAAAATTTTTATCTCTTAGAACACAGTGGTTGCTGCTCTACCGCTGCATCGATTGGCTAGTTCGTTAGTATTGTCACTTTTGGATCCAAATAAATGTATCGTCTACACAGCAGTACAATGCTTCGTTTCCATGCCAATACTCCTATATGCTTCTCCAAACTGGGAATGTGCTGACCGCCATCTAAGTAAGGTTAATACACCGCCTATATGGATGAATACTGTACATGTTGGAGGGTCATTGTGCAGAAACCTAGATCGAGTCACAAAGAAAAAGTTTGGATAATAGCATTTCAATGCTAAAACATACATACTTCAACCAAAATTTAAATGTTCAGATTTTAATACATAAGTATAATAATATATATATGCACCAGCCCTGAGAGTTGTAGTTATGGTCATGGTGTTTATGTGTTTATGTGAAGCTGAATGTGTGGATGAGGATATCTATATGTGCCCTATAGGTGAGCTGACTTAGCCTGAGAGCAGCGTATCAATCTGGGTCAGTATGCACACACACACGCATGTACGTGCCACACACACACACACACACACACACACACACACACACACACACACACACACACACACATCCCCCTTTCACACTCACACACTATATTAGCTTACTGTACACAGTCGGAGCAAACGGTTGTGTGGATGCACACATATTTGTCCCAAACACACACTTGCACACATAGTAAATGGACACACACACACACACACACACACACAAAAACATACACATCAACCTGGATGAGCAGTGTGTAACAGTGTATGAGATAATGGCTTCCCTCCTTTTCACATCCTCGGGCTTTCACAAGGTCTTTGTCAATTTTGAAAAAAAGTGTGTGTATACACACACACACACAGACACACACACACACACACACACACCAGTTTTTATCTGCCACTATAAATCCTTTCATGGATCACTTCCTCAAAACACCCTGCCAATATTCAACTTCCTCATGGCGGCAACTGAAGCAGTGAATTGTAGAAAGAAAGATAACATGAAGAAAAGATACAGAGAGAGAGAGAGAGAGAGAGAGAGAGAGAGAGAGAGAGAGAGAGAGAGAGAGAGAGAGAGAGAGAGAGAGAGAGAGAGAGAGATAGAGAGAGAGAGACAGCGATAGAGACAGAGAGAGAGAGAGAGAGATAGAGAGAGAGAGACAGAGATAGAGACAGAGAGAGAGAGAGATGTCTAGTTCAGAGTTCTTATATTCGTAAAATTAAAACAAACGCTAATAGCAGAGTCTGAGTGCAAATGTTCTTAAAGAAACACATTATTCAGTATTCAGTTGAGGTTGAAAAAGTTTATTGAATTATTTACTAATTATTTACTCCTACTTGCTTAAAGGGATAGTTCTGATGTTTTGAAGTGAGGCTGAATGAGGTACTTATCCATAATCAGTATATTACCTACAGTAGATGACGGTCGGCACGCCCCACAGCCGGCACAGAAGCAAAGCAATGTACTGTGCGGCAGCAAAATAACATATTTAGCCACCTAAAATAACCATTTCCTGTGCATGCTGTATTTATAATATATTCACTGCTTTACCTAGCTGTCCGACAGCCCTTTCTGATGGGGATGTTTTCACCAAAGCCACCTCCTGTTGAAAAACACTGTAAATTTACCTTGCAGAACTGCTGCTTCGATTGGTCAGTTTTTTGCGATATTGTGTGACTTTGGTGAACCCGAACTAACCAAAGTCACACAATATCACGAAGAAACTAATCAATCGCGGCAGTGGTAGACCAGCTAGTCCTGTGTTCTGCGAGGTAAAAATTACAGTATTTTTTGGAGTCTGGTTGCTTTGGCAAGAGCAAAGATAACGGCTCCATTTCTCCATGAGAAACATAGACTGTATCGCTGTCTCCCGGGAAGGTAAAATATTCTAAATATAGTGTACACTAAAATATGCTTTGCTGCAGTCCCCGTCCACAGCAATACATTGCTTTGCTTTTATGCGGTTACTCCTAACTGGGGGCGCGCCGACCGTCATCTACTGTAGGTAATACACTGACTATGGTCAAGTACCTCATACAACCCCACTTCAAAACATCCAAACTATCCCTTTAATAAGACACTGAACCTTAAATTGCTCCCAGTGGTTAGGCCAGTCCCTTGCACGGTAGCAGGGTGAATGAGAGGCAAATTGAGAAGCCCTTTGGATAAAAGCCAATCATTTACCAAATTACAGGTATTTTGGCCTCTTGTAATGTTTTATCAGCTTTTCAGAAACATGGACTTGGCATGCCACAGCTTTAAACTGTAATCCCTATGATGAGTGGTGTCTTGTTGATCAAAAGGTACTGATATCAAATCCAGGACTAAACAAAAAGAAAGTCCCACAAACCTTGATTTCTCACGTTAAACATTTTAGATTTATTGTATTTCATTTGGTCTGGATTGAATTCTCTTAATGGACAAAACAAAATACACAATAAGTCGTTTTGTTCTGTCTTCTCCAGAGAAACATGAAAGTGTGGGAGGAGGAAGGACAGCAGTCTTTGCCCTTTGACCCCTCATAATGCTTTGGCTGTCTGGATGCCTAAAGATGACCCTTTGAACAGCTGAGACCTAACACGTCCACCAACCCACACACATTTGAGTAACAGATGGTAAATACAAGTATTCAGTAAGAGGTAAAAGTGCACACTTGTAGACTGTCCTCCTTTGTTTTTGTTTAACTTGCAACTTGTCCCTTATCCCTCTCTCTCTTTTACGCTCTCTCTCTCTCTTTCTGACTCTGTCTTGTCGGCTGCTGTTGCTCTCCGCCAAGTCATCACTGCTATTCCCAAGACTTTCAGTAGCTCTTAGGTCTCTCTCTTTGTCTGTCTAGATCTCCTCTATTCTGCTTTTTAGCTGCTTCTCCTCTCCTATCCTCTATTAATATTTCCACACAGCATGCACACACACAAAGTAGGCTAATGTCTTTATCAGATTTAAATCTGTTACTGTATGATCCCTCTCTTGTCATTTTGCACTGGAAACCTTTGATGGCATAACCAGAAATTTCAAGGACTGACCTGCTCTTTTTTCCCATTTCTTCACAGTGATACATCTCTCTAACAAGCTTTTGATAAGTCATAATTACTGTAAATGCTGCTTGAGTTTTTGATCTCACTTTATCTCAAATAATTTCATCTCTTCTGTACTTCTTATGTAAAGGTCAAATATGTATGTGTATTACTTTGTTTGTACTTTGAGCTGTGCAGTTTGGTCAATGGCAGGGAAATATCAGGCAGTGCCAGTCCAGAGGGCTGTTGAGGTATTTTGTTATCACTAAATTACCTCGGATAGGATACCAGGCAGCAGTGAGAACATTAATGATTGATAAAGTCCTTTCATCAACACACACACACTGGCCTATGCAGGATGGCTATTTAAACATATATAAAAGGCTTTTTTCTTGCAGTTATCTTGTATTTATATTAACATAAATGACTGTGTGTCTGTGAGAGAGAGAGTGGGAGAGCACCATCAAGAGAAAAACACCACCAAACAGTAGTGTAGTGTTAAGTCACACACACACAGTGTAAGAAAGCACACAAAATATGCCGGGATACAGACAGCACTCTTAAGCTTGTACTCTTAGAAGAAGTCAGATGCACAAATTTGGACTCCTTACTAGAACTTCACCTCCTTTTGTCTTTTTCACACAAATACTAACATCCAAACTGAAGTCAGTTATCTTTAAACCCCCAAGCAACTCCTCCAACTCCTCTGTCACTCACAAAGCTCCCAAAACATATTCAAAAAAAACGTGAAGCATCTGTTTACCTTTACTTGAGCTCCCAGTGTTTCCTGTACGAGTAACAGTTAATTCCCCGTAGTGGTTAAAACCCCGTCTACACGTGTCCTCTCTGAGAGCAAACGGGGGAATCCATGCATCGGTGAGACGTCTCCCGGACTCCAGCGCAGCGTTCGACTCTACGTTGCACACACATTAGAGGACATACTCCCACATGCTGCCTCTTGCACGCCTAGACTAGACTGAAGGCTGAGGAGAGGGTGTGTGTGCGCTGGCTTAGTCTGAGCCCGCCCTCTTCTCTCTGGTTCTCCCCTTCTCTCCTCCATTCACTCACCCTGCCCTCCACCTTCTCCCCTCTCTCTTTCTCTCACTCCCTCTCTCTCTCTCCAATTTCACCTCCCCCGGCTTGCCAATCGACTGCCAGCATGTGTGCTGGGTCTGTGCCTCTAAGCCTTTAGATGTCCCAGTCCTCTTTTTAATTGCTGGCTCTCTGGCCTCAAGTTCCACACAAAAAAACAAAGACACAGATACAGTAGACACGCACAGACTTGCATGAACAAATAAGGATACAAACACATTTGCCTACGAGAAAAAAAAATATATGGATTGATACGGTAAACATTAGGGCTTTTTGAAAAACATATACAAACTTAAAATGAGTAACTGAGAAAATTCAGTGCTCCAGAATAGAGAGGTGGTTTGAGTAAAAAGGTGAGAAAGGTGCACAGTGAGGTGTACACGAAGAATCCATCTCATTTCTTGGAAACCTTCCACAAGAGCAGCTGTAACTTGTGTTATGCTGCTGCTTCACACTTGTTTTTTTCCATCCATCTTTTCTTACTATAACTCGCCAGGGTTTTTTGTAACAGACTTCAGATAAAAAGAACGAAACCTCAAGTAGTTTTGCTATTTTTTTTTACTGTTCTCTCCCATGAACAGTAAATTTGTGTATCAAAAAAATCACCACCTGTAGCGTTGAAGCATGGCTCTGAAAAGTGTGTAGCATTGTAGTCAGACTCACAATAATTATAATAAATTCCAAGAGTGACCCAGTTTTATGGCAAAGAAAACTACTCAAACTACGTCCATTCCCATGCTAGTCCTATGGGACAAAATGTAGGTCCGTTTAAGGCTTCATATTGTCGCTTGTGTGTTTTGTTAGCTATTTGCTTTTGTCATCAACACAGGCTAACATAGGTGCATCAAAGGTAAATACAAACAATTTAAAGGTTACAGGGAAAATATGTTCAACAATAGAGTGCTGCAGGAATGAGTCCTAAAACCTGGAAAATAATCATGACTGTAACATAGCATTCCCTCGCCTGGTAGTCAGTGGGTTTTCTGAATGGGTTTTTTAGATAGATGCCTGAAATAAGGTCTGTGGTTAACTCAAGCTTAAGGGATGTTAACGTTTTGATCTACGACGTAAAATACGTCAGTAAATATCCCCTTCTACGCGGTTGCTAACAAGTGGCTAAAGGAGTCAACAGAGGTCGTCAGGGATGTTAAACGTCATCATGCCAACTTGTCCACCTTTACAGTCTTGTGTTTATACCTGCACTCATGTCACCATAGTGTGGTATGTTCATAGCCTAACATTAGCTTCACAAATCATTACATTTGTGAAGATTATCTTGCTGTGCAAAACATTTAAGTATCATGAACTTTTTGTTTGCCACAGAGCTTTTTTTCTGCAATAATCCAAAATCCAGTGGAAAAATCCTATTGGCTTTTTGCTGAGGAAAACAGTGTGATGCTAGCTTCTGGGTTGGCATACGAAAATATGTCATCCCTGCAGTGCTGTATTTGTTTGGTTTGAATAAAATGGTTGCAGTCATAAAAATAATCCATTTTGCTACCCAGGATTTCAATTTTGAGACTTTTGTCACCATGTTGAATAATTTTATTTATTAGTATTTTCTTTTTTGTTAATGGTGGAAACTGAGTTATTGTTATAACACACACATGCATGCACACACATACACTGTGGAGTAAAACTGTGTATGTGTAAATTAATTTAATAAGTTCGCCAAAGAGGTTGTGGGCCTTTGAAACAGCTCTTTATAACGTGCACATTAATGGCTCGATCAAAAGGTCGGCAGTGAGGAGATATAGTCTCAGCGCTCCAGAAACCTTTAGGATCTGAGAAATGCAGAAATATCCTTCAGGCATTTTTCTTAAGGAAACTTGTTAATGTGAGTTGAGGAGGTCTCACAACATGATTCAGTGTAGAGCAGCCAGTAACGATTACTTTCGCTATTGATTAATCTGCCAATTATTTTCTAAATTAATCGTTAAATGGTTTGGTCTATAAAATGTCAGAAAAGTGACAAGTCCAAGGTGATGTCTTTAAATGTATTGTTTTGTCAGTCCAAAACCAAAGATATTCAATTTAATATGACATAAAACAGAGAAAATGAGGAAATCTCCATATTTGAGTGTCTGTAAACAGTATTTCCTGCATTAATTGATTATCAAAATAATAATTTTTCTGCTGATCGACTAACCGATTTGTTGACTAATCATAGCGGCTTCAGAGGTTTCACCACTGAAAATGCTACATTATCGTGTATCTGTAAATCTACAAAAAATAACTAATAATTGGGTGAAATAAATTTTAATAAAATACTTTCTCTCCCACTTGGAGATAAATTGTTTTGTATCTTCTGACAAGGATCATCAAATCATTTACCAAAATGTTTGGTTTGAGGACAGAGGATTTTATGAGGAAAACAGGGCTGATTACATAATGTGCTGACGATGATCCCCATTGTCTCTGTCTGCTGCACTCTGCAGCTCTTAAAATAACTGCTGTTTGGGAGTATTTGCATTTATGGAGGCAAACATGTCGGGACAAAGGGCAGGGAAGGTAACAGATCTACCCAACAAAAGGACCTGACACAGCCTCCACAGGGGAGACAGTCAGTAAGTTGCTAACATAAGTGCACACTGGTGAATGGACAACACACACACATCCACAGCTCTTTACCCCCAGGCACATGATGACATTTCTGCACCTAACTCAGACAATGCTGCTGCATTACAATTCCTTTGTCTACGGCATGTGTGTGTGCGTGCACGTCTGTCTGTCTCTGAGCACCTGTCTACTCATCAGACCTCGCTCTCGTCCCCGTCTGTCCCCTTCCTGCCTGTCTCCCTGTTTGTTTCTTTCTGTTATCTAACAAATTAGCTGGAGAAGGTCGTGTCCTGCTAGGAGACGGCTGAAACAGGAAATAACCAATACAGGAGGGCTTAGACAACCAGTTCCCACACTGCTACCCAAACATAGCGTTATTGGGTTGTAATGCAATTAACAGAGGAGCAGAAGGAAATTGGTAAGTGGTTTAAGGACAACTCAGAGCAATGGCTGTGATGGCATGTTGGTACAGGCAGAGCACAGAGGAGGTAATAGTAACAACAGCAGGTGGAGGATGTTATGCAAGCAGAGAGGGCTGGGGAAACATCAGGATGGCGGGGTTGTTTGTTTCTTTTGCTCTGTCTGCACTCATTGTATGGCATGCTGCTTTTGTAATGTGAACACGCTGATTGTTTGTGCAGTTAGGACAGCAGTGAGTAAATGAATATCACCCAAAGCCCATTCACCAGTCGCGCTTTCTGATGGATAAACAGACTATTCGGTGGCAGTGCTGTAAGAAAAGCCGGTTTTGTTCTCCTGTTTTCCTGCACACCTGAGCTGGCCTTTCAGCACAATAGACTCCACCTTTCAATCCTTATCAGACGTTATCGCATGGGTGCGTATGTGTGGGTGGGGGGTGGCAATATCAGTGAAGGGCTGACGGGATGAGACATAGATTGGTTTCCCATTTCATGTGTCCTGCTATATCTGCTGCTAAACATATCATAATGAAATTCATGAACATACTGTATTGGAAAAGGGACAAAAAAAGATATGCACATAGACACGGTCAGGATGCCCGTTTCCCCCACACAACCACCCATCTTGCCAGATTTGATAAAATCATTATCACCAGCCATGCGAGTAGGGCTGATGAATAATGTATGTAATGCTGAGCCACAATAGTACATCCCTTCTGGCCTGCTACCTTTCTCTTAGAGTCACAGTAGCAACCGGTTACTTAGGGTCATAAGCTAATCCCTGTCCAGTGCTATTGCATTTCACATTAGCATGTGAGACAAAACTATATATATACACATGCACAGTGGTGGGCACACATAGGCTCACCCCAGACACAGAAAATAAATTGGACAGGTATATAGCAAGACACAACTGTGCTCATTAACAGCGATGACAGATGTGACTGACAGACCTTCAAACAGGAGAAAGAGACTGGCATCAGGTGTTGGACTGCATTCCTTCATCGTCAACACAAAGAAAACCATGACATGCATCAGATGGAACGCTGTGATGGACAGCTTGGGTTTGACGCAATAGGTGAGACATCAATTATTTCAGTCGTCAAGTGTAACAGATCGTACATGGACCCAACCCCTTCTGTGTCCCCTTGTGCACACACTTGGTGTTTACTTTGTCTCAGCTTCTTGACAAACAGCTTCATCTAAAACTGGGCATACACTGTACGATTTTAGAAATGTTGTTGTGTAACTCCTACTGTACGAGTACAACTTTTGTAACGTAAAGCCAAAGCTCACAATTTATGTGCTCACACTGTACGGTCCAAACATCAGCCATGACCTGAGCACTGCACTTGCACTGTACGGGTAAAATAGATTACAAAAACACAGCCTGTCTTCTCCTGCAGGCTGTTCTGACTGTTGACAGTTGTCAATAACGATTGGTTTGAAAGCTCTGAGGCAGATCAAATTCATTGGCTAGCAGAGGTCTGTACAGGTCACAGTGATAACAAGGCAGAAGCACGTAGAATTGATCATCTGTGGCATCCTGTCTGCTGAAACGTCTAAAAAAAGATGGACTGGTTACTGGCCACTCTCAGGTGATAGGAAGACGTGGACAGTAGAGAACTGGAGGTAAGCTAGCTACGTCTTACTATATGTGTTGTACATTGTTATTTTGATGGCTACGCTCTGATTACTGGAACAAAAATAAGGATAAGACACTGACATTGGGGTCTGTCTGACAGCCGGTCGGGAGTAGTTAATCGGTCCTCTGTGCCAGCCTGTGCACTGCATGGCAAACTACGCCCGACAAACCTGAAATTTGGTCCAACTCTAAAATGAATCGTCTCACTCTAAAATGAGTCATGCTACTCATAATATGGGCCAGAAACAGGCTAAGATCGAAGAGTGTATGCCCAGCTTAAGCCAATATTAGACAGAGGTATATAGTAAGTTTAATACTGGTATACAGTACTTTGTTGGGTGTGGTGCAAATAAAATTGTAATTGTATTCCAGGGGAGGCCAGTGATTTATTCTGGTTCGCTGTTATCTGCTGACACTGTAATGCCTCCTAGGTGAAGGTGGACAAAAAACGAGCAAGTCAACAGTCCAGGTAATGTTATCATTTTCTAATGAGTCAGTATATTCTTGTCCTTAGACAGCAAGGTCATACAGCACACAACTGTGAAACATCAACCCAAAGCGATGAGTCTAATTATTATTCATGTGGGGAGGTTAGCCAATTACCAGTGGTTATCAGACAGGAATATTGTATATTATTTACTTTGCTCCTATAAACCACTGCCACACTGATGTGGTTTAATATGCCCCTGCAGTACTGAGAAGCATTGCCTTCAGCAAAAAAAAAGGACCCATGTTGTGTAAGAAGAAAAACATCATTTACATCATAAATGTGTGATTCTGAGCATCGCTATCTGATTATGCATTGTCAGAGAAGTGAAATCAGATAGGTGCAGACAGTTGAGAGGTCTGAGAGTATCTCAGTCTTGCTATTAGAGAGGAAGTGATAGATCTAGTATTGACAGTGTAATTTTACCAGTTTTACAAACTGTTACAAGTTGTTTACATTTCAAATGAATGAGCATTTTGCCAATAGAGGGAAATCATCAGTGATTCAACCTATAATCAGTTAATGAATGAATGCGTTAACATTCGTTGTGCTACACACTCCTTATTTGGTAGTTTTCTCCAGAAAACCATGTAAAACACATTTTTTTATTAGCATCACCAGTGAGAGACACAATGGCTGAGATGCTAAGAAAAGAAAGACATTCCCATTCAAATCAACATAGCAGGATGATCAGAGTGGCGGCCATTTTTATGTGTATCATTGCCATTGCAAAGAACTGTGACAGTTTGTTAGTGGGCTAACTTCCATATAAACCGACATATGGCAAGTTGTGGACTAACACAGGTCGGCGTGATGTGTGCGCGAGTAGTCCCGCCATGCCAGCTGATCCCTTTTACACAGACCAGCTTAGCGGCGGAGCAACGACGTGTGAAACGCCTAACGGCCCCACTGACTCGAGTTGTGACCATACCAGCTAACAACTAACAGTCCCCATTAGGGACGTTAATTAGAGGTCGACCGATGTGGGGTTTTTATGATTTATTGGAGAATCAGGCTGGCCGATGGTTGATATATGATGCAGATTTTTTGGGGCCCGATATGTTGGGGTGATTTTCTTTTTTCCTCCATGTGATAAAATATAACAGCTTAATAACAAATGATACACAAATTTCTCAACTTCAGTAAACATTTCTTGAACATCACCTATGGTCTGTCTCTCAAATCTACATTTTGTGTCTGCACAGCAGAGTACTTATATATTTTAAATAAAAATAATGTATAATCTAAATATTCAATACATGAAACAGGTAATCAAAAAACAACTAAATTTTGTCAAATAAACTTTTGGAAGAAAAAATAATGTTTTAGTGCACTTAGCAGCATTTATGCACTTGCTTGATAATTGGCTTAATATGCTCAGACATCAGCCGATGCCGATTATGGAAAAAAAAAGTCAAATAAGCGGCCCAATTAATTGGCCGACCGATTAATCTGTCGACCTCTACTGTTAATAATTAAATATTTAACCGATAAGCAACATTAAGCATTTTAACCGATTAACGCTATCGGTAAAAAGAAATATTAATAATCAATTAAAGCTGACACACTGCTGCATGTGACAGATTTTGTCAGTTAACAGTTAATAATCGGTTAACGAAGGTCAGTTATTGGTTAAGAAAGTTTTTCAATATTAGCATCCCTAGTCCCTATTTTCTTATAGTCAAATGACCACGACAATTTCAATTTTAAACTCTATGGTTTGAATATGGTGAACACCAGGCCAGTGGTTGTCTATCACAAGACAATGGGCCTATAAATATTATATTTTTCTCTCTACAGACCGTGCACCCCCTCACAGGTGTGTTCAGGTATTCTGGCTGATTTGACCTCTGCTCAGGTTGAACGTGAGCAGAGCTGTGCTGTGAATGACAAGAGCTAACTTAACTCTATGTACTGATAAGAAAGTTAAAGGTAATTTGCCCTGCCCTGACAACAAAGCAAAGAGGAGAGCAAACAGATTTAAAATCACCTGTGTGGGTTTACCCTGGGTGTGCAGGGCTTTTAAATTTGAAAAAATAAGTCTGAGAATAAGAAAATCCTACCTTTGAGAAATGTGCACAGACCACTAACCACATGAAAAAGTTAAACAATTTGGGAAACATGCTTATTCACTTTCTTGCCAAGTTAGATAAGATTCATTATGTCTGCATGCTAAATATGCAGCTACAGCCAGTAGCTAGCTCCCTTAATTTAGCACGAGCGCCCAACAAACTAGCTAAGAGCAAGCCTGGCTCTGTCTAATGGAAAAAAACAGCAAAAGAACACCTACATTACTTCTAAAGCTCACTAATTAACAAATTGCATCTCATTTGTTTTATCCATACGAAAAAAAGAACTGTAAAGACCACAAATCGCTGTTTTACAGGGAATTTAGCACCAGATTTCGTGTCTCTAAGCATTTACTATTTTACATTCTGGAAACTGTATCATAATCAATTCAAAATAAACATGCACATACAAACACACACCACCAATCCTGTCTTAGTGTGAATGTTAGTATTACTATGTAAATCCCCCTTTTCCTCAGTAAATTAATGAGCTGTATTACTGCCAGCTTCACTTCTCTCTAAACCTGATGGACTGATGCTCATACACTTCAGTTCATACTAATAAGGCACTGAAACACACAAGTAGGCAAACACAGCAGCAACACTGTTTAGCTAATAGTCAGAAAACACACTGAAGCCAGAGATGGTCCCTCACACACAACACAAACACAAGAAATGATTCCCCAGGAGACACTACACCAAACTCGCACACACACGGTATACATCTTTTTCTAGCTTATGCTGAGATAAACAGAACAATGAATAAGCCAAGAAGCAGCGCTGCAGTCAGCGCTACTTTATTTCAGGATCAGCTGGGCTTAAGATAGAGTCCAATGTGTGGGTTGAGATTAAGACCAAAATAGGTAATAAACAATGCCCATGTATTTCCAAAGGCAGGAAAATACCACTTAAAGCATCGTGCAGGAGTCAGCAGAGATGTAGATCTATCTGGAGGGGCTTTGTGCTAAACCCTTTGACAACCAAGTAGCTGAGGGTTTGGACTTATTACTGCAGAGGAGTCACTGGTATCCACATAGTAATCTCTTAAAATGTCTGTAGCTCTTGGAAGAAAATATGTAGCAAATGTGAAGACAAAATATGTCTTTAGAATTGTTAAGGCTGGATAAACTTTAGTCAACACCCAATGATGACAAAGACCAAGTCAGACGTGTCAGATACACGTCATTTTGCCAAGAGAATGGAGGACATGTGCTGACAAAGAGTCGTCACTTGGCACTCAGCAAACATAACAAGTATCACAGATAATCTGATATAATCAGCAAGAAATAAGTATCATGTAAAGATCTTGGGTACTTTACTTATTCACAACTTTAGGATGCATGTGTCTCCCCCATATGAAATTATACTTCAGGGATATGGGGCTTCAAAGATTGTAAAATAGCAGGCTATATACAGAACAGAGCTGCACATGCTGTTTTTTACGTGTTCATATGTTTGCTCCTACTTTGGCTGTTCAGGTTGATATGGGTTGGATTCCTGGATCAATAAGGTGAAAATGTGAAATGATAAGACCGTGGAATCGTTTGCTTAATATGTCAGAATACAAGCTCAATAAGGTTTTTTTTTATGAAGTAAATCATAAAATGCTCCATGGACTACAGAACTATGCTATTTTTGAGGAATCTGAATTGTAATATACTGTATGTATAGTAATAATTTATCAGGGAGCATGAACAATATTAGAAGACAGTTACTCATGTTACAGTTACTACTTATGGCACTGATTCTTATGTTATGGCAAACTTATCAGGGAGTCAAAGGTCTTTAGTTGCACAGTTAAGAAGAGTCGGCAGATTTAAAAACATCCAGGAGGACAACAGGTTGTGTGAAGTGTGTGAGTTAGGGTAAGTTGAATATAAATCACATTTTCTTTTGTATCGTTACTAGAGGTTGACCAATCGATTTTTTTTTTTCGCAATCGGCATCGCCCGATGCCTGAGCATCTTAAGCCGATTAGCAAGCAGGCACATCTGCAGGCAGCCCAGTGTCGTTGCTGTAGAGCATGTGCGACTCCGCCCCTTGTGTCAATCAAGTTGTTGTTGTTGATGTTTGCAAGAGTATGTGAGAAGAACAACATCCTAACTGGGAGAAACCGTGCTGACACAAAATGCAGATTGGAGAGGCAGACCATACGTGTTGTTCAATAAATGTTTAAGAGAAATTTTCTCAAGAAGTTAAGAAATTTTGTGTATCATTTATTGTTATTAAGCTAATTTTATCAGATGGAGGAAAAAAAGAAAACTAGTCAAAGATATCAGCCAAAAAAAAAATTAAAAATTGGCATCATATACCGGCCATCAGCTGCCCTGTTTCTGTAAAAATAAAAATCAGCCATAAAAAACCCATATCGGTCGACCTCTATTTTATACTATGATGAGTTAAGAACTTCCATTATAAATAAAATGTCTGTTCAAAAACCAGAGATGTTTTTGGTGCTCAGACTGAATGACTGTTTAATTTTAATACTTATAAGTTGGCTGCTTTTGTTTCTCAAGCTTGGAAAAAAAATGTCAGGATGGTTCATTTGTTTACTTTTATTTGTAATTTATACGCTACTCTGGTTTCTGCCTTTGTCTTTTCTCTATTTCCTAAATAATGGTGTCCTGTAAGCCTGTTTGGGCTTGGCATATAATAAAGCATGCTACAATAATAATCACATCAAATTTAAAAAAATCATATATATAGACTTATCTGTCCTCTATATATGTTGATAACCTCCAGATCGGTGGAGTAAAAGCACTGTATCATACCAATTATCATATAATCATAATCCCCATCATGTAAACAGTGAGCAGCATTAATTAGGGTGCTGCATTCAGAGATGATTATCTGGGATACAAGCACATGGGAGGGGTGGGAGCAGCGTATATGTCTCTTTTGTTTTCATGCTGGCTTACCTCAGCTCTCTTACTCTCTGAATGTTATTTGTAAGGAAATTAACAAGAAATGGCAGCACAGGAATAAATGTTTGTGTGAGTAGGATGTGAGGGAGTCGTCCGAGAGACAGATCAGGCTGTAGCTCAGACGGCTGCACACGTACCAAACAACATCCTGACCTTGTCAAAAACTCATGAGCGCAAACTGCACAGCCCATTTCATTACTCACACAGCCCAGTAACCCGGCCTCTCCGAAGCCACACACACACACACACACACACACACACACACACACACACACACACACACACACACACACACCATTCTGCTCTTTCGTTATTAAAGCACGCTCAAACCCTGACAAGGCTGCAGCTACACACATCAAAAGATTTCAGTGCTCTTCGGAGACTCTTGGACGAGGATGAAAATGGTCTCTGACATGGCATCCTGGAAAACCCACTGGCCGTAAGCTCTGATATCATGCATAAGAAGTCAGACACAAAGAGACCAAGTCTTGGCTCTGCAGCAACAACGGGAATTTGGTTTTCTGGGATACACTAGCTCCACACACGGTGGCAGTTCCACTATCACACTACTAAATCTGAAACACATTTTTGCAGCCTCTTTAAATTTGTTACCTAAATAGGGGTGGAACAACACATGAACCTGGATCAATGTATCGAATCAGTGATCCAATATCATGGATACAAACGGAAAATATCAATACATAACACCATCATCTTTAAGATACACCTTTACTTTGAAAATCCAATAGCACGTCTGTGCCACCAATTTCCATCCAAGTGCACCTCCTTCCTACAGAGTGTAGTAATAACACCATCAAATCATAGTTTAGCTGCTTTTTGTTGATGTACATGTAACTGATTGTGTTAAAGAGATAAATGATATTATCTCATATCGATCACAGGACCCTGAATTGAATCACATCTAATCTTTGTGATATCAGCAAATATTGTATCATTGTCCAAAGAATCCATATAATATACTTATTGTGACGAAACTTGTGATTTATAAAACTACTAGACATACTGTTTCCCAGTTTCAGCTCAATAAACATCTGTTTGACATTAACAGTGAATTATTTATCGCCTGTAAGTTATATTTAAACTAATATGATTAGAAGTAAATTAAATTTGCTCTATTTCAGCGCTGATTTTGACCAACTGAACAGGGATTTAACTCCCAGCAACAACATCTAAATTTAAGTTGTTGAGACATTTGAGTCAAAATCACAAATGTGAACATCATGCTGGTACTAGAAGAGTCAGTCAAAGTCAAGCCGCTAGCGTGGCTGTAGGCTCTTCTATGGATTAAAAATGTTCTTTTACTTCCTCCATTTCATACACACTCATATTCCCATGCACTTCCTGCTCATTTAATAAATCTTTATCAATATGAGCTGTTTCCAGGTCAAGCAGCAGAGACAGAATTAGACTTCTTCTTGTCCGCCAGTTGTCTCATTACATCATTTACTGTCTAACACACAGCCATCTCAAATATATATCATCTAACTCCATTCAGCAGCTCTCAGTCTATACATAATTATAACAATAAAAGACTGTATTCAAGGCATAAATGATTGGAATGAATATTATTAATGTCATAATATGAATGTTATTTCACACTGTGTGAGATCTACTGTGATAAACAATGGATTTGATGACAAAAAATAATACTAATGAAAATATGAATTTTCTTTCTTGAACTCTGTCAACTGTGCAACACAAAGCAAAAATGCACTCCCAAAACAATATATAACGGCAGCACTTTGTTACTGGACTCGTAAGACGGAGCTGAAGCAGCTTTTAACACAACCGCTGCTGAATCTATTGCGTTTCAGCCACTTCAGCTAAAAGTTGACAGCGCCAGCAAAAAAAGGAGGGAGGGAGGGAGGGAGGAGAAAACGGGAGATGAGGTTAAGAGGTTGAGTGTGGGAAAAGGAGGGGAGGAGAGGGGGAAAAAAGGATTAAAGCATCAGAAGGTATAGTGTTCCTCTGAAAGATGATGGGCTGATGGCTGCTCCCACAGGACTGACTGGAGGAGTAATCCCACCAAATGGAAGAGTTTAACAGTTACCACCCACTGAGACAGAGACGAGACACACCCACACACTCACACACACCCACAAGCACACATGAAACATTAAATATTAAAATATTATAAATTACAAAAGAATGTGCATGCTTGCAAGTCACATATTGTACACACGCACAAATATTTTGTTAATAAACTATGCAAAAATGTTACTACAGGTGAAAATACCAAACGTAATCAGCCTAATTTGGTACAGTAAAATATTTCACTTCAGAAAAGTCCTTGAAGTAGGGCTGTCAAAGTTAACACAATATAACTTTAGGTTGTTGCAGGATCACTTTTAAAGCAATACTGAATATACTGGCATCACCTGAAACTGAAAAACCTAATGAATCCGTTGGTAACAACCATGTCAAACTAAGTTGTTGCAAAGGAGGCTAAATATTGCTCTAAACAAAACTGTCATGGCCATTTTCAAAGGGGTCCCTTGACCTCTGACCTCAAGATATGTAAATGAAAATGGGTTCTCTGGGTACCCACCAGTCTCCCCTTTACAGACATGCCCACTTTATGATAATCACATGTAGTTTGGGGCAAGTCATAGTCAAGTCAACACACTGACAGCTGTTGCTGCCTGTTGGGCTGCAGTTTGCCATGTTATGATTTGAGCATATTTTTAATGCTAAATGCAGTATCTGTGAGGGTTTCTGGGCAATATATGTCAGTGTTGTGTGTTGGTAATTGATTTCCAAAATAAATATACAGTATACATACACTTACATAAAGCAGAACATTTGCCTGCTCCCATGTTGATAAGAGTATTAAATACTTGACAGATCTCCCTTTAAGTTACATTTTGGGCAGATAAATAATGTGTGATTAATTTGCAATTAATCTATTAACTATGAACAACCATGCCATTACTCGCCCTTGAACATAAAAGAACTGTTGACTACACTGACATACAAAAATGAACATAAACACACACACACACACATCCTTCAGACTGCAGAAGTGGGAGATATTGTGTGTCAGGTGAGGACACCTGACACCCCACTGCACCCTCCATCTCTGAAGCTTTCTGTGTACATCAGCAAAACCAAGGAGCATAGTGCCCTGAAAAAAAAAAACCCCAGAACAGTGTATTTCTGTTCTCCCATGTCTGTGGCAGACTTAGACTGGTGTGACGCTGCTAACACATCAGTGCTTTGATGGGTTTATGCTGCGTTAGCTGGCAAGCTCCAATAATTAGAAGCACAAACAGCCAGAAAGAGGCAGACAACAGGAGGCAGAGAAGGATGCGATTGGATGCTGCCAAGCTAGTGAAGGGTTTTAGTTCAGTGAACCCCACAAAGCCTAAGGACAACACACACTTCATCTGGCCATTTGACAGAAACACACATTAAATTACTGACCTGTTTCATTCTGAAGATAATTTTGTCAAATACATGTCTTACACTAGTTACTTAATTACTAAAAATTACCCAGACCCTAAATATGTTTTATTATTTGTGTAGGATTACTCATCTTGAAATAAAACACTTATACAGTCACTGTATAACAAAGCCTGCATGCTACTGGTTTACTAATACTGGTTCTACTCTCTTATATTAATTCATTTGTTGGTGACAGTATTTAAAGTATTAATTCATTGTTTCATTATGTGCTGCCGTCATCATTATTGACCTACACTGTTGGTTTTAGTGAGATAAACGATCAGTTTTGTTTGCATTTGTCAAATTAGCTTTTTCTGTAATTACTATGGCGTTTGAACAGTCTATCCGGTATTGAATTAGTGGGTTAGTGAATTGATTTTCAGTTAGTGGATTTAAAGGGAGAACACTGATCATATGTCTCAATTACACACCATCATAAACAGAGAGGATCTGCACACACACAAATATCCATAGCACTGGGTCATATGACAAGAACAGACATGACCTTTAGGTGTGTGAGATGACACAGAAGAAAGCCGTTCCTCATCTCATTAAACACAAACTGTTTGCTCCTCTTTAGGCAACGGTACTGGTTTCCTGAATGAGTGACAAACTGCCCTCCTGACGACCTCCTCCCTTACTCTGGTTGTCGATTGATTAATTGAGTTTCGAACCACAACTGAAGCATAACACTGGCTTCATGGTCACAGTCAATGAGCAGCTAATGATCCTGGTAAAGGGCATCAATGTGTGATGGAAGGTTCAAAATCAAATAAAAAAACATGCACACACCGGTGACCTCTCCATCCACAGGTTTACCATAAAGTTATCCTAAACCATAAAGTTATCTTAATCCTAATCCAATATTTCACAGTATTATTAATTATTATTAGTATTATTATTAGTAGTAGTATCAGTCACAATGACCCTTAAAGTGATGAGAACAGAATTATAATAAACAATATTAAATGATATGTTATATAACTGAAACATGTTAGTTTACATGTTAGCATGTATATAGCATGTTCAATTAACTGCTAAATGGAAAAAAATACATCAGCTGTGAGCTTTTAAAATAATGTCCTATGATTATTTACAATTAACATATAGGCAACTGTAGGTGTGTGGCCAGACTGCTCCTGTCTGTATCTTTAACTCTCTCTCTCTCTCCACACACACACACACACACACACACACACACACACACACAAACAAACAAACAAACAAACAAACACACACACACACACACACACACACACACACACACACACACACACACACACAATACAAATACAATTGTAGACCCACACAGCATTGACTTACCCTAACCCTAAGTGTAACTATTACTTGCCTTATCCTAACCCTTACCTTAACCTCAACCCAAACTTAACCTTATCCTAACCCTAAACCAACTCCTCACCCTAAAATATAATGTTTTGCGTTATGGGGACATGCATTTTGTTCCCAAAAGGAAGACAAGTCCCCACAATGTGACTGTGTAAACAGATTCATGTCTTCACATTTCGTCTCTCAACTCAAGCTCCAGTCTTGCATCTCAAGTTGCTAATTGGACAGCAAACAATGAGCAGCGCACTCAAAAGGAAGTCTTGTCCAGAATATCCGCTAGCTACACCAGCACCCCAGAAATACAACGTAAGCTCCCAGAGGCTTAGACCGATAGCCCACGGTTTCCACACAGTGTTGAAAAACTAAATCACATATGAACAGTCAGAGCACAGCTGCAATAAAACATCTACCTACCGACGATGCTCCGATCTGACAAAAGGCTCAATGTAAGTAAACCGTTACTGCTAAAGAACGGCGCCAGTAGGAGTAACTACTAGCAACAAGCTGAAACTAAATGCTGGCGGCAGAATAATCACTCTCACTTTAACCTACTCTTAGTAATTAAAGATGTTGGTGGTTCAGCTCCTCCAGCAACACCACACTAATTAAAACAGGTTAATTGCTGTCCACGACTAACAAGACAGAGGGCACCACAAGTAATTAATATAACTAGTAAGAGCACATTTTCACCCCCCACACACACACATGTATGACCAACTGTGAATAATGGTTAGAGTTTTTCCTGATAACAATATTGGAAATATGTCCTATACTATTCAGGATCAGGTATCAGCGAGTACGCCAGGCTATGCACCAAACATTACTAATAAATACAGAAAAAATCAACTTGTTTAATCGGAAATCAGTTCTTCTTCACCGCTCCAAGACAGCAGCCTTCATGGTGCTGTCGCCCTGGAGGTATCATGGCTGCCACTGGCGCTCTAGAGCAGAGAAGAAGAACTGATTGGAGGTACTTTGTCACGGCTGTTAAAAAATAAAAAAAAATAAAAGAAATAAAAATAAAAAATAATAATAACAACAATAATAACACAATTATTTTTAATCATGCTGGTATCGGATCAGTACTTTATTTTAAGTTCACGTATGGGATTTGGAAGACGGACCATCTGTAATAATGAGAGTTGAGAGTAAAGAGTTGACTACAGAGGAAGTATCTGTTATGTGTTGAGTCAGTTTACATATTAAAAGATAATTAACAATTACAATATTATGGTTTGCACTTAAATAAATTGATGTAAGAAGAGCATATACACATGCAAGTGATTGCTGTGTACACAAACTGGGGTTAACCTTAATGGATTATCTTTTGGTCAATGTAAGCAGGTAGTTGTCTTTGGATAAAGCAAATGTCCTTGCTCAGGAGCACTAGAGTAGTACTGGCCACCATCAGTACATAAATGACCAGGGTACCTTTCTGGTTCATAAATGGGAGAGGGGAGGAAATCTCAATCCCTATTTTATTTATTAATAAATAAGCAGATTTCAGTCAGTGAAAGTTTGCTGATTGTTTTCATTTGCCATGACTAAATCAAAATTTGAAAATGTCATCTTGTGTTTTGGGAGATTGTAACAACCATTTTTTAACATTTTTTTCTGTGATTTTATAGACCAAAATAGTTGTCAGATGCAGCCCTCGTCTTCTTCCTACAGTTACAGTCCAAAATCTTTTCACAAGTAGATGAATAATTAAGCAAAATGTGGGGTGAAGTGTATAATTTTAGGCTGGATAATTCAAAAGAATGCAAAATATGCGCATATTAGCACATTAATTTCCTCCTTCATCTCAGAGAGCGTGGGGGTCAGAGCCCAGACTCGCTCCATTATCTGTAATGGACAGAAAGGAGAACGAAAAGGGGGGAGAAGAAAAAGGAATAAATCAGAAAAGTGGACTACAAAGTGATAGAGAGGACAGTCTGAAGGTTTCTGCTAGTGTGGCCATGGACAATGTTGAATTTCTATTCTGTGTGAGATGAATAAGAGCATCAGTGACCCTCTCTCCCTCTTTCAATCCCTCCTTCTCCCTGTTCTACTGTGTTTCTCCCTTCCCCCAAGTCTTCCTCCCTCCCTAACAAGAGAGGGTGTGTAGTGGTCTTCATTCTGCTGGGAACCGCAGAGCACTTCACACCTGAGCAGCACATCTCACACACACATATGAGAGACACACTGAAAACTCACAAACATACACACATGGACATAAGAAAGAAAATAACCATAAAAGCAAAAACGCTGCATATGCAGAGGTGACCTTGGAGACGAAAATACCAACATGCTTGCTGTAGGTTAGTGTGAGTAAATCTATGCTTTCTGGTTCAATGATCAGACCCCTGAACACAATGTACAGTATCTATGGACTGGGACACAGCCTTTCCTTCACGCAATCCTCTCTTCGATTTAAGCCACCAGAGTTTACCAAACTTCCTTTTATCTTGTTCACTACTTCCACTTTATAAAATACAATATTTGCTTTGATAAAATTTGAATGGGGAATGAATTTACATAACGGCATAACTCTGGGGAACCAAGAGGTGGAGGCGATTAGAGAGGGGGAAGTTCAAAACACAGATCATTTCTGATCCGATCATGTCTGTAAACAAAATAACAATCACATATGTGTCAACATGTGCAATTTATGTATGAAAAAAAAAAATATTTAGATGAACACCAATATATTAGTTCTCACTAGAGCTGCAGTGATTAATTCATTTGTTCAACTATTAAACTTAACTTTGGTGTTCCCCTGACTTTTCCTCCAGCGCCACTGGCAGGTAAAGGTTTTCACTTATCCTGTAAAATACATCAACTTCTACTATATGGATTGGAAAAAAATAATGTACAGACATTCATGGGTCCTGAGGATGAATCCAAATGACCTTATTTGTCCCCTGAAGTTTCATTTAGTGCCATCATCTGGTCAAGATTTGACCAGATGATGGTCTTGACAATGATCTTGACTAATCTTTATGAATAAATACCTACAAAACTAACAGCGTTCCTGTCAACCTCAGCTCAAATGTCAGCATGTCAACGAGGGCGGTCCTCGACCAAAGAAATTCTTAGTTGTTTAACACGATTTTGTTGATTAATGAATTAGTTCATGTTATTGGCAGATCTGTAAAACTGAGCTTCTCCACAATAATTTTTTATTTACCAGAGATGTGCTGGTAAGTCTCATTCAGCATGAAACAAGCATAACAAAAAGTCTAATCAACTAAAGAAATGCTGTCCAAAACTAAAAAAATATTCAGTTTACAAATATACTGTATATTGTTAAAATATTAAACAGAGAAAGCAAAAAAAATCAGCACATTTAAGAGGCTGAAAACAGCAAATATTTGTTAATTTTGCTTGATAAACGATTCTAACAATTAATTCGAAATCAAAACTACTGGTCATAATATTTTGGACTAATGGCTTAATTGAGTAACTGTTTGAAGCACTAGTTTTGTTTATGTCATAAAGCATGTCATATAGAAAACATACAGTAGAACTATGCAGTAGTAAGCTAGCAATTGCAAAGCTTAAAACAGCTTATAACAAGCTTAAAATCTGTATAACTATGGCCATCAATGCACAAAATACACAAATACAGGTATATATGCAAAGTACGTTAATTGTACATTCTGAAACATGTAAGATAGTTTTTCTTCACATAGGATACTAAGCTGTTATCAACATATGTGATGTTCCTGCCATTGAACATTCAGGAGAGAGACACAGAGGCATCTCTAGAATGTCACACAAGGTCACCATCTGACAAGCTACTCATTTGCCAAATATCCAGTCACGTTTGTCTCTCTAGACTCCTTCAAGCAGAAATCTACTAAACAGTGTTGAAAATCCTACAGCCTTCGTCCTAGAAAGAATAATGAGCACCTCCTGGAGTAAATGTGAGAGTTATGGTCGTGCATGGTTAGCAGGTCACTGAGTTCAGAGGTCAGACCCCTAGACTGCTGTTTGACCATGGATGAGAGGGGGGCTGTGACATGTTAAATAGGCCTCTGGAGTCATCACTACACAGCCTCCTGAGACTACTGGACCTGTTTCTAGTACATACAGAATCCAAACACTCGAACATTTGTCCCTCTAGAGACAGAGAACATGAAATGATGTTAGCAGTCTAAACAGAGGACAAAATGAACAGCACAAAAGAGAAATATAGGCGCAACACAAGGTGTTCACGGGGTCCACTCTCGCGATCACATGACACAGAGCTCAGGGGTCAGAGGTTAGGTCACTGGGGCCTTGTAATTAGTCTGTCTCCCAACCAACCATGTCTCATAGCACAAGCACCATTTATGGCATCTCACCCCTGACCTATGACTCCTACACTCTAAAATATCCCCACAATGTCAGTGGCAGAAGGTGTACCGGAAGGTGAACTCTCAACCCAGAGAACAGAGGAGGGTCACAGGACAGTGAGCACCAATACCTAAATTGGATCATTCAAGCTAGAGGTCAGAATAGGTTCCTGTGTTTGTTTCAAAACATGGATCTGTGGGCATGCAGATACCAGTCGGTATAATTGTACCCAAACAAAGTTGTGCACAAAGTTGTGCACATACAATTCCAGCTGAAATGGTCCAATGGTTCAATTAGTCAATCAGCAGAAATTTAACCAGCAATTATTTAAAAAAAAAAAAAAAAAAAAAAAAAAATGATTAAGGGATACTCCAGCAATTTTGCACTGTACTCATGGATTTAGGGACTTAACAGACAGACTGTTAAAATGTGTGTGTATATATATATATATATATATATATATATATATATATATATATATATATATATATATATATATATATGTATATATATATATATATATATATATATATATATATATATATATATATATATATATATATATATATATATATATATATATATATATATATATATATATATATATATATATAAAACTGATGCTATTGCAGCAACTATGCTAACACATTTAGCCTCAGCACATGGGGCGCCTGCTCTCCCAACTGAGCTAAACAGCGCCCCACAGGATGCTGATTTGCTCGTGCTCCGGTTAGCCAGACACAAACTCAATACATGAGCTTAACAAGATTTTCATGTGATCTTGTGACATTCAGCAGAATCGTCCATCTGGTATACACGTATTACATAACATTTATGTCACATGGACCCTCACGATGCAGAAAGTATAACTTCAGCTTTAGCCCCTTGTATGAGTCAATTGCCTAAAACACTGGATCCTACATTTCCCATAATGCACAAATGATATCATCAGTTATTTTTCTCAAACTTTGGTATGCTCCCTCCAGAGCCAGTAAAGACATCATTCATTCATGAAGAGTAGGTGAGATGTTTAAACTGTTGCAGTGCTCTTTTAAGCTATTTTAAAAACCTTGATGAAAGTAAATTGAACAGTTTTGCTTTTGGACTGTTGAAAAAGCCATTTTGGGCTTTGGGAATTAAAAGAGTCATTTTCACTATTTTCTGACACTTCATAGTCCAAATGATTAACTGATTAATTGAGAAAACAATCTGCAGATTAATCGATAATAAAAACATTCAATAGTTGCAACCTTAACGACGATCTTCCTGCAGAGACCAGCTGCTCAATGGTTGCGATTTAAATCCAGACCTGAACTGACAGCCATTTTGCCTCAATCACATCTGTTAGGAAGCCAACACACCTAAATGAGCTTTTCATTTTCCATTTCATTACTACCCAGGACAGTGGAAGACTATTCCACCTCAGATAAATCAGCATTACAGGTTGAAGGTGGGTGGGAACGTGAACATATAGCATGCAGCTGTCAAACAAGTAAAAGCCTGTTGAGTGTTCATCTGCAGTGCCTGTCCATACATTTACTGTTTCAGCCCTGGGGAGGGAACGATAGGAACTAGCCACCTCCACAAATGTGACCACTCTCATTCTTGTCAGCAGTGCTTCGGAGCACAAAGCTGGGTGCATATGGGAAAGAAAAAGAGAACAACCCTGTAACTCCTCATAGACAATATACAGCTACCAAACAGAGGCACATAAAAACACATACACGTGTCGGTAAAGTGCACTTCTCTCCACTTATGTAACTTGGTTGAAAAGCAGAACTTTCACCTCTGAGTCATCTTTGAGTCTGAGTCAGCCTCACCACCTACCTAAGTGTGATTGTGTACATGTGGGTGTCAGATATCGATTAATAGTGGGAAATATTCCCCTTCTTTTTTTAATATGATGTACACACTTGCACTCACTGTGACTAAGTAAGCAACAAAAGGACTGGACCCTGTAAGGCTGGTTCACCGCTGCTTTTGTGAGGAACTCACACGACTGTGACATGTAAAAAAAACCCTGAAGCGATGGCTATAAAAGGAAGAATACACCTTAAGCATTACCTTTCACCTGAAAACTTGTTATTGAGATGCAGTGACAGTTATGCTCCAAGCCTTACGTAAGTATGTCTGTTTTGTGTTGGCTCATACGAGGGTTTAACTGAATTTGAAGGCATGCTGTCAGAGGTGAAGGCTGGTGCTGACGTTTTTGTCGTTATGCTTTTGTGTGGTGAAACACCACTTTAATACAAGGCGCTAATACCAGAATTAATACTTACACCTAGTGTGGCATCACAGCTTAATAGTTTTATATGTGACCAAGTATAAATCAAAATCTCATTCAACATAGTCCACCATGTACATTATATCAGAGACGGAAAAAAGGGATATGCTGATAATTCATAAAAGTCCAATATTATATTGACATATGACCTTTCACATGATCTTCTGTCAACAGCTGGCTACATAATACTCATTGTCTTTCTCATTTTATAATATTTTTTTCTATGCTTCTATACTAAGCTTTTGTTGGCCTCCCCGGCTGTCATGGCCTCTCTCCCTCACTGTCAGCAGCATTGGTAAGTCTCTATTATTCATCACCTCAACTCGCAGGCTATTTATACCAGCTTTTACAGTCAGTCTGTCTTTCTGCTCTGCTGGCTGCATCTGTCTACACTAATACAGCTATTTCACCTTGTACATGCAGTTTTGGGCTGCCTAAGAGTTCTTGACCTGAAACAGCATCATAACAAGTATTCAAATACATTTGAAAGACATATGCATACACTGACCTGTCAAGGGTGCAGCCTGCCTTCGCCCAATGTCAGCTGGGATCGGCTCCAGCCTCACCGCCGACCCTGAATAGGATACAGATAATGGATGGATGCACACACTGACTAATATGTCCTGCTACTTCAAAAAAGAAAGTCTACACTTTTCTCGGTAAAACTTGAGTCAAAATGATATTGCCACCATTTATGACCCTGATGAAACCACTAGTGGGTTTCACTGAAAAACAACTGCAGATATTAATTTTGCTAATACAATAAGATAAGATAAGATAAGATATTCCTTTATTAGTCCCACAGTGGGGAAATTTACATAACAAGTGCTTAAGGCTCCTTATAGCATCAGTGGTTAGAAATGGAGCAAATATCATTTAAAATGTTATTTTTGATAAAACAGTCACCATATCCTGACAGTAGTGTATGACACAAGTAATCTGAAAAAAAAAAAAATCATGTTCCTCTGTGGCTCCTAATGGCATCTGCAAGATTTCACAGACCGGAGGAAAACAACCAATCAGAGCCAAGCTGGAGCCTGGAGCCTCTGAGCAGCTGTCAGTCACTCACAAACTCTGGTCAAACAGTCAAACTTGGCAGCACTGATCAAACATGAATCAGTATTGTGGGACTGTAATGTCTATTTCTCCAGAGAGAGAGAAAATGAGAGAGTTTGTGACTCAGCAGCCATGTCGAGATCTGTTGAGGAAATACCAAGCACCGCCCACCAGCTGGAGCAAACTTTCTCATTTTACAGCTAAACAGTAACTAGAAGATGTTTCTGAAAACATTTGAAATAGTCATTACAGTAACAGAATATTAATTCATATTTGATCAGTGCTGCCTAGTTTGACTGATGATTGAGAGCTGCTTCCATTGAATGAACAGCCAATAGGAACGCTCTCTCTCTCTGAAATGACCTGTGATTGGCAAAAGTCTCCTGTCACAGGCTAGATTATTTAAAGCCTGAAAACAGAGCCATGAGGAGGTGCAGAAGTCTAGTTTTCTCTCAGAACACTTGAATTACAACATGCTGAAAGGTTATTATGGATATTTTGCCCAATGATGCCAAAAACATTCTGCCTACTGCAGGTTTAAGGCTCTTTAAATCTTATTTAGCACTGCCACCAATTCTACCGCCTGACTTCCTCTAAAGCTGAAATTTAAGAGGAGCAGATTATCTACTACTGAGTAGAAAGCAGAGAAAGAGACACATCCCATATACCATTAGATTTCCACACGTCTTGCTACATATATGCGATTATTCCACTGCACATCTTCAGCACTAAACATTTCATGAATGAATTTAAACTACACACACTCTGCAGCTTTGGCTCGGGGTTGCTCCCTGAGGTATTAACTCCACTGAAGGCCGTCCAATATCTCATTCCCCCTGGGAGAAGAGCAGTGAGTGCCGAGTCACTTCACATGGGAGCGTTCGCCACTCCCATGAAAAGGAAAAGGCTTTAAGAGCATGCAATTTCTGTACGCCATGTGCCGGCTACATGCACGAAAGGATGTGGATACCGTGTGAGAGGGTGTCCATGTGTGTTGCAGTGTGTGTTGGCCAGTGTAGGACACAGCTGCTCAATTTAATATCATGGATGAAGTCCAAGATTCCAATTTCAACCCAAAATGTCCGATCACAAACTGTTATTTATAATTTAGTAGGTTCGCCCCTATGGCCTGTCTGATAGGTTTATGAAATTTAATGTTTTTATGCATGTGCAACAGTAAATAATTTAAAGAAAATAATTGTTTCCAGGGCAGAAAAATAAGACTTATGTGTCCTGTGATACTGACTGGCATGGCGATACCCCTACAATGTAAAAATCTGCAAATCCTCAAGAAAACATTTTATAATGGTGATGAGGAGGACAAAATATATCAGACTTAAACTTGTTACAGTTTGAGTTGGGAAGAGTAGCAATGCCCTCTAGAGGTTGATGCATCTTAATACACAGTTCAGATACAAGATGATATAAATGTTTTTTGCTGTCAAGACTTCTCTTTCAGATTCAAATACCGGTACATCTTAAACATTTTACCTCTTAACTTACATGTTTGGTGGTATGCTTGATTATAGTTGACACTATTGTTTTTGGTAATGTCAAAAACAGGCCCGATGGTCTTTGAGATCTTAACAGAAAACGTGTCTCTTTCAACATATCTTAAAGGGATGTTTGTAAGTTTTTACAACTATTAACATGTTTCAATTGTTTTTTATTGCCAATGTGTGAACATGTTGGAATCTATTCTAAAAAATGAGACCTCCCACAACTTTCTGGATTTCCTCTATCAGTCTGTAGACCACTTTTACTGTGGAGAATGCAGGACATTTTTTCTGGGAAAACCCAGTGAATGTGACGTCACACACACTTGTGAGCGTGACTGCCTTTACTTTCTTCAGCTTCGCTTCAGGGCTAACTGTGCAACCATTATTAAAATTCAGTTAAAAAAGGGAGTCCACTAACATCCTGTGTGTGTCGCCTCACCGATGCGAGCTCGCTAGCATCTACAGAATGTGAGCACTAGCCCGTGCATGAGCAACAGGCTGCTGACTGTAGTTGACTTATGATGCCTTCAAATGAGGTCATGTTTACCATGTTTACATTATGCATTATGTTACCGACTTGTTAGCCTCCGTGGATTTTAGATTGTGACAGTAACATTAATATCGCCATTGCTTAGCAGCTGCGTTTTTTACAACTTAACCACAGATCATGTTCACAGCTTCCCGTCTCATAAACATGAGCTCACAAGTTCCATTTGAAGGCACCAATACTGACAGAGGAGAAAGATGAGGTTATTGAGAATATCAACATTTTCCTCAGACACATAAAATTATCAAGAAAAACAATATATGACTAAAATTACAATATACATTACTGTACAATATTAACTTCTTATGCACCGATACATGAACTTCCACGGGCTCCACCATTTCTCACAACGTCAACAAACACGTCGCAAGTCCTGAACTAGGAGCTTTCATAAATTTTCCACTTATGAGGTTGTGAATATAACATGAGGGGGCGTTCATATGGGCCCAGCTCATAAACAGGGTAAACGCAATCCCATTTGAAGGCACCAATAGTAGTCGCAAGGGTCACTGTTGACAAGTAATGTCTGATTCTTACATACAGGCCCTTTAAACATTTATTTTCTTACCTGTAGCCTGGCATGTGTGTCAGGTATGTGCAGCATGATGACTGAGACTCCCAGTGGTGACCACTCATGAACCAGACATCTGCCATATTTGTTAACAGTGTCAGCGGCCTGTCAGTAAAACTGTACATTAGACAAGTGCACTAAAAACCGATCTTTTGCAATTACAATTACATAAATGACATTATCTGGAATAAAACTGTTTGCTCCCTTTTGTAGACCGACTTTGTATTTTACATGATACACTTGTTTTCTAGTGTAGAAAAGTACTATTAACTTGGAAAATTTCACCTATAACGCAAAAGTAATCAAATACTCGTTACTAGAGGTATTACATGTAGCTACATTACTTTTCGTTACTCCAAAGTGCCACGCACAGGTAAATTAGAAAGCAATAAAGCTCATTAAACGACCAGCCAGCGTGCACAGTGGAGATAACGTTAGCTAATGTTAGCTACCCAAGTAATATAAGGAAAGTATAGATATATAAACTATATTATAGTTTCCTTGAATGACGTCAGGATAGAACAGTGACAAGCTAGACAAGCTAGACAACAAGCTACATGTAAATAAACCAGTTCAAGACTTACTTGAAAGGGTGTTCCTCCTGGTTTGGTGGATGCTCGCCGCCCCGCCTCTAGCTAACATGTCCGGACAGGTGTAATGGCGAAAACTGTGACCGGTGCGATTCAGTCCCATCAGGTACAGGTGCACACGGCCCACCAAATATGGCCGCTGGTTTTGAGCGGTACATAACTGTATGAAAATGCACCATGGGCTATATAAACACAAAATGTTTAAATTCTGTGGTGTTATAATTAGGTTTTTGACACAACAGCTCTTCACGAGACAGGACCACCAGGTAAGTAATAATGCAGGATTTATTTGATGTTGTACTTTAGTGGAGCACACTACTGCAGACATGTCCGCTTTATGATAGTCACATGCAGTTTGGGGCAAGTCAGACTCGTGTCAGCACAGTGACAGCTGTTGTTGCCTGTTGGGATTGAGTTTTCCATGTTATGATTTGTGTTTTTTTAATGCTAAATGCAGTACCTGTGAGGGTTTCTGGACAATATTTGTCATTGTTTTGTGCTGTTAATTGATTTCTAATAATAAATATGTACATATATCTAAATAAAGCAAGCGTAGTTGTCCACTCCCATATTGATAAGTAAGTAAATATCAAATACTTGACAAATCTACCTTTAAAACACATTCACAACAGACAAAATGTGTGATTAATAGTGACTAACTATGGACAATCATGAGATTAATCATGATTTAATATTTTAAATCGAGTGCCGGCCCAAGACATATTGTAGCAGTCAATCTGGGCACTTTGAGAGCTGGAGGTTTAGTTAAGTCCAACATTTATTAAAATTTGACCTATGGGAATACTATCATGTCATTATTTTTTAAACAAAGGTCAAAATACAGAATGTGGCCTTACCATGAACTTATGCAGTGGCAGTTAAAGTAAAACTCCTGATCAGATCACAGAAACTGGCCAAAAATATTGGAGTCTTCACTGAAGATAGACAAAAATTGCAAACAAACCGACAGGTAAAACTAGTAACGCCAACAATGGCTCCGCCTGTTTAGGAGGGCCAGTATGCCATACTGTTGATGAAGCATGCAATGGCATGCAAACAATTGTTGTGACACTTGTGTTCAGTAAGTCAAAAATGTCCTCTCTGAGAAAGGTCTATTATTTAGACTTTTGTTTCTCTCAGGTTTTGTTTAGCTGGTCAACCACCTCTTCACGCACGCGACACAAACTGGCAGAATCATCACACATGATTCAGATGAACTGAGAACTTGTATACATCCATTTATTACTTGTGCGTTACCAATTCTTTGGGACCGAAATTAATCATCAAACATATAAACCCATACATACAATTGTTATGAGGAACAGACTGGGTTAAGCATGGCTCATCTACTCTCTTTGACTAATCAATAAAAAGCCACAGAGAATTGAAAAGGACAAACTATCACATGAAGTAGCTATGTTGGTCTTATTAAGTGCTGTGGGGAAAAGTTGTTTCCAGTGCTGCAAGTTCTGGCAGAGTGTTTACTGGGCAATGCCAATGACCCCGCAGGCCAGACGTCCACCTGCATTGCCCGTCTTTAGACTCTCTTCATTGCCTCCTTTTCCCAGATCGTCGGCCTTCTCATGGATCTAAATACAGGACACAAAAGTTGTCATCAACAGCTTATAGCCTAGATGCTCAATTCCAGGTACAATAAGGCTCTTTTCCTTACCACCATGGTTCTTCCAATGATGGAGTACGGGCCAGTGAGGGTGATTACACTGTCTGTGATGTCTAGCATGGCAACATTATCTGCGCCTGCAGTCACGTTCCCCAGGTCTCCAACATGCCTATTTACATGAGAAAATAGCACTTACATCAAAACCATCACCAAAGTTTTTATCCAAGTGCTTTTGTGAAAACTGGCTGGTTGTCAGCTGATCGGCCATGACCAGCCAGTTAATGTCATACATCTCTGTCCTTAGTCTTCCCGACAACCATTCAACTATAATACACAGAACTGGCAGTTTGCGGGTCATATTCTTGTGGGTTAGGCAGTGCAGATCGGCTTTCGTAACAGATCTGGTGGGTGCGAGAATTGAAAAACCCTTACCTGGGCATCACATATTGTGGAAGTTCTGATGTAAATGACATTGGGTGTGTTATATACTGTAGATATATTGCATTGGTTTTCTTCTGGGAAAGTAAAACATCTTAAAGTGGGAAAAACTGCAATTAATTTTCAGTTGGATTTCATTTGTCCAGTAACCTGGAGCACTTACATTTTGAGATTTGTGAAAGCGAGAAAAGGTCATGTAACTTGGTGTAGTTTTGGAGAAATTGTAAGTTATTTAATAGCCAATGTTTTATTAAGAACATTTACTTAAATTTCAGTTTTCAAGAATTTGGGCAGAGAGCAAAATACCACATTTCTGCACTAACAAAGCAAATCTATGCTAGTTCCAACTCCTGTCAAATGATCTAGGATTTGAAATAATTTGTTATCGGACACAGACTGGACACACAGACCACATGCAAAACTATGCAAACATTGTTGAGTTGTTGCTACACCAGAGTAAATATGACTATTTATTCAATCAATTGTAAATCATTGCAACTTCCAGTAGAGCATTTTGCAGTCATGATTTATTCACCTTTTTCTCATGTGAGGGAACTTTAAATCTATTGCTGAATCTACAAGTCTGTGGATGCTGATAAATGTTAGCCATTTGAATCAACTGTTTATAATGGGCAATATGAAGCATCATGAACACTGTAATGGCTCATCACTCTTCCCTCACACTGGACTCGCCTGTTTTCATCAGTAGGACCGGCATGAGTCTTGTTGTGGGGATTGAAGTGAGGGCCTGCACTGATGCATCCTGGGGGGGGGAAGAAAAAAAAAAAAAAAAAAAACATCTTCATGAAACCCTTCAGTCTGAGTGTAGCTGAACTAAAACCAGACAAGACAGTGATATTCATTTGCAAGTCCTGCAAATTCAGAAACCTGACAGATTAAACACAAAACAACTGTCAGATACTCACCGTTTGTATTGTCTCCAAAAGCATGGACATGGAAACCATGCTCACCGGGAGTTAGGCCTGTGATTTCTCCTGTCAGCTTCACCGGGGCTGTATCGTTCTTAACAGATCAGGATAACAAGATATATAAGAATATAAAAAGACACAAACGAGCCGTCAAAGCCAGGAGGCTAGACGGACTTTAGTTAAAGAAAACATGATGTCATTTGCATTCCCTAGGCAGTCATTTATTTGCACAACATAAAATATAAAAAAGGAAAATGTAAAGGAAAGTTTAATGAAAAAAAAGTCTAAAGTATTTCTTATATTGAGACATTTCCTTCTTAATGTTTTGACATAATTTATTGACTCCACTCAATTGATAATTTTGAAAATCTGAAACTTTAAAAGGCTCCTTTTAGGGAGTGAGCTGGTTCAGCAAGCAGAAAAAAAGGATGGGTTAAAATGATTTTAGCAGCCAAATCCACCCTGCTTAAACTGTCTGAGGGTCTTTCAAGATAAGATATAAGATAAGATAAGATATTCCTTTATTGGTCCCACAGTGGAGAAATTCACAACAACAACAAGGAAATGCAGCAATTGCCATTAATCAAATAATTTTGCTTGGAATGCATATCCCAAGTATGTAGCAGGCTGCTGTCTAACTCAACATGACAGTCCTCTGCTCATGACAGCACCCTGACATTAGAAGAAGAAGAAGAAGATCTACCTTTATTAGTCCCACAATGGGGAAATTCAATTTACACTCTGTTAAACTCATACATGGTACATGCAGACCTGAAACACACATACATGCATTAATGGAGAGGTGTCAGAGTGAGGGGGCTGCTCCTGACAAGCGCCCCGAGCAGTTGGGGGTTTGGTGCCTTGCTCAGGGGCACCTCGGCAGTGCCCAAGAGGTAAACTGGCACCTCTCCAGCTACCAGTTCACACTCAGTTTTTGGTCCATGTCGGGACTTGAACCGGTGACCCTCCGGTTCCCAAGCCAACTCCCTACAGACTGAGCTACTGCCGCCCCCATTACCAATTTGTGCAAGATTTGACTGGGTGCCAGTATGACATAAGGTCTCCATCTATGTAGACCAACTCTGTTGAAGGAATGTAAAACTAGGGCCCACCTTTACATATGAACTGTGAGCATGTTACATATGAGCAATTTTATACCTGACAACATTTTCTCAGATTTTGCAATTTGCTATTGAAATATTACATTTGTTTGCTATGATTGCAGTGACAACATGCATTTTTCCTTCATCTACTTTTAATTTTCACAAAATACCACATGCACAAGTGTAAATTTAAATAAATAAATGCCTCATTTCTTTGTATTCATGAAGAAAATGAATATGCAGCAACAATTTGCAACACTGCAACACTGTGGGACTAATAAAGGTAGATCTTCTTCTTCTTCTTCTTCTTCAATTTCTTCCTCAGAAAACACCAAAAGCTATGAAAACAATGAATGTAAGCCATATTTTCAAAGTTTTTAAGCAAATTTATTGCCATACTGTACTCTTGCATGTTTTTTATGTTTCATTTAATTTCTGTCCTTTTTACGTTTGGCACTGCTTTTGAATTATGTTTTCACTAAGCTTAATCTGTATGGATGCGACTCCAGTGCTTCCTGCTGTTACTTAGTATAATGACATTTTTTTAAAGAAAAACTAGGGGCCACTATCATGCCAAAAAGAAAATGTATCATAAATTTCACCCTGCCCTTCTGTTGGATATAAAATATGAAATACTAAGGTTCTTTAGTTTAGTTTATTTGAAAGGGGACAGTGCAGTGCTTTAAGCAGTAACGCTGTAACGTTACAATGTGTTTCATGCAATCTAAAACTGCAGCTGCAACTCCAGCTCCAGCTATCACTGTGTGCACGTACATTTCTGTGAAAATAGGACAGCCAAGTAACCTCTATAGCAATTTAACGGGACAAAATTTTTAGTCAAGTGGTCAAGTCATCATGGATGGTATGAGGCTTTCAATAGCCGGTGCCTTCACCTGCCATTGTCAGGGTAATCAAACTCAACATATGGTTGTCCAGCCCACTCTGCCCTTATCAACAAGGCCAGATAGTCGAGGCAAAAGCAACAGTTACTAGGGCAGGCAGTGACTCAGCAAAAATATAATTACAATACATGGGCTAGCGTTTGCACCAGTTTTAAATGCTACCATTGACAGAGCAGCTTTTGGCTGTAACTTGACTTTCAGCAGAACTGAAGTGTTCCCTGTATTGTTCAGCTAGCTAGCCACACCTGACTTGAAATGTTAGAAACTGACATTGTAAACGCTGTTGTTGAAAACGCAACAGGCGTTTTCAATACACGTTCTGTTGATCATTAACAAACCACAGACCTTAAAACGTACAAAGGTTATGACTTTAATGGGAGGCCTCTGTTTTTGGATGTTATATTAACTAGATAGACACATACGACGCTCTTAGGAGCAGCCTGCTCCGAATAAAACCTGTCAGTTAGTGGCTGCATGCGCACTTATTACTGGTGCTTTACACCGTGCGGGCTAATGTTGTTTTGATTTATATCAGCGTGTACACCACGCAAAATCAACGGTGGTTTGTTCAATCTGACCAAGTCCGACACATCGTCATACATATATAGCCAGCTGCTAGCTAGCTGGGTCTCCCCTGTAAACCGATCCAACCGGCTTCTGAATGAAGAATTAAGCTAGCTTAGCATTCGCGCGCTAATGCTCCCAGGAGTATACATGTCAAATCCGGGTACTTTCTTTAAAATGACTAAGTATATGTTTCAACAACTGAAAATAACGTTGCACGCCTTACCGCCTGCTCAAAATAAACCGTCCCAGTGGTATCTCCAGCTCCTTTCAACACACAAACAGCTTTCAGCACCATCTTTGCAGTAGTACCACAAGACGCCCAAGTTTCTGTCGCGCTTACTGCTTTGAGACAACCAACATTATGTAAGTGTATCATGGGCGGGCTTATAATACAGGCAGCCAATCAGAGTCAAGTATAATTTAGAAAACACTTTCTAGATTGGCCACTGACTACAACAGGTTAGGCTGATGAACAATGCCTCAACAAACTTTGCCCACATTGATTAAAACATAGTCATCAGACCCCATGATCAGGCCCATGACATATTTTCTATCCAGCAATGCTAAAAATATTTCTAGCAATTACACATGCTTTACACTGTAGTTAAAAAAATATTACAAAATGTATTGCTTTCATCTAAATTTATCAGTACTATCAATCAATGGCCTAATATTTGCATCATCTTTCCTAATACTGTTAGACTACACTACTGATAGCTAAATAAACAAATCTTTATTATAATTTCAGATGTTCCCGTACAACCTTAGATTTATTCAATAGTCAGCCATGTTGCATATAAAATAATTAAAATGCAGGGCAAGGCTGTAATTATGCCTATTAAAGTGAGAGGTAAAGGGTCAAAGAGCATGACTCAACTATATGCTGGTCAGTGCAACACTAGTACAGAAGTTATTCATTTGAAGCCCTAATGATTGATCTTTCATATTAAGATGAACATTTGATGGAAAGAATTGTGTGGGCTGCAAAGTCTGCTGTCATATTAGCTTTTTATTTTTGAGACCTACAGTAGACTTAATGATCAATCTTATCTGTTTTACTCTTCATCATGGAGATCAGTGTAAACTTTAATTACTCCAAACTCCAAATAAATACCAGCCCTGCAGCATTTAAACAGACCATTATGTGTGTGTGTAACAGTTGAGCATGGGTTAAGCATTGAATAAGCAAAATGATTTGGTAAAAAAATAGTTTATTAAAAACAATTTCCTCTGGCTGAAATATTGAAGATTTTATGTCCATGTCTTTTGTGTTTTTAACAAATCATAGAAACATCTGTCAACTTCCAAACCATTAGGAGTTAAAAAACAAACATTAAAGCAAGAGGCCTCTGTTGTTCCTTCCAAGTCAATTTGCTTCTGTCGGATAAACGAATCACAGATCATAAACAACACATACCATTACACCTTTGAATCATCATGATACAAGCGTATTTACAGCAGTGTCCCAAACACTCATTTCGTCACTTTAGGTTTGCACTCGGTGCCTCAGTGTTAAAATTACTCAAGAACGAGAGTTGGACTTGCAGAATCTGGGCTTCAAATTTCAACAACTTTATATCAGATACAGTATGTCTGCAGTGAAGCACACTGAGTTTGAAAGCTGTGTTCATTAAAGACAAAACATAATTCAGCTATAAGATAAATTTTGTATTTTCATGTGGTCAAAACTAATTCATATCAGAGTTTGACTGATGTACATGAGACAAATGGAAAAGCTCTTTTGTCCGATCAAGGAGTTTGCCCCCTTCCTTCCACACACATGGGAAAAAGAAAAGACCACTATAAACATAAAGCCTATGGATGTGTGCTAAACACAATGCTCAAAAATCCAAGCTGGCACCTGAATTTTTTCACAAGTGTAATTGATTTTAAAATAAACTTGTATTGCATCTACAAAATGTTCTACTTTATTTTTTAACTGAAAAATAAAAATATACACATTTCGGCAAGAGTGTGAAATTTCAACAGCAGAAAAAATACTAAATACACACATCCTAAAATTTACAATGAAAAATTACTTCCACTTTGTAGATGTTAAGACTGTGAAAACAACAAAAACCAGGATGTCACTTATTAACCTGTTTTCTTGTCTTGTTTGTTTTCAGCAGTTTTTAACAGCTCATCTGGGATGCAAGTCCATGTCTCTGCAAATAGATGTACTCATCCTTATTTTTGCATTCCAATATTTCTACGTCTAGATCATTCAAACCTTTGAAACGAAGCCCACTTCCACGTCATCAAATTCCTTTACTTCCTAAATATCCCAGGGGAGATGTACCAAGATAAACTCGGACATACATTTTCTTTCGATTATAATTTCTGTGCAAGTTATGTTGAAATGTCTTATCTGAAGTTCTAGTCACGTCTGTTAAGCAAAAGAAATTTGATTACATCACTGTTTCCTTGAAACAAAATGATTATATAGACACAAAGAATTAAAGACTTAATGTGACATCTAGATAAGTACAGTACGATCAAAAAATGTGAAGCATTCTTGATTCCCTAAATAACAGTTTGAAAGTCAAGTGTTTGGGTGTGATTCCTGTTATCACTAAAATATGATTACTAAGTTTGATTCAAGAGTCCCAATACTAGTGGAATATATAAAAATTAAATACACCCATGTATTGAGAGGGGAGCTTTTTTTTTAAGGACATTGGGTATTTTTCAGTAAATGCACCCCAGGTGGCTGGTAGAATGAAGATGATATTTTATTCTGCCGGAAATGAAGTGTGGTTTTAAGGATAAAAAGTGGGGACATAATCAGGAGACCTCGAGAATTTGTGTGAGCAAAGTACCAAGCCAAATTCTCAGTGTAATTTTCATGTCTTCCCCAATATGTACTTTCTCCTCTCCATTCAAACAACTAGAGGTAACCTGATTAGATTTTAAGACCACCATAGTCCTTTCAAAGTTGTGCCTTAAGGCCCTGACAGACCAAGCCAACTGGCTGTCAGACAGTTTGGGGCTGTAGGTGAGCGTCTGTCAGCCTAGTTTTTTCAGTGTGTCCTCCACCGTCTGCATTAGTCTGCCTGTCTTGGAGGTTTTTCTGACAATTTCAGCATGTTGAGTGGTCGGAGGCGCCCCTCAGTGAGAGAAATCATTCTGATTGGCGGTTTAGCTTAAATAAATCAGTGCACAAGAGAAAAAAAAAGTGAGGAAAGCAAGCCGACAAGTAAAGTCAAGAGGAAAAACAGAAGGCTCTTCTCTTTTTTCATTATCAGCTCATCTAATCATTCACAGATATTTTTACGAAGTGGCCATCTGGAAAGAAGCTAAGCATCTAGTGAGAGTGGTGTGAAAATGGTCGACAAACAGAGCTCTGTTTCATGTAAGTATGATAACAACGGCTTGTATTTGTGCAGTCCTCTGTCTTCCAGGTTCCCTTTTTGAACGTGAATACTGCCACCTGCTGGTGTGGAGACTTATTGGATCTCACACAGGGACAGAACGTTCCTGCTAACTGGACTGGTGTTGTCTTTACGGTATGTTCAGGTGCAACTTGTCGGTCAAAACAAAGGCGAAGTGAAGCGACGCAGCAGGCGGCCTCTGTCGCCGCTAGTTTTCTGATGCCGTGTTGGTGTGTCCCCAGATTTACTGGCTGTGATCTTGCAATGACATGAAACACAAGATGAGATGAAAACAACAATGAAAAATAAATGGCGCCTGTATTAAAATAGTTGTTTGAGAAGATATCCAGAGTTTGTCATGACATTTTGGCAGATAAAATTTTTTTTTTAGATGAACATATTCACCTTGTTGAGTGCCTGCTATCACACAGATAGGGCAATGATGTAAAAATAAATTTGTGTTGTAGAAGTTATTCGTTTCCTACGTCTGCAAATCGACTTGAATAAAAACATAAAAGCTAAGCTCAAATTAACCTGAAATGGACAGAGCCATTTTAACATGCAAGCACTCTGTTCATTCTTACAACTTACAGGAAAATATGACAGTCAATATTTCACTACAGCAATTTTACCAAATGGATTTTCATGTCGTGTGTTTCAGAGAAACAGATGCAAAGCCAAATTTGCCGCAAAGTCTGAAAACAACCATTTTACATATGTTTGACAACACGTGTGGGAGATGTTTGTTTTCAAGACGTGTTACTGCCCAGAAACTGTCAATTACCAACTGACAAACTGTGACGAGCTAGAAGTCCTATGCCAGGACTTGAGGCTGACGATCATAGTGAAAAACATCTTTTTTTTTTTTTTTTTTATGTTTCAGTGGTTCACAGCAGTCTCTGGCTGAAGGAGCAGTGAGCCAGTCTATGATGCTGCTTCCTCTTTTGTGTCTGTGGGCTCACTTTGAGCTGAAGTTAAGGTCACAGAGGGCGTCGGCTCTCCTGCAGCAGTAGTCACTTCTGGGGACGGAGCTAAAAGTTTAGCTTCGGCCATCTTTTCAGAAGCTTCCACACTTGGTTCTTTACTGGTTTCCAAGGTAACCACGGGAGTCACAGGAGGTTGACCTGTGCTGTTAGAGGTCCGAAATCTGTCCATGCTTTCTAATTCGGCCAATCGGTCATCCTTGTCCCACCGCGTGGTCCTCTCTCGCCGTTCCGACCGCCTTGGCCTGTCGCCTTCTTTTCCTTCGGCTCCTTTCCCTCTTCCTTGACTCCCTCCTTCTGCCCTTCCTCTTTCTCCTCCCTCTCCTCTCACTCGCTCCCTCTCCCCATCATCACCCCTCCCTCGTTCCCTGTCCAGGCTGTTTCGCCTCTCCCTCCAGTCCCGTCTGTCTCTTTCTCTGTCCCGATCGCGGTCTCTATCCCGATCTCTGTCTCTCTCCCATCCTCCTCCCCGACGATCTCCTCCGTCTTCCTGCCAGCCTCCGAGCCGGTCCCTCCCATCCATTCTATCACCACCTCCTCCCCTCCCCCCATCACCAAAAAGACGCCTTCCACCTCCAAAACTTCTGTCCCTCTCTCTATCCCTGTCTCGATCCCGATCCCAGTCCCTGTCCCTCTCTGGCTCTCTGTCCCTGAATCCAGGCCTGTCTCCTCTGAATGGTCTGCCATCCATTTCTTCCGGCCCCTCCAAGCCTCGAGGACCCCCTGCTCTGATAAAAGGAGGAGGCGGACCTTGAGGAGGAGGGCCATGCCCATGTGGAGGAAAGGGAGCCCTCATATTGTGGGGAGGGAGCATCCCGAAGCCTGCTTTAGGTGCAGGAGGGTCATGGTGCATCATCTGAGGGTGTGGCCCTCTGGGCATCATCTGTGGGGGAATAGGCGGCATGCTGGGGTGAGGGGGTCGTGGCCCGTGGGGTGGAGGGAAACGCTGCATGTGTGGAATTGGGGGAACTGGAGGACGCTGGAGTGGGATTATACCGGGCCGTGCACCAAGCAGACCAGCAGAATGGAGTTGGTTGTTTCCTGGAAGAGCACCTGGGAGAGAACTTGGAGGTCCACCTAACTGGTTACCTGATAGGGAAACAAATATAAAATAGAGCTTTAATTTCAACTGTCCAAAAGAACCAAAATATTCAAACTACAATACAAACAACAAATCCTTCCATGTGAAGAGCACTAAATACTGGATACCTTGTACTGTACTTTCACCTGATAAAAACAAATATTTCTATAATATTTCATATTTCATTGAATCTCAAAGTCTATTAGTTTTTCTCTCTAGTTAGTTAGGTAGTTCACAAAAGCATTTGTGTGTGCAGAGAATGGCTGAAATCAATGCAGTGGATTACGCAAAATCCCACTGGCAGAATAAGCACTGATGGTCTCTCTCACTAAATTTTTCCCCATCAAACAACTGAGTGACTGTTACAGCATTATACTGTATTAACCAATAAAATCTCACCTAGAACCTCTAACAGCTGATCCAATGCACTTTTTTTTTTTTTATCATCAAGAGATGATAAGATGTAATGGCCAAACTCACGTAGCACTCATTAAAATGGGCAGGGCAGAATGAGAGACACAAAGCCACTTTGGTGAGAAGTTATGTGAGCAAGACAGACTGACCCATAGGTCCCATCTGGTTGTTGAAGATGTTGGGACCCTCCGGGACCTCGTCATTTTTCCTGTTGCCCAGACCCGCTGGGTCCAGAGGCGGGTCTTCAACTCCACCTTTGGAGGGATGCGGGGGGCCAAGAGGCATAGTACCTGGGGGAGGAAAACCTGGGAGAGGAGGATGAAACGAGTTCAGTTTATTAGGTTTGTTTGGGCTTGTGTGGAAATAAGTTTCCCTTTCAGTTCAGTTTCCCATTAGAAAGGGCTGTTTGATGGCAAGGTAAAGCAGTGAAAATAAATATATAAATATACTGTGGGACCAATAAAGGAATATCTTATCTTATCTTATAATAAATATAGCGTACACTTAAAATGGATACAGATTTTTTTAAGTGTGCCTTTCTTCTAGGTGGCTAAAATACATTTTTTTGCCAGCCCATCCACTGCACCACACGGCTTAGGACACTGGGACCATAGCATGTGTCATTTACTTTAGGTAATACACTGAATATGGAGAAGTACCTCATACTACCCCACTCCTGAACTATGCCTTTAATGTTATGATACAAGACAACTCTTTTTTTTTTTTTTTTTCTTTCTTTTCATCATTACTCTTGACGATTATTTCATCATGAGCTCTTTGTGACACCAGAGAACAAAAGCAAACACATCAGGAGCAGAAAAATACCACACGTCTTTCCTTCGGCACTGATAAACATGAATTGAGAAAAGCACTGTGTAAGTAAGATAGAGAAACTGAGTGAAAGCCAGTGAGAAATTGTTTGATGGCAGCTGATGGAGGTGCTACCTGGAGGCATCTGCATAGGGTTGAAGCCAGGTCTGATGAAAGGAGGAGGGGGGACGCCTGGGGGGAAGGAAGGCGGAGGCATGCCTATGGGGCCAGGAAAAACAGGAGGCTGGAGAGAACCCACGCCAACCACTGGCTGCTGCATTGGAGGAACCTGAGAACATTTACAGGGATTTAACTGTAGATGTCAAATGAGAGAGTATTTATTATACTTCCCAGTGACACAGGAGATAAGTAACTTCAAACAACTACAATAAAAACATTATTGTCTCTTAATGTAGGTATGGTTGCCACCATACTTATCCTTCAGATTGAGTACCATACATACATTTCCCTTTTTAGCAGTAATAAATCATAATACCTCTAATCCAAAGAGTTTCTTCTGGTGACGAAGGAGGTCACAATACCAGAAATTTAAATTCAATACCAGTGAAATTCCACAAGTCTCTAAACCCAGTTCGAAGTAAAACAATAAATTCCAAGTACTTCAACATGTACTTCATCACTGTTTGCATACTGGTTTACATTATGAAGTTAATTTGGTCAAAATTCCACTTCTCACCAAAAACAAGATATTTGAACACATCGCAATGATGTTAGAATTCATCTTTGCCCAATAGTACTCATTTTATTGAGTAGAGCTTCCATCATAATGTAAATCAATGCCACCTCCTGTGATTTAGGTCTTGTCCTGCTGATTTCAACACAGATTTGATGTTCACAATGTAGCAGGAAAAAATAGGGTGCGTCTCCTCGATGCATTGATAATGAGTTTACTGCATCACAGACACATTTTCTATCATCTCCAGGAGCCCTTGAGCCCTGACAGTACTTACGGTACCCGTGGTACTGTAGAAAAACGAGTACCGTCACATTTTCAGTTTTCAGAATCTTGGCATCAACTTGGTACCAAAGCATTGGTTCTCATGACATCCCTACTAGTAACACCTTGTAGCTGTTGTTTACCTGTGCAGGAGGAGCAGCTGCAGCAGTCACAGGTAACACTTGTGTCTCCTCAGGCTGCTGTGGCTCTGAACGGCCATTGTGGGTGAGTTCCTCCAGGACGCCAAGAGTCTTCCTTACGCCAGTCCACTCTGGAATAGACAGACACAATTCAGACATGTTAAAAAGCAGACTGGCAATAAGCTAGGATGCATAACAATATCTATAATACACTTTTTGTTTCTGATGCATATTTCAATAAAAGCATTTTCCACACAATGTTTAGAGTTCTTACCTGGTGATAAGGTGTCTACATCCAGTACTCCTCCTTCTTTCAGCTCCTCCACCTGAGCTTCTCTGATTTTAGACCAAGGTATGTAGGTGACACCCAGCTCCACGTCCCAGTACTGTTTAAACTCAGACTTTATGCCCTTGTTTAATGCCCAAGCAATCTGGTAAGAAAGAAAAAAACCCAACTTGATTCAATAAGACAATTCTTATTGTTTTCTTTGGTTTGTTTTACTAAGCAGCTGTCTGTGTTGCTCACTAACCTTGATGGCTTTCTGATTAACTTTGTGAGATCCTCTGCTAAGCTTCTGCAGGGCCTTGAAGGCATCTTGCCGATGTATCATGACAATATAGGCACAGCCACGTGGTGGGATCATCTTAACAAGTGAGGATGAGAAAATGCAAATGTCATTGTTGCAAACACAGGATGAGGATCAGTGTGTAACTGATTTACATAAGTCCACTTACATTGATGGACTCTATCTGCCCAAACTCCTCCAGTAAACAGGCAACATCTTGCTGTTGTGTTCTCTTGTCCAACTGGCCCACCCAGAGAGTTGTACTGCAAACTGATGAGGAGACAGAAAAGGTGAATGTGAACAAGAACTTTGAAATGCAAAAACACTTGGAAGCAAAGGGAGGAAAAGTGTTTGGTCATTTTATGAAACTAATAGAAACATACTGTGCATGCCTTCTTGAAAAAATATGACCATAAATAGATTACAGCTTACTGCTTAGTGTCTCATTCTTGGGTGGCGGGAGCCCTTTCTGCCGTCGCTCTCTCTCCTTCTCTCTCTCCCTGCGCTCCAGTGAGCGAGAGCGTGGCGAATGGTGACGCCGGTCTCTGGAGCGCGAGCGCGATCGCCTGTGCCTAGATCGTCGTGTACGGGAATTAGACCGTGACCTCCTACGTTTTGGAGACCTGGAGAAACAAAATAAACACTGCAATTCAGGATATATTTGCAATAGTATAATAATAATAATAATAATGATAATAATAAACAGGTATCTGCATAAAACTAAATAAAGAGAGAACAGTAATTTACCTGGAGCCTGAGCTTGACCGTCGACCAAGTCTGCCATCCCTCATAGATGAACGGTCTATATCCATTGACAAATCCTGATATGGTATGGAAAAGACATGATTATGATTTAGTGATTTACTCCTTACTCTTCTACCTCAGTTAAGCATGAAACTTTTAAACATATTCAGCTGTTTTCCAAATTTCTTGCATCAGATTTCAATTTGAATGCAAATACAAAAATTAGGGCTGCCAAAGTTTACGTGACAATAATACCTTAATAGAAATTTATTTTCATGACACTTTTTAAGCACATAAACTAAAAATTTGTGATTTTTACATTGCAGTGGACTAAATTTTAAAGCAATCACATGAAACTAGAAAGCCTAAGAATCCACTGGTATCAACCATTTCATACTTGCTTGTCTCTGAGGAGGCTAAATAACACAAAGTTACACTAAACTTTACTGAGGAAAAACTGTCATGGCCATTTTCAAAGGGGTGCCTTGACCTCTGACCTCGAGATGTGGATAAAAATGGGTTCTGTAGGTACCCACGAGTCTCCCCTTTACAGACATGTCCACTTTATGATAATCACATGCAGTTTGGAGGAAGTCATAGTCAAGTCAGCACACTGACAGCTGTTGTTGCCTGTTGAGCTTCAGTTTACCATGTTATGATTTGAGGATATTTTTAATGCTAAAAGCAGTACCTGTGAGGGTTCCTGTACAATATTTGTCATTGTTTTGTGTTATTAATTGATTTCCAATAATAAATATATACATACATTTGTGTAAAGCAAAATATTTGCCCACTCCCATGTTGCTAAATGTATTAAATGCTTCACAAATCTCCCTTTAAGGTTCATTTTAAACAAATAAAAAATGTGTATTTAATTAATAATTAATCCCGATTAAATATTTTAATCAACTGACAGATGTAATTAAAATGCACTGGAAGTTTACTTTACCAACTTAAGTTACCCTAAAAATGGTTTGTTAGATTTTACATATCCTTTACTATCTGTATTATTTTTAAGTCTACCTGTTGTTGCTGGGCAGCATTGTGGGGAGGGAATAGCCCTGGGAAGCCTGGAGGCCCAGTAGAACCAGGGAGGGGTTGCCCTGGCAAAGCATGCCCCATAGGAGGCATCATAACTGGGAAGCTTTGTCCTGGCGGTAAGCCATAGGCCTGGAGCTGGCCATTAGGAGGGAGAGGAACCTGAGAAAGACATAATAATATGGAATAAATATTGTGCAGGTAAAACAGCGTTTTCCAAATCTAAAAAATAATTAGGATGATTTTAATTTCATATTTTAAAGGTTGCCATTCACAAATAAAGAGCATGTCCTGTATAGAGTAAAATATGTATTATGTAACCCTATTGTTGTAACACAAGCTGAAATAATTGTAATGATAAGAAATTTACACCTGACAGCACTTTAAAGTTTGAAGTAAAAATGACAAAAAAACAAAACAAAAACAAAAACAAAGACCAAATAATTCGATGGCTGGACTTGTCAGGATAAAGTTATTTTACAATTTGAAATGTTTTTGGTTATTACCTGTTGTGAGAGGTCTTGCAACATGTTAATCATCGGCGGTTTAAAGTGCTGTGGGAAGGCTGGAGGCTGCTGCATACTGCGATAATAAAAACACCCCATTAGCATCACAGCTTTTAGTTCATTTAAAAAAAAAATCCATCAGACATTCCCATTTCTTGGCATTGCAGAGCTGCTGTATTAAAACATAATAAATCAAGGGCTTACAAGGAGGCATGTGACGACATTTCATCCTTCTTCGTTTCTTCTCCAACTTCTGGTTCGTCATCATAGTCAAAACGGTCCAGCAATTTCTATGAGAGAGAGAGGTAATGAATAGAAAAAGTGCACAAATGATGATTTAACATGAAAGCTTGACAGCCTTAAATTATTTCAAGCACTGTCCTATAAAGAGTGCATGAGCTCTGAAATGTTGTTCACTAGTTAGATGCCAGCTGTTGATAGCATATATAAATACAAAAACACACAGGCACCTTGTCAAAGGCTGTCTTCTGCTGGGTGTCTTGGGTGGGCAGAGGCGGTTGCGGGGCGACCAAGTCCAGGCCAGTGGTGACGTTTTGGGCCTGTGTTTGACTGGTATTGACAGGAGGCTGAATGTCGCTCTCAGGCTTCGCTGGCTGCTGCTGAAAGTTCTGGAGCATCTGTTGAAGCTAAAAATACCAGTGAAAGTGCAAAAGCGAATTATTAGTGAAGCTCTAAAACGTGCAAGCAAAGAAAATAAAAGCAAAATGACTGTGGTCAAAGCGAATACCAGCCTGCACTGGTACACACATACCTGCTGACCCTGTGTGGACTGGAAGAGCTGTGCTACAGCAGCAAAGGCATCCGAGTTTTGCAGCTGAGCAGTGGATGTGGTGGTGGAGTTTGCCGTTACCGCAGTAACTGGCTCTTTGGTTGGAGGTGGGGAAGAACCTGAGGGAAAGAGACGCAGCATGTACGTGTGTGTGAGCAGCACACAGATGCCTTCAAACGCCAACATACTGATATTTCAGCTTATCAACATTCAGTGTTCATTTTGGGAGCTATTTTAGATTTAATATTAGTCTTAAGACAAAAATGCTTTCTACTTTTACCCACATTTTAGTCATTTTTAACCTTCACAGTGTCTAGTTTTAGTCGCCGAAAACTCAAAATGTTTTAGTCATCGAAAAGTCATTGGATTTCAGTCAAAATGTCTCTAAGTTAAGTCCTGGTTAGTCATCATATTACATTGAACATTTCTGTCAAGTGTACTTTAATCAAACGTATCAACATAAAATTTTGTTTTATCATTATCTGATGAAATACACAGGTTGAATGATTAAGACTGCAGCTTTGCAGTTAGTTTTCATCCTCCTGACTACACTCATTAATGTGCAGTTCAGTCACACCCATTGGTCCGTTATATGTCAATGTGCCCACCAAACATGGAAAAATGTGTTTCTCAAAAAATCTGAAGGCGAACCAACCTGCAAACTTAATGCATTATAGTAACAAAACTGTCAGGATTGAAATGTGAACGAGAAAGGCAAAGACGGACTGAGCGCTGCAACCACGTGTTCTGTGTGTGTTTGAGACAGAGAGAGGGAAAAAATGAAATAAAGAGAGATTTTGGTAAAACATTTATGTTTTTAAACTACATTTTAGTCTCATCTTTTTTCATCAACAATACTGCATGACTGATATCCTCACCGTTACGTTTAAAGACATCTGTGGCTCGTTTTAGGCATGGAAAAAAAAACATATTTTGTCATAGTTTTTATTCACGAAATTAACACTGTCAACATTAGATTGTAAAGATTAGTTTACTGTCATGCTGCAACACAGTGTTGCACACGGAAATGTGAGCTGTAGTCCAAATTTCTCCACTAAGCAAACAGACTATTTTCACTAGTGAACGCAACAACTCAGCAGTCAGGAACTTCAGCTGATGAAGGTAGTAGGAAAAAAAAAAAAAAGAACAAATTATTATTAACAGTAATCATTACTGTCTCGTGTGTACAAACACTAATTACCTGGGTCATCTGAGCCTGTGTAGGGTGCAGCAGCACTGCTAGAGCCAGCTGCCATGTCCAGGAGTGGCTGAATAACTTCAATCTTGAACACCCCATTCTTCTGCCACAGGTTCAACACCCGCACGATCTTACTCTGCAAAGAAAATGAGAAAGCAAAGAAAATGGTAAGGGGGAAGCAATAGCAATAACAGAATTTGTCGTTACAGGGGGCAAAATCATTCAACCCCAATTTGGTACCATTTGTGACAAGACTTCAGTCCACAATAAATCTTTCCCCAACGCTTTCATTTCTTACCCTGTCCTCTACTGGGCAAAGGCAGAGGTTCTCAAAGGTTCCTGTGATGTTTTTGGTGAACCTTGGGCCAAACACGTCCTTATCTGATCCAAACTGGTGTCTGGACTGCCTCACAATGGAATCCACCACATACAGACCCGCTACCTTGTACTCAGGCTTACACTGGAGAGAGCAGAAGAAGCAAACACATTTGAGTTTATTATTCGTGTTTGTTGACAACGTGAAAATGGTTGATAACTGAATTTAGACAGGATTGTCTCACCTTTTTGATAAACTTTTCCACAATTTGGACCACATGTTTGTAAAGCTGAGCAAGAGAGAAGCAAGTGAGTAACATGTTATCATCTTGACATAAACTTATAGATGTAACTCTCAAAATGGAGAGATGCCAAACTCAGTCTTACTTTCATAGCTTTGATGGCCGATTTGGTGATGGAGATCATCTTTGCCCGTGAGATCGGGGGCTTGGAGTCCATCAGAGAGAATAACTACAGACAGAGTAAATGATAGATGAGTGAGAAAAACAACAACAAAGGGAGAACAGTGCTTTAACAGTTTCAGAGGTGATGCAAATCATTTATACTCCATTGCTTCACTTTTTATTTCAAAACCCTCATGTCTTCCCACACCGAAGAAACACACTTACAGGACAACTGAATGCTTTTAGTGGAAACAAGTTAAGTTGATATTACACTGTAAACTTTAAGCAATGCACATCCAAATCTTAACAGGCTTATCGCCAATTAATAATGGATGATAACGTAACATATGAAATATGATTTGTTATTTGGATTTCTGATCTTTTATTGGTTGACACTGTGATTGGTGAAGTGGACTTTTTCACTGCCTCTGTATTCTGTGTGATTGTTGTATTGTGTATTACTCTGATGGAGGCACAGGGATGAAAGCTTGGTGTTATTACAGGTCAGTGTGCTTCAAAATGTGAATACATAAAATCTTTCGAGCTTTCTATTGTTTAACCCTTTCATTTTCCATCTGCTGCAAAGCCTTGGAACACGCAGACACTCCAAACTCTGTCATGTGGTTTTGTAAAGTTTTCTAATTTCTATAGCCCAATATCACAAACTTGCCTCAGAGGGCTTTACAATCTATACAGGATACGACACCCTCTGTCTTTCACATTACAACCCTCGCGTTGGATGAGGAAAAACTTCTCCCCCCAAAAAAACTTTTAACAGGAGATATAAATGGAGGAAACCTCAGAAAGAGCAACAGAGGAGGGATCCCTCACTCTGGATGGACAGATGTGCAATAGATGTTGTGTGTACAGAGTAACAATAACATGAAAATACAACAATAAGTTCACATTCTCCTCCTCCATCCAATCCAAGGATACAAGAGGTTCACACAGCAGCATAACTAAATGACAAATAAACAGAATGACAAAATACGCCCTTGTTACATTATGAGGCAAAGAAATTAGAAATAGACTGCACACAGTTGACAGATGTTTGTTTTTGAGGATGCTAACGCATCTTCATAGATGTGTGGTGAGTCTATTGCTTTGCCTATTCTGAGCTTTACTAAATGGTCCAGTATCTGAGAGAAACTCATTTATACATCAAGAAGAAGAAGATGTTTGCTCTTTTCATGGGTGTGTGAAATCTACACGGACATATTTATCATATGTACTGAATATCTAACAGTGAGTTACATCCATACACAACAACTACTTTCTGTTTGTGTCAGACAGAAGCTGATGTCGAAAGACATTTTTCAAGAAGCAGCTCAGAGGGCTTACGATAATGCAACAAGCACATTTCAGGACCAGTTTGTTATGACGCTATTACATGTTTGTTTGTGTTTACCACAGTAACTTTACATTCAAGGGTTAAAAAAAAAACATCAGCAGAAAGGAGGGGAACCAAAAACACCACCAGATGACTTGACCTGTCTTAAGACTGGGCTAGTATCAACGATCAGCCCTCAGGCCTTCAGAGACTTAGCCTGACATCTAAACAAACACAGGTTTTGCATATCACTGATGCGGTTCTGAACATTTCAGTAACAATGGGATAGTGTGTTAGCCAGGAGCATTGATAGCAACACCAGTGTTAGTAACCATGCCACTACAAGCTAACATAAACGGTGGTCTTGCGAACTTTGTGCAAGGTTACTGGAGCCAACGTGTGCTGGCTGTTGAAACGCTAGCATGCTAAGCTAGCAGAAAATCCCATCAATTGTTTCAACACCAGCATTACTTTGCGCTGCATGTGTATCTACAACGCAAACGCTAACTCGGTTAGCCCTAACCCAAGTATACGATGGACAAGTCCAGCTAGCTCGCCGAGCAGGCCCACTGGTCAGTCCTGCTCGGCTAGCTCCAGAGCAACACAGCACCATGACCAGCACCGCCAGACTTCGGCGACTTCGGGGTCTCAGAGAGCCCTGAACGCGGCTTACCTCGTGGTTAAAGGCGTTAACAGCATCCATGATTGCCCAACGCTCCGAGCCTTCCCCTTGACTCCCGGTTCCCCGCTTACAGCGATGTTTATTCAAGGAAAGGGTCGGTACAACATGTCCGCTCCCGGCAGCTAACGCCAGTTAGCCTAGCATCGGTAGCTCTCGGGTCGGCGGGCACGGCAAAGCATGATGGGATTCAGTGTTGTTGTTCTAGGTTTTGTCCACGTGATGGCGGAGTGCCGTAGTGATTGAAAGCATGTGGACGGGGAGTGTTCACAGTGTGTCCTTTTAGATAAATAACTAGTTTTGGGCCCCCACTGATCCCTACTGATGTCTGTGCGTTGTGTTCCGACCCATGTCGTCTTCAGGTACCATCATCAGGTAACCTTACAGTACACACACAGCAGACTACACAGGCTACAATTATAACCTATATTTTACCTCCACTCCCAGATTCCAAATCATATTAAGCTACTTCCCTGGTGTACTACATGACCTACAGATTAATTCATGAGACCAAATTGAAGACTGAAATTTTTAGTTCTGCAAGTCAATTAAGATATTTAATCGCAATAAATCGAAAATTAATCACAATTTTTATCTGACCAAAATGTACCTTAAAGACAGATTTGTCAATTATTTTATATACCGTATACTTACTTAACAACATGGGAGTGGACAAATATGCTTTCTTTATGCAAATGTATGCATATATTTATTACTGGGAATCAATTAACGACCCAAAACAATGACAAATGTCCAGAAACCCTCACAGGTTCTGCATTTAGCATAAAAATATGCTCAAATCATAACATGGCAAACTGCAGCCCAACAGGTAACAACAGCTGTCAGTGTGCTGACTTGACTATGATTTGCCCCAAACTGCATGTGATTATCATAACATGGGCATGTCTGTAAAGGGGAGACTGGTGGGTACCCACAAAACCCATTTTCATTCACATATCTTGAGGTCAGAGGTCAAGGGACCTTTTGAGTATGGCAATGCCAGTTTTTCCTTGTCAAGATTTAGTCACTTCACAGCGTTATTTAGCCTCCTTCGCAACAAGCCAGTATGACCAAATATTCCTTACGTGTTCTAGTTTCATATGATGCCAGTATCTTCACTCTAGCTTTAAAACTGAGTCTGCTAAAATCACAAGTTGCATTAACTTGTTAAAGAAATTAGTGGTGATAAAATGAATTTGCGTTAACTCGCTAACTTTGACAGCCCTAATTCTTTCTTACTGTGCCACACAGTTCAAAGTAGCAATTTCAAATAGCCTACTCTTGTCATCATCTCCTGACATTTCTAAGATGAAGACCGAACAAAATACAACATCTACTGTTGAACTATTTCAAGTCACAAATTTAAGGAATATTAGCAAAATAATCACTTTGATAATGGTGTGATGCTTCTCAAATTTAAACCATGAAATGACACATGAATAAGCTACAACATATTTAAAAGGAGGGTACTTTAAATTGAGAATCATTATCTACAAATCATTAAATAAATCCATCACAAGGCCCCCGTGTTTCCCCCCCGAACAGATTAGGGATGCACCAGTTGGGCCAATACTGATTCACATTGCTGGATCAGGTATTGGTGACAGTGGGTCCAATCTATTCAATTCAAATCTATGTTTATATACTACTTACATTATATACTGCAATTTTAATTCCTGTTTAAGTTTTGATCAAGTTGTTACTGATTAAAAAGGCTTAGACAAATTGCAATTCCTGTTAATTTTGAAGAATTTTACCAAGTTGCTGGTGCAGGATTTATTATTCTAATGATAAAGAACAATTTAATAAATTTATATCTATGTATTTATTGGTCACCTTTTGTTTTACAAAGTTAGGAAAGCAGCGTTTAAGTTGGGCCAGGTGTTGCATTATGATCCCAGTCACTTCCACAACTTATTATATTAAAAACTGGTATCAGCTGATACCCAAAGCCAGGTATTGCTGTTGGTATCGAGGCTGAAAAAGTCAGCTTGGTGCATTCCTACAACAGATCATCTTCATGGATGGATCCAAGTATCTTTATTTTAAAGGCTACTGTTAAACTCCAAGAACTAATCTACAGATTGCTTGGTTTAAATCAAAGAGAGAAGGAAAATGAAAAATGAAAATGTTCAGTGAGACTGCAGGCTCAGGCATGTCTTCTACAGTAGGACTGCCTGTATATTCTTGTAGTACAAAATGCCTCCAATAGATGGTGGTATACTTATACTTTTGGTTCCACGTCTGGGTGTCTGGTTTGGTGTCTAGAAAGCACGGTCCAGCAGGCAAGCCAAACTGTATGTGCAGATGTATTCTTCTCACTCTCTCTAGGAATCCATACAGGGGGTGAACACAACAGAGCACACCGGTGTATGCAATTAAATCTGAGGCGCTAACACCACAAAAACACCACAGAGTTGAATCAGCACCTCCCTAACACAGACTCAAAAATGTGCTTCATATTGTGCAGTATTATTGCAGGGCCATTCTTTTGGGATTTCATTATATTGTCAGGTGTTTCTGTTATTTTGTTCAGCCCCTGCAGGAAAATAAAAACATAATATGCTCATATTGGGTCATGTTAACCTGAGCTGAAGGCAAATACAGGAAGAAAATGTGTCTCAAACTGTTGCCCCTCCCAGCAGGTGTCCTCCTCTGAGTGATGATGAACACCATGTTAATTAGGCCAGTGAACACCTCAATGAGCGAGGCTGAAAAAAGGAAATGCTTCTTTGTCTGCTGCTGGTGTACTGGAGTACAACTTTCTACTGTTGGCAGAACTCCAAGTTCACCAACAACCAACATATGGATAGATAGATGATGGCGCATCGTACAGCCTATAAAATCGACCATTTCTAACAGACGTGTATGATCATTTTATTCCACTAGCCATGTGTGTAGCCTACACCTCTATGCCAGTGTAAATAAAGAACTGGAGGGCCGCGTGGTGCAACTCATGGTGTCAACATATGGATCCTTTACGCACAATTCTACCCAAATAAAACCTGACCATACGATTGCGCAGACAGCCAGATATCCTGTTTCAGGAATTACAATACAATGTTTAAATATATACAGTGACTGTCGCAACACACGAATGTACTCTTTGTTCATAGCCGTGTACAATGTGAGCGCACCATGCGAAACGGCGGGGCAGTGGTACCGGGCGGAGTTGTCCCCCTTGTTCTCACATGTGCTCCGCCCGCTTGCGCTGATTGGACTGAAAATCACCTCGGCTACCACCACAGTGTGAAAGGGCTGTGTGTGTGCGTGTGTGCGTGTTTTTCACCCTCACACTAAGAAACGCCCACCCATATGACCGGCAAAGTCCGTTCAAACTGAAAAACACGCTGCCTGCGCGCAGATTATCTTGGAGACGTTCATGTGTGGAGCAGGGACCCTGCGTAAGAGCCTACCTCTGACTGAGCTACATGATTTTTTTTAAACCACAAGTATTAAGACAGGTTGCGTCAGTTAATAACTTCCCATGATTGCCTGTGTCATTTCAATCTAATCTGACACACTAATCAAGACGTGTCTCGGATTCTGCTGAGTGCGCTCACTGGATGCTTTCGGTGAACAGGTGGCGCAAGCTCCGGTTCCCTTAATTCGTTATTAGGGGCAAGACGCAGGCACTTTAAGTATTTAATACCCGCCTTTGCGGTGGGAGAGGGGACGAGCTGCGTAATTTTCCTCCCTTGTTATAACGGGATATTTTGACAAGGGAGCTGTAATGCCAGTTGCGGACAGCGACATGGTAGTAGACAACAGCCACGGGTTATATGAGGGTAAAACCCCAAACAGTGCCGGGAATGACAGCGCCCTCCCGGCCTCTCTATGCAGTCCTGCGGCGGACATCCTCAAGAACTTTTACCACACCAAACGGGTCGGGAACTATCTGATCGGGAGGAAGCTGGGAGAGGGATCGTTCGCCAAAGTTAGAGAAGGTCTCCATGCGCTGACTGGGGAAAAGGTAAGACTGATAAATGGAAATACAACCGGGTTTTGGTTAAACTGTGCGTAAAATATTTTGTATTCCATGGCTTTATATGTATCTTGTTATCCTATCATATTCCATCATAATTAAAGTTAATTTATTGATTTCTTGCACTTCAGAAAACAACTTTTGATTGAAAAGTAACTTTTTTTTTCTTTTAGAAAACTGAGTTTCTCATTTGCAAGATCACCAGTGGCATGCAGCATGGCTGTTAGAGTTTCAAATGTCATTTCAGTGGACAGTATCAGCTGTCACTTGATTCATGCCTGCATGTCAGCCAAGAAAAACCCTTCACCTGTTTGTATTGGCAGTTCAGCCATACATTGTGACTTTGTCCACCTAATCAGTTCTTAGCTTTCTCTGAGAAAGTGCTCAGCCCTGTTGGCAATGGGAGGCTCTGTTAATGAGCTCATGCAGCCACCGCCAGCTGTTGAACTCAGCCATATGCACAGCAGGGCTTGTTTTCTAGCCAAGCACCAGTGACAATATTTACTTTTTGTGTGTGTGTGAGAGCAGCAGAGAGAGCTGCCTGTCTTAACGTGTTGGATAACTAGTTGTGCGCTCCGTGTGGCTTTTTTCCTTCTTTGTCTGCTGCTGCTGGCGATTTCACCATTGTGGGCGCGCAAGCCTGTGATAGGGACAGAGAGGAGAAACGTCCGGCCTATGAGAGGGCAGAGCTGCTACTTGCATATGAAATCATGTCGTTGATAAATGGGCTTCAGCCTCATTATGATTCCGCCAGCGCAGGGCTTTGATATGGACCACCATTGGCCACTGGTTGCCTTTGTTTCTCCAGGCTGTGTTGAGGAACATCCAGGAGATTTGCATATTGGAAAACAAGAACCCTCTTTTTCCTTATGTGTCCCTACATGTAGACCCATGTGTTTGTATATGTCACTGAAATTCATATTTAGCATATTAAAGCATATTAAATATTAGCTCATACTGTGCCCCCCCCCCCCCCCCCGTTCTGTTGTTGTGAGGAGAAAAGAGCGCGCTCCTCTCCTCTCCTCTTCCCCTCACTCTCTTTGTTGAGGATGATGCAAACGCTGGCAATCACACAACACAGCACATGCTCTCCCTCGCTTTACACACTCTCTCTCCTTCAGGGTCCAACAGGCGCTGGGAGGGAACGGAGGCCAGTGAGTTTATTCCAGCAAAAGGGTAGCCAGGGGTAAAGGAAATACAGTACGGGATCCTTTTTTTAGCATCATTAGAAAGTCAGTGTGGATGCAGGGATGAGCGTGTGCATTTACAGGCAGGGGGTGTGATAGTGAGGAGAGGTGAGGGATGCTGTGATGGCCAGGGGGCTAGGGAGGTCATATGCATGTGTTTTTGATGTCTGTAACCCACTTTCCCCTCTATGGTCCCCCCACCTCCCCCCTTTTCTGTCTGAGGGGCGCCTGATAAACAACTGAATCCCCCAGAAGCCCCCTGGCTGGGCACACCCCCTCCCCCTCTATATCCCCAACCCCCCTTCTCTACATATAGACCAGCCTACTGTAAATACTGTGCCCCACCCCCCATACATACTCTACACCCCCACATAGCCTGGCGTAAACATGGGCCATCTATTACTGTATGGTGACACACACACACACACACACACACACATTTAGACAGGTTTAATTAGCAGCTATAAAAAAGGTTTTTCAGAGGTGAATCAATTATCAGAGATGAAAGGACGAAAGTATAAAATAAAGACAAAGCTGAAGGACAGAAGAAAGAGAAGACGCGCACACAACCACTTTGGCCCTCACCATTTCATTAATGGATATGGTGATTAGCTTCGCCGGTCATGCCTTTCCATGTCGGTGGGCTCTCCTTGAGATGATTTGCTGTGTATGGTCGCCATGCTCTTGAACTCAAGTCTAGACGGGAAACAAGGAGACGCGGGCAAAGGATGAAATAAAGTAGATGGGGTACGTTATTGAATGAAATTAGCCACAGAGGGAAGTGTTTGTTATAAAGGACGTGTTCTGTGGCTTTTATGAGACTGGCATCTCCAATGACACAACAAGGGTGGAGAAACATAGAGAGAAGATGCTGGGAGGTGCAATTAAAGACAAAAAACTGAACACATCTGCCTGGTGAATCTGCATCTTTCCTCAGTCTCAGTTCTACATTTGTCGCCACTCTTCGTGTGTTTAGCTGCGACTTAACTCTGTGGCAAATGGGGGGATATCAACTGCCCATTTGGCCTTGGCGCCTTCTCAACAGGGTAACATTTGCTTTTCCCCTAGTTTATGATGGTTCAGTAACCCCTCCGACACACACACATAGACCTCCCCCTCACACAGCCTCGGGGCCCTATAGCGCCTGGGTGCCCCACATTGGGAGCAGCTGTGACGGGGAGGTCAGTGTCGAGTTATATACCCTGCAATGGAGACAGAGCAGCTTGTCACCTGTTACACTGCAACTCTCGAAAAACTCTCCAAGACACGGCAGTGCTCTACTGTCCATGGGTGTAATTCACAATATCACATGGGGCGAGAGTCAAACTTTCGCTGCAAAGGGCTTTGACTAAAATGAGTTCCTCACCTCTCATCTCTCTCTTACTTGTCTCGATTTCTCCAGGTGGCGGTGAAGGTGATCGACAAGCGGAAGGCCAAGAAGGACTCGTACGTTACCAAGAACCTGCGGAGGGAGGGCCACATCCAGCAGATGATCCGCCACCCCAATATCACGCAGCTGCTGGACATCCTGGAGACAGAGAACAGCTACTACCTGGTGATGGAGCTGTGTCCCGGCGGGAACCTCATGAACCGCATCTACGACAAGAAACGCCTGGATGAGCGGGAGACTCAGAAGTACATCAGGCAGCTGGTGCTTGCCGTTGAGCACCTGCACAGAGCGGGAGTGGTGCACAGGTAAGAAAAATAAAAGAAAATAAAGAAGAAACAGAACCACACACCTAACACACTCCAATATTTGTATAAATGCCTGGAAAATATTGACAGTTTGCCTTCGATAGCTCAAGAGAGCTTTGTGCCGTTTGTGGGTTAAAGCTGACTTTAAGATCTGAGTCAGACATGATCCTCTTCTCAAAGTGTGGGTTAAGTCCGTATTGTGTACATTACTGTTAATCCACAAATAAACATATTTTCCATGCTTTAAGAGGTTTACAAGAGATCTGCAAAGAATATTTTAAAATATAAATACAATAAAAAATTACACAACAGCTGGATTTCCATGCATTGAGCACAAATATAAAGCATTCCAGTTTATTTCTCCTCCAAATATTGTGACAGTCTATGATAAAATGATTTGATTTATAGGAGAAATAAAACAAACTGCATCTAAATCAAATTTCAGATTCACAAAGCTCTTCCCGGGAATATTCAGTTCTTTGTCGCTCAGAGCCTGGGAACTAAATTTCTATCATGATGAGATGGTCTATGTAGATAACTGTATAACAGGATTTCTAAGACTGAGGAGGGATCTGGAGGCACACAATAGACCCTGAAATTCAGCCAGCGTGACCCACATTGGAAGGGGCATGTGTTGGAGCTTGGGGGGGGGGGGGACCTCTCCTGCTTGTGCATTGTATGATGATGATGATAAATGATAAGTAATCTAATGCAAACATTAACACTCTTTGTCTTACAGGGACCTGAAGATAGAAAACCTCCTGTTGGATGAGCAGGACAATATAAAGCTCATAGGTAACTCACCTCTTCCTTTGTCTTCTTCAGTGCTTTGCTGCTTCTTTTCCCTGTGAATAAAACATGCAGAAATACCCCAAATTAATTTATAAATACAAAATTTCCCACAGCAAAGAACAAGATTATATGCAAAAGATTATTAACAAAAGAGGGCATTTGATGCCAGTTACTGTACAGTAATAGAAAGATTTTCTCAGTTGGAGTGCAGTGTCACAGTGTCCCACATGTGGTGAGGAGCTAAGAGCAATTAAATATCCTGTTAAAGCCTTTACAAGCTCTCACCATAGTGCTAATCTGCTTCTGTTTGTGTGAGTAACGCTGTGATGGGGCGGCTGTTTAATGAGTGAGCTGAAAAGACGGTAATAAACCCAGAAACACTCACCCCACCTCTTCTTTGCCTCAGATTTTGGCCTCAGTAACTGCGCAGGCATCCTGGGTTACTCAGATCCGTTCAGCACCCAGTGTGGAAGTCCGGCATACGCCGCCCCAGAGCTGCTCTCCAGGAAGAAGTACGGGCCGAAGGTGGATGTCTGGTCCATGTGAGTATATACTCCTTTTTTTAAAAAAAAATGTTATCAGTTGTTGCCAAATAAACTTATTTAAATACATGTTTGCTTCACCTCGAGCTGAAGTGTGCATTTTGATCTTCCAGTGGTGTGAACATGTATGCGATGTTGACTGGGACTCTGCCGTTCACCGTGGAGCCCTTCAGTCTCCGGGCCCTGCACCAGAAGATGGTGGACAAGGAGATGAACCCGCTACCTCCCTCGCTCTCCACAGGTAAACACTGCAAGCACTGAAATGCACACCTGTGTGATAAATCATAGATGACAAGGCTTTCCTCTAAGGTGAAGAAAAGACGTAGTAATGCTGCCCATTCAGAGGCTCCTTTATTACCGTAATCACCCCTCAGGATAAAACTGACATGAGCGTTGAGTCGAAAAATACGTGGCGTGTAAACAAGATAATTTCAGGTTATGGCTGCATGTGAGAGAAAGAATTTTGAGGTCACAGTGTCTGCCAAGAAAGGTTTATTAGGGATATAGATAGACAATAAGCTGCTCTGTTTTGCTCGAAGTTGCCTTCTTTGTTACCTCTGCCAAGGAGGTTATGTTTTTGCCGGCGTTTATCTGTCTGTGTTCAAGATAACTCAAAAACGTATGGACGGATTTTGATGAAATTTTCAGGGTGTGTTGAAAATGTGAAAAGGAAGAACTGATTGAGGGTTTTGGGGGTGATCCGGAAGAAATCCTGGATTCTGGATCACTTTGAAATTTTCGTTAACATTGGGGTAAATGGGACCCAAAACATTGTTTCTCAATATCTCTGGTAATTGTTGCCCAAAGCTCATGAAATTTGACTCAGGGATTTACAATGTGTACTTCTATCAAATCCCAAAGGCTGATCCAGATCTGATCCAGATGGCGGATTTTATAGCAATTTATATAAAAAATGGGGGTACTCTTACATTTTGGCCTAATGTATTGTGTATTGTGTCTTGTATACATGTTCTATGTTTGCCACGGATATAAAACTCTTTTTGTCAGGCTATCCAACAGGTCTTAATAAACAAGCTCTCTGACGATGTGCTTTCAGAAGCTAATAAAACAGCTAAACGTCACCCAGATAAAAAAGACCAAATGAGAAGCAAACGGCTAAAGAGCTTAGCAAAAAGGTAAAAGTACTATCCAAATTAAGAACTCAGATGTGTCTTAGTGATTTAGACTTGTTGATTAAGACTCCTTTAATGCTCTTTTAAATCTTCTCAAGAGAAAAAGGTAGCACAGATCACAGTGAGTTTGTGTTAATGTGATGACTAACAAGCCAAGCCAAGCTGCCAAATTAATTCTTGAGAATCAGTGCTTTTTGTTTGTTGCACAGGTACATGTGCATCGTGACGAGCATTACTCAAGAATGAACTTGGCAGCTTTGGCAGAAATACAGTCCCATGAGTCACCGCTCTGCTTATCTTTGACATATTTACTGTATGCCCAAATAGAGCACTAAATGCTGTGTGTAAATACTGCATGTGTATGAAGTATTATTATTATAGTATTTCTGTATCGTGTAAATCCAAGACCATTATCAGTTAAGCAGAGGGAAAGAAAATCCTCGGAAGAAGTTAAAATGCATTCAGGACGCGTGTTGGCAGAGAACGAGTAACAAACCAAACCACAATTGTGTTTGTTCAAAATTAGCGTCAGATAGCGTCAACGTTTCCTGCTAAGTCGCTGGCACTGCATGAAAAAGATTTCTTGATAATGGCAATTGCCTCAGAGAACTTGTCAGACCTCCTGAGAAAAGAGTGCACTGTTTTTTAATTAGACATAGACGGAAAAAAAAATAGTTATTAAACAGAAGTATAATTAAAATATATTTGCACAGGCATATTTAAATGTAATTCATCATGCTGATTTCTATATGTTATGATGACATTCTTATAGTCAGCAATGACATGTAGAATCAGCTTTTCAAAAAAACCCTTAACCCATTTGTGCCTGCAAACCGTTTGGTTTATATGTTTTTCTTAAACTGTGTTTAATATGTTGTCACATGGGACTACTGTTTTTGCAATAGACTTCATTATTTTTTAAGAAAAAACAGTTGCATGTGCCCAGATACTTAATAAATAAATAAATAAATAAATAAATAAATAAATAAATAAATATATATATTTTTTTTTATTTTTTATATATATATATATATATATATGAGATAAGAAAATGAATCCCCAAAACTACAAGGAGCACAATCAAGTATTTTGGGATCTGTGATCTCAAAACAAGTTGAATAAAGGTATGCACACATATGCAGTGTAAAAAAAAAAAAAATCAGATGGAAAACATTTGATAGCGTTTTCCTGTTATTTTTCAAAAGTCCTTATTTGATTAAGTCAGATTTGTGATGTAAACATGATTAAGTTTTACTGTTGGATACCTGCCTAAAGTATGTTCATACCAAATGTCATTTGACCAATCAGAACAAAAATGTTGGCATTGATTCAGCTTTTCAATGACATCCACACAAATGAAGTCCAACTATTCCTGGACATGGGTGTGTACACGCTTCACTGGAGGTAGCGACGCTCATACCGGTTATTACTCCTATCACAACAGTGTCCTACCGCTTCACCTTCTTCTATGACATTTAAGCCTTGATTAAACTAAATTACATGCTATTAGCTTCATCTAGTTCTGACTATCTGTAAAATAACACGAGGAAATAAGGAGAAACATTTTTTACAGGAGCATGGGTGTGTATATGCTTCGCTGGAAGTAGTGACACTCATACCACAGTAGTTACGCCTACGGGCGGCAGGCTCTAATAACAGTGTCACTCTTTAATACCAGCGACGCACATAACTTAACCCAGTTATGTAAGTGACTATTAAACAAGCTAACAACATAGATGTGTCAACTCATCCGTCCTACATGTTAACAGAATGAAAGCGGATGAGGAGGATGAAGGCCAAGCTTGTTGTCAGTGGGCATGTGTACTGTGACTGGACAAAGGGATTGTGACACTTGTACCTCTGCTCCAACTAGTGTTGAGTGTTGTGCCAGGCAGCAGAGAAGTTAGGCAATATTAATGCTCAGTGGCATAGTTGTCACATTTATATGTAATGTAAAAACATGTTTCAATATTGAAAAAACCCGGCAGCAGCTGATGAATATTTATTCTCTCTCTATCTGTCCCAGCCGCCATCTGTCTCCTGAAGAAGCTTCTTGAGCCGGATCCCAACAAACGTCCCAACATCCATCAGGTGATGGCTGATTCCTGGCTGCAGCTGGCCAACAAGAACACAGGGGCTCCGTACCTCAACAGGTAGACTGACACATTTTAAAGTTTGTATTTTACAGCAGTATGTCGTCTTTTTTTGTTCGTTTTCTTTTTTCAAACATAAATTTAAAGCAACACAAAGCATTAACTTTCTCTCTCTGCGCTCCCTTCTCATGTCCAGGATTCACATTGAGGAAATAAACCACACAGTGTTGCTGCACATGACGGAGAAGATGAGCTACAAGCACAGTGAAGTGCTGAGCGCCGTCCTCACCAACCGCGCCTGCCATACTCTGGCTGTCTACTTTCTCCTCAACAAGAAAATGAAGAGACTCTCTAAAGAGTACAGGGTGAGCACATCCTTGCATGTGTTTTTTTTCAGTGACACATGAATTCAGTTTCTGTGCTCAGCAAGGGTTACTCAAGAGTAAGAATTATTGAGTGTCAAATCTGGCTGCACAACAGGTTTGTCAAATGCTAAGGGCTGTTGTAAAAGTGCCGACTGCCCGTCTGTTTAGGAGATGCAGTTCCAAGAGAAGAAGAAAGGAGAAAAGCAGAAAAGCGAATACTTCCAGACCCAGTGGAGGAAGCACGTCGACAAGCTCACCATCCCGCCGAAGCAGACGCCCGTCTACCTGGCTGTTGCCAAGGGGCCCAGCAAGGAGAAGAAACACAGGACAGGTGGGGGATCATATGGTGCAGTGCAAAAATACCTGATATTTGTTTTAAAAAGTGCCACTTTATTTATTCTATTTTATTTACCTTTATTCATACAGGGTAGGTTGACTGAGCATGCATGTTCTTCACACATACGTAGTTACCCACTCCTCCTTCCAACCATCCATCCATCCATCTGTTGTTTGTCTGTCCATCCGTCCATCCACCCACCCATCCATCCATCTGAGAGGAAACATCCTGGACAAGTTGCCAGTCAATCGTAGGGCAAACGCAAACACTTTGAATTTTATGTACTTGTTGCAGTCAGATGAAATGACAGACAGAAGTAAGTATATCATGTGGCATTAAACTGAATTTAATCTCAGCAGAATTATCAAACTAGGCTAGGCCTCAGCAATTTAGAGAAAATCTGATGGTGATTATTTGGAATTACACTGCAATTGCGATATGATTTGCAATATTAGAGGGAATAATTCTTACATTTTCAATGAAAATAAGAACAGTCATGTCAGAATTATTGTCTTAAACGATAATGATTCTCACATGATTATTCTCATTTTTATTGAAAAACATATTAAAGTGATTATGGTGTGATTTTTGTGGGGATCTGTACCGAGCAAATATGATTTATTGAGCATAGTGTATCATGTGCAGGCTAGGACATCTCTGCAGCACCACAATATTTAATTCAAAATGGTATTTTGACACTTGCGATTTGAAAAATGCCGTTAGCCATATTGATTAATTGTGCAGCCCTAAACTAGGCCTGGGATTTTTAACAACTTGGAAAAGAGTTTACAAGTGACAACAAGGAACTCAGAGCCAAAGTTAAGGGCTGAGCTCCTTTCCCACTCCTCATTTGCTTATAAGAGGTACAGAGAAGACCCTTATTGCTGTTCCATATCCAGCATGTCAGGACACGCTGGTCTTCACAAGGTTTAAATCTGTGCATAATGTTCTTGGGCCTTTACACCTCCTTGTTACATGCTCTCAGATGATTATATATGTGAGAGGAATGTCTTCACTTACATAACATACAGAATCTAGATACACCGGGCACTCTGCCAGACGCTGCAGTTCTCAACCTTTCAATGAGTTACTGTACTTCAGCTTCCTGCAGCGAGTATTTCAGAAATTTAACAGTGCCTCTCATCTCCTCCTCAGGTCTATTACGTGCCATAACTGGTGGCCATCGTAATTCACCTCTGGCGCCACCCGGCACCGTTGCCTCCTCCTCCATGGAATATCTAGAGATCCAGCCTCTCTTTTCCAACACCCCTCAGCAACGGAGGCGCTTGGCCACCCTCCCACAGGTCAACACGAGCCCAGAACACAACATCCCCGCCCCGCCGGCACCATCACCGATCGGCATGCATTCCTTCGGCTCCCTGTCCAAAGCAGAGCAAATTGAAGACACCCCCGCCTCGCCCTGGTACAAGCTGACCAACGGGACTCTGTCCCCACCCCGCCATGTCTCCGCCTTCCAACCAGACTCTTCTTACTTGAAGAAGGCAACAATCCCCAGTCCTCCTGTCCTCATTGTCAACCCGCAGCCCAAAAAGAGCATCTCGTCAGATTGGGGCGGCTCTTCTGACACCAGCGGCAGCCCTCCCAGCACTATAGGAAGCCCCCCGGGCAGCTCGGCTTTTAGCCCTCCAAAGTCCGCCTTCAGCCCCCTCAACCCCACCTCAGCATTCAGCCCTCCTTCTAACAGCGGCAGCAGTGACCCCGACAGCCCGACGCACCGCAGCAAGTTCCCCTCTATGGGAATCGGACAGATCCTAAAGAAGAAAGTCCAGCTGCAGCCGTTCTCTTTCCGGCCAGAGCAGGTCGTTGAGGAGGTGGTGTCCCCACCGCCCTACCCCATGCAGACTCTCCTCTGTGCCTCAGGTGCACTCAAGACCCTCTGCTGAGGGATACACCGCAAAAGTAAATGAAAGAAAGACAGACTGAAGTCAAGGCCCCTCAACATTTCGTTGGAATCGGAGAGGTCTTCCAGAGCGGCCTTTTGAACTGTCCGTTTATTGCGACTGAGCCACTTTCTACGACAGACTTGATCATTTGAAAAAAAAAAAAAAGAAAAAAAGAAAAGGAGGTTTGAGTGAGAGTATAAAACCTCTCGTTACCGCTGTCATTATGTAATAAGAAGTGGTGACGCTGAGAAGATGGGATTTGAAACTGAGCAATGACTAAACCTCGCTGTGGCCTAGATACAGAGTGGACATCATGTGAAACACACACGCACATACATACACACATAACACTGTATTATAAACTGAGTTAAGAGGTACTCTCTTATGTAATATTGCTGTAACTGGTTACTAATTGAGCCGTAGACTGATTCACACCAGCTAACAGACCCCAACTCTTACCCTAACCCTGATTACATGTATTAATGTTCTGTCTCTGTGAAAACACTCTCTAAGATACCCACCGACTTCCAGCCAGCTGGCACTGTATCCTCAAAGCTGACTGGATGAAGAAGCTCACTGCACTATTTTTAAAAACCAAAACCTGTAGTAGTAACAACGGTGTTTACCATCTCTTACCTCACTGCATTATTCATACATTAACGTATAGCGGCAGTCGATCGTGACATGCTGTGTGTGGATTTTGCCACGGCGTTGCAGTGTCTGAGCGTTAGTGCCATTAGGTTCAACACATCGAAGTAGAAGTATGTACCAAGAGAAGAGTCGTGCTCTCACTTTTTATAGTGTTCTCATAAACTACCACTCAACACTGATAATAATTCACAGCTATAACTTTTTATACACAAGTGTTACATCACCTCTATGATCCACAGGGAAACTTTCAAAGTCTTAGTTGTGACTTTCCTCGCAGCCTGTTCATAGTCTGTTTTAGAAGAAAAAAAAAAAGATAAAAAATAGAGCATCAAAAGCCTTATGAAACTTTTTGAACCTCGCCAAAGGTTGAGGATATGAAGGTGGGAGGATCACATAACACCCATGAAAATAATTCACTTCCTTTTGTCTTAATGCTGTAGTTTGTGCAATAGTCTTAAGTGTTAACTGCAATGACGAGTATTTGCCAAGAGCTCTCTGAGAGTGATGTGAAAAATGTGCTTGTAAATAACAATACGACTCCCATGTTCATGTCACTTGACGCCGTACCGTACGAAAGGATTGTAAAATTTAACGTCTTAGTCGCGTCATAAAGACAAAAAGGCTTCCACGTCAGGCACACGAGGCTTCTCACTGTTAACATACCGTAGAATCTCTTGAAAAAGTTGCATGCGATGTTTCATGAGTCGAACTGTACTGTCAGCATTTGAAATTACGTCTTTGTACCTTTTTTTCTGGTTGATACTGAGATTGATACAGACTCGAGATGCGGGGGGGGTCTTTTGTAAGATTTTGTAATGATGGTTTTGTTCGAGTGTCAAGAGATTTCTATGCTGTATAAAGTATTTTAAATATTTATACTGAATCCATTATGCGTCTGTCTGGTCTTTCAAATGCACCTGCTTACAGTCTGGCTTTATTTTCATGTGGTCTGTGCACACATGCCAATAAACTGCCTTTTATCGGCTGAAAAAATATAGAATTAATACACTTAAATTACTATAATCAAGTAAGTAATCCAATATTCTTGTTAATTTATGTATAATTCACACAGAGCCTGAGGCGTATAATTTATTCCTAAAGCACTCAGCTCTGGGAGCACTTGGCGAGGGTCTATGTCGCTTTACAACCTCAATGTGCCACTTGTCTCACATACCATGTACATTTCCCACAGGACACCTGTGGTGGGTAAAAAAAAAAAAAAAAAAACACACCCTTGGAACAGCTGAAGGATCCTTAGGAGGACTGATACATATAACAACCCCTCCCTGTTCACACACACACACACACACACAGTGCAGACACTAATCCACTCAGCTGTGGCCCCCATCATAAACCTCTTTGGGTGACACTGGCCTGACGAGACAAAGACGGGGGGATCATCAAAGCTCTGAGACAAACAAACAAATGCGCAGGGCGACACACAAACAGGGCTCTCTGATTAAAGCGGCACGGCTAAGCTGATAAAAGCCAAGGGGCAAGAGTGGCTCAAAAATGCATTAGAGCCGGAGCCTTTTGTTTATCAAAAACAGGCGGACAGTTAGTCAAAATCCCCGGGCGGTCCGGAGAGACAAACCATGAATACTGTGGCTTAACCACAGCGGCGGAGAGCGAAAGGATAGTGTACGCCACAGGGCATGTACAGGTCATACCTGTGGTGTTCAGTGCTGCTCTGGTAACACCTGTAGTAGGTGTGCATTGACACTCACACAAAATATCAACCACAAACAGACTGAAGCCTCCAGAAAGCTGCTTCCTGTGATTATATTTTAAGAAACATATCCATGCAGGGAGGGATACTAGATTTGGGAAATATTTCATGGGAAATTAAATGGGATTGATAACAATTTTCTTCAATTATTTATGTAATTAATCAAGCAAAAATGCAAAATTATAATTTCTCGAATATGAAGATTTGCTGCTTTTCTCTGTTTTATATCAATGTGAATGGATTTTGGACAAAAAAAGGAAAAAATGAGAATCCAACAGATTAAAGGTATAATGTGTAGGATGTGGTGACATCTAGTGTTGTAGTCGCAGACTGCAACCAAGCGAGTACGCCTCCGCTCACTCCTCCCTTCCCAAGGCTGCCGTAATGTGAGCTGGCGAATGAAAAATAGTGGTAACGCCGTTTGCTTCTCTCAGAGGGCATCCTTACCGTAGTAACGCTACAGCTGACCCGAATGCTTCAAAGCTTTGACCGTTTGGCCACAGTATTCAACCTCCAAATCGCTATTCGAATGCCTCGATGTCAGCCTGCCGCACTGCAAAGTTTTGAATGCCTTTGAATATTTGTCACTGAAGCTTTGAAGCCCAAAAAACGTATAACGAAAGTCAGGAGGTGGCTGACAGTACTGCGGTTTTGCACTCTACGGTTCACGTAACCGCAGTTTCACAAATGTGTCAGAGAACTATGGTGGTATGGTGGTTCAGGTAACATAAAAAACAAACAAAAACAAAACATGAAAGGCTTTTGTTTGTCTGTTCTGGATTACTCTAGAAACATGGCGGAGCAACATGGCGGACTCAGTGAAGAGGACCTGCTCTCATTCTAAGCTAATGAAAACACAACGGTTCTTAGTTTCAGCTGATTATACACTAATGAAAACATAGTTATGAATGTTATATTTCATTTCTGCCCAGAAATTTTACACACTGTTCTTTTAAGTCGTTTATTAAGCAGAAATGCAAAACAACAATTTCTCAAATATGAGGATTTGTTGTTTTTCTCTGATTGGTACCAATGTAAATATCATGTATTACAATAATAACTTTCTTTAACTCTCTGTAAAATGTAACAGACAGATTAGTAAATAATAATAAAGAGAATAAGAAAAAGTTAGCTACAGCATTAGACTCCCTTTTGGAGGATTCTGACTGTGGAGGCAAGTTGTTTATCAGTGTTTAATCTCAGGAAGCAATCCTATAAGAAATCCATACTGATGAGATAGAAGACAGAATAATAATTTTCCTTTACGCACAGATTGACGTTAATCTGTGTGCAAACAGGTCAAGTGACAATGACGAGTCTGTGGTAAACAAACACCTCCTCCACTGTTCCAGCAGGCAATAAGTTGATCTTTTTTGTCATAAGCATATTAGGGGAATGTATTTAATATAGTGAATCACAACTATTATGAAGTCTAAAACAATAGAAAGCAGTTTGTATGTCAGATTTCTGAAATATTTGGGGTTCCAGATGAAAATGCATTATGGATGATTCAATGTGCCTAAAGAAAAGATTTTATTACATGATGGTCTTTTGTCAATATCACCAAACATATATATTCACAAATTTTGTGTTGAGACTGCAATAAGAGAGCAGACTTATGCCACACCCTGGAGAAATGGAGGCTTTCCTGTCAAGTTTTGAAAAATACTAAACAGCCAGTCTGATTTATTCAGGTATTGATAACCTGAGTGGCATTCATAAAAGTCAGTCACTTTTAATGAGCGGACAAACTGACCACAAGACTTTATTTCTGCCAGTCTGTTCAGGCTTAGATCCTGATGACACTAATCCTGTTTTCAGCCCCTTTTCATCACACACACACACACACACACACACACACACACACACACACACACACACACACACACACACACACACACACCAGGGTGTCACTGGCAACAGGACGAGCCTTTGTGTCTGAGAAAAACAGACGATTAACCTGCTACGCAGCGCCAAACACCAGGGATGTGCATCCTCACCCCCCCCCACCACCACCACCACCACCACGACCACCACCACCACCACCACCACACACACACACCCACACCCACACACACACACACCTGAGCATCCTGGTTCAACCTCACAGACCAGCGTACTGCCTCCCTCAGCAGCTCTCACACATGCAGCAGACACGGAGGAGAGAGTGAGAGACTACCTGGCAGACGCCAGCGTACACAACAACGTGTGGGGAAATAAACAAGCAGATGTTCCTAATGAAGTAGGAGGCTTTGAGCGCTCAAAGGGGATTTGGGTTACTCCATCAGACGGGTCTCTGACTGGCCGGCTATCCTGTTTCGATCACAGACAGATGAAGGTGATTAATGAAACGAGAAGGCTGTGGCTTATCAGAGATTTTACGCTTTCGCTCTAGAGGTGCTGCTAGTAAAACAAAACTGGGCTAAGTTTCTCAAATGCTCTTGACACCAAGATCATCTTACAACCCACTGATTCCTGAGATTAATTTGGGAAATTTAACCTCCCAGACGAAAGGTTTTACTAACTGACCTGCCGTCTAGCCAGTGTGACACGACGACAAAGATGAGACCAGACTGCCTTAATGACTTTAGATCTAAAAAGAAGATTTTGGTGAAGCACATGTCGAACAGCCAACCATGTGAGGAAAAGCAGCGATGATGAACCAGGTCAGAAGGTCAGTTGGGTTCTCTACCACACAAAGGTTCTTTATAAAATATAAATAAATAAATAAAAATGTCAATGCAATAATATGCGATAACTTGTTAATGCAAATTAGTTTAAAGCCACTAATTTCTTTAACGCATTAACACAACCTGTTACCACAACCAATTTGCTAAACGCAGTACCCATGAGGGTTTCTGGAAAATCATTGTGTCATCGTTGTGTCATTGTTTTATGTTGTTAATTGATTTCCTATAATAGACATACATTTGCATAAAGCAGCATATTTGCCCACCGTGTTGATAAGAGTATTAAATACTTGACAAATCTTTGAACAGAAAAAAAAATGTGCTACGGATTTGCAATTAGCTGTGACAAACTATAGACAAATGTGATAAATTGTGATTTAATATCACAAACGATTGACAGCCCAAATTTTTAATGACATACTTTCAAATCTAAATAAGGAAGATTAAATTAAATCTATTAAAATAATATAATTGGATAGTATTTACCATGTAAATACATTTATATGAACAAAAAAAAAATACTATTTGGATTAACTGCTGAAATTTCACATGCACAGCACAGATAAAATATGACTATATGAGGGTGCGGTGGAGCACAATGGACCTGGGGTTCGGAAAAGCAAGAGTTAAACCAGGAAATGGTCAAACCAGTGGTGAGCAACTGGTGGGGTGTGGTTCTTTTGTCAGGGGAAAATTGCAATTAAATGAAATAAACAAGTACTGATTAAAATAGTCATTATTGAAATGATGGCTGTTTTTCAATCTTTTAATTAACAAAACCCCAGACATGCGCCTCAGGATGCACCGACTGCCAGAAAAAAAAAATCCTCATTACTCACTTTATTACAGCACCAAAAATGGAGCTGAATTGAGGTCTCTTAAATCTCTAAAACAAACACCTTTCCCTCTCACAAAGCAATCCTTTTCATTTTGTGGAAAGAATAACAAACATATTTTGTAAGTTGGCACACAGGTGGCACTCCTTGAGATATTTTTTCCTCTAAAAACAAGATCAGAAATTCAATCAAAGAGCAGAGCTCAGCCAATAGGATCTCAGTGTCTGTGGCAACAGCAGCATCAGATCGAGCAGCCATTGGTCTCGGGTTTCACACAGGGTAGGCTGTAATTGGCTGATAGCGTGCCGAGGCTTCATTGCCTCCATGGCAACATTGCTTCCTTATTGCTTAGGGAAGGTGAAAAGGAGGGAAAGAGGGGAGGCGACTTTCACTCAGACGCTACTTCTGCATTATTCATCCTTTGTCCCTGAGTGCTTGTAGCATGTGTGTGTGTGGGTGCACTGACTGATGCATGTGCGTGTTTGTGTGTATGCTCCTTCACTGGTCTTGGTTTGGCTTTTAATGATTGGTTGAGACTTAAGGGGTGAACGGGGGTGAAAGCGGTGCAATAATTGCACTCAGCAGTGCAATGCATCCAGCAACATGTCTATATATAACATGAGTTCAGAGGCCATTCACCGAGCCACTCACGGTGATGCTGACTGCAAACGCAGTCGCAAGCCTCTAAGCTTTATCGCTCTGAATGGGACAACAAACAAACAGGGAGATATGCTCCAAAATGAGTCTGTTACAGTGTGTAACAGCACACATCTGGACAGTCGACTGGGCGGCCGGGTTGCATCATCCCATCCACTCTCTGTGCAGGATGCATGCAGGCACCTCATCGTTACGCGAGGACTGGACAAAGACAACACCAACAAAAACACCCAGAAACAACAAAAACCATGCCGGCTTGTTTGTTGTTGTTTTGACTTTTTTTCCAGCAGTGGAGGGAGGGGAGAATTAGGGAGGGGGAGGAAGAACGATGGGTAAGGGTGGGGTTAGCAGAGAGAAAAACATCACACAGAGATTAGGGCGTCAAGTGTGTGTGTGTGTGTGGGGGGGGGGGGGGGTTCACTCAGGACTCCTCCCCTGTGTATGTGTCTGAGCATGGACGGGGGCGGAGGGGGGGATAACGTCTGTTGACAGGCATGCCGGCCAGCGAGCTGGCTGGCTGTTCCTCCGGCAGTGAGCGCGATGACGAGATGGCAACAGGCACTCAGCATAGCACGTGCTCTCAGTTGCCATCGCAACCTGCCCTTGGATACAGCGTGCTGGTTGGCCGTTTCTAACTGTTGTTGTTCTGCGAGGCTGATGAAACCTCGTGGGTGAGGGAGGGCAAGCAGTACAGCATGTAGCTGCTTTCCCGCCTTGGTAGAAAGTGTTGCTAGGCACATTAGGGGTCAGTCGGTAAACAAACACTCAGGCTTTAACATATAATCACCACCCTCCCCAACCCCAAAGACCTTAAACTTGCTGTTTAACTCTTAAAACCAAGAAACACTTCCAATTAGAGAGAAAGCAGGATGATCCCCACAGTCTTACTGTACAAACATTTAGAAAGATTATCCTGGTAGTTTAAAGTTAAACGGTCTTCTTTGGTTTAATCCTTTATGGAAAGACAATACTGAAATGCATTTTTTAAATGTTTTCATTTTTGGAAACAGTTTTAACAATTTTATTACACAAAAATAATCAAGACAGAACAAGGTTGTACAACTACAAACAAACAAAACAATGATGAGTCAACGTGACAACAAATTCAGGGATGCCAATCACTGGAAAAATTTTGGTAATATTTGAAAATTTTTCCAGCCCAAGTGAAAAAATAGCCAATAATGTGCCTAACTGAGATGCCAACAATAGAGTGAGTGTCTTTTCCAATAGTTTCATAAAATGTTGTTCACTTCTGGGCACAACAAGGTGCTGAAAAGCATATATACAGCAATCCTTCAAAGCTCCATGCTTGAGGAGGAGAACAAAGAAAAAGTGTGTGTGTGTGTGTGTGTGTGTGTGTGTGTGTGTGTGTGTGTGTGTGTGTGGCCTCGATTGGCCGGATCAATACCACATTGTGCTGAGTGTGCAGCCTGCCTGATGAAATCCTGCACAAATAAACATTCTGCTCACAGCGTATATTCGCTCTGCACCGAGACACGCAGAGAAGATGGTGCCATGAGCCACGGGAGCCGAGCTGACAACATGATTGATTACATGTGCAGGCAGTCTTTGTTTCACCATCGGTAATAAGGACAAAGCGGAGAGGAAGCTGTGAGTGTGTGTGTGTGCAAGGTGAGTCTAGGACAAAATGCATTACTGAGGGAATGTGGCTGAGATGAAACTTGGAGGAGGAAGCATTAATGTAAAGGTAGGGGCGAGGAGTCACGTTCAACACCTGGATAAGGCACCCACCGAGACAAGCCGACGCTGTCATGCCACATCGCATTCCTCCTGAAGGCCAGCGTCCAGCTCTTCCAGCCTCTGTGCCATGGACAGGACCAGCATTTTCATCTGGGAACGAGAGACGGGGAAGCAAAAAGTGAGGATAGATAGGTGGATATGAAAGAGTAAGGATGGAGAAAATGGACAGGTGGGAAATGAAGGCAGCAGCAGGAAGCAGTGAGGAAGAAAGAGGGGTGGAGCACAGATAATTGGAAAAAGGGGCACAGTAAGGGAGAATAACGAAACCCAGAGGGGTAGTGGTCAGGGGTGGATGGGTATGAAGGGGTGGAGAGAGGAGTGGGGGTGGGAGAGAGAGGTCAGTGAGTGTATAAGATGAAACACCCAAACAAGTGTCTACGAGTCAGACAGACAGACAGAATACATTAACTATGGCGGCACCTTCATCAGATACAGTATCGCTGAGGACAAAGAGTGTAGGGCCGGGTGTCGTTTCAACACTAGTGATGATACTCGTGTTGTAACTACCGATACCAAGACCCTTACTGTGAGAAATAAAAGTAGTTTCTACAAAATAGTTTTTTCATTTAGAAAATAAGTAGGGCTGCAACTGTGATTATTTTCAGCTCATTTCATAACTTGTCAATTAGTTTTTCCAATTAATTGATTAGTCTACAAAATATCAATGGTTTCGCAAGTAAAATAGCTTTTTTCCCCCCAAACTCACAATGATTTAAACTGGGAAAAACAGCAAATCTTCAGAGTTGAAAGGCTGGATCCAGCAACTGTTTGTCATAGTTTCAGGTGATTATACACTAATGAAAACATAGTTATGAATATTGTATTCCATATCTGTTGATAGATCCCCAAAATGTGACACACTGTTCCTTTAACGAATTTATTAAGCAAAAATGCAAAACAACAATTTCTTGAATATGTGGATTTGCTGCTTTTTGTTTGATATCAATGTGAATCTCATGTATTTTGAAAAAAAAAAAATCTAATTTGAGATGTCTCTCCTTAAAATTGTGATGGGAAATGTCACAGAGAGATAAATAAATGATAAAAGAGAAAATAAGAAAAAGTTAGCTGCAGCATTAGACTGTTTTTTTTAAAGGATTTTGATTGCGAAGGCAAGAAGTTTATCAATGTTTAACCTCAGGAATAATTCATGGAAAAAATCCACACTGATGAGATAAAGATAAAACAATAATTTTCCTTTACACACAGATTATTGCAACGTTAATCTGTATGTAAACAGGTCAGGTAACAATGTCAAAACTGGGAAAAACAGCAAATCAAAGGCTGGAATCAGGTACAAATTGTTGTTGATTAACTTTCTGTTGATCAAGTAATCGATGAATCTATTAATGACAAACACAATAAAAAGAAGCCAAACAAATGTTGAATATATGAATGTTATATTGTCTAAACACAAGCAGTACTACAAGAACTTCTCTTAAACTACATAAAATACCATGGAAAATTGGTTTTAATCACAGACTGTATATAAGAAGTGGACTTAGTCACCGTAATGTCGCCCCGGACTACTGTTTCAAGCCTCCAGTTCATCATTTTGGCCACTGCCATGTTGGCGTTTGGTAGTCGCCATCTTGTTTTTTTGCAACCAGAGGAGACACGAGAGGATGGAGCTAAGTACAACCTACAACCAACGCTGAATAAAACATTTTTAGGCAACTAATAAGGTTATAATTAACTTTGATGAACTGGAACCACACTGTAAAAGGGTTAAAGTTGTTAGACGAAAACATGGACAACTCCCTCACCGGACAGCGCCATGATAGCAACCTGTCGATCACAAGGTAGCCACGCCCTAAAACATACCCCACTTTATGGTCAATTTGACTCTAAATGGGACCATAACTTACTAAATGAACATCATGCTGTATTGAAGAAGACTTGAAACTAGCGATTGAGACCATAAACTTATGTTTACTGAGGTAATAAATCAAGTGAGAAGTACGCTCATTTTCTCATAGACTTCTATACAATCAGACCAGAGGAGTCGCCCCTGCTGGATATTAGAAAGAATGCAAGTTTAAGGCACTTTAGCATTGGCTTCACTTCTCAGACCCACAGTTATCCCACTGGTTTTAATCAGAAGCTGTCTGATTAAGTGCTTTCAATACTTGTTGCTATGGCAACATTATAATGGGCACCAAAAAGTACTGAATATCAAAACCTACACAAGTTGTGGACAGACAAGCTGTTACAAACTACATAACAGAAATTATACTTTAAATCTTGTCAAGAAAATTGACTGCTGGCAAAACAGCTTTGGGCCCAAACTGTAAAACAACGCTGAAAGAAATTAAAGCAGAACACGTCAGTGAAAATAACATGATAGAGCTGCAACAATTAAATGAATCTGCAATTATACTGATAATTGATTTATAGTTTGGTTAATTTCTTAAGAAAAAAAAAAACAGTCAAAATTCTCTGATTGTAGCTTTTTAAATGTGAATATTTTCTGTTTTCTTTACTCCTCTATGACAGTAAACTGAGTATCACTGAGTTGTGGACAAAACAACATTTGAGGACATCATCTTGGGCTTTCGGGAAACGCTGATTGATATTTTTCACTATTTTCTTAAATGTTATAGTTATGTATGTTATAATAACTAATTGATTAATCCAGAAAAAATCAACAGATTAATCCATTAATGAAAATAATCGTTAGTTGCAACCCTAAGCCATAATGATTTATGCAGACAGATGTGATGAAAAAAACACAGATTTAATTCTTGGCCTAGTCTAAGGCCTTTATAATCTTGTTACAATGCGCCAATGGCTAACGATGAATGATGACCCTAAAATTAATACAATCATCATCAGATTAATCTTCAGCCTGCTCACACAGTGACTAAACACATACACAATGAGGTGGATTTAACAAACATATTAACCAAAGACAATATGATGTAAGCCTGTTCATTTCATCATACGGTGCTCCCCGTTTCTGACTGACACATGATGGTGTAGCAACATTATTAAATCAGTGACATGGGCTTCGTTGTGTGAGATGAACTTAAGAGTTGATTAATTTTGAAATGCATTTGTTCTGCAGGTTCTAAAAAGTGGAACAGAAGAGGAAGAGAGAGGTAATCATACATGGAAACTCACAGACCAGTCACAGATAATAATGACATGGTACTAGTTAGTGTGCTAATATGCAGACATGACAGCTCCATGAGGACTAAAGAACACATCTAATGTACTGTTGCTTCACTCTGGTCTACAGCCAGTACATAGATAACATCTCAGTACACAATGGATCAATTGTCACCTGCAAGAAATTCAGATTCCACCGCTAAGTAAACCAAATACCATGCATACATCCAACTATGGTGACAAAGACACTTCATGATCAAAACATGTTTTTCCTCCGACAAAGATTCCTCAGCATGCTCCCCATCAACTCTATTGTCCTCGGTCCAAGAGAGTGGGAGGGCTGGCAGGTACTCCTGCACACTATCACCACCTACTGGTCAATCTGTGGTTGTGTGGATATTTTTTAAACAAAGGATTATTTGAAATAACTTTTTGAATAACGACTATGCTATTACAGTGAAAAATATAAGTGCTCCCTATATCCTCATAATAATAATAATACAAATGTGACAAACAGAAAATTAATTAAAAAATTGAAACATACACAAAAATATAAACAGAAATGTGGATGTTCTGAAACTTACTGAAAACATATTTCTTTATTTGAATCTAAAATGAGAATGAGAATAAATCCCTTTGCAAGGAATGACATGGTGAGATGAGGTAATGTCTGATATAAACGTCTGCCCGTCACAGGAGTGAGGGCTTCCCAGAACGAAGCTGATGTCATCATCAGTACAACCTGTGCATTGGTAATCAATGAGAGAGAGCTGCTCTGAAGTAATGTGACAACACTGTCAGCAAGACAATGCCACAACAGTGACTCATAACTGACACTGGGCAGGACAGATCTGTAGTTTTTAAATCATTTTTACCCAACAATATAATTTAAAAGGAATAAATTTACCTGTGTTGGGAGAAACAGTCATGGTAACACACTACAATGAGCTTCAGAGCACATACTCTGCGCAGCGGATGAAACATTTTATCTGACAATGATATTATATGAGAGAAAACAGACAAAGAAAAGCAGCAGCAGTAATTTACCTCTGTCAGCTGTTGTTCAACAATGCCTCTGTACTCCAGCGTGACTGGCTGCTCTTTGGGGCCCTCTGCTGCCAACATCTGGTTTGCAGATCCAAGCACATAGCTGAAAAACATTCACAGTCTAATATTAGGGTGCTAAAGGGGGGATATGTACCATTCAAATTCATACAATCACCCAACAATAAACACTACCTGTGTAAAGTTTATCACATTCAGTCACACTCGGACTGGTTTAAAAAAATACTGTTTTCAATTTGGAATACAATTTACAACTTATTTTCAACTTGTTATATGAAATACATAATGTTTGGCTTTTACTTCCTTGGGTTCACTTCGTTCAGGACATCTCCAGAGATGATCTATCTGGTATGGTAGACAGGGATCACTCCAGACACTAATATGCTCCTCTCTGTGGAAGTCTGATTTAAACAACGTGCAGTCTACAGTTATATGGCTAGAACTTATCAGTAAAATTAGAAATGCACCGATACCAATACTGCTGACAATGTGGCTGATCTATTCAATTCACTTCTATGTTCATATACTATATACATTATGGACTAAACTTTTAATTCCTCTTTAAATTTGATCAATTTGTTGTTGCATTAAAAAGGTTTACACCTGAATTTTAATTCCCTTTAAAAAATATTTTTTTACCAAGTTGCTGGTGTACAATTTATTATTTTAATAATAAGTAACAATTCAGTAAATTTACATTTATTTATTACTTTGTTACTTTGCCCGATGCCGTCTTACATATAAAAGAATAATCTCAGGCACTTCCACACAGTGAGGCATACAGCGTATTATTTAAATTAATTAAACATCAGTATCGAATCTGTACTTGTAATCGGCCGATACCAAAAGCCAAGCTATCGCTATCGCTATCAATATGTGGACTGAAAAAGTTGTATCGGTGCATCCCTATATGAAATCATCTTGGATATGCTTAGAAACAATGACAAATTGATCATACAGTAATTCACACCTGCAGATGTACAACATTTCACTTTATTGTAAAGCTACCACTACAGTAGTTAAAAATTTTATGTCATGTTATGTTGTGGTCCATTTTACCTTAACAATGCAGTATTGTGTTTGAAGAGAAAAAATGTTAGCAGAGCTGCAACGGGTAATTAACTGTCAATTAATCTGTTTGATTTGAAAATTCTTTGCTTTCAGTTTCTGAAATGCAAATATTTTGTCGTTTCTTTACTCCTGTATGACAGTAAACTGAATATCTTTAAGTTGTGAGTTTGTCAGTTGTGAGGATGTCATCTCTTGGAAAACACTGATTGTTTTTCACCATGTTCTGACATTTTACAGACCAAACAACTAAGCAATTAATCAAATAAAAATAATCAATAGATTAATCAAAGATGAAAATAATCATTAATTGCAGCCCTAAATGTTAGCAAAGTAAAAAAAGTACTGTTAGCCAGTATGCAGCCAGTGTTTGACTCACACATAGTTAAACTCCCATTCGTTGTTTTGAATGTTTTGGTTTCTCATTCATTATGAAACAACTCTCTAAACAATACCCCACACATTTTGAAACTGTTGCTCCTAGCCAGAGTTGATTGCAGGCAAAACAAGCCTAGAAAGCATGTCAACTTTAGCAATTGAACCAAACATGCTAACTATTTTAACATCATGCAAACTGAGGAGGAAGCAACGCTATATCATCCAACCTGCATGTGCTACCATGTGATATGACTTGGGGGTGTGTTCACAGCATTTCCACAACATAGCAGAGAGCAGCCTATTCAACATACTCATAAATTACACTCGCCATTTGAACTATAATATGATCCTGAACATAACGTCGCCCTATCAGATTGCAGCTTTATCTGGTTTGGGGAGCTCTTGTAGTTAGCATCACAGCTCACTCTCATCCAACGGAAAATAGGAGAATGTTGAAATGGTTTTCCAGGACAACACAAAATTTTCCACCTCTTCACTTGGATTTCTAATTTTCCGAGCCCTAAACATACCTGTCGATGTCTGCTACATTCAAACAGAATATGAATCTCTTGTGGTCCAGGTTCTTCGGCGTGGAGGTGTAGACCATGCCAAGCACAGACTGACAGCCTCGACAGAACAGATCCACGATCAGACTGTAGAGGGAAGAAACAGTCAGACAGATAGATGGAATCCAACAGGTACTCATATATAAATTACAAAATACTAGTGCTTGTCAATGCATTCAAAAACAACACTTGCTAATTTTTCTACCCATCTATTACCCCTATAATAAAAGGTATGGGTAGGTTTACACAACAAAAATGATTTGGTTAGGGAGTATTGTGGTTGGGGAATTGTACCAGTGATAGGTACCTTTTAATATACTATACAGTATAATCCATAATAATATAATATGTTATGTATTTAGAACTCATTTTAATTTACTTAAGAATATCATCAATGCTACCATTTGTTTTCCTGGGAAGTCAATTTAAAGGGTGAAAAACAAAATGATGGTTGACAAAATGTAGTGTTATCTTTTGGTTACCTGAAGTCCAGGTGTGGAATATGACTATTTATTCAAGTGCTATATGTAAAAAACTATCTAGTGGTATTTGTACTTTTTATTCTACTACAATTATCTGACAGCTATAGATTAATCTTACAAAATAAGATGCATTGTTATAGATACAACTACCCAGCATTATATAAAACATTTACAATTAGACCTTTCTATACTGTACTATAAAATGTTGCTTACAAGATTAAGCATCAGTTATTATAATCCAATGGGTAACTCTTTATAATAACCATAATTTATAAATGGTAAATTAATTAAATAACTTAATTTCACTGTTTACAAACAACAAAATGATAATTAATTATATTTACCATTGCTACAATTCATGTTATGCATTAGTTTAATATGAAATCATTAGTTTATAAATTATATATTGTATCATAGCTGATAGACATTCTGATTACATTACTATACGACTAAACTGTTTATTGTTGTACAAACTGAAACATTTTATATACTATATTAAGTGTTTGTGATTATCAAATGATTTTAAACCTTTAAGAAATTGTTTGTAAAACACCTATAAAAATTACACTGATAGATAACCAGAAACCAATTATTAACTATTGAAAAAATTATTAACTATTCAAAAAATGTCTATAGATGCTTTACAAAGTAGTTACTAACCATTTAACAAGGTATTATGATCATCAATGGCAACTTTATAATAGCATCTAAATAACTTTTAGAGATTGTTTACAAACAATATCTTAATCAGTAACAAATATGTCTATATAAGATCTAAAATTGTATGATGTGTGCAACAATTGTTAAAATAACGAAATATAGCATAACTAGTAATACCCAAATTTCCCTCCAGGGATTAATAAAGGTTCATCTTATCTTATCTTAATTAGTAAACATCATTAATCATCATTTTCTTGTTTGTTAACAGTAAAATAACTTAACTACATTTAATGAACCATTGATTTTCCATTTTTAAATGATGGTTATTATAAAGTGTAGCTAGGGTCAATCCTGCTGCAAAATGCAAACACTGAATTTTGATCCTTTTAGGTTTAGGCATTTTGCTGATAATACTTCTATTATCTAGTATTTTTACATTGTTGTACTGAACTGGTACTTTTACCCGAGGAAAAGGTGAATACTTCATTCAGTACTGGGAAGGACCTTCTTACCAGGGACATCGTTTGCTCGCTTCATGCAGGCGAGTGTCTTCTCCAAGCACGACGTTGTCAGTGACCCCTGAGACCAAAACATCACAGACCTGTCAGCGGCGTAAATTCCCAACCTCTACAACTGCACGTAAATGCACCATTCTATCAGCCGTGTACAAGCTAGCTAGCTTTCAGGTTAGCAGTTTAAAGCGATAAATACAACCGCTAACGTTAGTAGAAAGACATATAAGACATATAAGCTGAAAATCTATAGGGTAACTGTAACGTCATATGCCAAATCATTCAGCTACTCACGCTTCAGTCGTATTTGGTTTTGGCCGTCTTCACTCCCATCCCAGGACACTGAATCCCCGACAGGCAACTTGCACTTCCCGCAGATGAAGACCACAGGTCCGTCGTCCACGTCCCCGTCCTCCTCTTCTTGGCCAAACAACTTTTCTTCGACGGTACTGGAGTCTATGCTGGACTCAAACGTGGTATTTACAATTTTCTGTCGGTGTTTTGACGGATTTTCTCTCGCCGCCATTTCAACTAGTTTGTCCCTAACAAGTTGTTTGAACTTACGCGGGTGGTTGACGGGTTGAAGCAGAGATCTCTGAGGTATCCAGACGACGCGAGATTATTAGTTTCTTGTACTTCCGCTTTCGTCTGTAACGACAACCCCGATGTTTGTTGTGTTTATTTTTTGGCTTATAATAATTAACACTTTGATATGATAACACTGTAATATAGTTTAACATATTTATATATATATATATATATATATATATATATATATATATATATATATATATATATATATATATATATATATATATATATATATATATATATATATATATATATATATATATACACAAGCCAAAAAGGAAACACAACAGACATCAGGGTTGTCGTTACAGTCGAATAATAAACTGTATATGTAAATATCTATACAGGGGAAGAGTAGCTGTACTTGTACAAAGTCATTTATCATGAGTAAATATAAAATGAATAGATATATGTCCCTCAGAATGCATCGCTCACAGGTCTATTGAGGGAAAAAAACAATAAAGAAAGAAGGAGAAATGTGATGGGGACAGAAAAATAGTCATAAAAATAAACAGTAATAACAAAACGATTTTCATTGTCATGGCTGGATAATTGGCTGATTTTGATAATGTGGATGTAACGCAAGGTATTAGTTAGGCCTCTCCAAATGAGACACACAATAACAAACAAGCAAAAGGTAACAAAAAATGTTTCATGTCTCTGTAGGGTCTTTTTCCATAATGTTGTCAGATTCTAATTATAATATTTGTAGCCTGTCAGTGGCAAAAACAAGCATGTTTTAGTAGAAGTAAACTGATGGTACCAGGTTGCCCCAAATGATTACAGCTCTTTTAGCGGCTGCAGTGTTCTCCCTCAATACTGGACCAGTTTCAAACCATTTTGTCTCAGTAGTCACTTAAACACAAAAACATGGGAACACTGAAAACACTGAAGTTATCATTTAAGTGTGCGTAGGTATGAGGCTACATACTCCAAGCTTTTCAACTTCAGTGGGAGAAAATGATATTCCAGGGGAACCGACGTGAACTATCTTGATTTGATCGTTTATCTTTGGGAGCCAAGCGGAACGTGAACCGGAAAGACATTGAGAGCTTTATTGTCTTTTTTATAACGTACTCACCACCTGTTTTATTTTTAGTTATTAAATCCATCACATTTTTGTATATTTGTATTTTATTTTAACGTTAAAATCGTTATTGTTACCAAAAGTAGTGAGGACGTTTGCGTCATCTTGTGATTGTCCGGTGACCCGGAAGTTATTAGTATGATTTTCGGGAGCGCGAAACCGGAAAGTGAAAACTAGTGTTTATTTTCAGAGCTACGTGATCACTGAAAAGTTATCAGAAGCTAGTCGCTGTGGTTTCTGATGCCGTTTTAATCCATCATGTGTGAGAAGATCAATAAGGTATCAATGTGTCACTGACTTGACTTTATAAGTCAATACAGCGGCTGCTTTGTTTAACCCTCCTGGTTCATGTCGCTCCTCAGGTGAACAGCTGGCTCAGCTCAGTGTTTGGAGATCAGCCGGTTCCGCAGTTTGAGGTCAACACCAGGACGGTGGACGTCCTGTACCAGCTGGCCCGGTCCAGTGAAGCCCGGTGCAGTGACACAGCTCTCCTCACTGAAGACCTCAAACAGAAAGCAGCAGAGTATCAGGCTGAGGGTGAGAGAGACACACAGCAGAGTATAACACTGTCTGACAGTGGACAGCACCACCAGTGCTCTTTATTTTAAAGGAAGACTACAGTTTATCACAACTTGGTTCATATTTGAGTTAGTCTGGCCAACATTTCTCCCAGTTCTGATCCCAATATACTCATTAAAGTAATAGCTGAGATCTGGGAGCACAGTGACATGGCAGCAATAAAGTCTCGTGTGGTGAGACACACAGTTGATCAGACACTGAACAATCAGTAATATTCCTTAATTACGCAGGAAAACCTGCAGTCATAGTGGGTTTTTCTTTTTAGCAATGCTGCCACACAGATCTCAGCAATCATTGTGGTGAGTACAATGTTGTTATTACAAGGAATGATGGCCAAAGCTACGGAAATAAGACCCAAGTTGCAGGGCTGGCTTAAGGCTTAGGCCTTATAGGGAGTCGCCTAGAACACCATCTTCTGGGAGGTGCTGGTCGCTCTATAATTAATTAATTGATAAATACATTTTTTTTAATTGCTGGTGGGCACCCTTTTTCACCCATTTTCTGCATTGAGGTTACAAATAAAGAAAAAAAGAAATACACTTGACTTCTCACCCCCGTAACGTTTTCATTTCTTCCATTCAACCTGGAAGGGGGATCTGTATCCGATGAGAGGGTCACACTGTAAAGGACAGAGGATGTTGTATCCTGTACAGACTGTAAAGCCCCCTGAGGACAATCTGTGATTTTGGGCTATACAAATAAAATTGACCTGATTTGACTTATTCATACAGGCTGCACGGTGGTTCTATGTCTTTACGCGCTTCATTGTACTGTATGCAGTTCTGTCAAGTGTAAGTGTCCAAAGTCTTCACAGCATTTCCACAGAACTCAGCTGTGTTTCCTCCGCCTAGGCTCTCACCACCGTGATGTTCTCCTGCAAGGTGTAGGTCTGTCCTGTTCAAGCTTGTCAAAGCCTGCTGCTGACTACCTGTCTGCTTTAGTGGACACTGCCATGGTGCTGGGAGTCCGAGACACATCGTTGTGCAGGTACTCTGTTGAAGTCTATTTTCAGTTACTGTATTCTTGTCATTAGTTACCTTGATGAGGATGCCATTGAGAGCTTTCACAGTTGGATTTGTATGTCTTGTCTAGCTTCATGCCAGCAGTCAACAACCTCACCAACGAGCTGCTGGAAGAAGAGAAGTCAAACAGGAGACTTGAGAGGGAGCTCAGGGCGCTCAGAAAGAGACTTGGAGCTATTCTGGTGCTGCGGAGCAGCTTACAAGAGTAAGAACAAACATGGATGCAGAGGATGATGACTTTGGCATGTTGATATTACTATGGCTTTGCACCATTGTTATAGTAAATACACAGTCCTGGGCTATGATATACTGTGTTTAGGCACATCCCCTTACAACACACACCTCTGTTATAAGTGTTCTTAATTGTCTTCAGGGATCTCAACAAAACTGTCAAATCACAGTCAGTGGAGAGCGCTAAAGCAGAGGAAAGAATGCTCCACATGGATTTTGTGACAGCAAAGGCTGAAGAGCTCAGCAGCAGGCGGGAGTGGGCGGAGGTATGTTGTGGTTTTATTCTATTTCTATGTTTCTATGGGTACAATATACTGCGCTTGAAAATGATAAGATGGAAAATGTCCAGATACTTAAATGGGACCTATTATGCTTTTGTGCATTTCCCTTTCTTTTCGTATGTTATATAGTTGTTTGTGCATGTAAAAGGTCTACAAAGTTACAAAGCCCAAAGTCCAGGCCAAAGGGAGTTCCTCTCCCCCACAGAAACACTGCTCCTGAGCTGCCTGAAACACCTTGGTTGAAGTCCCACCTTTTGTCTAGTGATGTCTAACGGCTAGTTTGCCCTCAAACAAGGCTAGTTAGAGAGGAGATGGAGCAGTGTCTGAAGAGTTCAAGTGCTCTCAAACAGAGGATCAGAGGGTGAAAAGAGGTGCTGCAGCACAGCCGTTATTAACATTAAAGCATGTAAATGTGTTCTAGTAGAGACCCAAAATACAAGTATGCACCTGAAAATCGTCCCTCTTTAAGAGTTTTACATTTCGCCCTGTTTCGTTTCAAATATTCATGTCTTAGCGGAAGGTGTGCTCTGGGTGAGAAAATTAAGAAAAAATTGTACTAATGACAGCTTGCTATGCAGCCTGAAGAGGAATTAATTATTGGTGTCCTCAGCCACCAGTTAGAGAAAATGCCAGACAACACAAGCCAAAAAAATCAAAATCAAACAACCAATGGCATAAAAGTACTCAATTAGAAGGGTGAAAGACAAAGAGGATGGACAGAGCCTTCGAGAAAACCCTCTGCCAGTATCTAGTGGAGGAGAAGGGGATACATCGGGTATGATAGCTGATATGCAGATAGGGGCTGGGTGATATGGAGAAAATCAAATATCAATATTTTTGACCAAATTCCTCAATATCAATACTGCAGCGATATTGTAGGGTTGACTATTGGTGCTTTTATAAAAATATTTACACAATATATTTGATAACTAATCATCATTAATGTGGATATAAGTGTGTAAAGGCAAATATTAGCTAGAACAGTTCAGAAAATTACATCAGTTACATCACTTTACTGTAATGCAGCCTTTAAAATCAGGAGGAGACAACACTTATGCCATATTATCAAATCTAAAACCTAGGATGATATCTAGTCTGCTGTCACGATATTGATATAATATCAATATACATTCCGGCCCTAATGCAGCTATATTAATTAGATCAATTTATAGCTCAATTAAGTTGGCACTGAAAAAGACAATGCCAGATTTCCTCTGAAAATGTTACCAAATGTGCAGAAATTGCTCTCTGAAAAATAGTAAATAACCTCCTGGCACTTGTAATTTGTTTTTGGGGGCAGCAGTAGCTCAGTCTATAAGGACTTGGGTTAGGATGCGGAAGTCACGGGTTCAAGACCCCCATGGACCAAGACCAACTGGTTGCTGGAGAGGTGCCAGTTTACCTCTTGGGCACTGCCGAGGTGCCCCTGAGCAAGGCACCGAACCCCCAACTGCTCTGGGCGCTTGTCAGGAGCAGCCCCCTCACTCTGACATCTCTCCATTGACGCATGTATATGTACTGTGTGAACAACAGAGTGTAAAACTGAATTTCCCCACTGTGGGACTAATAAAGGAATATCTTTCTTTGTGTCTTTCTTTCTTTAAGAAAGACAGACTGCAGTGTGACCTGGCTTTAATGTCAGCATGAAGTTACTGAGATGATGCTGTAGTCAGGTCCATCACCCTTGGTGTCATTGTCAGGAGGGCCATAATATTCTATATTATGACTATATCACAGTCATGCAGCAGCAGCTTGGTTGTTATTCTCTTGTATTAATCCTGCAGGCTCAGCTCGTTTCCAGGAACATGGACAAGTCTATCACCCACCAGGCTATTGTGCAGCTCTCTGAGGTACTTTCAGCTGTTACACATACAACACAGTCAGTCGTGAAAACGTAACCCTTTCTGTTGTCAGGGTTTGAAATGCGTCATTTTATGTGTCTCTCTGTAGGAGGTCACCGCGCTGAAACAAGAAATTATCCCCTTGAAAAAGAAACTGGAGACTTATATGGACTTAAGCCCGGTACGTATTGTATGTTTTCAGTTTGTCTCATAAGGGAACTTATGTTTATTTGTGTAGTAAAATTAAACTAACTTGACAGATACGGGTGAATCACATGTAGATATTTAGAGATGTTTCTGTATTTGACTTTGTGTTTTCTCTTCTAAACCACAACAGAGCCCGTCTCTTGCTCAAGTGAAAATAGAAGAAGCTAAAAGAGAGCTGGTGAGTATCCTCATAGTTTACTGACTGATGGATGAGGTGTGGTTGCGTACATTTTTTATCTTAATGCCACATTGTGTTTCCTCGATTACAGGCTGCAATTGATTCCCAACTTGAGATGAAAATGGATTTCAAGTGAAGATGTTTGTACTGTTAAATCTTTCCTCTTTTGAGCTGTTAATTCTTTGAAAAATAATAAAGTCGTTGTTGTGAAATCAAAATGGTTCTGGTCTGTTTTTAAGATTGCGTCGCCCTCAAACAAATCACCACTGTCACCTTTGAATGTTCTAAGTAAATAAAGCAACTTCCCTCGACAGGAAACAGTTGTTGAACACTTTGAAATAGTTGTGATTTAAAAGGAAAATATTTTGATTTATTAGGGACTGATAGTCGAGGGGAAAAAATGTAAATCCTGATCTTTCTTTCCTTTGGCTGGACCTATTCAGTTTATCTCCCCCTCTTCCTGTTTGTTACAAAACATAATCAACGCTAATCAAATGTTTTGTCTTTATTTTCTCGTCTCTGCTGTCTAATCGAGGGTTTGTGTTCCCAGTTTTAACAACATGCCATGTGAGGATTTTTCTTTGATCAGAGTTTATCTGCCAGATACATATTAATAAATCATCCGTGTGGCCAAACGCAGACAGGTGGTTTTATTTCAATGGCTGTTTCACTTGTCTGTACGGCAACTTTGGAAGAATCTTTTTGAAAGTAGCAAACACTTCACATTTAAATGAGTTACATTAATAGTTGTGCTAAACAATACATATATGCCATTCTTATTTACATAAGACCACACATTTACATATTCTAACTTTTTCAACATATAGCTAAAGATATGAGCCTCGTAATGTTATGAGTACATTTACTTAAGTGCAAATTTTGGACCTACATGGTCGAGTGTTGAGTTTGACAACAAAATTCCAGAGGCTTTGGAGGGATAACAGCACATGAAAGGGGGTTTTGGAGAGACTGCCTGGGTGCCTGAAGCTAAAGTACAGAGAAAGGAACCAACTAGGGGGCCTGTTGTCCGGTTTGTATGCAAAATATCACCTCTCAGTGCCTCCCCCGCCAGTCTTCTGAACGTGGAGACCCCAGCGTCTCTGTCAGTGTGACTGTTGGAGGTCTGGGCTGCGGTCTGACATGTAGATTGACCGGTTACCATGGAGTGGGTCATGGATGTGGGCCGAGGAGGACTTTACCCAGAAGGCCCCCTGCTTCATTCAAAGGCACCGTGGTTAGGGCATCGACAGTCTATGAAAAGAAACAGAATCAAAACATCATTCCTCCGAAGTCAACTTGGGACACACACAGACCCACACAAAGCATCATTTACACTATGCTGTCTATGATTTGGGCACTGGTACCATCTTTACCCATCTTTGCCTTTCAGTTGCTTTCTTGAACAAAAGATTTGCCAATGTGCTGTGCCAGTATTTTTCCTCCAGGTATATGTTAAGTGTCCCTTTATCGCTTCATTTTGACATTGACTTACATTATTCATTTTGTTGGGGGCAGATTTTAGATTTAGATTTTTTATAGGGAGGACACAAAATCAAAAATAAATGAATAAATGACGTAATGAATAAATAAATATGCCATTAAATGAACCCAAAATAATATTAAAAATAAAAGGTAGGCATTAATTAATTGATAAAATGACATAAATTGATATTTCAGTTTTAATTTGCTGCTTTATTACTTCCCCTGTCTACATACTCTTTTGTTTACTTTTATTTTAAATGTATGTATTTAACAAATATTTTACATGCATTTATTCATTATTAAATTGAATTTATATATTTATGGATTTATTTGTGCATTTCTGTTAACTTTTAAATGTATTTATTTTTTGCATTATTTTTTAATTTTAGATTAAAATTTTACATGTATTTATTCATAATCAAATTGTATGTATTTTTTAATTATGTATTTTATGTATTTATTTTTTATTATTTTTTAAATTTTTTTTTTTATTTTTTATTTTTTTTTTTTTTTTTTTTTTTTTTTTTTTTTTTTTATTTTTACATGTATGTATTCATTATCAGATCGCATGTATTTATTAATTATGTATTTCATGTATTTATTTTTATTCAATTTTAAATATATTTAGTTCTTCATTATTTTTTATTTATTTTAGATTTGTGTTTTGCATGTATTTATTCATCATCAAATTATATATTGTGTATTATTTTTATTAACTTTTAAATGTATTCATTTTTGCATTTACTTTCTAATTATTTTAGATTTATATTTACATGTATTATTCATTATTAAATTGTATTTTTTGTTATGTATTTATTTAACTATTTATGTATGATTTTCCTTTATAGTAAGGCTAAGGGGAAAAAAAATCAGTTGATGATTTAATTGATGATTTTTGTTTATTTGCACATGTTAAAAATCAGAAAAAGAATGATATATAAATATTGGGGCTTAGTGTTGACCTCTACCTAAATATTTAACTAATTCACACTGTTAAAAACATATAGCAATGACATAAAAAACACATAACATTGAAATATGCGCCTGTTCGTTTATAGCACTGGGACATGAGGAAGAGAAAGAAATCAGAGGAGAAACCTCACAGAATTAAAGTATTTTGCCATAATCCAAAAAGTAAACATGTGCCTCATGGGGAGGAAAACGGTAACAGGTCCCGCTGCCGCCGGTGCGTCATACCGCTGAGTGTGTCGCCCCTCTTTTCCCTTTAAAATAGTTTTATCTGCCACGCCCACCCCATAATTCCCACTCAGCTGTTACTGGAAGTCGCTTACAGTTTCCACATGCATCTATTCACAAATCCGCGGTGTTGAACAGCAGCAGAGTCGGACTGGGAGTCGGATTAATTCACCTCGTCCGTCAGTTTGGACCAAGTTGTAGCGCAGCTGCTATTTCTAACCTCCGTCTCTCTGCAGGGGGACAGGAGCTGCTCTCATTCACCAGCTCACAGGCGCTGTTTTGTGCTTCATCGGTGGCGTGAAGACAGATGGATGAAGCGGTGGCCTTCTCTACTACTTTCTAACTTTTTTTTTTAGCGCGTATCGGCTGTAAGAAGATGAAGCTTTTCAGCCTGCAGTGAGTTTTCCAGTCTCTTTAATATGATCTCAGAGACAGGGGATGCGAGTCATGAGCTGGACGCGTCCTTGCCACGGACTGGACTGGAGCCACAGCCTCTTCTGCCTCACTTTACTCCTGTGGACCAGACGCATGACTGGACTGGCTGACTTTTCAAGTAAGATGATGGTGGTGCAGTGGAAGCAAGATGGGGATAAACCAGGATGGGAATGCTTAAAGATCACAGGAAGAGTTAGGTTTGGTAAGGAGCAATAACAGCTGGGGGAATGAATTTACACAGACCATGCATGGTGTAATAAATAATGTGTCCCAGTGTCCCTAAATACCATTCATTTGTCCTAAAAATCACACTTGATTTTGGCATGGACCTTCCTGACTAAGATGGAGTATACAGTGGTGGGACTCCTTTTCTACTATTGATTAAACTAACACACCCTGATTAAGTTGCATTTTATGGATATTCAGTATTGTATTCCTGTGAATATGGCATCAGAGATGAGTTTTCCTGTTATTTTTAGGAACTTTCAATGCAATTCTCTGTAATTTTCTGTAACAATCATAGATACTTAATAGGCTTTTTTCCCCAACATATTTATTATTTTCTTCTCCCTGACGCTTGGCCACAGTTATATCAGCTTTTGTGTTTACTTTTTAGGCTTTTTAGCAGAGAGGGAAGACTGAATATAACTTGTGTTCAGGTCTTCATCGTGCCCTCACCATGTTTATATCTTAGATAATAATCCAAACTTTAAAAATGACAATTTCATTTAGCTTTCTTCACAGAAATGAATGAACTCCTGAGATTTAGGCCAACTGTATGTTTTACACTTAGTAAAATCAAGAAGGGCTTGCGACCCCCTGTGACGCTTTGGTGACCCCTAATCGGGGTCAGGAACTCCAGGTTGGGAACCAGTGTGTTGTCCGTATGTTAGAGACTAGCAGCGATGCCTGAGAGCAGCCATTCTCTACACAGCTTTATAGTGTTTTTCCAGTGTTCTATCTAATCTGTGCATCAAATCTAATCAGAGTCATGCAAGAATCCTTTTCTATAAGGCAAGTGTTAACGTAAACATCTCAAGATACTGTATGAGACTTTGAATCAGAGGTAACTTAATCACTTCTACACACCATGTAACAAAAGGTGGGTCATATTATGAGGTTGACTGCCAGTTGGCGGAGTTTTCCCGCCCAGGAAAGAGATCTGGCAGTCAGCACTTTGATGGGAAAGTTTTCAAAGCAACATGAGACAACTAACAGAGCTCCAAAGAGGCCAAACAAACTGGTCCCTAATTGAAAAAAAAACCAAAAAACTAACTGGTATTAGGTTGTCTTGAAGTTAAATTCCTTTTCGATTAAGTTTTTTAGTTGTTGTGTCTCTATTTTACCTCTGTAGGTAATAGTGGATTTAATGGGCCCCTGGAAGCACACCCTCCCTTAGAGGGCTCCTGTGGTTGCATGTCCCTTATGATTAAGTGGATTTAAAGGGACAGTGTGTAGCATTTAGGGGGATCTATTGGCAGAAATAAAATATAATATGTGTAGCAACTTCAGGAAACAAGCATGTAAAACATAAACAATTGAGATTCGAAAATATGTTGAACAAAATCTTATTAAATAATCAAAAATAATTACCTCGCTATAACATGCACAAAATCAAGATAATCAAATCTGTGATTACATAATAATACATGATAATATCCCAAATGCTAATGAATACCAAAAAATATGAACTATCATAACCCTAATTAACATTACTGCAAAAATGTCTCCTTTGTAAAACCGCTCATGGTTCCTACAGTATGTTTTATTAAGTGTATCAATAGCTGCAAATAATAATCGCTCTGATAGCTCGTCATATCTACATAGGGAACGGGTCATCTTCACGGAGTCCGCCATGTTGCTCCACCATGTTTCTCAGTAGCCTAGAATGAACAAACCAAAACTGGCTCTAGAGAGGGCCAATCGCCTACATGTTTGGCACATGGGAGAAGTTTCAGTTGGTTGCAGTCTGCAACCTCACTGCTAGATGTCACCAAATCCTACGCACTGCACCTTTAAAGTCTAGAGATTTTGTATTGCACTTCTATAAATTTTGGGGGCTCACAAAAGATCGATAAAAATAAATGAACGGTGAAAATGGCCTGACTTTGAGTCTCTAGTGTAGGCTGAGCTCCAAAAATGTTGGATCCTACATTTCCCATAACTCAATAGCATCTTCCAAACCCCACACCTATTTGTAATTCAGGCTTTCTGTACTTCTTTTTAAAAAATTAACATTTAAGCAGAGACAACATAGGGTTATTTTTTTCAAACTTTAAAAAGCTCCCTCCAGTGCCACAGAGTCCATAAAACTACCGTTTCCACAGGCTTAGAAGGACATGACAAGTAAACTGAAATTCATGTGTAAAACCGGTGGAGTGTCCCTTTAATGCATTCCAGCCTAATAAATCAACACCTTTTGTGTGACAGACTACCTGTCTCGGATCATCACCAGCCACTCTGCTCAGGCGTGTGACGGACACCCTCTGCGACTCCACTGTCCACGCCACTCCAGCATCTCCATCCAGTCCGCCTTCTACGGGAGCGGCGAGGCGCGGCTGTGCAGAGCGGACATGGACCCTCGGCTCACAGCCCACAACCACAGCTGCTCAGCTTTTACTGCTCTACAGGTGCGTTTTATGTGTGGGGATACTCCCACTGGGTCACTCCTGATTAGTTGTGTTTTCTCCCCATCTGTGTTTTAGTGTAGTATGAACACACCGCAGCTGGCTGGTGATTTCTGCTGACTTTTTAAATAGTTCATTTATGAAGATTTTCTTCCATTTGTCAGCCAGTTAGAGCATCTTTCTTTTTGCATCTGATTTACATTGTGTTGACTGTGGATGTCAAATCCCGTGAGTTGGTAAATGCTGATTGTCCCTGGCGTTTGGTGAGCAGAAGCTGTTGTCGGAGTGTCAGAGCCACAGAGATTGCCAGCTGCCCGTCAACCACCTGCTGTTTGGGAAGGACCCCTGTCCTGGCACCACCAAATACCTCCATGTGAACTACAAGTGTAAACCAAGTGAGTCCAGCAGCTCTACTCCCATTTGTCCCAATCTTTTTATTGTGATATCCCCTCCTAGTTAACTTATTCTCCATATTTCAGCACATATATATTTACAGGTGGATGAGCAATGCTGCACAGCTATCCACAGAAATCTCCGTCCTCAGTCCCCCGCTGCCATCATCCCTTTCAGCTCTTCATCCTTTATTGTTTTTTCCTCTCGCTCAGCTGAACACAAAAGACGTGTGGTGTGTGAGGGGGAGACGATGACGCTGCGCTGTAAGCCCCCCAGGCTTCTGAACATCTATGCAGCTGTCTACGGGAGAAGTCTGGGCCAGACTGACACCTGCCCCTCACACCTGACAAGACCACCCCCATTCGGTGAGTCAACGGGATATTCACTGTTCTCACATGGTGTTAACTAACAGATGATTCAACGTAATGTCTCAAGAAACTACTTTACATAGTGAAGGACGAAAACTTTAGGAAGAAAATCAGCCGTAATTAATAGGTTTCACTAATCTGACAGTTTAAACGGGCAATATATAGTTTTTAATATAATTTAATACCTTCCATGTTTGAAGCCTTAGTATAATCACTGTAAACAAACTAGACCATCGCTATTCTAATTAGCAGCATAACTGATGTTTTTTTTTTGCAGTTTCGGTCAGATTATGATAGATAGATAGATAGATACTTTATTGATCCCAAGTTGGGAAATTGTGGAATGCAGGAAATATGATGGATTGTTTTGTTTCTCAAAAGAGGAAGATGAGTTATGAACAAGAGGGCTGTGTTCAAAATCACTCCTTATTTACTATATACTGCACTATATTTACTGTGTGACATTTTATTAAAGTGTCTGGATTATGAATGTGTAAGATTTGCTGTAATGGAGGTCTGAATTTTCCCAGTTAAACCTTCCAGGTGCACAACGTCAAATATAAACCAAAACCATGGCTGACTGTAACAAACTGACATTTCTTTCACAAGTGTACTCACAACTGACCTCTCAGCAGTGCAGCCTTCATACTTTTTCCAAGATATTTTATAATTTTTTATATGTTTTTCTGAGAGATTGTTTGCTGTAACCAGCTGCCTATTAACATACCAACATATTTTGACATCAATTTGCCAGCTTTACTAAATGCTAGTATGTATTATTTTAATTAAATACAGAAAAATATACATTTTCTTGTAGTTGATGGCTTACCATTTACAATGTGCACTTCCATTGTTGTGTGATGTCAAACAGCTGCATCTTCGGGAAGGCCGTGTAGATGGATTTGCCCCGAGTTTAAAAGTAGAAACTCTGATTTTGAGGAGTTTCGTTGTACTTTTTTGAGTAGGAGGTGAGAAATTTTCAAGTTAAAAGATGTCTGGAAAGCAGCATTAATCCACTAAGTGGTTCAGCTGACATTTTTACTTGGCATTGTAGGAAAATCACAGGTGTCACTAATAACACTTAACGATGGCTCCGGTGCATTCAAGTGTCCTCGAAAGCCATAAAAACAGTGTGACAGTGAGCCAGCATGCACATTATCAGGACCCTGGAACCGAAGCAGCTATTTCAGGAATTTAACTGTCATTCATTTCATTATTTGCACTTTTCCGACTGTGACGTGCCAAGTTGTCTTCTGTAAAAAAAAAAGGCCTATGGCAGATTAGAGCAGAGTAGAAATCCTGTGGAAATATCAGCTCTAATCTGTTCACTAAGATTTGCTTTCAATGTGATTGCATTGTAGTTAAACTACAACCAAACTCCAAACTGCTGCAACTGAAGTACATGTCAGTGTGTTTCTTAGTCAGTGCCTAGCTCTCTGAGTTTCTCGGTGCTCTTCCCTACAGAGTGTCTGAACCACGAGGCCGTACACTTGGTGTCCAAGTCCTGCTACAGCAAACAGAAGTGTGCTGTTGCTGTCAGCAACCAGACCTTCAGGGACCCCTGCTTTCCAGGAACCAGGAAGTACCTCAGTGTGGTCTATTCTTGTGGTAGGACTCTTTCTGCTTCCTCAGTCACGAGACACAATTACCAGCCCGTTGATGAATTAGAGGCTTCAAAATAGGAACGGGCTTCCGTGACATTATCCTATACATAGCTCACGTCATGTCTGTTTTTGTTTTCCCCTCATTCATCATGTGATGGTTCTCTCAGTGAACATTTGTAGCTTCCCTATCTGCTGATCTCAGTCACATCACACCCAACAACACAGAAGCGGGAAATAATAGACTGTGAGGTCAGATTTGCTGGTTAAAGGCTGGCATCCTGGTAAACTTCCTGCAATTGGCACAAAATGCCAGCGAGGTCATGCAGCAACATTGTTCATGTATCAAAGATTGGAGATTTGACTGGTTGACATAATTCTTTTGACTGGCTCTGTTGGCTCCATCTAACGCGAAACAATGGGTGTTAACCTTGTAGACCGGCTATCAACACAGGACAGAATATATTCATAAATTTGAGTGTTACTCCACTGTGGGTCTGGTTTGTGCAGAGGTTTGCGTGTGGGAAGTCCAGTGCACAGTCATGACATCGGGATCAGTCTGTCAGCGGTATAAAGACTCTTCTGTCTTCCTTTCAGTAGTTCCACAGACTTTACTGAAGGAGGCAGACCCTTCTGTATTCAGCACCACCTCACCTCCCACCGTGGACACAGAAAAAGGTAACCACATCACGCCATCTGTCAGCTTTTCTGTATCATTTTATTGGAGATCATAATTCTGGTTTTTACAGCAGCTCCTCCTGCAGATCGGGAGGAGCCTTTCCCCAAAGGGTCGAGAAGGCCGGACCGCTCAGGAGCCATGATGAGCAACTCCCTCCTGACCTACGCCTACATCAGAGGTTACTCCCATGCCCGCACGCGCTCACTCAGGAACGTACATCTAAACCATGTTTTATAGATCTCTTTCATGTATTTCCCACACAGAGCATCCAGAGATGGCAGCGCTGCTGTTCACCTCCAGTGTGTGCGTCGGCCTTCTGCTCACACTGCTGGCTGTGTCGGTCCGAGTGACCTGCAGAGGGCGGAGAGATCACAGGCTCGCACCCAGGTCTGGTAGCCGGGCCGTCAACTGCCAGGAGGAGGAGGATGAGGAGGAGGAGGAGGATGATGACGATGAAGACGGAACAGAAAGCTCTTTGCTCTCTGCTGCAGAAAGGAAGGCGATGCCCGGCTGGGAGGAAGTGACTTATATAAGCGAGGCAGCTGAGCGGGCGGAGAGGATTGAGCGCAGGGAGATGATCATACAGGAGATATGGATGAACGCCTATCTGAACGGCAGCTCATGTTAACTAAATAGTGACCCATGGGTTCAGCACCTTCAGGATTTTTATCTGGGTTCTCTGCAGCAGCGCCCAGCATTTGATTATTAACAAACCAAGACACTTTTTAAATTGTTTTCTAAGCAATTTGTTGTGTATTTTTACATTTTTTTTGCAGAACTCAGATGATGAAAAATGTATTTTTTTGGATGAAACTGCAGTAACTAGCCATATGTAAAGGATCAACAGGGTTTAATAATGTAAAAAGGGTGGTCACATAAATCCTGACATTTTGTAAATGTATTTATTCACATCCACTACTAAATGAAGCTCGGATTTCAGGTTGAAGTACTGTTTACTGCTTCAAAAAGGCTAAAATCGCTGGTCTCGACACAAGACACACAGCTGCTACGTTCATTCAAGTATAGCCCAATATGACAAATTTGTCTCAAGGGGCTTTACAGTCTATACAGCACACAGACATGCAATAGACCAGTGGTTCTCAAAGTTTTTTATGTCAAGGACCCCTAAATTGGTACACATTAGGTCACAGACCCCCATTCGCTTCAGGGACCACCATCTGAAAAGATTTTGGTTGTTAGATATGATTAAAAAAAATCTGTAGTTAAATACAGTTGAGGAGAATCTTATGATCTGAAGTCATTGACTCTTACTCACTGAATTAAATAGTGAAAATAAACCTTTCCCCACCTGGAACTCCTCCTCCTCCTGGGCTGAGAAGCACTGCAATAAACCAATGTAAAATTACAGTATGAGCAATCAGGATGACAAAATCATAGATAGATTGTAAACATATGGGGAACATAAATCCCTGAAGATGTTGAGGATCTGAGCCACGCAACCTCCTCTGCACCATGGAGACCTGGAAAGAGGCAAAAGTCAAACCCACAATTCACACAGGTAGGAGAAAGGGAACAAACAGAGGGAGAGAGTAGAGTAAGAGACCGAGTCTTCTGGAGGATGAAGATCCAGATCCACAGAATGGAAGGTTAGAGACTGGTCAATAATTATTGTGAGACCCTGGATCACAATGTGGTTTCTTATGTATAGGTTTAAGCACAGCATCCAGAAGACTAGAAATTATACAGTTTTCAACAGGGCGTGTTGCTGCAGTGAAAGGAGCCTTCACATCACAGATGTGACTGGTGAGATAGTCAGAGGAATAAGGACCAGGTGGTCTGTAGAGTACCACAAGGTGGAGTGAGTCTGCTGACAAACATGATTGAGATGAAATAAACTTAATGTCAAGGTCAGAGGTTACATTGAAAATAGACAACGCCCTCATCTTGTTTGGTTGCCTGAGCAACACTGGCATTGGTATAGTCAGGTGAGGAAGCTTCATTTAATGGTTTAAGCCATGTTGCATATAAACCAATCATATCCAGACTATGCTGAAGAATCCAATCATCTACCAGTAAGGCTTTGATTGACAGTGATTCGGTATCTATAAAACTAAATTTCAGGGTCTTATTTAGGGCTAGAGCTCTGACTAGTAGGCCAAAATGTTGGTGTGTCTACCTTATTTTGTACTAATACTGTACTGATTAATCCTTATGATAACAGCTGATTCAGTGAAACTGACAGATCACATTAAACCAAAAACATGTCAGGGAACATGATCTGTCATAACACCCCTAGTTTGTCTAAACCGTGAAACACAGTTACTCTCCACAATCAAACCTTTTCATCACTGACAAATCTGAAGCTTAATAAGTGTCAGTCGTTATCTTTCCCCAACAAAAACAGGCACATTAGTGTTTTCCCTACAGTAGAACTACATTAGTGGTCGTTAAAACTGCTAGCTGTTCATACTACAGACCCAAGCTGTGTTCCAGTTTCTCCGTGATCACTCTCTTTAAAGAGCCATCTGCATTCAATGTATAACAGGTGGACTTACTCTTTAAAGGTCCCATATTGTGCTCATTTTCAGGTTCATTCTTGTATTTTATGTTTCTACTAAAACATGTTTACATGCTGTAATGTTCAGAAATATTTCTCATATATTCTGCCTGAATATACCTGTATTTTCTCTCAGCATGAAATGTTTTAGTGCATTTCAATACAATTGTGTTGCTGGGTGGCTGCTTGGGTCCATGCTTACTTCCTATCAGCTGATGTCATTCACATTCACACAGCAGGAAATAAACTGAGACACAATGCTTACGTTTAAAACTGAAATGGTCTAAATATTGTAGTTTTGTGACATCACAAATGGACTAAAATCCTGACAACTTGTTTCAAAAACAGTTTCTGAAAACGAGCTGTGGATATTTCTCTGTGGATTGAGTGTTTTGATGCTTTCACAGTATTTATATGGCACTTAAATCTACTTTATGATATAAAAAGATGTAAAGATCTCACTTTTACAATACGGGACCTTTAAATCTACACATTACATCCAGGATGTTTTTTTTTTTCCAGTGTTCCTTGAACCTGGCCACTCCTCTCTGAATCACTGCATCGACTCGGTCAACTGTTCCACACAGTTTGATTAAACTCTCTCATACTGAACTCTACAACTTCCTCATCCCTGCTGGGACGAGAGCTGGAACGACTATCTACTGTGTGGCAACTTCCTGCCTCAGAGCAGCAGCGACTTTCAGAGCAACTGAAGGGAGACAAAGAGAGGAAAGGTGTAGCATCCTTGTAAAACTGTGTTCCAGTTGAATCACTACCTGTAGGAACATTGTTTACACAGAGGCTACAATGGAAACAATTCTATTTGACTTTTTCACCTACAGTAAATTGAGAATAACTTTAAATTTAATTGTTTGCTCAGCTTCAGTAAACATGTGACTATACAACAGGTTGAAAACAATCAGTAAATGAATACGAGGATCAGATTTAAGTTCAAATAAATCAGGTTTATGATGACATCGGCCAGCATCATTACTTGTTCTGTCACACAGTGTCTCCAGATGTCTTCTTCACATTTCAGTTCAGTTAAAAAAATAAGGCATACGAACACAGCTGCTGTGTAGAATATACTCTGGAAGACGTCGAACATCACACTGAACGACAACAGCAAACTGATTTCAGATTTATGATGATCTGAGTGGTAGTGGTCTTTATCTCGGTCCCCATTTGATGTTAGTGAGGCCTTGAAACTGTTTTTTGAGGGCCTGTCTGTCTGACCACTCTGAGTCCAGGTAGCTATCATCATCTGCCTCCTCCAGTTTCTGAAAAGGAGAGGATTAGAAAGTAGTACAAACAGGAACATGTATTTTAATGAGTACACCTATTTAAATGTCGAAGAGTGTTTTGTGTCTTTTGCCTTTCCTCACCTTGAGCTCCTCCTGCCTCCTGTAGTGATGCATCATCATCTGTTTCTGCTGCTCATCGGTAATCAGAGGCTCTCTCGCCGGCGGCCCCTGCCCTTTCTGAAGTGAACGGTGACAAATGGAGTACAGTTATTCTCAAAGCTATCAAAAACACGAAACAAATACACTGCCTGCCATTTACAGTATACCACAAAAATGCTCCCCTCTGATCGGCTGAAATGGGTCTCACCTTTTGGATTTTGACCACAAGCTTTGTCTTTTCGTTTTTGCCGATGTAGTCCTGCAGTTTTTTCCCCCTCTGCATCTCTTTGGCAGCCCACCATAGCTGGCACTCGTCCTCTGTGATCACCTGCAGGGATGCCTGAGGTACAGACAGATGGAGAGGAATGGAGGGAGATTATCAAGGAGACAGTGAAGACAGATTCACCTCCAAATGTACCACACAGTAGTACAGTAAATTGTTTTTGACCAAAAACTTATTTCATGTGTCCAACAGCTGCGAGAAAACTTTATTGATTACTGATCCAGGCTGAGCTGTTTACCTGTGTTCCTGATAGGTCTTCCCGGTCCTCAAACTCCATCCTGATAGGGTCATGAGGAGGCAGCCCCATGGGGTACACGATCATGACTGCACCCTTCAGTGGATCCAGAGCTTCTTTTACCATCTCCGTGGTGAAGCAAACATTAGCTTGAACTTGTTTCTGAAAGAGAGAGACAGATTGAATCTAAAGTATTGACCCTTGTTGAACAAGACTATCAAAGATTTAGTGTTTATACTCACTTTGGAGATCAGTGCCTTTGCCTCCTCCACAGTCCTCATCAACACCTCTCTCATCTTTTCATTTGGAGCTGATAGAGGGCAAAAAGTTGGATTGTCACTTTACCAAAAATGTTTTTTCTGCTTGCATAGACATTAAATTACTTTTTACAACATATCATGCTAATTAAAACCAATGCTTGAGACATTAACCTCTTCACATAACCTAAAGCAGCAGTATATTATTCACAGTAGGGATGCACAATCAGCTGAGGCAAGGAAATTACATACATGTTTAATATTCTCCGAATTCGCAAGTCACAATCATATCAGAGATAAAGGAGGGGTATTTTGTCCATATGTGTCACAGTTTGCAGTAGAAAGATACAAACACATACGAAAAAAAACTGGCTTCCTGACAATGTTAAGCATGCGTTTAGCATAATTTTCTTGTTCAGCTACATGGCCTACAGTCAAGAGTGATAGTCTCACCATGCCCGTTCCTCCTGCCAATCTCATCCTTCCTAAATATTGACCCTCCGCTGGGCACACATTTGTCTTCCCATTCATCCTTCAGTTTCAGCTCCACAATCTGCTCCTCTGTCAGTCCCTGCATGTTGGGGGGCAGCGTGATGCCATGGTCTGCCAGCTCTGGGATCTCTGAGGGTACAGAAATTAACAAGCAAATCAATGTCAGTGTATCCGACAAGACCAGGGGTGTCAAACTAGTTCAGGGGCCACATACAGTCCAGTTTGCTGTCCAGTGGGACAGTAAAACTACTGCATGGTGACCTATAAATAACAACACCTCCAAATGTCCCCTTCCTGTTAGTGCAAAGAAGTACAAGTACATTCTGAAAATTATCATAATTAATGAGAAATCAAGCCCAAAATACAAATAGAAGTGCATTTAAAATGCAAAATTAAAGAAATCAAAAAGTCATAAATTCAACTTAATATCTCATAACTTGGGTTTACTATTTCAAATTTTGGATATTGTTTATTTAAAATCTGGACGTAATTCCCATAAAAAGTCATAAATGTGACAAAAATCATCTCAAAATCAAGCCTCGGAAAATGAACATCTCAGTTTTCACATTAAACATACATAGCTTTGAGTCATATCTTTCGAAGATTGACTCCCCAGGTTTAAGTCAAATGTTCAACTTAATTCTCTTAATAAAGACTTTCTATGATAAGTAATAATAAATTTGAGTTAAAATCTCATAATTTTGTCTTTAAAATTCTCACTTGTTTTAACTTATTAATTTGGCCTTATTAATTATAACTTATTAATTTTCTTACTAATTTGGCCATTATTCCCACTGAAAGTCATTTTGTCTTTTAGTCTTTTCGAATATGCATTTTGTCTTATGTTTAAATGTTGTTTTATTTTTCCTTTATTTTGGTTTTCACATTCGAAATAAACACTTAAATCAATAAATGTGACATAGTATTTCAAAATTGAGCCTTGAAAAATTTAAATCTCATACTGTTCTGCAATTTTTACACTTTGCGAGGTCATCCAGTGGACCGGACTGGACCCTTTGGCGGGCCGGTTTCTGGCCCTCGGGCCGTATGTTTGACACCCTTGCACTAGACTGAAAGATTATTTATAAGAGTCCTTAGTGCTGAAATGTAGTTGAGACCTACATGTTCAACAGCAAATCCAAGAGGATACCAACAATGAATAAAACCACATTCTGGTTAACATACACCCTAATAATGGTGGATAGTTAACTAGTTATTAGTCTCAGCTTATATGAATTTTAGTGTTATTTTGCCAGCAAGCAGTTATCCAGTTTAAATGGTAGTAAATCAGGACGTGAGTGCAGCCTGCTGAAGCCTCTCAGAAATCACTGGTTTATAACTGGTTCATCTTTACCTGAACATATTCTGTCCACTTTGAGTCTCCCGTTGTAAATGGCTGTAATTTGCTGGATCACCGTCTCCAGAGGCGCGTCCACAGTGGTGCTGAACAGAAACTGGCTCTCATCTCCACGCTTCACGTGCAGCTGCACCATCTTGCAGAGCAGCTCGTCGCCTGTTTACCAGCTGAAAGAAACGTGTATCGATAGAGGTTTAATGTTTACTGCTGAATAAACCTCGAAACAACACGAGGATTTGTCCGTGTACATGCAGTTCCGGGGTCTTGAGTAAAACATTGTCACCATAGCAACAGTCGTGCGTGGAAGCTTCCTGAAACCACAAAGCTAACGTTAGCTTTCGACTAGCTAGCTAGAAACGCTAGCTATGGCTGTTTACATCTAATGAATGTAAAATAATCTGTGAAAGGGTAATTTCTATACAGAGACTGGGAATAATAACTTTATTTTAATAACTCATTACCTGTGCAGTGAGACGACAAGCACAAACGGTTCAATGTTCACACTGAGGTCACACTTTGTTTACAACTGGTGACATTACTAACTAGAGAGTGAGGAGTGAGTGGGGATTCTTCTTCGTGTGAACTATTTACGGCAGGTTAGAACAGTCCAAGTAGCACTACTGCCCTCTAATGGTGAGTAATGGTAACACTGTGATCAACCATCAGGAAGGAGTTTATAATGGGATAAAATATCTGCTTCTTTGCATGAAAATGCCATATTAAAATACTATATGTAAAAGTACAAAAAAATAATCGAAAAATATAAGATGCACACAATAAACAGAGCAATGCAGCACCAATCAGTTGATATTAATTATAAGAAAAAAAGAAAAATATAATTGATAATCTAAATGTAGCTGTAGACTGGAGCTCGATATTTAAGATACTTAGATGCTGGATTATTTATCTTTATCACTGTGATACATGCTATTTATCATTCTAATAATAATAATAACATTTGATATTAGTTTGTGGATGTTGTCACTGATAAAAAGGTCACAAACAGCTATTTATATATTCATCCTTACTTCTCGTTTGTATTATTATACGATGTATGATTGTTTACCCTGTCTACACAAAGCTTATTGTTCCCTTACCGATTTTCCAGCTAATGTTGATCAGTTCCTAACTAGGGGAGGTTATTTAAGAGGATTAGTGTCTCAGATCAGTTTGACGCAGTTGGAAGCGAAAACATTAGTCTTGAATAAAGTTGATTGCCTTAAATCCTCTGTGCTCCAAAATACTTTGGCTCTGGTCTCTGAAGTTTCTCCTGTTAAAAGGAAAAAATATCATTGTCAAGGATAACTAAACATAATGAATTAAAGATAAATGTACAGCATCTCTCAGTAATATTTAGGCAGATGTTCCATATACGAGTACTGTAGTGTGATTTCACAGGAACTGGCTATGTCTGGTTTCACAAAGAGCAAGGTGAAGATTATCAACCTGTCTAATATAATGATTCATTTGAGAATCAAAGAGGTATTGCACACTTTAATATGTTTTTTGAGCTGTAAACTAAACTATTTGACAGTGCTGTGGTGAAACACATGAATGCTGGTGTTAACATTGACATGTTAACACTCTCTGATCAGACGCCAGGGCAACTCCGCCTCTCACAACTGAATTTTGAGTAGTATATGCTGTTAAACGCTTCATGGTGTGCAATAAAAATTACCTTTTGTTCTTTATTGTATTGCTGGTTATTTCCGACTATTTTTGCCATGCCTCCTTTCTTGTGAGAGGCATTGTCAGGGTGTTGCATCCACAGATGAATCCTATGGTGTAATCTTCCAGTCTTTTCCCTGATTGGTGGCTGTGACTCACCTGACTATTTAAAACTGGCTTTGTGTTTTGAGTGATCACGCTGACAAAGGCTTATTGCTGAAATGCGTTTGTTTGTTTGCCCAGTATAATAAAGAAGACACTTTATGTGTGAGTGCTTGAGCTTTTGCTCCTTCAATAAAATTACCAGCAGTTAGAGAAGACAAACATCAACATTCAGGGTCAACTTACATTTAATTTTGCATACATACAACACAAATTGCTTCATACATAAATGTGCAATCAGCTGTGCACTTAAAATATGGAACGTTGGATATTAACATGAATCGCAGCTTCATGTTTTCTCGTTAATACGTACAGAATATGTTCAACAATTAGACTCTTTATTCACTATGGATTATAGCCATAAAAAGGGACACCAACCTCACAAAATGAAGCAATTTTGTTTCCTATAAAATCTCATCTTGAACATGACATGACACAAAGCGCTGGCTAGTCACCTACTGTTAATGCCAATACGGTATCTACTGCACACATTTGGATAACACAATAAATGCATTTTAGAGATGACACCGACATGTAAGCAGAGGCAGCGTGATACACTTGCTTACATAGATAGCTACTGCTTTCATTTCAGTGAATGAAGATTATTTGTACTTATTTTACATTTGTGTTTAAAGCCTCTGTACACCCTCACAGCTGTTTTCAGTTATTCTGGCTGCTCGGGTTGAAGGCCGCCCAAGCTCTGATGGGAATTTATTACGTTACAAATCACCTACCAAATGATAATGATGGTGTAATTTGTCCCATGCTAACAGGTTCAACAAAGCTAACAGGAAACTCAGGATGATGCCACTCAAATCGACTATACACATCCACACATGGTGCCTTCAAATGAAACGTGTGAGCTCTTGTTTACACCAAGTTGTATACACGATATGCGTTGCGTTCAAGTGGTTTAGTCGTGAAGAACACCCCTGCTAAGCAACAGCAATATTAACATCACTGAAGCCACAGAGACAAACAATTTAGCAAACAGGTAACATAATGACAGGAAAAAGATGACGTCATTGGGAATATCAACATTTTCCTTGGACATATAAAATTATGAAGAAAAACAATATACGACTAAAATGACAAAATATTCACTTATTATGCATCTAAAAATGAACTTCCATGGCCTCCGCCATTTCTGACGATGTCAACAAACACATCACAAGTTGTAAATTCTGAGCTTTTGGAAAGTTTCCACTTGGGGGGCGTTCATATGGACTCTTCTCATGAACACAGTAAACATGAGCCCATTTGAAGTCACCAATATACCTGAGAAGAAGTCCAGTCAGTCACATTAACTGAAAACACCTGTGTGGCTACTCAGAGGCTTTAAACAAAGAGGAGAAGCGTCAGTTAGCTGGTACTTTCTTGGGTCAGATGTTTTACCCTCCATGAGCCATCATAGACATTTCAACCAGTAACATAATTTCTGAAGAGGGGGGGGACAACAACATCCAATTAGATTACAACAGCCGGCATGTGTCATGTGTGATGATTTCATTCTCTTTGATCCTTTTGCAAAACTCGTCACTGTCAACACTGACGCTGACCTGTTCAATTCGACAGCAGTGAAAGAGTGACGTAAGGTAGCACGGGGAGAAATACTGACACGTCACCTCCGACGACAAAACCACACACACCTTATGAATGGTTACGAAATCGGCGAGGCCCAGGAACAATTCCTGTCAGCTGAAAGGAACCGTGATGCGTTATATATCTGAGGCTGACCTGCAATCGCTGAGGATAGTTTGACACCCAACACTGAAAAATCACACTACTGTCTGGAATGTGGGCCGCACATCGCCTGGGAAGGACACAACAAACAACTGGAAATGATCTGGTGATGCATTTGAGCATAAAGTACAGTGTAGTCGAGGTGGTGAATAATCTACTAAGGTTGCAGTGGGGGAATTCTCACTCACTTTGTGGGGAAAGAAAAAGTCCTTTGTCTTGTATTGTTAACATTTTCGCGTACAGTGAGGCCACTCCACAGCCCTTGGCAGGTTGGAGAGAGGAAATACAGTTACAGCCATGAGCGAGTGAGTACAGTGGCTGTCAGTTCAGAACCTGTAAGCAAATACACCGTGTGCACATGGGACAAGCTCTGATATCCCACTCTTAACTCTGTACACACACTCACATCCAAACACAAACACTGTCAAACACGACAACGGACGATATGCACCTCAAACACAACACATTACTTCTCACCACAGTATCAACAATAGATTATTTAGAGTAAATATCCTTAGAAATTAAAAGCACGGCTTTTGCAATAAACAAAAGTGGTAAAGTAAAAAAAAAAAGGTGCCCTCTTATTATTATTATTATTATTATGCATGGCTTTGTCCTTGCTGCCATTTCCACAGACCCAAATCGCACCATCAAGAGTAACAGAAGTATACACACGCAAAACGCCACATTCTCTGCATTTACAATAGTGTGGTTAAATGCTTTGGATAAATCAAGACGGATCAAAACACTACAGAGGTGGAACGGTCATCTGTTCAATCCGCAGCCTCTCATTTCTGTAAGGATACAACCAAGAGACGGCCTTTCAGTGCATATCAGTTACATTGTGCAAACCACTGATGATGGTCATCACAAAACACACACATTTAGCGAGTCGTTTCCATGTTGAAAACATACATTTATACATAAATCACTATGTATAGGTTATGATATAGAGCTAGAGCTAAGCGTAACAGCCCATAGACAAAGAATGACTGAATAGAGAGAGAAGAAAGTGTCTTACTATCAGGTGGATGAGATATTACAGAGCATCAGTCCTGCGGCAGTGAACAGTTTGACTGACTGTGACTAAACCCAGTGCAACGTAAAGTACATTCATGATAAAAGCAAGCGCACACTAGGACTTTTAAACTTGCACCCCTCAGACTCAGAACAAAACGAAAAAAATGTACAACAAAATCTATTTTGGGGGCAAATGTAAAACCTGCAGTGCACAGCCTTCTACTACATGTAAACTGAGAAAGGTAAAAGATTACCCTCTACTCTGAGAATCCCGTTCTGATGTACAGGTTAGTCAGTGTGATGAATATAAACTGCAGTGTGTCAGCGAACGCAGCAAAAGGTAACGCTGAACCTCGCAAGCGAATGCTGCACGGCCACGCGCAGAATGTCTCGATATTGCACAGGTGGTTCAACACGTGATTTGTGCGTATACATGTTCTTTATATATACTGTAGACACAGGCACATGTCTGCTGCCATGAATAAAAATAAACCTCAGACCGATTCATATTAAAATAAATGTTAATATCAGGGGGACAAGCAAACGTATCAGTGGTAACACATGTTTAGGCTCATACACTTCTCATGTTACTGCTCGAGATATAAACCCTTTCCTGTGATTCAGAAGGGGATTGGTCTATACTTCTTAAATACTGTCTCTTTTGTACACACACACATATACACATTTTTCATAGATCTATACATATCTGGATATGCCCTTTACATATTAAGAGTGATCCTATCTTTCTGTTGACTCCCTGGGGAAGAAGCAGTCGTCGCTGGGTCCCTCTGGGAGCTTTGGGTTACTGGTCACAGTTCTAGTTGGGATGGGAGGTGGGAGAGTTGGGAATGCTGAAGGAACCGAGGATAACCAGTCGGGCTCTGAGTCAAACACAGAGCGGGAGGGCTGAGTCTGAGTTTGGGACACTAGTGAGCTGGAAGGGAAGACGGGTGGTGTTTTGGTTGGACGTTGAAAATCCAAATCATCATCAAAAGTGACCCACTGCTGGGTCGGCTTCCCTCCTGGGGGAGGTGGCTGGCGACGAGGTGCAAGGGCAGGCGGGATGGAGGAGGGTGGTACCAGGGGCAAGGAGGGGACAGGAGATGGGGCGAGTGGGAGCAGAGGAGCAGGATTAAAAGTGGATGATGGACCAAACAGGGATGTGGTCCTATGGAGCTGGGAGGTTGGTGCAGCAGCAGGGGTGGGGATGAGTGGCTGAGTAAGAGCAGACATGGTCCTGTGAATGTTGGGCATTGGGGCGGGATGCTGGACGCTGAAGTCCGGGGTGAGCGAGCGGCGCTGCTGGTGCTGCTGCGCTAGCGGGCCGGTGAAGGGATTGGTGCTGCTGGGTCGGGCAGGGAGCGGGTCAGTCAGGAGCGGGCCGGGGGAGGCGCGCAGCGTCTCCTGCGAGCGGCTACGAGACGGGACCGGAGGAGGCGGGAGCAGGGAGGAGGCGAACGGCGACGGGGTGGAAAGTGAGGAAGAGGAGGACGACTCAAGTGCCTGCAGGTCTGACAGGGCGGAGGACTGGAGGGAGAAGGATGAAGGGAGAGTGCTGGAGGACGACGTAGACACGGGAATGGAGGGGGGAGGACGCAGAGAGGAGCCTCTGGTCAGGGACTGGGTGGTGTGCCAGGAGGATGGTGGGAAATCAGAAGCAAGAGCGGCGAAGGGGTCGGGCTTCCATTGTGCTTCTCTTTGGATTCCATTCAGTCCATTCGTCTACGGAGGAACAAAACAAAGAAAATGCCATTCAGCTGTCACAACATATGCTGTGTGAAAATATGAAATATGAGCTAATGTGTGTTTTACTAATTAGTGATCCATAAATTAATTTATCATAACCGTTTTTTTTTTTTTTTTTTTTAGCTCAGAACAAAGTTTAAAGATACCCATTGGAGCTTTCTTGTAAACACACATACATACACACATACTGCATACATACTGTATATATACACAGTATATTATGGCTGTCAAAGTTAACGCAATAAGGCGATAACGCAAGTTCTTTTTAATGCCACTAATTTCTTCATGCAACTTGTGATTTTTAAGTTCTAGTGGGCTCAGTTTTAGAGGTAGAGTGAAGATGAAACTAGAAAACCTAAGGAATCCATTTGGTTGTCCATGTCATAAATAACGCTCCAAACTTATGCTAAACTTTTGCATGGAAAAAGTGGCCATTTTCAAAGGGGTCCCTTGACCTCTGACCTCCAGATATGTGAATGAAAATGGGTTCTGTGGGTACCCACCAGTCTCCCCTTTACAGACATGCCCACTTTATGATAATCACATGCAGTTTGGGGCAAGTCATAGTCAAGTCAGCACACTGACACACTGACAGCTGTGTCTGACAGCTGTTGCCTATTAAACTTGAGTTTATCATATTATGATTTGAGCACATTTTTTTAAGCTAAATGCAGCACCAGTGAGGGTTTCTATTTTTCTACTTATATTTGTCATTGTTTTGTGTGTTAACTGATTTCAAATAATAAATATATACGTGTTTGTCATAAAGCAGCATATTTGTCCACGCCCAAATTGAAAAAGTGTTAACTTGCAAATGTCCGTTTGATGCTCATTTCAGACAGATAAAAAAAACTGTGATTAATTTGAGCTTAATCACAATTAATTATGGACAATCACAATTAAATATTTTAATTGTTAGACAGCCTTAATATTATACGTTTTTTACTTGATCCATAAAACTACTAGTGGTCAAAAACTCCACAGGGTACCTTTACTCTGGCCAATTTAAATAAACTACTGCGAGCAACCAATGCATGTATCACAGCCCATGTGCAATCACTAACTCTAACACAAATGAATGACATAATACAAATTCAACAAAATTATGAGGTCATTGCATATGTGCTCACTGTCAACACCTGAACCACAGTGAGCAGATATGAAAGGACTAGCGTAGGGAAAATGGCCAACAACAAAACATCACATTTCCATCTCTTTTTTAATGGTTTGATATGTTGACCGACAAAAAGAGGACAAAGGATGCTCTGTTTTGTGAGCCAAACACAAAAAAATGCCTTGCAGTGGACTAAAACATCCAGGTTAAAATAACTTAGGAGGAGACGTAAAAGGACGGAAAATTTAAATGAGAGAGGAGGAGGTTACTGGGTGTAATGTATGAGAGGTAATAACATCAGAGCAGAGGACTGTTGTGCTATGGAGGATGAGACAAAGAGGTGGTTTAATATAAAGTACCTGTCACCCTGAGGGCTTCTCCAGCTTGTGAGAGAGAGACAAATGTGTCAGAGAGACAAAAGCAGGAAGAATGACACAGACAACTAAGCTCATCTGACGTGAGACAAAGGAGCAGAAAGAGGCTACTGTCGCAGTCTCCACCTCCGACGCTTATCATAATTTAGCATAAAATATCTTGTCTAATGAGCACAATTTAAGCAAGAATCTGTAATACATTTTAAAACTACATGCAAGCAGAAAAATGTGAGTGCACTCAGTAGATAATTATCTTCTTTGTTCAGCTGCCGAAATTCCAGTAATTTAATGAAAAGGAAGTTGGCACCAACCTGTGCAGCTGGGGCTGTCTCAGTTTTGGCAGCATCAGGTGGCAGAGCATGAGAGGAGCGAGAACGTGGTGGGGGTTTAGGAGAGGCTAGACCCTGTGGAGGCCCAGCAGGGGCGGCAGCAGCGGTGGCACCAGGAGGAGGGGGCCCTGCTTTAGGGGCTTGCTGTGGCTGGAGCGGAGCTGGAAGTGAGGGCTGCATCGGTGGTGGGAGGTTAGACTGGGCTGGAGGGGCAGCTGGTTGGGGCTGCATGGGGGGCTGCATGGGTGATGGAACCTGGGGTCTCGCTGTAGGGGGCTCTGTGGGTGGAGGACCTGAGGGAGGAAACAGAACAGAGTTAAATTCACGGTATCATAACATCATAGTGTCAGTTAGGGCTGACACGAATGCTTCAAAGCTTCCACTATTGCCATGGTAATCAACCTCCAAACCAGTATTCAGATGCATCTTTTTAATCTTTTACATGCATAATAATACGTATTAGTATAAGTATTACAAGCATGTAAAAATAATGTACAAATCCAAAAATAGCCCATGAAATAAGGAATAATCCCACAACATTATTCATTACTAATATTAGCTGTTATTGGATGAATATCGCTGTTTGTTATGTGTAGAGGTGTGTGGAGACAGGCAGAACATGTCACAGTGCTAAGCCACGCTGCTCCATGACGCTTCGAATAACTTCGAATATTTCACACAGAAGCTTCGAAGCCTAAAAAGTGGTATTTGGGCCAGTCTTAGTGTTGATAATCTAGTATTTTGTCTGCTGTGAAAACACATTTCCTTACCCAGAGGCAGGTCAGTCGGTTTGGCCTGGGCACTGGGCACAGGTCGTGGGGCTCCAGGGTGTGTGTCTGGAATGGGCCGAGGGGCCCCGGGATGCACCTCTGGGATGGGTCTGGGTGCTCCAGGGTGGGAGGGAGGTGGCGGGCGAGACTGAGGGGGCATACTGATTACCCCAGCTCGAGGAGGGATGTTCTGGATCACAAAGAGGGAATAGAGAATAGGGAGAAATTAACGAATAAGGGGAAAAAAAAAAATCAGTAAAAGATAGGTCAAACTCTTTTTGTTAGGAGTTGGAAACTCACCGGTCTGGGAGCACCTGCAGGTCCAGGAGCTCCCACTGCTACCTGGCCTCGAGCTGAAAGAGGTAAGACAGAGATGTAAGGAACAGCAGGAGCGTTTAGGAAGATGCGATATTCAAGCGAATGATCAACAAAAGCTTTTACCAGTCCTGCACTAAATCACATGTGTGCACTGCAAACAAACCCTAACCTATGACAGAGCTAACTCTCCATGGCTGACTTCATTATTAATGATGACTCAGTCATTCCAGAGCTGCAGGAGGTCTGGAGGAGAGGCAGGCCTTGTTCTGTGAGCCAACTGCTTATCACACACCTCTTCTTTCACTATTCTCTTGCTGAACCCCTTTCAGCGCCTGCGAACAAGTTCTCACGCGACTTAGATGTCTGCTACTGTGTAATGCTTCACTGTGCAGTCACTAAACGCACGCACGCACGCACGCCTTACAAATGGGTCAAGTGAAGACAGGCGAACCAACACACCAACAGGCTAAGCAACCAAACCCTATCTTCCACCCTGGGACGGGCTTAATTTGTGTCATGGTATAAAAACGTAACAGTATTATAGTAGACCGACAGGGAATATCTCAGCCCAATATCCAGAAAATTCCATGGGACAAATACAAACCTACAGAACTCAGTAGCAATCCTTTTCCTTCATTGGTACAATAATACCCAGTGAGGCTACGTCATGCTTTGTGACACTCACCTGTAGCAGCATCTGGCCGAGGAAGAGCGGGACTTTTTGGTCCTTTGCAGCACAAAGGAAACCAAACCACATTAGCGTTATACACAAAGTGGAGCACTGGTAACAGGAAGCAGGCGTTCCCAATGACAACACTTTACAAGAAGCACTGGGAATAGCGTATGGTGGTAATAATGCAGCAGAGCAGTGAAGCCTGAGATGCTGTGAGTCTGAATATCTACCTGCCTGGGGAGGATTTCCCCACCAATCACAGTGAGCTGACTGTAATACCATTTCAAGTCCGGACTAAAGGGATTTTCTTTTAACTCACGTTACCTACCCAGTTATGAAAAGACTATAAATACCAAATCAATACTTGTTTAGTCCATAATAATAATAATAATAATGGAGTGCACAGCTGTATCCAGTTCCCGACTATGTGCAACCATTACAGTCAGATGGTCTCCTGCAATGTGTGTAGCTCATGACTCCTGCTCATAATGTGATGAAAGTAGCCTTGTTTTGATGCAAATCCTTCCTCTTATACAAGTCCTGATATTTACTTTCAGACATCAATAAAAAATATTAACAATAAACTAGAATCATCGCTTTGCAGATGTATGCCTCCGCTAATCAAGTTGCAGTTTACATCCATTTCTGTCCAAAATATCACCACTTCATTTCATCCTGTTAGACATCTGTGTAAAAGTGTCATATTTAGCATAAGAATTCTTGAGTTACAGCCAAAAATGTGTTTTGTGAGGTCAACAGTGACCTTTGACCACTAAAATCTGATCTGTTCATCCTTGAATCCAAGTGGATGTTTGTGCCAAATTTCAACAAAAACCCTCCAGACGTTTTTGAGATATCACGACTGCACAACCTGAAAACATAATGTCTCCGGCCTCGGTTGTCACCGGCACTGGAGGCATAAAAACAAAAGGAAATGCCTGCTGTTCTTTATTGTTGTTTTTATTAATCCTCAACAACTGACAATAATTCATAGGGATGTATTATAACCACCACCGAATATTAAAGTGCAAGAAAAAAATGTCGTCTTCTGGATAGAAATAGTGTATTTCCAGCTAGTCCTTTAACTTCTTTGCTTTTTTCATTCCCTGCTTATTTTGTATTTAAATAGCCAACTATTTTCTTTACAACAGGCTACCAAACACATCTCTCTCTCTCTCTCTCTCTCTCTCTCTCACACACACACACACACACACACACACACACACACACACACACACACACACACACACACACAACTAAGATGACCCACAATGATGTAGAATTGGTCTAAGGTGAATCATCAATGTCCAAAACAGCATATTGATGACTGGGTGTGTCAGACTACAGGGATCAGGTGACATTTAGACACACTGCCTGATCAGTTACCTTCGCTGCCTCTCCTACCAAACAGTGGGCTGGGACATTTGCCAAGGTCTTCAAGTCAAAGAGGACAAACTTTATTTCAATATGAAAAAAATACATCATGACTAACCAACTACTCCCACATTGAATAAATTCAAGTAAGGGCAACAACACCAAGGACAACATCTAGGCTAGTTAATAACACGTTTATAGTACTCACAGATATACCACAGATGAGGATATTATCGGAAAACTAGCCACATTTTTACATCCACCAAAATATTACTCCCCATATTATGGGGAGTAATTGTGATGATGCACAAGAAGCACTGCATTTTGAACTTCATCTAAGTGTTCATTCACCACTCAAAAAAAATCTAGAAGTCGTTCACCTGAATTCAAGCATGACTCTGCCACCTTCAGCTTTTATTCTGAGGTTGATTTGGGTGGACAGCTTAACATTTTGACAAGTTGTAAAGCTGAAGATAAACCCAAAGGACAGCCCAAAGGTGCATACATCCAGTGTAGCAGAAGGTTCATGTGATGTACACTTTTTTGTTATAGCATCATACAGTTATCTGATTGACTTTGTTCTGACTTTGTTCTATGTTGAACTGAAATGAGCAGCGGACGGATGACAGCGTACTGAATCAGCACTAATGCAACGTGCTTCTTTGTGTGTAGCGTCAAATGGAAAATAGCAACCACTACTTTAAATGCTTCAGCGATGTGAGCACATAAACACAGTTCAACACAAATCGCTTTACCTCCAGAGTCCTTTCTAACTGGCAGAGGGCTCATGCCTCCTTCAGAAATGAGGCGAAGCAGTGGGATAAAGGTGAACATGTTAACACCTGACTTAAGTATCTTATAATGTACCATGCTGAAAAATGAAATATCCACATTTCCAATGTAGGGCTTGACTTGTTTGTGGGCTATACATCAGTGATTAAAATGTCAGAAAACTGCAGACAACAAGGTTAAGGCTGATGCTTTACCTGAAGGAGGCGGTGGGCGTTGAGGGGGTGCTGGTCTGGCTGGAGGGGCTTGGGGACGAGGGGGAGGTGGGCGTTTGGGCTCTACTGATGTCGGGGCACCGGGTTGGAAGTCAACAGGAGGCCCTGGAAGGAAAAAAAAAAAAGTGGTGCAAATCAAAAGGGAGTGGTTTAAAAACATTTCACCATTTGCAAAGCCTAAATTAAAATTTCACAAGAAAAGAGCATGGCTTATGCCTTAAATGTAAAAAAGTTTATCATTGTAAAGTGCTGAGCGGCAGGGTAACTGGAGGTGTCTACATTTCTCCCAGGTGGCTCCACCCACTCCTATATGACAGTACTGGGAGTGGGAAGCCACACACCTAGAGCTGATCACCTCATTGTGGGAGGATAAGGGACAATCAGAGTTCATTTTGGGTGGCACGCTGAGAACGAGCAGTGTTCCCCTTAGACCTCCAGGGCAAACTTTTGTTTTATGTACCAGTATATCAGCTAGTGGCCCGGCTAAGGTAATTTTTAGTTTCTAGCTATGATGATAGGGCTCCTGAAAAGGTAGATATTCTGTTCTGTTTTTTTGTTAGGGTAAATAAAAACCCTGTTGACAGTTAAACTGACTCTGTCTTTGTTTGCTGTACTACCACTTTTTCCCTGTCATCTGCTCAACCCTTTTACATCATGGACTTGCATTTATATAGTGCTTTTCAAGTCTTCCGACCACTCCAAACACTTTACACTACATATCAGCATTCATACACTGAAGGCAAAGGCTGCCATGCAAGGCACTAACTTTGCCCATCAGGATCTTTATCTAAATACTCAAGATCTAATCTACTGATGGCTATGCCTTTCGGGAGCAATTTGGGTTTAAGTGTCTTGCTCAAGGACACATCAACATGAGACCAGAGCATCCGAGGATCTAACCACCGACCCTCCGATTGGTAGATGACCTGCTCTTCCCTCTGAGCCACAGTTACCCTGCACATTCATATAAATAAGTTCCTCTCTTTGACAAGTCACACTGGTCAGACATATAACACGTAATCCCTATAAACAGATTCTGCATGCACTTGTAGAATCTTTAAGCAACAGGACACGATTTTGGCATCGAAAGCGTTCTGGTTTCCATTTGTAGTCCAAGTAGCATTGACCAATCACGTTCAAGCAGGCTTTGGCTTAATGCAACTTAACAGTCCGTCTGGAGAGCAAAAGAGGTGGAATGCTGAAATACAGGTTCTGAAACAACCGGCTATCATCTGATGATGATGTTGACTTAGCTTTAGGTTGGTTTAAAATTAGCTTGTAAACAATCCGGTTGTACACATGTCTCTCAACTCCAACTTTAGTCCTACATCTCACGTTGCTAATCAGACTGTAGACAAGGAGCTGCATATGGAAGTCTTGGCCTGGATATCCGCTGGCTATACCTGAACCCCAGAAATATAGCCCGGTGCCCCCAGAGGGTACTAGTGGGTTCCAAGATTGTATATCAAGCCATAAGCCCTATTTCTAAACCACTACAAGACAAACATCTCTCAACACAGTGCTATCATATAATTTGTTGATTGTGTAAAGATGAATCTAACACTGCACACACTTTAATACTGCACCACAAAACATGTGTCAAAAGGAAACAGGTAGTTTATTGGAAGACACACTACAGTCCCTTCAACACTAAACATATTAAACCATCACATATTACATTTTACCTGGACTTTCTCCCCTCAGTGATGATGGGCTTAAATCTGCTTCAGTGCATCACAAACAGAACAGAATTACAGTTTATATACCAGAGCCTGAGTTGTACTGTATGTTCAGCAACCTGATTCCAGGTGTGTGTCATGCTGCACATGTTATATTTACCCTGTGATGGTCGGGAGGGTTGTCCTCCACGACCAGGCCTGCTGGGGGCGGCAGGTTCTCCATGGGTGGGGGAGGGACAGGGACTACTGCGAGGGGAGGGGAGAGGGGATGATCCAGGGCCAGAGCCTGCTCCAGGCTGAAGGTGCTGGGGAAGGAACTCCTCCAACTCCTCGTCCACATCACCTGGTAAATGACAAGACAGATTCATGTACTTCAAACTGGTTATCCATGCAGCCTTTTGTTCACAAACATAAATTGGCATTAATAAAATCCGCATCCCTGAGGATAGGGATTAGGATTGCTTGGTTGTCATCTCTCACCTTCCATATCATAATCATCGCCCATGTCCGTGTCTTCAGCAAGCAGGGTGGAGCTGGCCGATGTGGGGATGCTTCCACAGATCCTCTCCACACTCATCTCCTCCTCCAGACTCTTGATCCAGCCGGGACTCTTGAGACGGATGTCGATCACCTTGCCAAGGACCTACAATGAAACCAAGACAGGTGACGAAAGACTATTTCTGTGTATGTTTGAGACACATGAATGCAGCACGAGTGTGATTAAAATTATGCAACTTAGAGTGTAACCAAGAGAGAGGAATAAAGATTTTATATTATTAATATTATGACTCATTGGAGATTTTGTTAAGCTTCAAAGTAATTCATATAATCAGTGATGACTTACAGTGGAAGCGCTGAGAGAAAGAGCAGCAAGAGCAGAGTAACCTTCCAGGAAAGTCACCCACATCTTCTCCTCAACAAACCTGCATAAACAAGAACACTGTCAATGCTGTCTCACTGTCTGAAGGTGAGACATGACTGTCTGTGTTGGGATGTCAGGCTCACCTGATTAGGATGACCTCTCCGAAATTAGCAAACTTATCCAGCAGCTCGTCGATCAGTGCATCATCGAAGTAGTCATCAGGGCCAGAGGAGCAGAGAGACACCAGGATGGTGCCGTCAGGAGGCCCCTGCATGGCAATGACGTCTTTGTAGACCTGGTGCCGCGCCTCTGGGTCAACCTCCAGAATGTCCACGTCTATTATCGACACCACGGGCCTAAAGACAGACAGGAGACCTTGAGGACGGTGATGTTTGATTATAGAGAAACACCATATATTTGTTTGCACCACTGATATATTTCCAAGTCCATGTGATCAGTTGATTACACTTGACAACGCAACAGAAAGAAGGAAATGCAGCAAGTTATATGGTGAAATATACTTACTTTATTCCACTCACATATACACATATCTCGTTAATTACCTGTGGTCTGAGGTCTTAAGCTCAGCCCTGCCGTAGTACTTCAGGGTCCCAGGGCTCCAGGGGTTGGCTATGTTGTCATCATTCTCCCCAGATGTAGAGGCTGCCCCAACTACATTCATCTCCTCAGCTGCAAAACACGCACAACTGTATGTATAATACCACTACTCCACCAAAATGAGTGCATATAAGCAGGGTTTTTATATGTGGGAAAACCTGCTAAAAACAGACGTTGTTAAGAACTCCTTTCCCATCGCCATTAGACGAGTATGCCAAATGCGGCAGAAAACTTTTTTTTTTTAATATCTGTTACTTATTCAGCCTCTCTTTAAACTCTCTTTAAACTTTGGATTGTGTTTTTTGGTAATTTATTATTAATCCCTGATGATCTGTCTCAAGTTTCTTGCCAAAAACTAAATTTTACAAGATTACATTAGAACAAATCATGTTAATGTTATAATTTACCTGTGCCCAATAGTCGTTTTACTGAATAGAGCTTATTATTATTATTTTGCCAAGCAGGACTGTGTTGCCCACCGGTTACTAACAGCTCATCTTACTAGCTCTCCTCCTGCCGATTTCACAGAACACAGATTTATTGTTCACAATGTGACGTTATCAGGGACATTTTCTATTGTCCCTGGGCCATGATTTCTGGTACAGTAGAAAAATGAGTACCGTTATGTTTTCAGAATTTTGGCATCGACTTGGTATCGAAGTATCAGTTGTCATGACGTCCCTACCGGGAATGAATGCCGACTGTAACCTTTCCCACTAAAGACAAAAGCCAGATGTATATAGTAGTAGTAGTAGTAGTGGGTTTTTTTTGTCCAGTGGGAAAGGGGCTGAAGACTAAAACATATTTTTGCCAGTGTGGTAAGTGTTTTCAGTCACGAGGTCTGAATTAGAGGGAAAGGCGATTATTTGGGTTGGTTCGACTTATCTGCAGTGGCTCTGCATGTCACCTGTTTTGTTAAAGTTCCACTTCCTCCTCTTCCAGAGTATGCGGTCAGTCCAGGCTGGGGTGCGACACTTCTCACTGGTGTCATAATCTTCTGAGAAGAGGTCATACTTATAGGTGGGGGCAAAGTCTAACTTCCCCTCGATAAAACCTCTGAAAACCTGTTGGAGATGTTTCTGCATTAGTATGTGCAGTAAAAGGCTGATTGTTATGGTACACTGTTCTCCGCTGAGAGGAAGTGAAAGCTATAAGTGTGCTGTAGGTCGTACCAAACCAGCATTCTTCTGGTCCAACAACTGGTCCCCAGCTGTCAAGGCATCCCAGTTTTGCTGTTTGATTAGCTCTTTCACTTCCTCATTGGGCAGGCTGATTCGATAGTTAAAGTCTCCGCACCAGAAAACATAGTCATGTGAGTACAGCAGACGACCCTGGCAACGACAACACGGATGAGGTTATGTATACTTTATGCAAAAATGTGTTTATAAAATCACTTAACGGTGTCAAGGTTATTACCATGGGGAAGCTGAGTCTGCGCGTGATCTCACTGTAGTCATCGTTCCTCTCCTTGACCTGTGACTGGCCAGCAGCAAAGTGGGAGCAGACGAAGCAGATGCTGGTGGTGTGGAAGAGCAGGCGGATGGCCACGCCTCCTTTATTGCCTGTAGCCCCGCCCATCCCAGTTTTTACAGTATCTACAGCAACATCCCTGCAAAACATTGAATGACAAGATTGCAGTTGTTTCAATAACTTGTGATTTATTGAACTAAATGCATCTCTCACGAGAATGTATACAGTTCATACCTGATGAAGGGTGCGTGCTGTGGGCGGATGAAAACAAACAGACATACTCCCACCAGCTGCTCTGATGCAAGCAGCACATACTTGTGGTCCCTTGATATGTTTTTTTGTAGCTCAGCTGCCCAGAGTTTCTGGTTTGTAGTGCTGAGACAAAAACAGAAAGATGTGTCATAGTGCAGAAAAAGACAAAGGAATCAAAAATATGCTGGGTTCACATTGGAAATCTATGCACACATTTACAAAAGCTCAATGGATTAACACATATATTGATATAATTAATATGGAGCTATCAGTGGCAAGAGTGCTTGGTGCTGGTACTATTTCAGCATGGAAAGTGATGGCAGATAAAATGAAAGGTCGCCACTCGGTTTTGCTTTTTGTTTTGTGTTGTATTGTTGTTTTAACTAAAAGAACGTCTGGATAAGTTATATCAGCCTTGTCGGCTCACACCTAAGCAGTCCAGCTCAACTTAATTATCTCATTATATCAAGAGAAAATTCAGGATCTGAAGAAAATCATGGCCACCTTTGAAATCAACTTCCTTTTCAGGATTTTATATACTGTATGCACTGTATGTATTTTATATACTGTATGTTCCATACCCTTTTAATGTAATTAATGCATTAATATCTCATTTTATCTTTATCTCTGAAAATGAAAACAGCGTTCTTGGTATTAGCTAAAGAGTAGTCAGGAAAAGACCTCATCTCCTACTCCTATAGCCCACCGGCTTGTTATTTGAGGTTGGGATCTTGCGCACATACCTCGCACTGACGATATTGCCGGCATTCAGTTCAACCATTTCCTCAAAACCGATGGCAAAGATATCTATAGGGTTGGCTTTGCTGTCTGTAAAGAGAAAAATACACAACATTCAACATACACGTCTGATAAACAATGATTATTAAATATCTAACTAAAATGCAAGGATGGAAAATGTCTGTATGTTTGTCTGTCCTTTGATTTTCTCAACAACCGTTCATCTGTTTGACTTCATACTTGGCAGGTGTATTGCTGAGCACCTAAGTACAGAGTCAAGTTGAGCTCTTGAGATCTATGGGACATATTTATAAGTGGCGCATTACGTACACAATATGTAGTGTATTGAGAGGGGACCCCTATTAACTGTTAGACCACTGAACGACCTTCTGGGACTCGCTCTTCATTGCTTCATCCCCAAATGATGCAAATACTCTAGCATTGCTAGGGAGTGCAACTCTGTCATGGCAAGTGTATTGCTCTGGACCAAGGAAGCACACTGTTAAGTGTGGAGTTGTTTGGATGAGTGGTCCTCCAGAAAGCTGCAAGCAGTAATACTGAAGGCCAAACCATTCTGAACAGGCACATTTTAGTTAATATAATAAGATTTTGTGAGCAACATAGTGATTTAATTAAAAAAATATCATTCATTCTGTTCATGACTAAATGCATACACCTAGCAAGTACTTAGTATGAACAATGTCCATTTAGCTCCCTGACCATCAGCTACATTAACTAGAGATACTGTATAGATACAGATATATCTATATCAGTCACTTCCTAAGGTTTTGTCAGTACTGTTCGGCAACCAACAGAGAGACTACAAAGTCACTGCACCCGGCAAATAAATTGTCTGGCACATAACCCCCCTTTAATCTACAGATAGAACAATTTACATGTTAAATAGTGAGCTTCAGTGGTGCTTATAGACGGATTTTCTGACAGAGCCAGGCTAGCCGTTTGCCCCGTTTCCACTCTTTGTGCTGAGCTTAGGTAACCGGCTGCTGGCTCTACCTTTATATTTAGCAGAGAGATATGAGAGTGGTTTTGTTCTTCTCATCTAATTCTCGGCTTAGTGAAGCCTGTAATGTTATTTTCCAAAACATCAAACTGTTCCTTTAATCTAATAAATAAGAGCTGCCCTATGTAACATAACTTCCAGACATGACAGTGAGTGCAGATAAATAAACACCAACATACCCTGGAACTCAGGAAGCCCTGCCTTCTTCGGAGCATCCAACAGCCAATCGTTGAGCGTCTGGTTGCGGAAAGCAATGCTACGAAACTGCTTGCCCCCGTTGACATTCCAGGTGCCGACACACACCCGGATCTGCTTGGGCTTTGTGTATTTATGGTAGTTCTGACACATTCCCAGCAATACTCTAGGGGAGGCTGTAGAGGGGAGGAGAGCGGGATTAGAGTGTAAAATGAGTGAGTATGTGTGTGTCTGCAGGAAGGGTGGCAAACATGGAAACAAAACAAAAAAAAAAAAATCTAATCAAAACCGATGGGAGAACATCCAAATACAACAGAGGAAGTTATATAACATGGGGAACGGGAGAAAAGACAAAAAACAGAGCTTGTTGAAATAAAAATAACATTCAAATAATCACTGTTGGTAATGGTTCATGTTTGTCTATAAATTTCATTGCAAAATTCAGCATCCTATTTTTTTTTTTTATCACTACTGCAAAAACTGCAACAGACAGAGGGTTAAACCACTACCAATACTGGATTATAAATGAATGAACAATGAGTAGCAAACACAAATGATAGGACAACTACATGGTGGGATGAAAAGGATCCATCCACTGGGGGCAGTCTGTCAATTACTATACCTGATTGTAAGACGGGCTCAGTGACTATGATTGTGAGCGGGGGGGAGGAGAGAAGGGAGAGAAGGGCGGGTTAACCAGTGCTTTAACAGATAATTCAAGCAGAGCAGTCGGTCAGCATTAATCTAAACTGGGACAGAGAGCTGACACATTGAGATTACACTTGACATGACGCAGACAAACCCCTCTATTGTGCAGAGCAGCTCCCGGCTAACAGAGCTACAACAGATACAGGTCAAAACTTGTCAGAACATTTTAACTATTCCTCCTCGTTAGAGCAGAACGGAAGATTTCCCAAAAAATGCCAAAACATAGAAGCTGCAACATGTAATATGGAGCATTTGTTACATTATTTATAAGTACATTTTACGGAAGATGTGGTCTGTTGACTCTATAAAATAATATGTTGTAAAGAATTACCATAGAGACTGGAAGTGGTGAGCAAGGCCCGAGCTTTGTCCGCCAAATCACTGTTGAGTGTGGAGCCCAGCCTCAGGATGTCGATAGCCTCCTGCTTAGAGCTGTCAAAGAAGTTGTTCTGGATCGTCCTTGTCACAGAACGAGCGCCATCTTTTAGCTTCCCCGCCTACAAATAGACACACAAAAAATTTTATTAGCAATACTCTCACTTAGTGTGAAAAAGTCTGTACTTCCCACTCCAACCACAGAAAAGAAGAAAAAGATCAAAATCATTTTTGAACGGACCAGGAAGGATCAAAACTTCAAAATTTTACTGATTGATGTGTGACATAGTTTGATTTAATGCCACGTGGTGATAATTTTAATTGATTCCTCCAAGTTCATCCAATCAAGACAGCAGATGTTGCCAGATAATGTAGGCAACAGTTGGAAATCATACCGTAGTAAGAAAGCGATCACTAAACAAGCGAGGGCAATTTTTTTCTTTGTTTTCTTCATAACTACATTTCTGCTGATCAGTAGATCTCCATGGATCTATCACGAGCTGCCAGGTCAAGACTGTATGCATCACATGGATACCTCAACAGAAATAAAATCAGGTTTTCATTTTTTTTAAATGAAGAGGTCCCACCTATCCCATCCTCCATCATCATCATTTAACCCACAGACAATGAAATCAATAATGCACCAGAAATAGACCCACAGCTCAGAAACAACACCGACTGGCTTTTTAACTTACCACGGAGGTAGAGAGGTCCAGAGGACAGCAGAAAGAGACAGCACACAAGAGTAAGAAACTGAAGCACACAGTGCTGCACACAGAGAGGATCAACTCGGTCACTGCATGTACAGCACACAACCAGACATTATTTTTAAGTGCTATTTATGGTTAAAGATTTAAGTCAAATGGTCATAATTTAGGTCCCCAGTTCTGTCAACTTACAGGGCTTTCAACTTTACATGCAGTGCCAGCATTTCTACAAGTGGATATTTATGTTTCCCTTTCCATGACTTGTTCATTTAACAGGCTGCTACGAACACCCTTAAAGTGAGATTAACTGCTCAAGATGTGTCAGCTGAAATTAGGTTACGAGGGACAATACTGAGCTTTTGTGATCCTCTCTAAAGCTAAAAAAAACTGACTGACTGAATTTTTTATTTAATTGGGCAAACCTCGATTTAGCTTTATTTTATTATTAGTTGGAACTAGGGTGGATACCAAAACCTGGTACAATTTTTTTTAAGACTGTAGTATTGATATGCTCTGACGTTAAGGGTTCTGCTATCAATATGGCTAATTTAAGAAAATTCATTTCCTATTTCTTTAGGCTACATAAAGACCCTGCTCTTAGTGACAATGGTGGAGAACAAAATTGTCAAAAGTGTGGTTACACTTCAGGCGACAGGCAACGAGTCTTTTGCTTGTAAGGGCAGAAACAACAGCAATCTGTCACAACATCAACAGAAAGTGCGTCAGATAGGTGAAAAGCACCGTTTGACAGACTAGCTCGTAGTTCATCCCTTGTTGCCCCATCCACCATCCTCCCATTATAGTTTATAATACTGAAGCGATTAACTCAAAACATAAACTAAAAACTATAAATAATTGCTTATTTTACATTTAAATTTAATTATTACATTATAAGTGATTTGTTCAAAACAATGCTGTTGCAGTTGCCACTTGAATGTTAATCTATATACAGTATATATAACAAAATAAAACATTTTTTTTCTTGAAAACAACAACAACAACAACAACAAAAAGAACAGTTAAGGACACCATTATAGTACTAGATCGATATGCAGCATCAGTAAAGGTAGTAGTACCGTTAAAATATCAAGGATACCCATCCCTAGTTAATTATCGTTACTGGTAATTGATTAATAAGATTGTCTATTCCAGAGCTGCTTATTAAATGTCCAACCATAACAACTTTTAAGATCACACAGCAATTCAATATTTAAGTCCATTTTGCTTCATGAGAAGAAAAATATAATCCAAGTAACTAAAAATATAGCAGTTTGTTGAATTTGCTTCAATCAAATGCTGTCATTCGCAGCTTCATGTCCCCAGCCAGTATCAACAATTGAGACGACCTTGTTATACCAAGTGCTAAAATTCATCATATCTGATGAAAACATGGAAATCCTACATCTAAAATGCAGCTCTGATAACCTGCCTGTATTAATGTTGCTTCAGTGGTGAAACTTTGAATTACTGTGAACTGGTACTGTATATCTGTGTGTATTTAGTGAGTCTGTATTGTGTACCTTGGCCTTGCCATCCAGAGCACCGGTGCCTGCGTAGATCTTACTGATGGAGTCTCCGTTGGCAGACCACATGGTCCTAAAAACCTCCTGGAACCTGGCCACCAATTGGGGTTTCTCCGTCAGACCCATTTCTTCCAGCTGCTTTGGCAGCATCTGGTGTGGTGAGGAACAAGGGGTTAGGACTATGAGCATCAATACTAAAAACAATGGGCTTTGACAGAAGAAATGCTGTTTTAAAACAAAACTCCTACCTCAAGAGCAAAGAAGGCCTGGACACTGTTGGTTCTATCCAGACAGTCCAGGCAGTTGGTCCTAATGGTCCCTCCCTGTGTCCTAAAAATATAGGGTGTAATGTTAAGACACAGTAACAAAAATTACATGCACTACTACTTTACATATTTTTGTTTGTATTAGTTTCTCACCTTGCGATGCCTGTCTCTCCAGAGTAGTAGAAGATCCCACACTCTTCTATGAACTTGCTGAGGTAGGGTTTGAGGACACTGTGGAGTTTGTCTGCCTTTCCCCCCTTCACATTTTGATGGTAGTCAAAGTTCACCATCTTCACTGCTGCTGCATGCTCTGATGCCTTCAGGTGACTCTGAGAGCCAGAGAGGAAGAGGACTTAATCCCAGAAATTCAAACTGAATGCAAAAATGTGGTGCATGCAAGGTGTGTTGAATAAAACCTACGAAGCAGCCTTCATTAATGCAAAACTAATGGCTTGAATACTGTGGAAATCTCTGACTCCTGTCTGTGAATATGCAGCTTATGTTTTAGAACGAGGGCTCATCTGACATCTGGCAATACAACTGACTTTGCTTCCTCATTAATAGAAAAGATTGACATTCAACAAAATCAGGTTTTGCCAATTAAAGTGCATACAAAGTGAGAATGAAGTGCTTCCCTGCATTTTTTTGACTATCCAGGAAATGCATTTAATATTAATCAGTGAAATGTAATTTTATTAGGGCTGTCCCGAATACCGTTTTTTGGGCTTCAAAGCTTCGGTGAGAAATATTCAAAGGTATTCAAAGCTTTGCAGCATAACGCTGTGTGTTCTTCTCTTTATCTGTCTCCATCTCCCCTATTTCAGTGACTGGGACAATGCTTCTGCCACATTACTGTACACACTTTAACTATATATATATATATATATATATATATATATATATATATATATATATATATATATATATATATATATATATATAAATATACACAAATCACCCCCCTGAAGCATTTGAATACTCATTTGGAGGTTGATTAGCATGGCAATGGTTGAAGCATTAGGGTCAGGCCTACATTTTAAGCATCAAAAGTAAGTTTCCTCTGTGGCTGTGTGACAGCTACAAGACAGAGCAAAATGTGACCTGACAAGAGTCGGTAATTGGGATACCTAAAAAATGACTCGCTCTTGCTGGTGTGTGGGTTTACAAAGAAAATATAGGCAGCAGCAACTGTTTTGATGTGTCTTGGACTAAGTCTGTTTTGTTAGATGCATCAGATAAATGTCTTATGTCAGCGTTAAGGACGGTTCCTCTCACCTGAAAAGCTTTGCTGAGCATGTGTTCCCCCTCCTTACTCCCCAGCAGGTTGATGATCACCTGTTTACCATACAACCTCCGCAGTGCAGTGAAGTGTCTGTGCAGACATATACAATCACATAATAAGCATTGTTAAGTAAAATGACATTATGGCTAATAGTTCACCTGTTCCAGCATTTAACTCATTAAATGCTTAATGCTTAAGCTTGATAATTACACACAACATATTTCAGATTAATAAACCAGGGCTGCAGCAGCACAGCAACATCACATCTCAACACCTGCTGGGCTGCTGTAGGAGAAGCACAATACTGACAAGCCTGTTTTTCTTCTCAAACTGTTACTTGTACGTGTATGGTAAAGGAATGCAAATGACTTTGAATTGGACATGATCGCACATTAACAGTGGCATGTAAATGTGGATTCAAGCTCTGCGTTTGGAGTCAGCAGTGAAATGTTAATGAGCAATGAATTAAAAAGCTCTCTATAAGTCTAATTGCTTATCTGTATGTCAATGCATGGTTCTTCAGCTGTGACACTTGCCCCCTAAAATTAAGGATAATAATTATGTATATCGGGATTAATCCAAGGGTGCACTTACTAAAACAGTTCCTTAAGTGGGGATGTGTTTATACAAAGTCTTAGAAGCTAGAGGGACAAATGAATGGACAGTGCCAAGAAGAGACATGACCGTGGGCCTCTTTCTCAAATTGGTTAAATATATTACAGATATGGGTGGAACAGCAACACCATCCAGCTGAAAGAGCAGCAGACCTTGACTACTGTTAGTGTTTGTAAAAAAAAATATCTTTGGCCTTGCACTATTTAATGAAGTTCAACACAGACTTATGAGGTTGTCACTGGAGAAAACTGAGAAGATCAGCAAAGATGAGCCATTAGTCCCGATCTGGACAGATATTTAGAAAGACTTGTTTCATTCCCAAACACTTAGTGTGAAAAAATGACTCATTTGTTACAGAGTGCAACTGGTGTACCATCCGACATGCTCAAGATACTAGCAAGCAGGGAAACTTTCCAAGATGTCTCGAAATTAAAGAACCACTGGTGGTCTTCACAGCTTTCTAGCACAATGTTGCCTTGAACTGAGTGAACTGAGAGAGTGAGACTGACAGATAGTTGATAAGGACGGAGCCAGGCACAGAACTGTCAAGGTGTGCCACAGTGATTAGACTGTCTTTCCTCTAGAGGGCCTGAGTTTAGGAGCAGTGACATCTGGCTCAAGTGTCCATAAGCAAACTAGCAACTCTAAAGGGTGCTGCTCTGTTGCTAACCCTGCATCTGTAATGTGTCTGCAGACAGGAGGGGGCAAATCTGTCCTTCAGAGCTGCAAAATTATGATTTAAATAAAACTGCAATTGGAAGTAATTGTTGTTGGTATCAGACTGTTTTGTGAGCATTTACACTTAAAATTATGTTGTGATATTTGCAAATATTGAGCTACTTTCTGTTTTAGATAAAAATGGATGATTCCACACACATATTTGTCACTACCCACTTGGTCTCCACAATTCACTGCCAGCTAAGACAAGATGAGTTAGACCCAATCCATAGTTGCAGCATAACTATTTTTTCTCCATCTTTCCACTACTGGGAAGACACAATTGTAATAAAATGATAGACTAGTCTCTGGAGGTAGTACTTTTGCAAAGAAACTGTCTGCAATAAATATAAAATAGAGGTTATTAAGGATCGACAGCTGATCAAGGGCTTCCAACATGTCCTTTCTGTTCCCTGCAATAAACCAGCCTCGGAGGACACACTTCAATTAACATCTTCTCCTTCAAGAGTCTGGAGGGCTTTTCTCTATTGTGCCTTGGGCAGAGACTGCAGGAGACACAGTATTATGGTGTCTCTCCTCTGCTCCTCAGAGGAATGGTAATCTGTTGGAGGCCACATGAAGCAGCCAAAAACTGCTTCACACACACACACACACACACACACACACACACACACACACACACACACACACACACACACACACACACACACACACACACACACACACACACACACACACACAGAACATGGTAATTACCTTTCAAATGCTGGCGCATTTGCCTCAAATCCCCTTGAGAGTTTGACACGATGAGAACCGACCTGCAGGTCAGAGACAGCAAGAAAAGACAAAAAAAAAAAGACACAAGTCACTGTGTCCTTCTCAACTTCAAATCACATCCTTTAAAAAGGAAAGTTGCGCAAACACGCATGTTGCAGATGACCAGAAAACCTGGTGGTGAGGAATGGAGCTGGGGTAGAAATTTTGGATAACAATTGAACAGAAACCAGACCTTTATAGTGGAAAGAGAGAATGACATAGAACAACAGCAACACATGGTCAGCATGGGGAGATTTGTTCATAGAGACAAAGACAGTGAGCAGCAGACGTTGCCCAACACCTTTACTGGAACTTTTAATACAAGTTTTCTTTTGCTTCTCTGCTTGCTTTTGGTCTCACTACTTCTGCTATATACTGTGTCATTTTGAGGGTATATTGTGCTTACTGAGAAACACCAAAGAGCCTTACAGTGAAGTAAAGGAAGACATGACTACACATGAGCATGACCCTTGCACAGCGGATGTTCAACGTGAATCTACTCACTCTGCACTGCAGGTTCTTACTTGTTCTCTACCTCTCTCTGCCTGTGCATACCCATTCTCAACTTTCACTAATCTTCTCTTGCTTTTAAAATCTCTTCTTCTCTCTGATGGCTTGTCATCAGCTAATGTTATCACCCCTCTTGCGCTGTTCAGTTTCTGCCTCCTCTTTCTCATTTTGTGGTCACTCATTGCAGATCACAAGCAAAATACACATGATTATTACTACAGTACTGCTCTGTCTCTGGGGTCATTACCTGCCCGAATATCCGCATGTGCCCATTTTGGTTAAGCCTGTGTTTGGCGTGCAGGGCTGGACAATTTGCTCCATGCTGCTGCCATTTTGTCACTCCTTCCTGTCTCCACTGTTGTGCAAGCGTATGCTATGCATATTTAATAACTTCCTGAGATGGCATGCGAAAGGACTCAGGTTGCAGCTGTACACCTTAGAGACCAAAACTGCCTCATGTCTTACTCCAACTCAACAGATAACACCTAGAGTGTAATAGCTCACATCAAGTTTTGAACTCACTTTGATTGTTCCATAATACTAAAAGCATTTAATGTCCATGTGGTTAAATATGTCATGCCACCTACAAGGTTTGTCCTTGGCTGTTAGTTGATTATTAATCATATAATTTCCTCATTCGCCTCATCAGATATTTGAATCTGTAACTGGCTAACTAGAACGCAGTCGTTCAGAAGGATTTCTTGGACTCTAGTACTTCCTAGGGTACAAAGCATTTTTGTTAATATCATTACGATACCACATGTGAACATTTTCCACTAATGAATAACTCCACTTCTGTCTCTGTCTCCAAAACAACTATGAAAAATGATTAACTAAGATTTTGTCATCAACAAGCACTTTAACTACGAATCGACTAAGAGGGGGCAGCTGCCACTACCTACCCTGCTACCACTTTACTGATTTACATCTTTCCCAGCATGGTTTTATGACACTACACTACAAATATGATTCAGTGGCTAATTCACAACTATTCCTAATGTAAACTAACTGTAGAAAGATCGATAACTTGTCTTCTTGATAAAGCTGAGACTATCCATCCTGCTCAGGGAATGAATTAGAGAGTATGGGGAAGAGAAAGTAAGCCTACAAAGCCACAATCGGTAGAGGGGACTAAGAGCTAACACAGCGCTTTAAAAGCAGGAAGACTACAGTTCTGTCTGAAAACAACCCCCAGCCCACTACCCCGTGTTTTGACCAAACCATAGACATTGTGGACTGAATAGGTGGCTAATATGGTCTTGGCTTCTCTTAGATTTAGCAGCTCATTCATCCATATTATCAGTTAACACCTATCCAGTTTTCTGTGTAATATCAGCAGACTAAGTGAAAGGGAAGTGGCTCAGGGATGTTTTCAGACCAGGCTCTCACCTGACCAAAGAAGTCTGGGAGCTGAGAAAACAGAAAACTGCCCTTTACCAACCACTGCATCTACCATTAACCTCCCCCACGTCTGATCAAATTCGGTCTGTGCAATGTCAGGACAAGGGCAGGAGCATCCCAGTGATGTTGTTTATGGTGTGCATTTAACGGGTGATCATAGTTCCTGCTGTCAAGCTCCATATCCTGGACAGGTACTCTTCTGTATATGGGACCTGGATAAAATTCCATAATGGGATTGCCTTGGCTTTCACCCCTGGCCTTTGGCATTGCACAGAGAAAGCCCTATTTGTAGTATGAAAGCGCCAGCACCAGCAAGAGCCAAAGAAGAAAAGGTTATACCAGGTGGGGGTTCTCATCCATCCCATTAGGGCGCCGATTCTCATTCAGGTGCAACAAAACACCCTTAAAGGACTTTTTCTGAGCACAGCATGGACAAAATATGTTAAAACTAAGATAATGATACCCAGGGTAATTACACTGAGCTGTTTCACTCCGCATATAATGACAAATGCAAAGAATTTTAATGAAAGTGTGTTTTTCTTGTTTTGCAAGAGCTCCACGTAGGGGTCAGCAGAGTTCAGTTCAGACTGCGTGAGCCTTATCTACAGCAGCAGCATTTACAAAATGGGCAGGACTAATACAAAAACATGAGGGTTGGTTTATGATTTTCATATAATGTGGTTTCATATATGAAAACCTAACAATCACGATTCTACGCTGACTTTATAGGAGAGATTTACTTTCCGTTACCTGGATTCCTGGCTGCTCCCAGAAAAGAGGAATGGACCCACGGATCTGTATGAAGGACGACACTTTGTCATCCAGGAAAATAACCTGTTCAAAACAAGAGAAAAGTTTGGTTCATTTGCAATGTGACAAAACACAGATGGTAAAAACACTTTATTACAAACACATTTATAAAACCTACAGTATAGGAGAATGGAAAAAAATAGCAAAAATGGAAAGTAATATAGCTTTTACAAACTGATAAAATGATGATAGGGAACTAACAACATAACATTAATTCTTCTATGACTGTATAATGCAATAGAGGGAAGTGACATCACTGCATTACTACAGACAATACCAGCATGTGTCTGTGGTTGCTTTGTCACATAAAGGACATGTAAAGGAGAAATCATGTCATATGTAATCATGCAATCATGTGATTTATAATGATTAAAATATGTTAATCAATTGACAGCCCTAATTATTATCATACTATTCTATAGTTATTCTGTCCATGCTATAGCTTCATGTTTGTTTTCTAAAACAGGAACTATAACAACGGAAAATGCAAATCCATTCATTTTCCACAATAAAGAGCTGAGAAGTGAGCTTGCATTTTCAAATACATGCGTCTACTGACATTGTGTCGACTCAGCAATAAAAGTAAAATACTGACTGGACTGAATTTTTCTTAATAAGGAAGTTAAACTACTGCAAAGACAGAGGCTTCACACTGGAACTTGACGAATAAATCAGTATAGTGATATGCTGTTATCACCATCATCACCATCCTGCTGGTTTTCCTGCTAGGTTTTAATGATAACTGTTATTATTGTTGAATAATTTCATTCCACAGTAACAGCACATAGTGCTGGAGCAACAATGTTTCACTACAAGGGTGCACCAGGTTCGCTCCTCAACAGTCAATAGATAACCAGTGTTTAAACAGACTGTATTAACCAAGGTCCTGTGACTATGTACAAAGCATATAGAAAATGAACTATGGTATCAAACAGATTTTTGATCAGCAGCTTTCCTTTGAACAAGAAGAGAGATTCAATAAAACTGTTAAACATCTGTTACCTGTTCAGTTTCCACAAAATTGGCCACCTGTCCATCATCATTCGTTCCTCGGACATTGAATCGCGTGCCGGCTCGTTCTGAGCTGAGGCGGGAGAAAATGCAGGCCTTGGCCTGTTTGTGCCCTGCATAGATGGTCCTGATCTCCACACCGCCACACATCAGCCTCAACAGCCAGTCATCACAGTTTACTCCGTAGTGTTTCAGGTGCAGGTGCAGAGACTGGTTCCTGTTGATGAATCAAGACAGACACAACAGTAGACACACAAACAAATTCAGTGTGAATAGGGAATTTTGACACGTTAGTTGCAAATCACACAGCCCCCATATCACACTTTCAGAAGAAACTATTTCGACAGGAAGACTGTGCAGAATGCAGAACACATAGATTATATCTACTACTTCAGATATTGTTAAAAGCCAAATGCCTGCTGACTACTCTCCAGAACAGTAATTATTTCCTGATCTTACCAAAAGAAGCGGTTATCTGTAGTGTCCTCTAGGATCCTGCGATGTGCATTGAGACTCAAGTCCATGCTGATTCCAGTGGCGGACCAGGCAAAGTAGAAGTGCCCTGAGTTCAGGACCTTTCGCACTTCAGCGATCCGGTCCTCATCTCCTGGATCATTCTTCAGTGATATAAAGTCTGTCTGTGTGACCCTGAACACCTCTGAATCCTGCACCTTCCCCACAGAGCTGCATCCTGTCACAACCACCAGACTGTGGAGCATGGAGTCACCTACAGAAGTAAGGTTGCGTACAGTAAGAAATAAAGGGCCATAAGCAGGAAAACAATGGTGGATTGTAAAGAAAAAGCAAGCAGTATGTTGATAGATATGGAGCGCAGACTGGTGTCAAGCCTTTAAAGGAAATCAAATCTCAGCCATCTATAAGACTGAGCTTTAATCTTTTACACGGCTTTTTCCTTGTTGTGATAACAAGAGACTTCAAGGTCATATAGAGGGCAGGAGAAAGCAGCTTATGAGTAAGCAGCAACAGGACTACAAACCAAGGGCCTTCACAGTCACACAAGAACATGGGACCACAATCTGAGCTGAATCCAGGAAATTTCTGTAACAAAGAGCAATGAATGGGGAAGATGTGTCTGTAGCTTACCCAGGTTTAGGCGGAGGACACCCAGGATGCCATAAGCATCAACAATCTTGGTGTATGAGTTTTTAATGGCCTCCTTCTCTGCTGCAGCTAGAAGACAAACAACAATGTAGGAAATATTGATAGTGCTCTCCTTTAAACCTTAAGGTAAATGCAGCATCTAGTACAAAAATCACCCTCATTAACTGATAGTCGATGATATGTCCATTAAAGCTATATTTTTCTTTAGTAGCATCCTTATTTGGGGCGAGAGTTAAGGCCATTTATCTCTCATTACAGTGCAATCAAACAAGGTCTCTTACACAGAACGGCAACTGCCCCAGATTCAAACATGAGGCATTCTTCCCGGGTCCTAGTTTCCACTATGACACTGTAAGGGGGTGGATCCAGCTTGTGGTAAATGCGATATCCTTTGCTGAAGGCCATTGTTGATCCAAGATGAAAAAACCTATGGTATTACCTGGAAAACAAGAAGAATGAATAACAGCATATCAGATAAGAGTATGGCTGTCTGAAATACCATTTACTGGGGTCAGGGGGTTCGTTGACAAATACTCGAAGGTATTCAAAGCTTCGTGGTGCAGCGCAGCAGGCTGACATGTTCTTCCGTTTATCTGTCTCCATCTTGCCTGTTTCAGTGCTGCTGCCGAACTACTGTACACACACACATACGTCTACACACAACAAACAGCGATATCTCTCTTAGAATAACTGATAATAATTCATGTTGAGTATGAATAATGAATAATGTTGTGAAATTAGTATTTATTGCATGTGCTATTTCAGGATTTATCACATACATATATATAAAAAAAATAAAAAATCAAAGTATTCCAATACTGATTTTGAAGTTGATTACGACAATGTTCGAAACATTTGGGTCAAGCCCAAGATAAGAGATCAGACACAACATCTGTAATTTGATGGCTACTACAGTGGATGATGGTCTATTGCTTATTGATGTGGAGGTGACCTGTAACATGACCAAGACATCCCTTGCTTTTAGGAAGTTTTGTCAAATATGCAGTTATTATATGTACTGAATTTTGTGTAACAAACGTTGTGACTGAACCAAGTATTATGATGTTTCAAAAACTAAATATAAACTATAGTACATCACTCTGACCATGAGTAATACAATTCTGGGGTTTAACTCTATTACACTTTATTGTACACATTGCTGTTTTTATTGTATGTACAGCAATTTGAGGCATAATTTGTGATATTGGGCTAAAATAAACATTGATTTGATTGATCGCATTATCTGGCAACAATACGAATAGCGTAATCATGAAAACTGTCATTGCGAAATCAGAAACCTAACATACTATCAAATACGGACATAGCTAAAGGCCTACACATATGAGAAACTAATCTTTTAAACTGAATATGGCAGGTCGCTGGAGATTATGAGAAGCAGGGACACTGTGAACGATAACGTTAGGCCGGGGGACTGAAATATCATCCATCCTGACACGGACAGTCACGACTTCAGTATGCAACTGCAGCAGGCGAAGCTAACGCTAACGGTTACATGCAAGCTAGCTTTAATGCTACATTTTTGAGAGATGACAAACCAACTATGATAACGAGACATAAAGTGAAGCTGTGTTTTACCTATCTAATGCTAGTTGGTAGCGTTAACTAAGTTAGCTAAATGAATCAGAGGTGTAGCTATGATTTGCTAGCCGACGATATTTTGATGGTGGTGGTGCTACTACCTGTACGTCCGGGATGATAAACTGGCATTTAAGTACATACATTTCAGCGACTCTGTCGTTTAAAAGACAAAGCTTGTGCATACATGCTAATTTCTGCTCCATTTTCTATTGTAGGTTTTATTAAAATTACACAGAGGAAGGGCTAAGGATTTCGCCTTACCGTCTGCCCCCGCCGGGTTGTTACTCCGCTGTCACAACAAAATCCTTCCCCGGTGCGTTGGCAAAATGGTACATTCCGACGCAAAGCACGCCTATCGCACGTTACCGTAATACCTAAAATGGTAGCGGGCGCTTTTGTATTGTTTTGTATAAGGGCAGCCGACACATTAGAGTATGTGGATTAAAAAATAATCACGATAAATCAAATTAACGCTCCTTTGAGGTATTTCAAACACACGCTAATACGCAATCAAGAGTCTGTTTCAGGAAGTCACAAAATGTTCTCGTCCGATTTTCATGACTGACAGTTCCACTGATCCAATGAACACAGCCCTTAATACTGCTGTCCAATCGTATACGTCGAAGGGCGGGACTTGAGTGTTTCATAATAATAACGTCGTGCTCGTCGCTATAAAGCAAGAGCTTACAGACTGTGGCTCATAAGAGAATGTTTTGCAGGGGTTAGATGTCAGATTAAAACATGATCCAAGCGACTATCTAAGAATAAAAGATATATTGCATGTTATTGTCAACATCTCTTTAAGAAGGTAAGTGCTTTCAGGCTGTTGTCTTCTATTGTGTGCTGTTGAAACATTGACCTACAACCCACCCTGCAGTATTGATAAGAGCAAACGCAACATGACAGGATTATTATTCTTATTATTATTATCTTTATCACACTGAATGTTTGTCAGATACTGTTTGATCAGTAATGTAGTGCAAACTCTCTCATCAATGATCCTCAGCAACAACCAAACAAATATTATCTGAACTTCCACGTAGACTGTCTTATGACATGAATCAGTCTGCGCTATTAATGAAGAATACTGTGGATGTCATTACCCTGCCTGCACACTGTACTTGAATGTTGAAGTGTTTAAAATTGCAATTTACAACAGAATAATCTTGCTTGAGCTGTTCAGCATAAACTTTGTGTTCATCATCTTTTTTTTTTTTTTTCAGGAAATATTGCAGTCCCTCAAAATGAAGGGTCTTTTCCTTGTGGAGCCTGTGGTTGCACTTTACGCTTTCTCCAGTTTTCTCATCTATCCTCTTGTGCAGCAGTATGTGTACCGGAGACTCTGGCAGGAGCTGACAAACACCACATATCCCGTCTCTGACAATGCTTCCAGATGTGTGGGGAATAGCAGCAGCAACCACTCCAGCTACCACGAGGTTGGTCACTAATCACTTGTTGTGAGAGAGCGTGAATTTAAGTAACACAAGGTAAAAAGGGTATTCTCAATTACCAATATTTAGAGCACATTGGTTTTCCTCTTCCACTTGAAGCATGCTAAGAATTAATGCACTTATATTGACCTCTCCAGAATTCACGTGTGTAACTTTTTCGGTGTGACAAGAACTGGGATTTTGCAATGACATCAATACTATTAGTATTCTATTATTTGAGAACTATATTTACACAGACCTCAGAGGCGGGGGTGGAAAAATGCTTCTGCTCTTCTTTGTATTTTCTGCCTCCTACTTTGTTAGACATGTGACACTGACTCAGTCATGTGAGGTTTTCTTTGTGTTGATAAGAAGTCGGGCTGTCAGTCGATTAATCGCATGATTGTCCATAGTCAATCGTGATCAATCACACATTTTTTATCTGTTGAAAATGTACCTTAATTTGAGAGTTGTCAAGTATTTGATGTTCTTATCAATATGGGAGTCAGAAAATATGCTTGCTTTGTGCAAATGCATGTATTATTAACTGGAAATTCAATTAATAATACAAAACAATGACAAATATTGTCCAGAAACCCTCACAGGTACTGCATTTAGCATGAAAAATATGCTGAAAACATAACATGACAAACTGCAGCCCAACATGCAACAACAGCTGTCAGTGTGTCAGTGTGTTGACTTGACTATGTCTTGCCCCAAACTACATGTGATTATCATAACATGGGCATGTCTGTAAAGGGGAGACTCGTGGGTACCCAGAGAACCCATTTTCATTCACATATCTTGAGGTCAAAGGTCAAAGGACCCCTTTGAAATTGGCCATGACAGTTTTTCTTCCCCAAATTTAGCACAAGTTTGGAGCATTATTTGGCCTTCTTCATGACAAGCTAGTATGACATGGTTGGTACCAGTGGATAGTTTCATAGTTGGATAGTTGTTTTAATACATTAAAAATAATTAGTAGCGTTAAAAACAAATTTGATTTAAGGTGTTATTATCACAATAACTTTGACAGCCCTAATAAAAAGAAAAGTCTTACTGACAGAGAGAAAAAGTCAGTCCTAAAGTAACCTGAAGCTCAACAAAGTAATGCAAAGTAAAGTAAAAGTAAAGCTCTGTGAATATGTGCAGCCTGTTCTTCCCTAACTGCAGGTTATATCAGTGTCTGTGTTCAGCCTTAACTGTCGTGACATTAGTTTTCCTATAAACATTTCTGACCCTCTCTTGCAACACAGCTCAGGTTAAAAGAACTGATTCAGCTACTGCACTGTGAAGTGATAATAAGGGAGACCTGTGACTAAAGTTTACTGACTGACATGCTGTTGCTATAGCAGCAACACCTTTGCTAAAGAAGAAGAAGATAGTCTTTGGTTTGTAGTGTAGGGTTATGTTCTAGAAAGGGAAAGGGGGGAAATTGGGGGGGGGGGGGGGGGGGGCAAGGGGGGTGCGGGCCCCCAAAAAAAAAAAATGAAAAATTTTTTTTTTTTCTTTATTCGTCCCACCATGGGGAAATTCAATTTTTACACTCTGTTGTTTTTACTTATACACGGTACATGCAGACCCGAGACACACACATGCACAAACAGGACCATAGACCTGCATCAATGGAGAGATGTCAGAGTGATGGGGCTGCTCCTGACAAGCGCCCCAAGCAGTTGGGGGTTTGGTGCCTTGCTCAGGGGCACCTCAGCAGTGCCCAAGAGGTAAACTGGCACCTCTCCAGCTATCAGTTTACACTCAGTTCTTGGTCCATGTCGGGACTTGGACCGGTGACCCTCTGGTTCCCAAGCCAACTCCCTACAGACTGAGCTACTGCCGCCCCCAAAGAGTGATAATGTTTAATCATGTATTTATTCACAGCATTTAAACCTGCAGTACACCAAAGCATACCACATTATAAGAAGGATTTAGAGGAAATATTCCTCTGCAAAAAGTATCAGTAAAGTATTATAGTATTTATAGAGTAATAATGAAACACAGCAGGGAAGTGAGAACATACACGTTGATCCAGAAACGGATGGTTTTGTCTGAAAATACTGCTGCACCTGTTGCACTGTAGAAAGCTTTGTTCCTTTTAGCCTTGAATAACCTCACATGATGGACAAATTCAGTGCTGGTCTCATGACATTGGATTGTCACTATCTCGTTTAACTTGCCTGTCATTTGCAGGCTAGTTGCCAGCTAGAGGGTGGTTACTGTACTTTCTTAGGCCTGCTATTACATTTTAATGCAGACATTCACGTCAGTGCCATACATTATTTTTAGATTTAATCATGCTCTCTCTCCTTCTGTGTTTCCAGGATGTACAGAAACATGCATCGCTCTTCTCCCTTTACACAGAGCTCTTCTCCACAGTCCCCTCTTTGGTCGTCACCCTCATGCTCGTGGCCTACAGTGACCGGGGAGGACGCAAGATCACGATCATCATGCCTTTGATTGGCACGTTGATCTACACCCTATCCTTCCTGACAGTCTCCTACTTTGAGCTCAACATCTACTTGCTCATTGGCTCCTCGCTGCTCAGTTCTCTGTTTGGCGGCTTGGGTACATTTCTGGGGGGCTGCTTCGCTTACATAGCTGACCTGTGTGAGGATGGTCGTCAGAAGACGCTACGCATGGCTGGAGTGGACATGATGATTGGCCTGCTATCAGGAGTGGCTTCAATATCAACGGGCTACTTTTTGAGAGCTGCAGGCTTTAACTGGCCTTTCCTGACCTCTGCGATGTGTCAGTGTTTGATCCTACTCTATGCAATATTCATCCTAGAAGAGACTGTGAAGAAGGCTCCTGCTGATGCCATTATTTTAGACGGGTCTCCTCAGTGCTCAGCCTTCAAACAGATGATATATGGTGTCTACCACATGCTCACAGGGGCCAGCCGCAGGACTAAAACTGTCTTGGTCCTCCTGATACTCATCTTCACCAGCTTCTCCTTTGCCTATGTGGGTGGGATCTCCCTGATGACACTGTATGAGCTGAATGAGCCACTGTGCTGGACTGAGATTTTGATTGGCTACGGCTCGGCGCTTTCCACCACCGTGTTCCTGGTCAGTTTTGTGGGAGTGTCAGTGCTCACGTACTGTGGTGTACCACAGCTGCTCATTGTCATGTTGGGGATCCTGTCCGTCATGTCAGGCATGGTCCTGCTGGCGTTTACTAAGACCACTCTACTGATGTTTATAGGTGAGGAAAAAAATTCATAACAACTGTGCTGCTTAAACAAATGATGTACAAGAGCTTTAGATCTCCTATTTAATGCAAAAAAAAATCACCAAAGCCTTCAAGTATGTGCAGTGGAATTAAAACCTGCACATGGTTTTGGTTCAGTGATGTTGAATAGATTGATGAGGACAGTGTTATATATTCAAATGTTTTTATTGGGTTTCATTTACATATTATACATTATACACTATGTCAACATCTGCACCCCTGGGAGACTGGCCGACTAAAATCAAATGAAATTATTATTATTATTAATAATAATAATAATAATAATAATAATAACAATAATAATAATAATAATGAGCATAATTTACATTAAAAAAGAAAAGAAAAAATCTCACATGGTAAAATAAATAGATAACAAACGGAGATTCTCCAATGATTCTGTGGAGTTATGGTTATCAGTTACAGGCAGTTATATTTCTTGTAGACATTATTATAGTAGTCCAGGAATGGTTTCCATACTTTTTGGAATTTATGAACCGAACCCTGAGTGCTATATCTGAGCTTTTCCAGCTTGAGATGAAAAACTGCTCAATCCAGCAGCTATGTAAAGAGGGGGAGTTAGACTTCCACTAATATAGAACGAGTTGTCTTGTTAAAAGTAGCCAGAAAGCCACAGCGTGGGTCTGGGATCGGGAGAGATTCAGATCTCTATGAGCAACACCTAAAACTGCCAGACTTATAGTGGACCATTTTCAATTAGTTTCACCTGAATGTCAAATATTGTAAATTATGTTGTGAAATTATTTAGTCTAATAACTAAGTAATATGCCTTTGTACTGCTAACCATCACTTATGTAAGAAAATGTTAATATCTCTGTTTATGTAGCCCTTTTTCAGTATATTACAGAAAGCTCAAAGTGTTTTACTTAAAACAGAGCGTAAAAAGTCAGGACATATCACATTAAAGATAACACACAGTTTAGCTACAGAAAAAAATATGAATGGTCCATGGAAATGTAATATAAAACGGAAAATAAACAAACCCAACAGGCTTGTTGCACAGGTTACAGATAACAGAAGAGCCTACCTTTCATTCCACTTTTATGAAGTGTAAATATGTTGTTAAGGTTGCCTGTATTTTATTAGATTATGGCACTGTAAGCAGATAAAACAATATAATTATGATATATTGTCACTGCATTGTTTGTTTAGATTGCCATTATAGTCCCTGCATGGTGATGCATGTCTTCTGTTATTTTACAGTGAGAGTGCCGATGCTTCTGTCTATCATGCCTTTCCCTGTCCTGCGCTCCATGATATCAAAGATCATCTCAAAGTCGGAGCAGGGTGAGTGGGCTCAGGGCTCTGCAGGAGCCACAGAACCGTTGAAGAGTTGCCTGTCACAGCAGCATTATGACGTACTTGAAAACAAAGCGCTCCAAGCTTGTGTTGCATTAAAGCGTAGTGGAATCTTGGAACTAAACTGTTTTTATTCTTCCTTTCACTTCTTAAAACTTGTTTTTCCTCTTGTCTGGGTGTGTCATATTTGCAGGAGCCCTGTTTGCTTGTCTTTCCTTCCTGGAGAGTTTAACCAGCAACGTATCGAGCGCAGTCTTCAACAGCGTCTACGCTGCTACGGTGGCATGGTACCCTGGCTTCATCTTCCTGTTGTCTGCAGGACTCTGTGTCATCCCTCTGTTTGTTCTAGGGTAAGGTTATTGTGATGCCTGTGCAGAAAACACAACACTGTTTTTTTTTTTTTTTTTGCATGTTTTACTGTAAAGAGCAAATAGTTCAATCATACATTTCTAAACACGACAATATGTTCAGAGAGTATTTTACCCAATCATTAGTTCACTCTACAATAAAAACAGAGCAGTTTATGCTGTGTAGATATGCTTCATGTGTAGAGCTGTACTCTGTGGATTGAGTTGCATCACAAGTACCTGCTTTTCTGCCACTTTTGCTTTACTAGAAAAAGAGAAATGCCTTCCTTGTTTGGGCCTTAAGCAAATAAGAAAACTTTGTTCCTCATTCATCGCATCCAACTTCCCTTACCAAACTTTTCCCTCCTTGTATAGTTATATAAACATTGCCATGTGCATCATGTCTTTTCTTTTGTATTTCGACTGATACGCCACCAGCATCGACCCTGCCTTATTATGTAGAAATAGAGGCCACAAAAGGATCTTTGTGGTACTCTGCGTTCTTCTAACATTTGTCCTGTTACACTTGAGTTGGCAAAGTAGAAATGCTGAGTCACTGTGGGAGGTGTAGCGTGAAACATAAAACTCCTTGAGTGAATCCATCCCTGACATGTACTACTTCTTCTCTTGCATGGTGAGTAGTTATAGAATAACAAAGCCACTGGTTTCTAACAGCCAAGGGCAGCATGGGATCCACAGTGGCAGTGGGTCATGTACAGTAGTGTTATAGGAACAGTGTTTAACATTTCAGGGGATCTATAGGGCAGAAATGAACACAATATTCATAATTCTGTTTTTGTTAGTGTATAATCACCTGAAACTACGAATCATTGTGTTTTCCATAGCTTAGAATGAGCCCTTCATATCTACATAGGGAGCGGGTCCTCTTCACAGAGTCCTCCATGCACAGGTGCAGTTTGCATTGTGTCAGGTGGCTCACTGATCTGCCTAGAAATGCATCTTATATTTTTTGGCATAAAGCAGAACCAATCATTTATAATAATGAAATGAGTAATATTGACAATGTTGTGTCTTCATATTGATGGAATAAGAAACCAACAAGATAAAAGATAGATTTGTGGTCTTTTTATTTAATTCGGCCTATAGCCTAACAACATCGGACACTATCCACACACTGTTAAACATTCCTGTCACTCGATGTAAAGAAACTACATACCCATCAGTTGTGTGGTCATGATCAGACTAGAGACGTAGCCACTTAAAAGATGGGTGGGTAGTACTTGCTATTTTCTGACGTCTGTGTTTTTTAAAACAGAAAGGACAGGTTTTATACTGCGATATTTAGTGAAAGGTTCATCGTGATACAATACAGCCAACAGTTTCCTTTCCTCTCAGTTGTCCATTTAATCTTTGATTTATCTCACTCTTTTTTTTCTGAATGGTATCACTGGGTTTATAAAAATATGTATCTATGTATATTTTTTGCAAATAAGTATATCTTGTAGATGTATAATTCATGAGTAATATGCAATAAGAGTATTTAAAAAAGATAAACATTAAGCAAGCAAATATAACATAAAAAAGTCAAAAATATATCAGAAATCATCTGAAAAAAACAAACAATCATCCGAGAAACTACTATACAAGAAAAATACATAGAAAAAAAGTACAAAAGTACAAAAATAAAAAATAGTAAGTAGAAAATGTCTCTTACTCAGGCAGGCTGATGCAGGTGTGCAGTGCTATGTTGACAAGATGGTTCAGTTGGAATTGGTCAATGTATCCCATGTTTTCCTACTTGTCTTATGCCCGTTTTTCCACATTTCAGGGTGGTGGGTCTGATTGGAGTAGATGTTGGCGAAGAGGTCACAAAGGCAGAGCCTGTCTACTCAGGGGAGGAGGATCTCGAGGATCCTGAGGATGAAGATTACAACGACAACCGTCCTATTCTTAGCTGAGCCAAAACCTCACCAGCACTTAGTTTGTTGATTTATTCTAAGACACTTTTTCCAGACATACCTCAGTGACTCAAGTTAATAATGCAGGGTACAGATTCATCTCTTGTGCCACTGAACTTGAATATGATGAAGATACAACAGGAAGCTACAGGCAAATAGTTTTTTTTTTTAACAAGAATATTGTTGGATTAGAAATACATCAAGATGCCAGCCTAAACAGAATATAGATATAAAGCAGGGACTGGGGGGTTTCCATGAGGACTGGTAAGAATCCTCACACATTATTTGTACCTCCAAATGGCCTTTTGTGTTTTTTAAAGTTTCAGTCGTGTAATTTAATTCAGATCTGTTCTACCTTTTGTCTCTTTTTTTATTGCAATGCCAGGTAATGCCTGTACAAAGAGCTCCATTGGTACCTCCTTGTATTTCATGCAACGCATCAAATATGCAATATAGCACAAATGTTACCATATAACATTGCTTATATCTTTCTAACACATCTACAACTTTGATTCAGTTTATTCAGTAAAAGCTACATTAAATTATGTAAAAGTAAACAAATATTACATGTGAATGTATAAAGAATGTCACATAACCCCCAGAGGGAGGAGAGGGGTCTAAAAGTAACAAGGAATCTGATTTTTTTTTTTTTAAATAATGGACTGTTTACAATAAAACTTGTTATGTTTGTGCTCCAACCTTAATATTTGGTGACTTAAAAGGGATGGTGAAGTAGAAAACGATAATAATTTTTGTCATGTGTCTTGGAATATGTCTTGTTGGGAATATGTTAAAAAATAAATAAATAAATGTACCCCCAACTGTTGCTGTTAACATTGTAGATATGGTTTTGGTTGAAGTAGTGTATTTAGTGTATTTTCTTTCTTTGTTTTCTTCTTTTTTGGGGAGTTAATTTCAAAAGTACAAATAATGTAACAAAAGGACAAATGTTTTGTTTTTCACCTGTGGTTTCCCTTTACTGTGTATGTTCATGTCTTTGTGTAAGTACAATTTAAAATAAATAAAGTTTTTTTATGGAGAATCCTTTGAGTTCCTCTAACACTGTCCTAAAGAAGACAATCTGCCATGAGCTACACTCTTACCTTTAAGTTTGTAAGGTTGCGTCTTCCTGTTTCTCTCTAAAACCACCACTAATGGAGATTCATGTGCTGTGTCTCCAACAACACATTGTCATGAACAGCACATTGCCCAAATATTGATGAGGATCTTTCCTTTGCAAGAATCAGGAAGATCACTATCTTGATGGAAACTATAAAATATAAATATAAAATATAAAAATATGCAGATTTTGTTGTTGTTTGTCACGAACTGCATGTGATTATCATAAAGTGGTCATGTCTGGAAAGGGGAGACTGGTGGGTACCCAGAGAACCCATTTTCATTTGCATATCTTGAGGTCAGAGGTCAAGGGACCCCTTTGAGAATTACCATGACAGTTTTTCCTTGTCAAAATTTAGTGTATGTTTGAAGTGTTATTTATCCTCCTTTGTGACAAGCTGCTATGACCTGGTTGGTACCGCTGGGTTCCTCAGGTTTTCTAGTTTCACATGGTGCCTATCTTCACTCTAGTTTTAAAACTGAGCCTGCTACCACCTAAAAATCACAAGTTCCGTTAATGTGTTAAAGTGCGTTACATTAAAACAAATTTGTGTTGTTAATTTTTACAGCCCCAATAAAAAAATGTCTTACTGACAGAAAAAAAGGTCGGGCTTCCTAAAGTAACCTGAAGCTCATCAAACAGTAAAGCTCTGTGAATAGGTGCAGTCTGTTCTTCCATAACTACAGATTATATCAGTATCTGTGTTCAACATTAACTGTCATGACACAAGTTTTCCTATAAACTTTTCTGACCCTCTCTTGCAACACAGGTTAAAAGAACTGATTCAGCCGCTGCGCCGTGAAGTGATAATAAAGGAGACCTGTGACTAAAGTTTACTGATCTGAACTCAGACAGACGCTGACTGACATGCTGTTGCTGTAGTAGACACTTTTTCTAAAGCGTGAAAATTTATTAATCACAGCAGTTACGTCTGCAGTACACCAAAGCATACTGCAATATAAGAAGAAATATTCTTCTCCAGAAAGTATCAGTAACGTATTTATAGAGTAACAATGAAACATGGCAGAGAAGTGAAAACATACACATTGATCCGGAAAAGGATGTTTATGTCTGAAAATACTGTTGCACCCGGTGCACTGTAGAAAGCTGTTAGCTTTGAATAACTTGATGTCCAAACTCTGTGCTGGTCTCATGATATTGAATTGTCACTATCTCTGTTTAACTTGTCTGTCATTTGGAGGATGTAGTGGTCGTTTTAGCAAGCAACAAGAAGCTGCGTCCATACCAACTTTGAGGTTAGAGAATATGTTTATGATTGATTGTCTTCAATAAAAATATGATATGAATATATTAGACATGATAACAATATGTCTAATATTGTGTTTGGATTGTAAAAATCAAATTAAAGAACACCATTAGGAAATGAAATAAAAGAGTAACACTTCATTTTACAGGTCTGAAAATGTCATGTTAATTAGGTGATAATTAGCAAATAACCTGAGCTAGGTTTACAGCCAAATTACCCCAATATTTACCTCAAAATTGCTCAAAAATACTTTATTATAAACACTATTTAATAATAATATGCTGAAATAGCATATCCTGAATAAATAGGGCGCTATAGGTCCCTTATAATCATTAAAATAGGGCTTGAGAAATGACTGCTCCTCATCTGAGGTGGAAAACCAAAACTAACAGAAGACACTTCTGATCAGGCACAAATCTCACGATTGTGACTTATTGTCCACACAAATGTAACCTGGTAGGTAATGTAGTGATTCAGGGAGTTTAGAAACTTTAGAGAAGTTATTTACTAATTATTTACCAGCAGACATCGAAATAAAGCACATCAGTTAACGTTGTATTATTTTCCTGGAAATGTATTACATAAATTACTAGCTATTGGGAATATTATTGTATTAGAATGATATAATAGTTATTAAGCAATGCATATGATTAGTAGATTTTGATAAATTTTGAGGTAAATATTGGGGTACTGGTAGTAATTCCAAACAAATTTCAAATAGGTTACTTGCTCATTATCATCTAATTACCATGAAATTTACGGAAATGAAGCATTACCAGCAAAACAAATTAAACCTTAAATATTACTATCTTGAATCTTAAATACTAGATTCTGTAATTTTTCTCTTGTCACAGATTCACCTGTCAACAGCAACAAAATGAAATGCTTTCATGCAGTGAAAGAAATCCTCCTTTGCTGGGGAAGATGTGTGCTATAAACTCATTTTCTAAGGGACTCTTATTTAAATCTGTATGCTGAGTCACAGAGCATGTTTTAATAAGTCTGTCTCCAAGGAAAATAATAAACTGATTGAAATTGCCACGCAGACACAACTATATTTGTGATGCTGTCTTGCATATTGGCCACTAGATGCCACTCTTAGTCCAGACTCACAGGCTCACCGACACGCTGCACCTATAATATCATCAGCCAACACCATGTACAGAACACATAAAGCCCTACATAAGCTGTTGTAGACATAAAAAGATTCATCTTTTTATCCTTTGTGTCATCTTATAATAAATTTAATAGGTAAAATCTCATAAATGTAGCTTTAAATCTCCTAAATGTATTTTTCATGCATGCTAAAGTACTCTGCTCTGGATTTCCAAAGGTACAAAGGGACTTTTGATGGTTCTGGGCTTAAACAGCGTAATGTCATGGTCTGATAACTAGTTAAGAGCTGTCTCCACACAATGCTATGGTCCTCAGTACAAGAAAAGTGTTCTTTTTGAGCAAAATACAAGTCACCCAGTGCAATTAATATAGCACAAACTATGTTGCTAACCAAGTACTGATTTAAGTGAATCTGGAAAAAAAATCAGTCTACGTTTTCCCACCAATGTGTGCACTTCAGAAACACTTCAGTTTCTAACTTGATACTATTCCTCATTCATCTCACACCTCCAAGTTATTGTATTTGATTTTCCTGTACTGCAGTTTCCAAAGCTCCCACCTCCTTTCTTTGTCCTCTGCAGTGAAGGGTCGGCGTTGTGCGTACATGCATGTCTGTGAAACCTATTTTTCTTAGACTCGCCCCGTCTCCGGGAGAGATGTGAGATTCAAGGAAAAGCATATAAGCGTGCAAACTGTGTGTGTCTTATGGATGATGAATGGACATGAGGAACGCTGGCAGGGATCCCATCAGATTGCATGTTTAGTTTCTGAACCACTGGGTTAGTGTGGAAACAGAGAGGCATGTAAATAATGTCTGCAACTGCAAAAGATGAATGAGATGGTGGCAGTGTTATACAATCCCCTCATGTGAATCTGCATGTAGTATGCTGTATAAGATCATATTAGATCCATGATGCATCACGGTTACGGTTCAGCTCAACTTTAAATTGGGTCTGTGGATGTTTTGTCTGCACATTGATTATATCTGTTAGTGTTGAGAGATGTGATTTGCACAGGAGGATGGTAAGGACAGGGCGGCTGTGGCTCAGAGAGCAGGTCGTCCACCAATCAGAAGGTCGCACATGTCGTTGTGTCCTTGAGCAAGACACTTAACCCCAAATTGCTCCTGAAGGCATGGCCATTTGTGTGGATGTGGTGGTGGATTTAGATTAGAGTGTATGAATGTGTATGAATGGGTAAATGCTAACATGTAGTGTAAAGTGCTTTGAGCGGTCGGAAGACTGGAAAAACACTATATAAATGCAAGTCCATTTACCATTTACAAAGGACGGACATTAGCTGTGACAAAGGTAAAAAGAGGGAAAAAAGATCACAAGCACACAGCTGTTATCAGGCATTAAATTGCCGTTATCAGTGCTATAAACCTTATAGATGTGGGTCAGTAAGGGCCTACTAGGCCTACTACGTTGTAAAAGTGAAAGTGAAAATTAAAGCAACACGTTCTAACATAAAACTGAATGAAAAGTCATATTGTGAACTCAAACAAAAAGGTGTCTTTAGGTTTAGGCAACAAAACTACAACTTCTTTAGGCAAAAATGTTGTGTTTTAGCCTAATATAACTAAATTTAAAAGGGGAAAGAGAAACTTGACGCTTCTGAAACACAAATGCATGTTGTTGGTCTCACTCTGGCCTCCTGGGTGATTGTACTGTATTTAGTGTCCCATCAATCGTCCCCAATCATCACCCATTATGGAGATTCATGCTTGCTATGGCGCCTGACTTCTGCTTCTGCTTTCTGTCATAGTTACTACGGTCGCTAGAGGTTGCTGTCATCTTCTTTTACACATTCTTTCGGTGATCTATTTGCAACCCCGTCTCCCACAAAATAACGTTCCCATACAACTAAACTGCAGAACGAAAATACAATTTGAGGGAAACATATCTTAAAGTTTTAAACATGTGTTAGAATGTTAAAATGGGAAAAAAACCTAAATGAAAACACAATAAAACCAATTAGTTAGGTTTAGGCAACAAAAGTACTTGGTTAGGTTTAGTTAAAAATGGTCATGATTTGGCTTAAAATGACTTAGAACAAAAACGCAAAAAACAAAAAACATTTAAAACAGGCATGATCACCGGTCTGTTGGGCAAAGTTGTGTGTTTGTTGGACTTACCTCTCATCCTACAAGCCAGTAGTGGACTTTCTCCCTTGTTATACCTGTTATTGTTCAACAACTTTTATTCAATGTATTTTCATTCACGGTCACTTGCTGTACTATGTCACTTCCAGTCGTATTTGTGATACGTAAAAGACAAACATAATACATGATAAAATATGTTTCCTTCCAAATGTAACTGAGAATGCAATTAAGTTGTATGGGAATGTAATTTTTAGGAGACAAGGCTGCCATGTGTACAGATGATAAAACCTATTACAGGGCATAGCAGGCCCCTGTGATCCAATCAGTGGTGCTTATAGCGATTGATAATGCCTATTTAATAGCCTGAAAACAATCTAATCATGTTGACAAACTCAACCAAGCTGGTTCAGTGTGAAAACATGAGGCAGACCTCCTTGCACTTGAGAAATAATATCTTGTTGCTTTTGAACACTGTTGAAGTAGAAACATGCCAAGTGAAGTTTCCTTTTTAAAAATTTATATTTGGCATGTCAGGTTGAATTGGCCTCATTTGCGGAAACCCAAATGACGTCTGATCATAATGTGCAGTTATTTGATTTCCACCCTCAAGCCTTGAAAACCGTGACTGCCGCTTGATTGTAAGGTAATGTTGACAGTGAGTTAGAATTAAGCTCTCTGCGCTGTGGAGGTTACACGAGGGATCATCCGAGGCAGGGCCCGCCTGGCACCACACATGAGGTTTCTGGTTAAATTAGAGATGGAGGTGTGGTGAAGAGTGACGATAGGACCAAGACCAAGAACAACTGGTTGGTGGAGGGGTGCCAGTTTCCCTTTTGGGCACTGCGGGGGGGCCCCGGGGAGGGGCCAAAAACCCAAAACTGTTGGGGGGGGGTAGGGGGAGGCCCCCCACCTTAAAATCTCTCCATTGATGCAGATATGAAAAAGAAAAAAACCGAAAAAAAAATTTTTAGTTTGCAGGCGAAGAGGCGGCTTTCCCAGGGGTGAGGAGCCCGGGGGAAGACGGTCGTGGTGGTGGCTTGTGTGTGTGTGTCTGGCGTGCATGGGGTCGTTGGGGATTAAAGTGAAGCGTGGAGGCAGGGGATTGAGGGTCTTTTGGTTTTTGGTTTCCAGACTATAGCTGAATCAGCAGTGTGATCATCTGCGCCGCACCACATCACATCACCAATAGCTCAATCTCTGATGTTGATCCAGTAAGTTGCTCACAGGCCCTCTCTTTATCTTAACCTTCTGCTCCCCAGGACGAGTTCATTCACAGTGATATGAAAACCCATTTGAGGTGGTTTGCATGACTGAAGCTATAAGGGTGCAATAGAGGGGCCTCCCATGCAGCCTGGGGTGATTTGATCATTTGAGGATGATTTGATCACACCAGGAGTCACTGCATATCTGTTTTCATTCTCAGTTTTCATACGGGCTCAGTAGTACAGGGAAATAACTAGAAGACTGACAGTTGATATGAATGTGGGTGGGTTTTGCATTTGCTGACCACAAAATCTGTTTCTGACCTCTGACCTGAGTCGCTTTTATTCACAGACACTGCTTGATACAAAATACATTGTTTTAGAAGATGCGGCTCTTGACGGCTGAGGTTTTGCAGAGTATTATCAACACACTTGGCACATTTTCTCAGACAGGTTATGAACTTCATAGTTGCATGTCTGCTTCTCTGAGCTCTTATTAGGTCTATGGTTTGCAGTTTACCATATCACAACTGTACTGCACTGATCTATTTCAATGTATTTTTACATGTATGGTTACAGGACTGGCAGCAGAAATTTAGATAGAACAACCAGTTCCACTATTGTCATCTAAACCATTTGACAACCAGGTCCCAACCCCATTTAGGGTTGGCCAGGCCTTTTTGATTTAAAGGGCTTTTAATGTACAATTGGCCTATAGATCATCATTTTATCCATTTTTGTGACTCTAAAGTTTGAATTACTACTTAAGATGTAAACTTGAAACAAATATCACAGAATAAGGAAACGCTGAAGACCACAAGTTATAGTTATATTCACAGAGCCATCTCTCTCTGCTAAACAGCCTCGTCCTGCATTAGAAAAGTACACGATTAAAACAGTCACAGAGCTCATAGAACAATGGCCAAGCATCAGGGAGAAGAAAACTGAATATGTCCAAAAAGAAGCCTGTTACATAGATATAATTGTTAATTAAAAAAATACACAATACTGACAGATAATACAGACACTTATAAATAACAGGAAAACTCATCTGTGGTGCATTATTTACAGGAAGTAATCTGCTCAGAATTCATCCAAATCACTCTTTTTATTTGGTTCACTATTTGGGTTAATTGTGCAGTTTATCAGTTGTTCTGTACTGTTACTGTTACATATAGTATAATATCAAATATCCATAAATATGTCACTCAATCTGTGGTTGTAAGTTGACTCAGTGATAGAAAAATGGGTCCCTTAAGGACAAAGGTTGGGAGCCACTGGTCTAAACCATGATCTTGAAGTCATTCATCTTCTCATTTCTCTTCCACCCCTTTTTCCTTCTACAAAGGTCACTCTGTGGTTGGTTTTCTGCTGCTGCCATGCAGTGCAACGGATGATGTGTGTTGGTTAAGCGATGGGCTGATCGTCCCATCGTCCTCACATGTTGTCTGCGTGAGCATTGTAGGTTGTGTGTGTGCTTAGCTGGATGTTAGTCAGAGGTCCAGGAGCTCTGGTCCTGAGCCATATCTACTGCCGTTCCCTCCCTGCTGTACTTTTTCTATGAAGGGTTATAATCACTTGTCATCTTCATCTTCACATCACTTTTGTGGATTTTCAGCATTCCCCTCACTCCTATTGCACGGCTGTCCTTTCAAGTGGTTACCCACTCTCTCCACAGATGTTTTTTCCCCATCTTAACCGCCAATAATGTTGATTCCCCTGTCGGCCCTACTACCTCCCTCCTCCACATCTTCCTTATTTTCTCTCTCTGCTGCCTCACTTCATAGAATTGCCTAGCTCTTTAAGATCTGTCGCCTTGACCACAGACTCCTCTCCTTTACCATCTCCGACTGACATCCTACCAGCCACGCTTCAGACTCTGGCAGTGGTTTTACAGTCAAATATACACCTCCCCACACAGTGCATATCTACTGTATATGTGTGTCCTGGCCCCTTCCACAAACTCTCAGGCACACAAACATGTTATGTTATTAATGTTATGAATTAAACAAAAACACTTGCTAAGGTTTAGGCAACAAAACCACTTAGTTATGTGTGACCTCAGGGTGTTTCATTGCAAGAAGTTTAAAGATGACCTCTGATGTGCCCTCTGTGCTGCACTCCTTTGGGTTTCACCTATTTAGGAGGCATTTTGGTGGGAAAGTTAAAGTTTTAGTCTATTTGAGATTTTTCTTTTTACTGCATTTCCGTGTGCAGTTGGTCTGTTTTACTGTTGCCATTGTCATCCCTACACGCTCAGTGAGATTAGGTTGGATGATGAGTATTGAATTAACAGAAAATAATAATGAAAATAATAAGTAACATTGTGTCCAAATTCGCATCGTCATGTCGGCCGCTCGGCCATTTGTCTTTTCTTGAATATAGACTTTTCTTGTGTTTTCTATCTCCTCCTTTTCCATCTCAAAAGGCTTCCTGGCTTCACACATGGCGTCTTTTTCAGTTAAAAGCTTTTCTCCTCCAACCTTTTCCCTCAGGTTCTTTATTGTATTGTATCTTCATTATTCTTTTTCCATATTCTCCTTCTCCGACAGGAGAGCATCTCTCATTCACAGTATGCCTGTCTTTTCTTGAATGTAGGCCTTCATCATCATTGCCATCTCTTCCTTTTCTGTCATGACGGACTCCCTGTCATCAGCCGTAGCATCACTTTCAGCCTCCAAGACTATCTTTTTCATACAATGGATCCAGAGCTCTTTGTTGAAGGTTTCACTTTCTTTTTCCATGTTCTCCTTCTCCAGCTGGAATCCATCTCTCATCCTCTGGATGCCTGACTTTTCTTGAGTGAAGGCCTCTCTCATCTTGGCCATCTCTTTCTTTTCAATCTCAAAGACCTTCCTTGTTTCTGCAGCGAAGGCCTTCCTTCTCCTACATCTAGCTTTCAGCTCTTTGTTGAAAGTTTTTTGGATTTTCTCCTTCTCTAAAAAAGGCATTCCTCATCTCAGACATTTGAGTCCACTCTCTCTGAAAGGCCTCTCTCTCTGGTCAGTCTCTGCCCCTCCAGATCCAGATCCGCATTCATCTAGTTTATATGCGTCTTTTCTCACATAAAATTGTTTGGCTTCTGCCTCAATCTGACCCTCCAGCATGTCTTTCTCCACAGCGCGATGAATCCTCTCATCTCTGCCGCTCTGGGTGTGAAGCAAAGAAGCATCACTGTGACAATCTCAGGATGGAGGTGATCATTACCATCACAACCTAAGACCTGAATTTTCCAACAACTTGCTGTACATTATTACACTATTGCTTACCTTAGAAATCAATAATTTGACACAAAAACGGTCCTCCAGAGTCCGACATCAGAACTGCGTCAAAAGCACCACTGTGATTGACCAATCAGAATTGAGTATTCAACAACGTCATGATGACTGACGGTCACTGTATTGTAGCTTGTTTGATTGCCAGGGGTAAATAAAATCAAAGTATAGAACTAATGGTAGTTTTTAGGGGAGGGGTATACCATGATATTAAATTATAATCACGACCAAAATGACTACATTAAATTAATTGTATTAAAACACCCTAATTTTCATGCTCCTTTCCTTGAACATAGCGAGTAATGTTGATTATCATCCCACCCCTACTCAGGAATACTGAGCTGAAGGTTGAATGCCACCACGCTGAGACAACAGTGATTACAATTTAGTGTGCAAAAGCTTTGAATGTCATTTGTGCAGAGCAGAACCTTTAGCCATGTCGGCTGGTGGTGAGCTGGAGTCTTAAAGGATGGCAACCCCTCCACATCTCTAGTGGATGTCGAAAAGGAAAGGTCACTGTGACAATCAATACACCGCCTCTCCCCGTTTGCCTGGTTGTGCTTCATTGCGTCAGACTAATCAGCCTGCTGCCCAGATTGGAGGAGAAGTCAGGACCTGATAATCAGGGAGGAATGGGAAGAAGGAGGCTTGACTAACGGTGATATATAACCACAGTTGGCATCTGTTAAGGGATTACAGTGAGCATAACTGATCCTTAAACCAACTGAGTATTGTCATCATTATGCGTGTCATGATTTCTTTGCAATCATCTTTAGATTATTCTTCCTTTGGTCTCCAGTCCAGTCTCTTTCCTCTTTTCTATTTCTCTGTCTCAATTTTCCTTGTGAAGTTTTATTGTCTCTCTGGGTATATTAACATCAGCACTGTGTGTCTTAAGTGGGTTCACACTAATTGCATCTGGTCGGGGCGTGCTCTTAAACACACACAGACACGAGCACACAAACTGACGGAGAGAGGTATCTCTGGTCAGATCAGAAGCTCTCCAGTTTCACTCCAACATCACAGGAACCACAGAGCTAGTAAACCCTCTGCAGCCAGCCTGCTGTGGAGTGATGTGTGAGCACACAGTCACATCTGTATTTATCAGATTTTCTCTGACCTAACCCACGCCCCTGTTCTTTACGATGAGCTCATTTTTACGGCTTGCAGTTGGCTGCGTTTGGATTTCACTGGTCTATTATTAATAAGCATTTTCATTTCAGTTTGCATTAGCACGGTGTCTGCAGCACTCACAAGCATCAGGTTTATAATTATGGCCTTGGAGTGGAAATTGCCTGCAAAAAAAAAGTTCAAAATCAGTATGAGAAGCACATAATATGTAAGACATCCATAAATATCAAGTATAGTCAGTCTCTGAAACACATATTATAAATTGATAAAATTAAAAATGTTTAAATAGATAGATAGATAGATAGATAGATAGATAGATAGATAGATAGATAGATAGATGTAGATATTAAAGTCTGCTGTTTTTCTATTTTTCTATTATTATCAACAAATCTCACGAAAATCCCAAAACCAACAATGTGTTATGGCTGGTTCCGACTACACGCTGACGAGTGAGCGGTAATCAATCAATTCATTTCATGTAGTGTGGAGGAGTAGATGACAACATGTCTGAGATGCCTCATGACGTCCCAGAAAGTCTAACATGTTTAATTTTTTTTTGCCTTTTACAATGTGAGCCATCATGGCCGTGACTTGCCACTCAGGCGCACACAACTGTAAACAGTGGTGAAGCGATGGTGCTGGTGCTGTGACGTGGAACTGCAAAATCAAGGAAAGACCCCAGCCTGAGGCAAAGTGAAAAAAGAAAATAGCTGGCATGAAATAGGCAACAAACCACCCGATTACAGATTCTTTAAATATTACTGTTTTACTTTACCTTGCCTGAATTCGCAAATTTCCAACAATGGAGTCAAATGTTCCATCTGGACCACATTGTAATGATGGCAGTTATTTGAGATGGATTGTATTTTGTCTCTCAAGCCAGTGTCGTGAACCCATACACAAGAAAGGAAACCACATCACATTTAATACAGTAGTAGATAGGTGGGTGGAGGGCGGGCTTCCTCTTGGTCTCCTCCACAACAGCAAGAGATTTCTTGGAGGTAAAACTTGCTGCAAGAGTGAGACTACTGCTATGCCCTTGAGACTTTCTTTGTTCTGACTGTCATTTCCAGTAGGACTGGGACTGAATCCTGCTGTTGTGTTGACGCAAAGCCTTGTAGCAGAGGCATTTGCCGAGGCAGATACTCTTCCTAACAGCAGGGAAAGTCTAAGGACACAAATACTATCCTGAGGGCTGTTTTGCCCTTATCTTCCTCTCAGAGGTCTCTTCTTTCCAGCTGTTTGGACTTATTTGTGTCTACTGGAACACTGCTAACATCTGTCCCGTGTCTGCCAGTGATTGATGTCAGCCGTGTGAGTGATATCAGCAATATCACAAACACATATGAGCACATGCATCTGCAGTACAGACAGCACATGGACTCATATACATGACAACCAGATATGTGCACATGATAGCTTTATTGGCTGTCACCTCTGCTGTTCAAGCTCTCATTTTGGCATGTTTGCAGCTAAGTAAAATGCTCTGCCATCAGAGGGACAACATAAAGGAAGAAATACAAGACAAACATTTTTATACATTGTAAGGGTTCCCTGAGAGGCACCACCAAATTAAATGTTATTATTGTTAGATAAGCCTGGTGACCTGAGAATGTATTTGACAATTTTTGCTAGATTTTTTTTCTCATTTAATCCAAAACAAAAGCCAAGACTCTCAAATTTCTAATTATTTCTGATTATTTTTATGGTCTTACTTCCCCAAAGAAAGATGTAACCTTAACCCTAAATTAAGTTACCTAATCAAAATCTGCCTTGAAGTTATTTAGCTGAAATGTAATCACAAGCTAACCCTACACAACCCCTCACACACTACTGTCAACTATTCCCAGTCTTCAGTCCCATATAGGGTGTGCTCATATAATGAAATTTTGTGAAATCATGTTGGAAGTTTGATTCTCATACATTATGTTGATAACTCATACATTATGTTGATAACTCAGGAACGCAGTATGCAGTGCATACTGCATACTGCGTAAGTAATACTCAGTAAGTACTACTAGTATGGTATGCGGTTTCAAATACAGCCATAGTCTATGTCTGCTTCTTATTTAGTTTGTGATACAAATTAATCACCATGGTCCACTGGGAATTGAATACCATCACTGAGAAGGCCACACCCTTTGCACCTTGTAAAAATTATTGTGACCATCTTAAAAGTCAATGAAAACCATCGTTGTCCTTGGATTGTGAGTCCTTTTGGATATGTGAGAGTGTCAGGTAAAGGTCTATCCTTCACTATTTAATGTTGTATTTGAGGACAATATCTAAATCTTACTTTTATGTCCCTATGAGAGAAGGGAAAAATGGAGTTGAGGGTGCTTTTAACTTGCTTGCACCTGGAAATGTACAAACTCTGCCAAGATGTTTCCTGGATTTCAGCTGTTACATGCTAACTGCCACTCTAGGGGGTGAAACACGATGCTTTAAGCAGGACAATTTAATCCTTTTGTTCCACCATACTTCACTGATAAAATGGAAATGACCTTTCTGGGTAAAGCCAAGAGACCTGAATCATAAACTAAACTTAAAAAAAACAACTAATAATAGCATAACCTTTTTTGGACAAAATGATTTTGTTTGAAAAAATCGTTTTGGTGTTTCCTCCAATTACAGTGATTTTTTTTTTTTTTTTTTTGCCAGAGAAAAGAAGCTGGCTACTTGTCAGTTTCAGATTTGACATGTGTTGCCATTTTAAACAGTGAACTTGTGTGACCCAAATTATCTGGAGTCTTACTGGTACCAGATGCAGTTTTTGTGATCTAGCTTGCATGGTGCTGACTGTGATGTTTAGCAGCGATGTAGAGAGGGGTGGTTAAACCTCATTTGACCTTATTGATTATCACTTAATCAGCTTGGCCTAGTTACTGTTTAGTGTGTTTGTGGTACTGTAAAAATGGGAAACAGAGATTGGGAGTGAAATGCAGACATTTCAGTACGCCATACAGCACATTCAAGAGAGTGAAAAAAAGACTTCTTCTCTATCACACTGCGTGTGAAACACTGACCAGCGCTTTTAATCATTAGATCTCTTTATCGTGCCAAACTCTTGAGGGAAGGTCAGTTAATCTGGGATAGAAAAGAAAAGCATTTTATGCCATTGGTTTTTCCATTCCCTCTGCTTCACAATGGTTACAGTTTCCTAAGATCAACATTTCTAATCTTGACAAAAAAAGAAACATGAAACTTTGGAGCCAAGTACCTTCTGGTCTCCAAGCCAGATCTGCAGCGAGACTACAACGCTATTGTTCTGTGAGATTTATTAACAATATGTCATCGACAGCTTTGCTGAAATATTTCCTTCCACACTGTGACTGTGCATGGATGACTTCTTTTACTGGGCTCAACAAACGTCAATTAATCTATGCTAAACCTCTGCAGTAATACAGTGTTTTCAGCAAAGGGCTGTTTTTCATAAAATTTATTGTTCCTCATTTTGGGAAATTGTCTTTCTTGCCTAAAGTTAGATAAGAAGATACCATACTCATATCTTCACGTTAAATATAAGACAGGACACGGTTAATAAACATTAATGAAATAGGGATACAGCTAGCTTGGGTCTGTACCATAGACTATGTTCTGTATATAGATGGATGACGCATATCCACTTCTTCCCACTGTACAAAAGCGAAGCTAAAATATTCTGGATACGGGAGCTGCCATCTTGACATTTTGACATCATCTGGAGCCTGAGTCTGCACAGCAGTGAGGCTGGAGGCTGTATTGAGGTCCCGTCAAACACACCCACCCAAGCCAATCATGAGCTGAGCACAGCCACAGCTGGTCAGCATGAGCCACCTAGTTGCTACGTTAGCACCATGCTAGCTGTTTGGTTACAAACACACAACTAACCATAATATCTGTAATATTTGGCCCATGTCCCAAGCCCTAGCATGGTGTGGGCAGGCTTTATGACCTGTACTGCAGCCAGCCCCCAGGGGGCGATACAGATGTTTTGGCTTCATTTTTGGGGAGCTGTTGTGTCATCACTCTTTATATACAGTCTATGGTCTGTACAAAGAGAAAATAAATCTGCCTACCAGCACCTCTAATGTGCAATGATTACCATACCATTTTATCTTGTATGTTTGGGTGACTACCTGAGACTTGCTGCCCAACGGCCTGTGCTAACTTTACACATTCAAGGTCAATACCTAACCTTAACTATTCAAGCTCACTGCCTAAGTTAACTATTCAAGTTCAACGCCTAACCTTAACTATTTGAAGTCAATGTCTAACCTTAGCTATTCAAGGTCAATACCTAACCTTAACTATTCGAGCTCAGTGCCTAACTTTAACTATTCAAGATCAATGCCTAATCTTAACTATTTGAAGTCAATGTCTAACCTTAGCTATTCAAGGTCAATGCCTATCTTAACTATTTGAGGTCAACGTCTAAACTTAACTACTTGAGGTCAGTACCTAACCTTAACAATTCAAGGTCAATACAATTTGCATGTTACCCTCTAAATGTGACCATTTTGTCACTGCCTTTAGCTTAATTTTTCCCTGTACATTGATAGAAAGAAAGAAAGATATTCCTTTATTAGTCCCACAGTGGGGAAATTCAGTTTTACACTCTGTTGTTCACACAGTACATATACATGTCAATGGAGAGATGTCAGAGTGAGGGGGCTGCTCCTGACAAGCGCCCAGAGCAGTTGGGGGTTTGGTGCCTTGCTCAGGGGCACCTCGGCAGTGCCCAAGAGGTAAACTCTCCAGCAACCAGTTGGTCTTGGTCCATGGCGGACTTGAACCAGTGACCTCCGCGTCCTAACCCAAGTCCTTACAGACTGAGCTACTGCCGCCCCATGTGTGTGTATATGATCCCTGTGTAGGCTACAGTGTGTTAATAGAGGCGGTTTCGTGAGTGGACATGTGGACATATCCTCCAGGGAGTAGGTTAAGCGGACAGCTAAACAGCAGTCGAGCTCTGATGAGGTCTGCTACTGCCCTTTGTATTTAAAAAAAAAAAAAAGATTGTGCCAAGCACCAACCAGCACATGCACTGCACCACCTCCAAGCACATGACCTAAACACAGATTTGGTAAATTACAGACTTTGCTTCAGGTTCTTTGAAAAAGCTAACACTTTCTCTGAAGCAGTTTAATGGAAAGTGGACCACATGACAGCACACATGCACACACATACAGTAGCCTACGTATGTGTAGTGGACTGAGGTCTACTGAGGTCAGCAGTGTTGGTATAGGATATCCCGTTGATGTCACTCCAAGGACAAGGATGCTGTAAAAGGAGGGAAGACACAGCTGGAGTTGCTAGGCCACTTTGATCCTGATGTGTTTGTTGGAAACCCCTGGAAACAGAAAAGTTGCCTTAAAGGAACTGTGCAGCATTTTGGGGGATCTATGAGCAGAAATAGAATATAATATTTATAACTATGCTTTCATTAGTGTATAATCACCTGAAACTATGAGCCTTTGTGTTTTCATTAGCTTAGAATAAGTCCTTTATATCTACATAGGGAGTGGGTCCTCATCATGGAGTCCCCCATGTTGCTCCACCAAACTTCTACAGTAGCCCAGAACAAACAAACCAAACACTGGCTCTACAGAGAGAGTTTTCATGTTTTTATGTTACCTGAAGGCCACCGTAGTTCTTCAACATGCTTGTGAAACTGCAGTAATGTGAGCTTCAGAGTGTAAAACCCCGGTACTGCCTTGACTTGCGTTACTCCTAAAGAAGTGTTGTTTTGGTAAATATGGCTTCCGAGTGAGGTGAATGACGTTACCACGATTTTGCACTTGGCAGCTAACGTTACCGCAGTCTTGGAAAGGGAGGAGTGAGCGGAGGGGTACACCACACCACTAGATGCCACCATATCCTACACACTGTACCTTTAAATATTACAGTTTAATGAAAACTGTGAACTTTGTATTAATGACATGGCTTGAAAGTGGAGCTTTTGTTGAGATCTGCTGACAAAGACTGTCAATTGACTGTCTTTAGCCCGATGCTTGTTCTAATACTTATCTTGCTTACTCCAAAATGTTAGAAAACAAAATCCAAACCGTGTGCTTTGTCTGATCATATGCATTAAATTATGTTATATCTGACAATATTTATTGGAATCGTGATTGCATCTGGGATTTGAATCCAGAGGATGAGCTTTTCCAGACCCCTTTGGTTCTGCACTAAATAAGGAAATGATGCGATTAGGTGACAGAAGAAAACAGAGGGTGAGGCTGTCAACACGCAACACTTAATACTCCATGGATCAATATACAGAAACATTTTCTGCTAGCTGGTTTGGAACAATGCTTCTAAACATTTCAACTTTCTTGATTAAATTTTTGTAGACATGCACTCCACCATCATGTCCCAACAACAAGCTTAACGTTACCACTGAGGATGAGAAGATTCAGACCTGGAGAGGCTGCCTTATAGGTGACACATGCAGAACTTTTAAATACCAATATGTCACTGCCAACGTAAGTCTTTGTTTTCATTGTTGTGTAATTATCGTGAACAAAATGGGGCCATGGTTGAGGTGATTTGCAGCTTCTATCCCGCAGCAGTGGTCGTTTACTGCAAGTGTTTCTTAAAACGATGACCACATTTTCCATAAACTGCTTCCTTTCTCAGAGAGCATCTTTATTTCTTCTGGTTGGGAGTTTTCCTCTTTGCCTTACTGAAAAAGATAAACACACTGGGTAAACATAGAGATTTTGCTTTGTAAGAAACTATTGCTCAGTTCGCGCTGGGAGAGTAGAGCCCTTTTCTCGATTTGGATCTGATCCAGGACGGTTTACTGAATGCAGACGTGAGGGCATAAATTTGAAATGATTTCTGGGGCTGGTATCAGCTGCAAATGTCTCACCGGTATGACTTTCTACAGCAATTAAAAAGCATTTCAAAATTAACCTCATAATGATTCATTGATACTAGAATGCTACATTTAGCATAAATTGAGTGACAAATCTCTTGAATGTTTTTTATTTGCAATGACTCATGACCGCCTGCTAAACAGCGCCTTCTTCTTTTAGTGCAGCAGAGACTTATAGGGAGAAAAAGTTAAGAAGTGGAGAAAAAAAGTTTGGAGAGGGCAAGTGGGGACACAAGAGTCGGGTAACGTAGAAAAAGAGGGTGGGTCAGGGTGAAGGGGCCGGGACAAGAATCTGAAGATGATACTGTCACTACAATGAAAACCACCTGTAAATTAAAATCATTGAAGAAACCCGAATCTTCCCCGTAGCCTGCTGGGACTGACCACAGTGTCCTCAGGGAGGTTATATTTACACTGCAGAATCAGCTCCAAATGAGACTCTCTCACACTAACAGAAACAAGAAGCTGTATCCAAATAAAACTGCCATATATTAACGTTCACACGCACACACATTTGGTATATTTCTGATAACATCCCTTAAGGTTTGGACTCACTGCTCGCTTGCTTTGTATCAAGTACAATCTGAAATCTGTCTTGCTCGTTCCCTCCAATCTCCCAGTGCACTGCAGTTTAAAATCGCCCTCGGAGAACCACCACATCAGAGGGCGACAGACCTTTAGCGTTAGCCAGAGCAGAACAATGCTGGCATGTTCGGCATAGTGACAGATGGACAAAATGAAAGAAAGAACAAGAGGAGCCACAAGCAATACGTAGGGTTTTCCTTAAAATCACAGTCCCCTGAGATTCTTTATTGGGCCGCACATCACAGCAACAGAATGAAAAAGGATGGCAGCTCTTCACAGCGAATCTGTCGCTTTCAAGGAAGTGTTTCATATTATTAAAAAACCAAAACAGTGAAATATAATTCCATTATTCTATTAGTATATACAAGTACTCTTGTGTTCTCAAAAGTTTCTTTTATGGTCATACTGAGCACCTGGAGCACACGGCGAGGTGCCCCAACAGTCATTAAAATCAACGTGCGCCCATTGCAGTGGCGTACAAATGAGACCGCCTGTTAGGCTTCCTCTCACACCTTCAACCCCACATGGCAGCCATATTTCCTTTCACACACACTCATGCACACGTAGAGAAAGCACTTAGCTTAGCACAATAAGCTCATAACTATCAAAGCCAAACTCTTTCCTGTCTTTGTTGTCGAACCCACTCCAGCTCTTTCTCTCTGATGTTCAGGAAATTAACCAGTTGGAGCACAGGTGAGTGAGTGTGTGTGTGTGTGTGTGTGTGTGTGTGTGTGTGTGTGTGTGTGTGTGTGTGTGTGTCACTGCTGAGCTTCGGAGGTGATCAGAGGCCAAGTATGGTTGCTGGGAAATGTGATAAAGCTAATGGCACCATTCGGCAAGCACCCAAGGCAATAGCATGTGGGCAAAATCATGAACACATAAATTTGACGAGAGACGAGAGAGAGCTGAGAGAAGGAAAAGGGAGTTGTTGGGTTTCAGTGAATGGTGCTTTCAACCCTCACACTTATTCAAGTTTATTAGTATACTTATTTTAAACATAAAATAACAATGCATTCTTTCAGTTTACTTTTTATGTACTTAGCAGAGATATACTATTAAGTAAACTTAGCTTATACAGACAAGTATATAAAAAAGTCTAACTATACTTGGCTTATACATGTATTTAATCTTTTGATCAAAATATATTTAAGAAAAGTACAATTAAGTTTTCTTGCCTCATAGGCCTACAGAACTAAATATGTTGTTTGTAGTTGTGCTTACTTTTTGATAGAGTAGCCTATTAAATTGTGAGAGTTTGTGAATGAATTTACCTCAATTCATCAAGAACTTTCTACATTTTTGGATTCTCCGTTCACTGTGGAAGCATGAGACAAAAATGTATTTTATTTTTTATCATGACAAAACATCAAGTCAAATAGCAAAATGAGTCTCTTTAAGTTCTACATAAATCACTGGCTAAGTACTAAAAGTATACAAAGTGTACTTTCATAAACTAAAGTTTGGGCTACAAATATATGCAGGTATGCTTGCAGTATAAAAAAACTGTTAAACTGAGAGTACTTGAAAGTGTTCTTTCATAAACAAAAATGTGGGCTACAAGTATATAGCAGTTTACCTATTCACTTGTAGTTTAGTTCATAGTGTAGTTGCACTACAAAATACAACTTAAGTATGAACTAGTTGTGTACTCAAAGTTTATTATTCTTATACTTAAATTACACTTCAAAAAGTGGTCCAATTTCAAACTAGTGCATTGATATTAGTATACTGACTAAATAGTATGACTCAGGGAAATATATTTGAGCTTTACCTCATAAACTTGAAGTATAGTTCTTTTTCATAAGGGGAGTCCCACTTTTGCTTCTAAGAGTTACTAAAAGACAACTGAACTTTGTATTTGATTTGATAAAGAACGTTTCTTTTGTGTATCCTACAGTAGTATTAGATCTTTTTTTTCCTGGAAGCTGATCAGTAACGAAAACAAACTCTGCGGATGACCTCATGAGAGCAACTTGACTCTCTCAACACTGATCCATTTGCTGCTGAGGTGATTCATAGCACGGTGATGTTGTTCCTTCAATAATTTACGCCACTATCACTGATAGAGCCAGAGCAGATTCCTTCTCTTTTGGCATGATTCACGTACCATCTGCATACAGGCTTTTGTGCATTACCAGCACTCTGGATTCCCTTGTCTTATAAATGAGCTCCGACATGCCTTTGTATAATTTCGGGGCAAAATAGCATACTTAATATATTCATCATGTAGTGCAGTTTCATCAGAAAACATTCCACGCAAAAGTAGAAAAAGATGTGTGTCTTCTCCAATTGTTAGTGTTGAAATATTGTGCTAAAGTAGGGAGAAAGGCTGCATTTTGTTGCTGTGGTGGACGATAAGTAATGTGGCAGTGTCAAGGAATGCATGTTGAGGTTTCCAGGTCAAATCATGAGTTTTTGTGTGTGTGCATAAGCATGTTTTCACCATTTTTGTGCCATGTGCTATCTATATGTATATTCCTGATGCATACTTTGTGTGTACGCCAGTCTCTCAGCAGTCCTCCATGTTGATGGAGAGTCACATTTAATAAATACATGACGGAGCGTTTAAAGACCGGAGGGATTCTGACAGAGGTTTCATATTTTTATTAATTAAAGGAGCTAATTGTTGGGTTGAGCATGACTTTCATGACAGCTGTAACCACAATCTCTGTAATGAATTGAACTTTGGGAAGACTTGGGACAAGTTTGTGGGTCTCCAACACATTTAGAAGAAGAAGAACAACCTTTATTAGTCCCACAGTGGGGAAATTCAATTTACACTTTGTTGTTTTAACTTATACATGGTACATGCTGATCCGAAACACACACATATACATGCATTAATGGAGAGGTGTCAGAGTGAGGGGGCTGCTCCTGACAAGCACCCCGAGCAGTTGGGGGTTTGGTGCCTTGCTCAGGGGCACCTCGGCAGTGCCCAAGAGGTAAACTGGTACCTCTCCAGCTACCAGTTCACACTCAGTTCTTGGTCCATGTCGGGACTTGAACCTGTGACCCTCCGGTTCCCAAGCCAACTCCCTACAGACTGAGCTACTGCCGCCCCTGTGTGTGAGCTTGATGGCATATAAACAGTTATGGCTGTGTCAGCTTACACCCATCTGATTAATAGTGGATGAGGAAGAAGTCATCAGTTAGACATGCACAAATGGAGGTAATTATGTGAAATACATATTTTTTGTCGTTGCTCAGCTTTTTAATGCGCTTTCCCATATAAAACCTCCTTGTTCTCCTCCTTATGCTTTTGAATAAACACACACACTTGGATACACACACACTCCTCCAGCTGCCACCGCTCTCAGACCGTCACGTCTAATCTCAATCTAACTCTGTTTATTATTCCTTACAAGCAACTTCCACCCTCTCCATGGAAACGCTCACTATCCCCGGCAATTTGCTGTCTAATCCATAGTCAGATTGCACCAAAATAGTCCTGTGTGCGGTGATTACAGAGCTCAGAAATCAGTGGTCACTGTGATGTGGACAGCCGGTGGGTATCCTAAGCGGTGCAGCAGATTTTCTGGTCACAGTAGCGCACACACACCACCTTGCTTTTCCATTTAGGGCTATCTGTGTGTGCAGGGAGTGATGGGAAACACAGTGACCACTCTGTCCCCATGTAAGCCCTGCGCACAACTGTCTCTATGGCATGGGTGTGATGGAGTATGGTGTGTTTGAGTGTGTGTGTGAGTATGAAAGCTGCAGTAGTTAAATAATAACTGCTTAATGTATGGAAAATTTGGGAATAATATCACTGCCTGGAAGAGAAATGAGCAAACCCCCCCCACCCTTTGCCACAACCTCAGTACCCCCAAATCCCCGCACCCGACACACTTCACCAACATGAAACAGACTGCCTCTGCAAGAGCGCAGTGATATTTCAGAAGAAAGCATTAAGTCGTGCCTCTGAGGCAAACTCCGAAAGAAAAAGCAACAATTAGGTTAAGAAAGGAGGGGAGCATCAGAGAGGGAAAAGATGTTTAGAACAAAACAAAATCAGAAAGGAGAAGGGCGCCAGCAGGAGCCACGTGGGTTGTATAACAAATGTCAGCACCCTTGAGCATCCAGGTTTACAGAACTCTCTGACTTTGAGTGACTTTGAAAGCCAGGCGAAATGAAGTCATTATGATGTCAACCTCATGCTAAAGTGTGACTGGCAGCTCACTGTCTGCCTGACAGGCACAATTACTGCAATACAGGGATATACAGGTATGTGGCTCACATACAAACTACTTTACAGAGCCTGAGAGGAATGCATTTAGCCAAATTAACACACAACTCAGTGTTGCATTCTTACATCAGAGCAGGCAGATCCAACTGTGCTCAGCAGTGCCTGTGCGACGTTACGTTGAACCCTCCACTAATCTCATGCAGTATAATTAAGTATCAGGCTGCATTGTTGTGATATAAACAGATAGCGGACACACAGGGTGGAGCTATAACCACTCGTCTTGTCCTACAACACAAAACTGATCAAAGAGCGTCCCAGCCAAGATGTCAGAGTGATCTTTAAAAGCAGTTTTTCACATTTGCTGAACCATGTAACCGCATGTATTATATTCTGAGCTCATATGGAAGTAGGCATGCTGGGAAAAAAATGAAAAATTAGCTGCCATTGTTGGCTTCTTGGGGCATTCATAGTGATCTCACTCATTTGCTGTTATTTAAAAGAAATATTGCAGAAATAATAGTTGTTGCAAATGTTTAAATTACCACAGTGCAGACCCTGACTTTTTTTCAGTTTATGGTTGCAAGAAATATTCTGGAGCATTTGCAAATATCTATTCTGCAAATTGGAAAGCTTGCCACTTTGTATTGTGGCCTGAACTTGTGGCAGTATGCATGTTGAAAAACCAAATGTTCAATAAAAGAGAAATATGGCTGTAAATTAGAGAACACCTCCCCTGTGGTAGGTAATCACTGGTGGCTCACACAGTGCTCTTTGTAAAGCCAAAGGCCTTATTCCAAAAAACACCTCACCATTACTGTTGGCTCCAAGCGGCCTACCTGGACCTTGAATCATGCAACAGTAATGTTTATGATTTCCTCAGCAGTCAAAATGGTTTACAGAGAGCATTTAACAAATGTCATACATACATCCAAAGGTTCTCTCCGTCTGTTTTGAATCAAAGCCAATGGGACTGTACAGTTGTTGGTGGAAAATGCTCACAACTTGGCTCGGGACCTTGCAGTGCTCTTTTTGTCTCTGTGAAATGAAGCATAATTGAATAAATATGTCATGTAGAAAGGGTGTTTAGATGGCAGACAAGGCACAGTAAATATTTAGGTTTTGCTGCCTGCCAAGCTGCCAGTGGACGAAAGAGTTAAAACCTCTGAGGACAGACCTGCCGGTTGAAACAAGGCATGAACTTGGTGCAGTTTAGTCATGATGTCACAAACATGCTTGACGAGTTCATAAATTAATATTGTCTTTTACCGTATAATCACATTAAATGAGAATTGATGCTAAGCTGTACTGATCATCATCAGAGTATGTGTTACTTTATATGCTTTGCTTTCTTTCATTTCCTCCTAAAATAGTAAGATGAGCGCAACTGCCCACCTTGATGCCCCCAAGAAATGCAGCAAAAGTGCCCTATTGGATACCTCAATCGTAGATAAAACAGGATAAAGTGCCATCTAAGTTGCCCCTCCAGTGGAGAAAACATGATGAAGTGCCCTTGTGGATACCCCTACGGTAGATAAAACACAATAAAGTTGCCTCTGGGGTGTCCTTCCTGGTGTACAAAAGGAGATAAAGTGCCCTATTCTCCACTATACTATATTTCACCATACTATATTTCTCCACTGGACAGGCAGCCCGTGATTAAGTACCTTCTAGGCTGCCCAGCAGAGAAAACATGATAAAAAGGCCTTTAAGGTGCTCTACCAGTGGAAAAAATGAAATAAAGTGCCCTATAGGGTGCACATCTAGTGGAGAAAATGTGATGCAGTGCCATATAGGCTGCCCCTACGTGGTAGAAATCAATTTTCTGCGCACTGCACACATCCAGCTGGTGCCCTTGTTGTTTTGTTAGCTCCTGCTCCTCAGACAGCCTGAGTCCACCACTGACAATTGGCATTAGAAACTGAATTTGAAAAACACACCCCATCATCACTGGCTCCTGCCCGTCTCCGGCTCTTATCAGTGTGGAGTCTGGACTTAACCTTGTTAACCGCGTTTACTATGCACCCAGGACTGTCTAAATGTACTTAAGAAATTATGTTTGTCTCCATCTTCATGAACCATTTAGTAAAAGGAGACCTTGGATGATATAGACTACACGGTCCGGGTCACATGCCGAAGATTAGACACGCACAGGTCACATCGCTACATCAGTGGAGACGTACTTCATGAGAGATGAATGACCCCCTGTTTAGTGGTCGACACGCCTTGAATGCGCCAGAGTAACTCTAATAGAGACGCTCTGCAGTACTGAGGCGGTTTCAGAACCAAAAGTAAATTAATCTCAGCTTGCTATTATTTAGACTGTCGGAGCAGCCTTTTGTGGGTTTTTATTTTGTCATATTCTGCTCACGCGAGCTTTGTTGACGGCTGCAGCAGTTGAGAGTGCAGAGAATCCTTCGTTTATGTCCAAAACAGATAAAATATGCTTTTGAACTTGCATCCAGTGATAAGTTCTCATTAAAAATACTCTTTTATACAGACCTGAGGTGCTGTAACCTCAATTTAGCTTCACTTACTCTCCATTTTTCTCCAAGTCTCTATATACTTTTGTCACTTTGCCAAACGTCCTTATGAACAAATATGTGCTTTGTTGGAGCATTTCCATCTCCTGGCTGTAATCCCTCTACAAGCTCACACAATCCTCCATAATGTAAACACACTGTGACCAGTACTGTGTGTGGCACAGGGTGGGAAACCAGCATTATGCATTATCTTGATTATTGTCCTGCAGCGTGCAATTTATTGTAAAAGAAATCCTAAGCCGTTCCAAAAAAATAAACAACCAAACAAACTCAGAGCAGTGGGAGAAGACTGGTGTTGACATAAATCACACTCCAGGAGGGGACGAAAAAACCTATCCAGCTTCTGCCCTGGCTTGAGCCGCAGACAGCTGTGAGAGTTACTGAGCTGATTTTGGAGTTTTTCTTGACCGTTTTCCAGACTCAAAGTGGCGGTGAGTTCCTGCTCTCCGATTCCAAGAAGATAGGCAACGTTTTGAGAACACTGTATTATAAAACACTGAATATAATCTATTAGCTCCTTCTGTCTTAACGTAAACTTATACCTTAGCTTTATTGAAAAATAACAGAGTTTGCCTTAGGGATAGTTTTGTGCTCTGTATGTTAAAGCCAGATTCTGTTGAATTTCATTCAGTGTATGAGAGGACTTTAAATGCCTCTTTGAAAAGACAGATAGACAGCAGAAATTCAAATAAGCTGTACTAATTTATTACCACGTATTTGGGGATTTAACATTGGATGGAAAGAAGGAGGTTAGTGTCACCTTTTTTTTCTACATCCAGCTCATTGTTATCCAGCCTACGCTGAAGCGGTGTTGGACCACAGATACATTTGAACTATAGGTAAACCCCTCTTCTAAATAAAAGCCATTCAATCATATGCTGCACTATGATCGACTATGACGTACAAACTGTACAAATGTGAGTAGGTGGCAGGTTGCGCCGGTCATGTGACGAGGCGTGATGAGGCACTGAACAATATGGCATCCGTTGCAGGATGTGCTCCTGTTCTGCCGGTGTCAAAGGTCAAAGCCTTGTTATCTTCATGGGACAACACTGCAGCGCTACAATAAACAGGAAGCAGCTGATCCAGAAGGGCAACGTGAGGAACGACTTCAACGCACTTGACCCTCTCATCTTCCTCTTCCTCTGAAGTGTCTGACACACACTTTACGGGCTGAGCCAAGGCTCAGACATCCCATAACACATGCACCACACACGGATATACATAAACAAAAGAGTAATTGTTGTCACATAAAACTGCAAATCTTATTTTGGGGAGCTTGGGATGAACGGAAAGGAGTGTTTGTTCTGGGAGTATGAATCTGGTCCAGAACATTAACCTTTGGCATGCAAAGAAAGATCAGATAAGTTTAAAACGTGCAACTTAGCCAACAAGCTATAAGTAAAATATCACTTCAGTTTAAAGTCCCGAGAAACACACCGACTCGTTATCAATTCCCTCTAAATATGGAATCATGGTGGCACATTAACATTTTATAACAGCTCCACGCGGCAACACATCTGGCTCACAACACCCACTAAATCTGTCCCCATCGCTGCTGCTTTATGTGTGTGGTGAGTGAGCGAGAGCGGTGTGTAGAGGTGCGACTCACTCTTTCCCACGATGCCGTGCACCGGCAGGCCAGCAGCGGGGAAGGAAGCAAAGGGGGGTGGAATGCTGAATGGCAAATACACACACACACTGAGGACACATTCAGGAACCTCCTGTGCCCATAGTGCAGAAGCTGGCCAGTAGATGGGCTTATACAGGAAGTTCTCAGCTTTGGCTACTTCCTGTTTGCTAGACGCTTGTATTAGAAGCACATTGTGAGGTAGAGAAGCCTTTCAGCAGCTATTCACTCCATGTAATGAGCCAGTATGAGACAACTCTAGTATTCTAGAGCTACTGTAGCAGTCTACTTTCTGCACACACATTTTTAGTCACACTGATCAGGCTGTTCTCATACACCGTTATTAATCCATATAATCCATGTAATCCATATAATCGTGAACCGGTAACTATAGAGTGACAAACACTGTGTTGCAAGAGGGCACACAAAACATACAGGAGATGTGTTTGTACTCCATGTGACACCAGAAGTCAGTGCTGATTAATTGTCACATAACTTTTGTACTTTTGTACGCCATGACTGGCGTAATTTAACACAAACCACAATCTCTTTGCCTAAACCTAACCAAGTCAATCTCTTTCTAAACCTAACAAACCAGTTTTGTTGCCTAAAACAAACCAAGTTTTTTCCTGTAAAGATGGAAGTTTATTTTGAAAAGGCTGTATGCATGTAACCGGACACATGTTGCTGGACAGTCATAAGAAAATGCATGAAAAATGAGGAATAGCCTTTCATAAAATATCATACAAACTGTTGTACAAGGATATATTGCACACTGATATTTCAGCTTTCCCTCATTTTATTCCTGTATGGACTATTCCTTGATCAACACTGACAACACTACACACAACACTGTAAAATTGATATACGTAGCTGTCATACATTCAGTAGGTTTTATATTTGCATCTGTGCAACATAGATACATCTGCACAAAAACGGTTTTGCAATTACTTCTGGAAAAGAGGCCAACAAGCCCATGTTTCATGGTCGCCAAGGTTTTATAGCAGCCAGCAACTAAATAGTTTCCACAAAGTCTAAACAATCTTTTAAACTGAGGCCGACCTGATTTAGTGGATCTGCCTGCTTAGCATATTTACCTTTAACCAATAAAACACTCTGATAGAGGGAGGAAGGGAGGCGTCATGGAGAGGGAAGGGAGGTGTCATGGAGAGGTAAATTAGTGAGGAGGAGAAGAGAGGAGCAGGGTGCATTCTGCAGGTATTGTGTTGATGTGATGTCCAAGTGATGCATATAAAGATCACAAGATCATGGAAGAGGAGCGATTTAAATGGTGTCATCCCAAGTGAAGTACAGTTATAGGAGCCAAGACACCTTTTGGATTATAGATCATTGATATTTAAACCAGCTTCCATGTCTTCCTGAAATGATTTCCTTGGAGCAAGTCCCTGTGGTAAAATTAAGATGCATCCTGCTGTGGACTAGTGGGATTACTTTACCTTACAACAGCTTGTTTTAAACAAGAAAAAATGGTGTAAACCAGGATAACAAGTGGTAAGTTATATTTCATAAGAGAGATATAAGAGATGTGAGTGAAGTCATCCTCCCAGCAATGGGAGAAAACCTCGGATGGATTGTGACCCATAAATATCCTCCATCATACAAAACCTGGAAGCTCGTCAGAGGAACTCTTTAATCTCCCTTTCTGATATCAGCCTGCATGCAGCAGAGATAGAGAGGGGGGCATTACAACTGCAGTGTTAAACCTGGACTGCAGCATTCCTGTTTTCACTCTTTACCTCAAGATTGCTGTTTGATAAGGAAAAAGTTACGACCTTCATGCTTGAACGTAAAAGATAAGATTCTCAGCAAATGTTCAGCTAATGCTGGGAGGCTTTGTTCAGGTGGAGCCTGCCAAGTGGAAGCAGGCCATCCTCTGAAGTTATAACAGTTCAGACAGAGAAAGACGGGTTTTAACATTTCTTTCAACTCTAAGCACATTATGGAGATGACGTAATTCAAGATAAGGCTGAAATATGAAGCTCAGAATTAGCAGAAGTCTTTGCAGAGTGAAAAGAGGATTTAATGATGGATTTTGGAAAGTGCTGTACCGTATATAGCAGTTACTTAAGGGGTGAGTGGCTGCCATGATGATATCACAATTTAAATGTTTTATTTCAGACATAATTTCCATTTGGATGTGGGACACTGTGTGATATCATTCTGTGAAACTCTGAGGAAGTACTGAGCTCCTAATAACAATGCCCTTTTCCTGCTCTGTCATCCCTCTGTCTATTTATCCTCATGGTCTCTCCCTAAAATAGTCCAAAAGCTGCACACGTACACACAGACAACTCGCAGAAACAATGCACATGTAAAAATCAGTGAAACGGCTAAAAAGGTCTGGAGGAAACCACACACAGCCAACAGGAAATGTGGTGCCCACCCCAAAACAAAATGGAGACACCGGTTATTTTTTTCATCAGCTGGCAGAATAAAATCGAAATTCCCCCATTTTCTAAATACTTAAGTCTTGGTCCCCGTTTAGTGACATCTGCAGAAATGCACAACGTAGTAGCTTTGAAAGAACAGCCAAAGTCGTTAGGCTGGTGTGCGGTTGCATGGTAGGCAGGCTGGCCTCAGAGTAAAGTAAGCTATAATAATCTCCCTAAGAATACCCTGCAGGCACAGATGAAGACAAAATACAACTCCATTTGTTGCCAGTGGCAAAGGAAGGCACTTGAGAAAAAAAAAAAAAAGAAAACGCTAGTGAAAGTGCTCATAGTTTATAACGTGCTGAGTGGCAGTGAAGCTACAATATTTCAATGTAGTTTTGTAATGTGCAGCATAATCAAACACTCCTTTCTAGTGTGAAGACAAAACTTAGTGTTGAAGTTAAAGGAACAGTGTGTAACATTTCTGGAGATTTATTAGCAGATAGATAATATTCATAACTATGTTTTCATTTGTGTATAATCACCCGAAACTAAAAATCCTTGGGGTTTTGTTAGCTTAGAACGAGCCCTTCATAACTACACAGGGAGCAGGTCTTCTTCAGGGAATCCACCGTGTTGCTCTGCCATGTTTCTACAGTGGCTCAGAATGGACAAACCAAACACTGGTTATAGTGAGAGACTTTCACGTTTTTTACATCACCCGAAGGCCACTGTAGTTCTCCGACACAGTTGCGAAGCTGCAGTAACGTGAGCCGCAGAGTGCAAAACCGCGATGCTGCTGTCTGACTTGTTTTGCTCCTAAAGTCGCGTTATAATGGTAAGGATGTCCTCTGAGCAGGTGAACGGCATTACCATGGTTTTGCACTCAGTGGTTCATGTTACAGCATTTTGTCCATTGTCCATAGTTAATTGTGAATAATTGTAAAATAATTGTGCATTTTTTATCTGTTCAAAATGTACCTCAAAGAGAGATAGGGAGAGCATGGGAGTGAGCAAATATGCTGCTTTGTGCAAATGTATGTATATATTTATTATTGGAAATCAATTAACAACACAAAACAATGAGAAATGTTGTTCAAAAACCTTCACAGGCACTGCATTTACATAAAAAACAAATGCTATATGACAAAATGTAGTCCCACAGGCAACATCAGCTGTCAGCTGATTTGCCCCAAACTGCATGTGATTATCATAGAGTGGGCATGTCTGTAAAGGGGAGATCCGTGGGTACCCACAGAACCCATTTTCATTCACATATCTTGAGGTCAGAGGTCAGGGGACCCCTTTGAATATGGCCATGGCAGTATTTCCTTCCTAAAATGTAGTGTAAGTATGGAGCATTATTTAACCACCTTTTCAGATTCTTTGAGTTTTCTAGTTTCATATGATGCCACTATCTTCACTCCAGTTTTAAAACTGAGCCTGTGACAACCTAAAAATTGCAAGTTGCGTTAATGCGTTAAAGAAATTAAAACAAATTAGCGTTAACACGTTATTACTGTATTAACTTTGACAGCCTTAGTTAATAGTTTTTGGACAGCAATATAAGTCTATGGCATAGATGTATAAACTGTATCAGGCTTTGGCAGCACATGCAACACTTGTTAGCAGAATCAATTCATTCCTTTAATTGGGACTAACAATAAGAAAATATATAGAATAGACTTTAAAACAATAACAAGTTTTCTTTCCTTACAAGAGTTATACATTTCTTTTTCAATGAAACCCTCATGAAAGCCAGACAGTGATATTTTGGCCATGGGAAAGGAAGGTCTGATTATAAGTCACCGCTCTCTTCCTCTCTTGGCTCTGAGTCGCAGAGTGGAGCTGTGACCTCATCCCATCCTGCTGCACAGGACAGGAAAGGTGGATCAGATAGCCGGGGCAGACACCTGCATGGACACAGGGTCATGTGTACGATCGAGGGAAAAGAGACAGAGCCAACTGACAAAAATAAGAAAGTTGATGTACGTGTAGATATGGATTTGTGTGCGAGGAAAAAGACTGAATCCAGAGCGATGAAGTGATAACAGTTGAATGAAATAAGACATGGTGGAAAGAGACACATTAAGCCCTTTCAGGGACGGAGCTGCCAGGATACACAGAGCTAGGATATTATGTTGCTTGCCAGTCAAAGGATTATTTCAGACACATTTTCCAGAGGATCTTGCGGAGAGGAAGAGTACTTGTTATGTTACATTTTTCATCAGCTTATTCTTTAAAGTGATGAAATCTAAAAAATTGTTTCAGTCCACTGCACATGCAAACATGCCAATTTGGCTAATTTGTTGCTTTGATTCACATCACAGTCCTGCGGTCAAGTGTATGTGTTTGCATAGGAGAGAGAGAGAGAGACCCAGCCAACAAGTTCAATCACACAGCCAATATAGACAGGCCCCTCCATTAGCTCCTAACCATGCATTTCCAACTGACCTCACAGCTTCTAGTTGTTAGCTAACCACCATGTCACACTTACTTTTATGCTGTGCTCATGGTGACCGAGCTGTAGGTCCAAGATAATTATGTATGTATGTATAGAATATCAGAGGATGCTCAAAAGGCCAGATTAAGTCATTTCTAAAGGGAGAATTTACAGCTCTGGTTTAATCAGTACCGTTATGAATGCATGGGGTTGGAATAAATACAAGGCTTATCCAAGACTTGACAGACCATAAATCTGGGAGGTGTGCTAAAGGTTTGAAATGTGGACCGGGGTTATCATGTTCAGGCTGTGGATTTTGAGGTTAGAGGGAGGTTCTGACAAACAGGATAGGCACAGGAGCCAAAGATACCCTCCATGTTCATGATACATATCTGTTTGTGTACATAGAAGTGTTTGTGTGTGTACGAGTGTTTGTATTCGACAAAGAGGCATAAATACATTTATGAATGTGTGAGGCAGTGATGTAAATCTTGCGCTGGTCTCCTCCGTCGTGGGGAGCCCCACCAAAAGTGTCGCTCCTCAGCCATCTGCTATTGGTTAAAACTATGTAATTGCAAATCTGTGGCAAGTGTTCACACAACAAGATGGATGCCGCATAAATTTGTTACAGAATCTAGAAGGACAGACGTGAGGTCTGAGGACTTGTTTCAGCAGGAAAAGGTATATTTATTTGTTTATTTATTGTGGTGACAAATACATAGTCTTTAAAAAAAAAAAACACTTACCATTTCCAAACTAGTCTGGGCTTTTAAGCTGTCAGGCATTTTCAGCCAATCAGGCAGCAAATATTTCCAAAGATACTTGTAGTACAGTCTTCAACTGGTGTATATCTTCACTATAAATTGCATCTTTCATGATAACCCTTTGGTATGTTTTCTTAACAATGAAAGCATACAGTATCTGTGGCCTGGGGTTCAGACGGGAGGTGAGAACCAAAGGGTGAGAATAGGAGTTGGATTACAAATCATATCCACTGGTCATCTTATCTAACACATGCCATCATCCTAACAAAATAAAGATGAACTTGCTATGATAACAGCAAAGACCAGGAATTTAATGAATTGGATGTTGCTGTGGCTTATGTCGCTGGGTTTTTAAGGGTGACAAATATGTTACTGATAGTAGAAAATGCAATAAATAAATAAATAATAAAAGAAAAACATTGATCATAGTGTGTTTACAGTTTGAAATGGCTGAGAAGATGAACTTGTAAAGACAATAGATTGTTTAACATTGGAGATGTCGAAACAAAGCGCACAAACAAACTTAACATAATATCATTTACTTTAATTGTCGCTTTAGGGCAGCATGGTGGTGCAGTGGTTAACACCATCGGCTCATAGCTATAGGGTCACAGGTTCAAATCCAGCTTGGGGCCTTCAGTTCTGTGTGGAGTTTTCTCCCACAATCCAAAGACATGCAGGTTAGGTTCATTGTTGACTATAAGTTGCTCATAGGTATGAGCATAGGTTGTCTGTCTCTTTGTGTCAGCCCTTCGCCCAATGTCAGCTGGGATCGGCTCTGCCCGTGACCCCTAATAGGATAAGTGGTTACAGATGATAGATGCATGGATGGATTGTCACTGTAAATGATGCACAGTTGCCCAATTTATGACGAAGACAAGCATATATTGTACTCAGTGATTTCAACTGCAGTGTACTACTGGCTTGACAAAATATTACTCAATTTCAGGAAGAGCATTAGACACTATTAGTGACTGTGTGTTGACCCATTTAATTGTATTATTAATTATTATTGACAGGTTGAGCACATGGCTTGGTATCTCAGGGACTCCTACAGTGATTTTCTTCATACTTTTCAGACAGAAAAATAGTTTTATATACTTCCAATCAAGCATCATCTGCTGAATGATTGGGGTGCCACAGGGCTCCATTCTAGGACCAATTCTATTTTCACTTCATTTACTCCCTTTGAGCCACATTATCAAAAGCATTATATTTAATTTCCGTGTTATGCAAATGATACTCAGTTGTACTTGTTATGTTAAATGATAGATAATTTAAGGATTGGATGACTGAAAAATGTCTTCATCTTAACTCCTCCAAACCATAAATCTTATCATAGGTGTACCTACTCTTAAGAGCTTTGGTGTTATTTTAGATCACAACCTAAGTCTCCCATGTTAAAATCTAACTAAGACATGTTTTTACACTAGAGAAATATCTCTAGAATTAGATCTGTTATTACATTTAACAGTCTTCAAAGAGCTATTCATGCTCTCATGACTTTGCTTCTGGTATATTGTAATGTCATGTTTATATGCCCTGGCCAAAACATGATTGCATGGCTTCAGCGCATCCAAAACGCAGCTGCCAGGCTTTTAACCAAATCATGATCAAAGCATGATCATACTGTATATGGTATTTTAGCTTCCCTTTACTGGCTGCCTGTCCGTTTCCGAACTGATTTTCCAACTTTAGTCTTCACTTTTAAGGCCCTGCATGGTAACACCAAGTTCATACCTGTAACGACAAAGTGGCTCGCCGCAATAACATTTTTATGCAGCCTCTTTGGCTGCACTTCACCACTGTTCTGGTGTGAATTCAGCGTACGGCACAGAGCTATCTGGTTTAGCTTCTAAATCATTACTCAACAACAGTAGTTTAAAGGCTGGGAAATGGGATACATGTAACTGCAAGTGCTCCTCTTTGCCTGTTGTTCTTCTGGGATTTGATTTTATACTTTGTTAATTTTAAGAGGTACCACATGACACTTGTACTGCCATGACTGATGTTTCAATCCCCATGTGACCGCTGTCACAATTTGAGGAAACAGCAACATTATGTTTGTTTGTCTTTCATAGATCATTGCTTTCTGCATTCACCACTAACCAAACAGTCTTTAATGTAAAATGGGCCTCCTGCAGAGTTAAATGAGCCTGAATCCATGCTGTCTGGCCATCATGTCATGGTCAGTGTGGGTAAATGTAGACACTTACTGGTGTAAGTGTAAATGCACCATTTCCCTCCACTGACTGCAGCGTACACACTCGTCAGGCATGTGCTCTCCCAAAGCAAGAGGGGATGGATTGATTGCTGTCCTTGGCCATCGCCTCCAACACCCACCCACAGACCCCTCCCTGTGTTCACACCTCCCTCCTCCACGCCATCACTCCCTCCTCCACACGCCGCCTCGCTCGCTCTGCTTCAGCGATGCAGGTGGAGGCTTGACCTAAAATCTGGGGTGATGAATGACTCCCATCTTGCTGATGCTAGCAGTCCAAAGGGTGTACTGTGTGTCTGTGTCTGGGCCCCAGCCCAGCCAGCTATGCTGCTACACTATAGCCATATATTTAAAACCTTAATGATTCTAATGTGTCTGCATTTAATTAAAAGTTGCTATTACATATATCACAGTATTAAATCCCATATGAAAAAGAATTATAGGCATGTGTAAAATGTGCAGGTGATCAACATTTTTGAAAATACGTCTTACATAATTATGATCATTTTCATACAGATTACATGAACTCACATTACATTACATTACCATTACCAATTGCTTTGTTTTTACCAGTTAGCATACCACTTAACTTTGATAATAATTGAAAATATAGGCTACCAATATGGTATTTTTCTAATGATTTTTCAGTAAATATTAAATGTAAAATTAAGACATTAAATACAAAATTCCTTAAAGATTCTATACATTCAGAGCATTAATATAACAGCAAACAACTATTTGTGTGTGTGCGTGTGTTGCAATGTGATGGTGCCTTCAAATGGAAGTCGTGAACACAACATGCGTTGCATTCAAGTGGTCGTGAAGAACACCACTGCTAATAGCAACGGCGATATTAACGTTACTATCCGGGTCTAGAAGCCACAGAGGTTAACAATTAGCAAGCTAACAAATGGGTAACATAATGCAGGAATGGCGTTCAAATGGGTACAACTCGTAAACACGGTAAACATGACATATTTGAAGGCACCAATAGTTTCTCTGTGCTTTGTTTACGTAGCCGGGCTGGCTGCCCCTTTAGTGCATGCAAATCTCTCTGCTGTGCCCCACTGGCCAGCAACACAGTCGCTGCTCTGCACTGCTCTCGTATGCTCAACCCACAGTGTTGCTTAAGCGTAACACCCACCCTCCGGCTCTCCCTCAGGTTACTTCTGTTAGCATGTTGCTGTTGTTTGCACTGTTAGCTGCTAGCACTGTTAGCTAGTTAGCACCACTAGCTATCAGCTCTGATAGCTGCTAGCTACCGTTAACTGCTTAGCACCATTAGCTGCTGGCAAGAAATGCAGAATGAACCCCTATTATTGTTCATATCGACTTTCTGGGGAGGTTTTGAAAAGTGTGTGGTGTTCTTCTCAAACATATCAAGTCCTTAAGAATGAAATATAAATTGTGTTGTTTATGGCTCATTTCTAAACAGACACGTGCCATGCTGAGCTAAACTCCTCTTTTGATGGTGCTCCTTTGTCTCAAAGACTATGTTACTTCCACTGAACGGAGCTGGGGGGCACCAAAGTCTGCTCTCCAATCTCCTCTCCCCGCTCACTCCCCACTGTATTCCACAGCCTTCCTCTCCCCCCTTTTGTGTAGCTACCCGAATAAATTAGCAACCCAAGTCGGTGAAGGGAGGAGGAGGAGGAGGAGGAGTGGAGCAGGGGGGCTGGGCCTTGTGGCGGAGCGGAGTCGGCTTTCAGTCGGTGAGGTGCACGGTGCCCTGAAGCGGCTCTGTCTCAGCGCATACGCACCGTGTCTGAGTGACTGGATGCTGAGAGAGAGAAAAAGAGGAGAGAAGCGTTTAAGATCAACGAGAGAGCGCAGCACTGCAGGGCTGCAGACGGCGCCTTTCTCCTGCAGACAGCGGAGAACCCGTAGAGCTTTGCAGCTGATCCAAACGCGCTCACCTGACACGGGGACGCAAAAAGAGCCTTCACTGGAGGAGTAAACCAACCCACCGCCCACCGGTCCACCGGAACAGAAGATCTGTGGAATTGGGTTAACTGTCATTTTTGTGGATAATATGTAAAAAGAAAGAAGCCCAGTCCAGCTGGCCAGCACGGCTCCATTCAAGATTTTGTCCTGGTGGATTGTCTCTCGTTGAGGGGGACTTGGAAACCCGTTTGCATACTAATCAGTTTTGGAGGGGATATCCAGAGCGCACATCCAGAGCTGCAGAAAGGGTCCAATGAATGTAAGTGCCATCTCCTTTATTTCCTTCCTCTGTGTTCACTGATCAGTAAGGGATAAAGGTAGAGAAATGAGCCCCTCTGGTTCTCCATAAAGGGTGCACCCTGCATCTGCACCTTGCATGCATGAGCTGGTAACGTTAGCTGGTCCAGCTACTGGGATGTGGGGAGATCATTACAATAGTAAGCTATTATACAAGATCAATGGATCGTGGCGATGCAGCATAGCCTCATATTGATTATTGATTTCCAATCCTCAGCTAAACCAGCTGAACAGCCAGGTTGGAAAAGGAGAAAAGAGTGGGGCCCCTAAAAATATACAGTATGCCCAACATGAAAGGTTAGGCTATTATATAGGCTGCTTTTAGTTATTTGATGACAGTAAGTCAGTGGTTTCCTCCTCAGGGTTTTCAGCTTAGGGGGAATACACTTTATTTTGGAGGGTGGACAGAACCACTTAGAGGAAACACCACCAAGTGCTCAAAGTGGGCAAGCGGATTCTGGACTAATTCCTGGGGAGACGTGACAGGGTAGACTGTGAGGAGACTAGTGGAGAGAATTTGAAGTAGGTTGTGAACCACTGAGCAAGGCACCATTAGCTGCTAGAGTTGGGAAATAAAATCAATTCACATATTGTATTGCATTATTATATACATTACATTATATATGTATTTTTCACAATTTTGAAATCAATGTTAGGATCAATTTATTTGCCTCATTTAAGTCTATGAGGAGGTAGAAAGAAGTTACCGCTTTTATTGTTCGATTCTGAGTAACGTGACGTCATATCTGTTCTGTATCCGTCAACTAAAACAAACTGCAGACAGCAGTCAGTCTGTGTGGACATTTTAAATTCAAAGTGGTAAACACTACATATACAGTAAAGTATGGAAACACTTTGGGTTTCACACATTGCAGGGAAAAGAAGAGCTAGACATCATGGTTAAAGCTGCATGTTAACTCGTAGTCGTATTGCAGTAACGTACAGTCAAGCCAGCCATCACTCTCGTCTCTGTGGTCAAATCAGCCGACACTTCAACTGTAGAGCACCCATATGATGACATTTTTGTTAAATGCATTCAAACGGCCCCGATGGAGCTGACTATGGATGGATAAAGAGAACGGAGCTGATGGGAGAGCTAGTGGTAGATTTGGCGAAGTTAGCGGAAGTATACAGGTGTGATTATGTCTGGTTTTCAAAATAATGTGTTAACCATCGGTGCTGTGTATACAAAATACATATACGGAAATAAGATTGATTGGATTATATTCAACAGAAGTATAAAACACTGCAAATTTGTGAGGGTTGTGAGGGTTGCTGGAAAAAAAAATAAATGACTGATATATTTGACTTCAGAACATGAAAATCAAGCTTTTACTGTATTAATTTAGATATTTTCCAAAATAAATTTCCCTAGAAGTGTATGATTCAACCCTTGGTCTATTGTTGAAAAAGTTAACAAAATAAATAAGTCAACAATAAATCGTAATATCAAATCGCAATAATTAAAAATCATAAAAAATATATTGAATTGGCACCCAAGTATCATCATAGTATCGAATCAGGAGATATGTGTATTGTGCCAGGCCTATTAGCAGGGCCTGCTCTGCTAATGATAGATTTCCACATTTCTTTATGATTATGAAAACAGAACCAAATATCACAGCGGGACTATCTCAGTAGACAATAAAGACTGTATAATACATTTCAAAAATAAGAAATCCAAGAAGATTTTAGGTAGTTTTAATATCCAGCAACTACATTGACACAACATGAGGTGTATTTATAGCAGCCACTTCTGTCTCTATATGTTTACATGGCCAAAAGCTAAAAATGGGAACCCAGGGGCATATTTAAGTACCTAACCACAATAGTTATTCCAGTCATATCTGGTGTCCGCTGGCATCCACAGCTCCTGTTTTTCTGCTGTTAGGAGGGATACGGATCTTTGCATTATTACACTATCCACTTACATGGTCTCATGTGCTCCAGCTCGGCAGCGTACTGGCCTCAGCCTCGAGCCGCTGGTCTGCATACAACCAGTAAGAGTTTTGGTTTCTTGCAGAGTGATGAGGCGTGCAGCGAGACATTTTATAACAGGAACCATATGGATATCTGCAACCAAGTAGAGCTTATGTTTGAACAAACAACTTATAATTACTCACATCAGCTGCTTAGAGGAGCTCATATCCAGGAGCTTTGGATACTTTACAACTGTGGCAATTAAGACATTTCAACAGAGCTTAGTTATATCTAGGAGTCCTAGATTTTAGAGGATACAGTTGTGAAAAGAGCCTAGACCACTATTTCATGTGATCTTGGGGTGGCAGCTAAGGTGTCCCGCTTGACTCCTGAACATCCCTGTGAAATACGTTTTTATTCATCTTTTCATAATCAAGATCAGCTGTGATAATTCATATTTCTCCCATTCCTCCCTGTCTACCGAACAGCATCTACAACAAGCATGTCAAGGTAGAGAGGTCTATTCATTCAGTTCAGTGTCAAGTATTTTTGTGGAGCTCATCACCAAGTAAACAGTTAGCTTGTATTGAATGGATGAGCATGATACTGACTCTGCCAGGGTCAGAGGATTCTCATCAGGGTTGTGTTCAAAATACATGTACTCCTTAGACAACAGCATCTGCTGAAAGACTTAACATTTCAATTTTAGGGGGGAGGTGACTCGGTAGTATACCCTCCAACCCCCATTCCCTTCATTGTGTATCAGATTATTTGGGGGCGCATGTTAGCAGCAACGTGGCATCTAACTTGGCTTGGTTTCTGCATCTTATTCTACTGCTTTTATTGTGAAAATACTACATCTGAATCATGCTGGCATACAGGTAAATAATACCTGCCAGAGACCCGCAAAGGACCGTTTTTTGTCTCTTTTAGGGGGGTACAGGGGGTCTCTAGTGGAAAATAGCAGGTCAACAGTATCGACCGAATGAAATCAGAAATGAATATTAATTAATTCATTAATTAATTGAAATAAATTGCAAAAGTGTACAAGGGCTCAAAACGTCATGATAGAAGTATATGATGGACATCTCCACACTCACTTATGTCTCCTAAATTGCTGCAGCAGTTTTTGGGTTGACACTATTTGTTACACAAATTTTGTGCTATATTTAATCATTTTTTACCACTCAAGAATTGATAAAATTATAATCCCTCCAAAATACAACATGAAGACACCAAGACCTTGAGGATCACCATAGAGAAGTCATGCTGTGATTTGGGGTGAAAAACATTTGACATTTTGAGATATTTGCAAGAATTGCATATTTCGGTGATTTGATTTGATGTGGTTTGTTTGCATTCATGCAAAAAAAAAAAAATAAATAACACATAGTTTTTGCCCCAAACTGCATGTGATTGTGATCATAATGTGGGCATGTTTGTAAAGGGGAGACTTGTGGGACCCGATTTCATTCACATATCTTGAGGTCAGAGGTCAAGTGACCCCTTTGAAAATGACCATGCCAGTTTTTACTCACCAAAGTGAGAGTTATTTAACCTCCTTGCTGACAAGCTAGTATGACATGGTACCAATGGATTCTTTATGTTTTCTAGTTTCATATATCTGTACCTTCAAGCTCTAAAACTTAAAACCTGCCACAGGCTCTGAAAGTCAGGAAAGTCGGTCGGGAACACCCCCGATTCAGCGGGTCTCAGCAGGTTGAATCTTTGTTTTAAGCTTTAATCAATTGTGACCTTTTTCAAGATGAAATATAATCCCACCACCCAGCGTCGTTTTTGTTTACTCTAATGGTATTACTTCAGGGAATGTCCAAGTTGAGACTTTATTCTTCTGCAAAGCTTGAGTAATCTTAAGAGTTTACTTTAAACTCTGGAGATATACAGTGTAATCAAATTGCGCATTTGCCACCCACATTGAAACTGAAATCCTGCTTGTGCTGTATACACCGTTGTCCCCTGTGTGTCTCCCACTAAACCCACATAAGAAGCAAATGTCGTCTTTGTCAGTCAAGTTTCATTATGTGCACAGTTTTATCCTATAACCCTGAATGTCTGAATTGTTAATTAAGAATCCAGCGACACCACCATGCGTACAATATTGCAGCGAAAACTGTAGAGAGTGAAGGATTTGGTGTCATATCGGCTTCAGCTCATCAACTCGAATCATGGAGTGCTGCCAACAGAGAGAGAGAGAGAGAGAGAGAGAGAGAGAGAGAGAGGGAAAAAAAAACGAAAGCATCTTCCCACCCAAATGTTCCAGCTCAAACAAAAATCTGTCTAATTGTATCCCAGAACTGTTTTTTCCTGGGTTTTGTTTCTTGTGCATGGGAAATCAGTGTCTGAGTACAAATATCGGAAAGTGACTCAGAGACTTTTTTGTCTCTCTCTCTCTCTCTCTCTCTCTCTCTCACACACACACACACACACCATGCTCTCCTCCACAACTTTACATCACTTGATTACATTCCCTGTACCCAACCAAATCCTAGCTCTCAACGCCAAGTGCTTTAAATGCTTAGTTAGCACCTTAAAAACAAGGAGAAGCAAAATAACCATTTGTCCTCACAAGTATAGAAATACAACACAGTGTTGATTGGGTAACAGATGACAGCCAACCAAACTATAATAACAATAATAGTAAACTTTCATACAACATTGCAACTCAAAGTGCTTCCCAAACATTAAAAGCATTAAAAGGCACACAAGAATATTAAAAACATGACAAGAAAACAGGAAAAAAATAAAACAACAGTAGAATTTAAGTCAACTAAGAATAAAATGCATAAATACAAGTTAGATAAAGCACGTAAAATAAATAGTGCAACACAGCTAAGCAGTGTTAAAACTAATTAAGACCTATTAAAAGCTAAAGTGAACAGATAAGTTTCTATTATATCTATTGAGTTGGCTTCCCTGATATCTAAGTGTAGTGTGTTCCAGAGTTTAGGGGCGTAAATAGCAAATATTGCATCTCCAATTTTCCTTCGACTACTGTAGGAACCTCCAAAAGACCAACCAAAGATTGTTTTCCAGGTTCCACAAGTAGCTCCCGGAATTATTTACCCTCCATCTTTCGCTCACTGCTGATGCCTGGGGTTTGTGTCGGTGTCTTTATTTACCTCTCAGACCACCGTCTTTCGACATAACATAAACCAAAGGCTCAATTTTGAAGGGATTTCATGTAATTTATGTTTAGTAGACAGCATGTGAACTCTAACCAGTGTTAAGCTGCAGCATTGCGTGATGGAGTAACTTTGGTTTTCCTGGAAAGCCCCGTCTTGTTTGCATCATCCATCCACAGGAGGGCCAGGCAGTTATTAATAGCTTTAGTAGTAGAGTCAGAAAATAAGATTCCCATTGATAAGGAATCCCCTATGCTGATTGCTCCACATTTTATTACACTTAACCCTCAGGGCCTCTTGGTTGCCATGGCAGCTACAATCACCAAGTCTGCCATCTTGCTGTGATTATAATCGTGAAATTTAATTACACCCTTGTACAGTTTGAGCTGCGTGTGTGCTTACATGCAGGGAAATCAGTTCTTCAAATCACATTGAAATTAAAATGTGGCTGTATCAGGTTGGTTTCAGTAACTTTTCCTTTAAGTGTACTGATGCATCAGGTTGTAATTTCTTCAGTAAGTACCAAGATGAAGAAGAGACAAAGAGAATCAGGCTGTAATTTCCTAATTTTATTTTGGCTTGCCACCCTTAAAAATGTGTTCAGTTTGTCAGCAGTTATCATCCTTGCTTGTTCCATTATTCATTCTTACTGCTTCAACTTTGGAAGATAATGTTTGAATTATGAGGGTCATACTTTGCAATGTGTGATAGATAGAAACATGTTTATATTAAATAAACTCTGGCAAAATGAATCACGCCCTAGCCTGATAACGTAATCATCCTGAGTCATGCCTCATCTTTTAGCTTCGACTGAGGCTTATTTTCTGACAGTGTGCTGTAGTCTTTCCCCCGGGGAAATACAGATCTTACCTTCCAACTTACAGTACGTAGACCCATCTATCTGCTGCTCTGGAGAAGATATTACTGTGTGATGGCCTCAACCAATCAAAGGAAATGACTGGACTCTGCTGTCAGATGCAGAGTGATTGACTAGCTGGAGTTTTCAGATGGTGCAATTCCTTTTTTGTTTGTTCTGAGGCCCGGCTCTGAAGTAACCGCCGTTATTCATGGTCTCTCAGGCAGTAGTGTAATGATCAGGTCAGCTGGATGGGAAAGACTACAAACACTGGCTAAATTTAAAAAAAAAATCTTTACAGTACAGGCAGTTTCTGCTGTCCGCGAGGATATGAGGAGACTCCACTGCCCTTCAAACATAGTTTCAGATGTCTCGACTCACTACAGTATAATCTTCAAATTTGACAAAAGATGATGATCCAAATGGGCTGGCGTAGCCAGACCAGACCTTTAGATTCAGATCTGGGATAATGACTGCTGGAAATGGGATGTTATATTCCTGGAGGAAGCTGCAGATGGAAGTCTTCTGAAAGCTTGAGTTTCCTCATCCTGTGCTTCTCCGCCGTGGGTTGGACCAGTGACTGACTCCCCAGTGCCAAAGTGTGGCTAGGTCGTTGGAGCTCTGGGTTTCTCGTTGTTGTAGATGGATGGAAGAAGTGAGTTTGCTTCTGTGCTTACATGTATGCACGTGAGCAAGTGTGTGGCCTTTGGATATATCTGTGCTGGCTGGTCTCCTAGCAATACCTACGAAAAGTATTGTTCTGTAATAATTGTCATGTAAGTAATCTACTTAAGTTGTGCCACTTCTGGAGTTATTTTAAGCCACACCATGATCTTTTCCTAAGCTTAACTAAGCAGTTTTCTTGCCTAAAGCTAACTAAGTAGTTTTGCTGCCTAAACCTAAACAAGTCTATCTTTTTCTAAACCTAAATAGCCTTCTTGTTACCACATAGCACTGAGATCTACTATGAATTTTAAAGCTCTTATGCACCGTTGCTCTATGTATACTCGGGTTGGATGGTCTGCCTTGTCTACTCGCAGACTGAACCACTGCTGTGTTCGTATAAGAGGCCATTCATGGTCTGCTTCCATCTTACTGACGTTACACCCTTCAAAAAAGTACGAGAAGTTACTGTCTTCGCCCGAGGACTTAATCCTGTTAACTGTCCCCAAAGTCCACACTGAACTGGGAAAAAGGGGATTTAAGTATGCTGCTCCCTCTTCTTGGAATCAGCTACAAAATGACCTGAATCTTTGGGACTTGGAAACAAGCCTATGTGGCTGTAGATGTTTTGAATTTTGTTTAATGTTTTCTTAATATCTCGTGATTCTGTAATTTGCTCTTCGTCTTTGGTTTTAAATCGTTATGTTTGTTTTATGTCAGCAACCGCGTAACTGTGCCGCTGCCTATCTTGGCGAGGACACTCTTGGAAAAGACAAAAGACATTTTTATTTTTTTTTTTTTAATTATTTTTAATCCTGGTTAAATAAAAGTTAAATTCATAAAATACATTTTTTAAAAGACTGTGCGCATGCAACGATCAGAAATTGACACGTTGCTGAAAATTCGTAGGAAAACAAACAAAAAAGCAGGAATCATTCGTGAGATATACGAACTCTTGTATGTGTTGTTGATGGAGGTATCTCATTTGGGGTGCAACTAATGGCTATTTCCATCAGCAGTTAGGCTCTCAATTATTTTGTTGAAGAAAATTACTGTTTAGTCTATAAAATGTCAAAAACCAATAGGCTTTGGCATTTTTGATTGATGAATGTCTTAATTGATTAATTCTCTGTCTGTCTGCAATCGATTAATTGCTGTTTCAGCCTCCTAGCGTGTTCTTTCAGATGCCAGCAGAGACATTTCTGATCTCTTTATTGATTCTTCCCCATAGAGGGGACGACTGGTGCGGGCATGTGCATGCAGTACATAAGCGCACATGTTTCTGAATGAAGTGATGTATTCATTTCTTTAGTCACATGAAGAGATAAACGTGGGAATGGCTCCGAGAGGAGATGAATGAAACGTGGTAACTGCTGCCCATCTGGGCGCATGATGGATGAGAGGTGTCCAAGCTCTGAGGCAAGAACAGAGAGAGGAAGAAGAGAGCCTGCCTGCGTAGTAGAGTCTCATGTGTTTTTAATGAAGTAAGTGAGCTGATCTGAGCTTCTGGTAACTTCAAACACTCGTACCGAGCTGAGAGCCGCATGTAGGGCACCGCCGCTCAGGTAGAGCGACGTGTTACGCAAGTCAAGAGATTCAGAGACTGGATGTGTGTGTGGGTGGTGTGAGACAAAAGGAGGGAAAAGTTGGCCACAGAAAAGTCTTTTGTTTCATTGGAGACTGAAAGCAGTGGCCTTTAGGAGGATCAGAAATATTATTCTGTGATATTTGCGATTGATATTTCTGTCAGGCCTGAAATCATCCAGAGCCTCAAACTTACCTGTCAGAGCTTTTTATCATGATTTCATTGCATCATTATTAACTGATGAGTATTGATGTCTGTTTGAGTGTGCAGAGCAAAACAAAGACAGACAGACTTAATTCCCCGGCTTACCACAAGAAATCTAATGGAGTAACACGATACAAAGGCATTCTCTTGGAGAGCAGCTGTCGGCGCGCCACTAACTCGAGAGCTGATGGAGAATTTAATAACTAATAAGCTAAGTCACTGTCCCATATTCTGAGCTAGAGATGATTTTGATAGTTTTCCAGATATGTCAACCAAAGAAGAGCATTTCTCTTTTATTACTGAACTCTTTTCACCTTTTTTTTTGCTTTGTCAGCTGGCAAACTCTTCAACAAAACATTTTATCACTTTGATTAAAGTTTATATGTTTTCTGACACAATAACATGACCTGATACGCCCTTCTGCCTGGTTTGCTGTTTGCTGATTATTCTGTTTGGTGGAATGAGGGAAAACACACAAAAGTGTGTGATGGATCTTTGGTTTCCCGTCTCCTGATCATGTTTTGGCTATCAGCTGAGTGTTTTGTCTTTTAACTTTTCCTCTGTTGGCTCATTAACGAATGCTGCTAACAAATTCTCCTGATATAATACGGTATATGTGTATTCGTCACATTATGGGGACAAAATCTGTTCATATGTAGGGACTCACCTCCCGTATGTCTCCACAGCAGTCCCCACACAGTTTAACATCCATTTGAGAGTTTTAGGTTTTGAATTATGACTGGGTTAAGGTTGGGTTAAAGGTTACAGTTAGGCATTTAAGGTTAGGATAACCCTACAGGGAATTAACGTAAGTCAATACGCTGTCTGGGTAGCAAATGTGCATAGGTATCAGCACTACACAATCATGCACAGAAATCAAACAAGTAATTTGGTGAATATAGCAATTCAGTTACATCACGTCAATATCAGATAATGATTCTCATGCATACACACCTAAATATATATACTCACACTAGCACATTGTCCAGTTTATACTCCACTAATACTTACTAAAAACATAAAACAACTAAATAACTGGCTAATAAATTACCCAAACTGTGTGTGTTTGATGCATACTATATAGCACAATGTGCAGCCCAATGAAGCCATTAAAGGAACAGTGCATAAGATTTTGGAGGATTAGCAGAAATGGAATATAATATTCACAACTATGTTTACATCTGTGTATGATTACCTCAAACTTAGGATCGCTGTGTTTTTGTCAGCTTAGAATGAGCCTTTCATATCTACACAGGGAGCGAGTCCTGTTCACGGAGTCCTCCATGTTGCTCCGCCATGTTTTCTACAGTAGCACAGAACAGTCAAACCAAATACTTTACATTAACTGAAGTGCACGTGAAACTGCGATAATGTGCAAAACTGTGGAAAAGTAGTGTTATTATGGTAAGGATGGCCTTTTACCATGGTTTTGCACCATGCCGCCAAATCCTACACACTGTACCTTAAGTATTTTTAAGTCTTCCACATTGCATTGAATCTTTCCTGATGTTTAATTACTCTAAGTCAGTAAGTTCAGCGTTTCACTGCAGATGACTGAATTGGTATTCTCCTCTCAGGTAGAGCCTGAATAGCGAAACAGTTTTTACAGCCAATATAAGGTTATTTATTTCTGTTTCACCAATGAGGTAACAATGTTTGACAGAGTCGTGGACTTGGTTCGGCTTGACAACTTGCGCTTGTGGGATATTAAACATGCTCTGATGGGGAGGGGCGATGAGTGATGGTAGATGGCAGCTGCTGCTTCACCTTCAGAGATATCGCGCCGCGCCAGTATTTTTGTTTTTTGACTCTGCTGACCTCCTTTGTTTTGTATTATTATTATTTCACTCATTCTCGTCCTCATATTCTTTGAATTTTCACCCACTTTCTCCATTTTCCTCTTTAAAATGAATGGTCACACACACACACATTCGTCAGGGAAACCAGACTCGCTGCACATTCACTTGGCGGTGTGGCCTTGAAGGTTGAGGGGTTAGTGAATCACCTCCGGCTGTGTTTTCACTTGCTCCATGGCTCCACTGACAGTCCAGAGGGTACATTATTTATGTGGGTGCGTGTGAGGCTGCATGCATGTGTGTGATTCAGCACTCACTCAGACTACGGTTAACTCCTTCATGTTTCTGTCTCCATCACCGTGGTAATGTTTTTTTTTTTTTTTTTTTTTAAGGAAACCTCATTCAGAATCAAACTTTTCTATAGTTCCACTTCTTCTGCTGTTTCCACATCCGAGCGTGCCGCTCTTTTTCTCCTTCTTGGCTGTCGGGCAGTGAAATCTAGGACGTTTTGTCACAAGGGACCCGGTGCAGTTTGTAAGTGTGTGCGACTGTATTCCAGCTTGACATCCTCTGTGTGGGTAAATAAACAAATCTGAGTCATCACAGCAGCTTTGAATTGTCATGCTGCTGCAGCAGAGTTTCAGAGTCTTATGCGGTTATTTTTCCCCCACTAATATCCCCATGGAGCCGAGTATGAATGTTTGTGGAAAGATACAAAGATATAAGTGTAACACACCTATCTTAAAGTTTTGTTGCAGCAGCAGATTAGATAACTTCAACTTCAGACTTGTAATAGTGCTACACTAAAGAATACATTCGTCAAATGCAGCTCAAAAGTTAGTTAATTAAAATGCACAATGGCTGCGAAGAGCACTTGAACCTGCTGATGTTAGGCTAAGAATGGGATGCAAGATATAAAAAATATTTTATATCTTAAATAGCAGTGACCCAAACACGAGGACACATAATGTTCAACCACTGCTGTTTTTTTATGGCTGAGAATAAAACAAACTGAAACACCATTCAGCACTTTAACCTCATTTCATCGCATCGTTTCACATCCAAATGAGAACATAGAGCCAAACCATGAAAAATTATCTAACTCCCAAAATACATAGGGATTGCAACAAAAAACACATGCAAACATTCATGTCCTTAATCAGAGGATAAGACGTGTCTTCTAGTTCATTCTTTTCTATTCTGCTAGAAGCTGCAATATGAAAACTAAGTGTGGACTTGAGCCTCAGACTCTCAGTAGGCTCCTGGCTCGGAGGCTCACTCTCACTGTGAACTGACTGGTCTCCGTGATGACGTAGTCCCCCCCCACCTACCCTCTGCAGCCTCACTGATGTCACTGACACTGACATTTATGTAGGAAATAAGTTATAAAATAAAACTCCAGAGCAGCATTTCATGGACAGAATTAAAAACAAAGGCTTTCACAGAGTTGAAGTAAACTTGGAAAAATGTTACAGCATGGTCCCTCGGTACGGTATTTGAGATTTCCAAGAGAAAAACGAAGAGATTAAGAAATAAAAGATACAGTACAAGTAATGATCAGATTTTGTAGTCTTGTGATGATACAGTAGATCAAGTGGATAAAATTTCAGTCAGTTTTACCGACTTTCTTTCATGTTCCCTTATGCAGTTTGTATTTGTGGCTGGATTCGTTGTCACTCTGATTACTAAAGCTGGGGACACACCAACCAACCACCAGAGAACTAGCGGCAGCGAAGGACGACTGTTGCGTTGCCTGACATTATCTTTGTTTTGCACCTGAACACACCACAAAGACTACAGCCGTCAGCCAGTTAGCGTGGATGTTCTGTGCCTGTGTGAGATGAAATAACTCTCCACACCAGTTTGTTGCGGTAGTCTGTATTCGTTTAAGCTGAACCGCCAATCGGATGTCCATCAGACATGGGCAGACTAGAGGTGACGGTGCGGGACACACTAAACAAACTAGCCTGATGGACGCTCACAAACTGTCGGCTTGGTGCGTCAGGGCCGTAAGCTACAGCTCAGAGAAACTAAGGAACTGGTCCTCAATTCATCATAATTAATTCAAACTTACCCACTACCAGTATCCACAAACCAGATACGCAGGTTTGGTTTCACAGGTTGTGAGAGCTTTTACGGCCACAGGCGTCCCCTGGGTGAGGTAACCCAATTGCACGACACAGTCATGAACTCTCTCGGCGCATAGTAGTATTAATATTGATTGTGCCTCGGTGCAGCATGTGCATGTATATTTCAGTGTGTGTGGAACTGTCCAGACAGTGGACGTCTGGCTGTCTGAGGGGCCGGTAGTGCTACGATTGATTTGATAGAGTCAGCTATGTAAATAAATTGAAACTGATATCCATCTTTAGTGTAGTCTGGATGTAGTCTGGATCGGAGGAAAAAGTAAGTGTGTAACTGTGAAAACAGATATATGTGTGCATAAAAGGGGAATTAAACACACACACTACATGCAGTTGTGCTTACAGTGCTAGTGACAGCTGGCGTTGGAAACGGTACGTCTATATCCAGAGATCCGGGGAAAGGCAGCACAAGGGGGGACAGGGGTCATAGTTGTCGTCCCCCTAAACACACACACAACCCAAACGACATGGAAATTGAGATGCAAAGCATTCCTCCATCCTCTACCCCCCCCACCAGACTCTCAGCCCTCCCTCCCTCTTCTCACAAAGCTTTATACCGCCACAGTCTGTTTCACCACAACCTGGCCTACCCTTTTATTCTCAGTCATTTAAAGAATTGCTGTTGCTGTAGCCACCCTGTAATTATACACTTGTTGAGAGCATTTCCATGCTTTTAAATGGCACCAAAACAATCTAGTATCTTAACACCTTCACAATAAAAGTGAGGAGATGCAGAAAATTCCTTCATAAATCTGATTTTTGCATTTTGAATATGAGAAGGCAAGGTGGTCCAGTGTTCGTCTTTATGAGAGGCACACTGTATTTATAATTTTAACTTGTGTATTTCACTTTGACAGCCTTTCCCTTTATTCTTCCCCCCTGTCTGACTTTACTGTCAATCTCAGGACGTAGCCAATGTTTGTTCTGGGTGACACAGAAGCAGTTGCAGGGCTGCCAACTATCTACACCCAATGCCAGACCTCTCAACCACTGAGGAACTAGCTGAATGCAATCCTGTGCTGTTCCATCAAAGCACAAGAAACATGGCTGAGATAGAGGCGGTGTAGAGTGGCCGTTTTTTACTTGGAACTTCGTGACTTTTGGTCCTGTTTAGCTTGGCCCACTGGTAGCTATGGCGTGCCCTGCTAGGTCTGCTAAATCCATTAGAGGGGACGGACAGAGGGAGGGAGGAGGGACAGACATGGGAGGGATGGGGAGATAGAGAGGCCTGTGTAGAATTGGCACTGCACAAGGAAAAACTGTTCCTCACAGCTGAGATACGACAGTGTGAACACACTCACACACATCCTCGTACACATAGTGTACTGCTCTCAATGGTCACATCCCATCCTATAGAAAACACTATGGGTTTTCTATTATATGGTAACAGCACTTAAGAGTGGAGGCCCATGCTTTTGAGGCTTTGAGGCTTGCGCGCAGCAGAGGCAGATTATGGGGGTGCAATGCCAGATATAATGTGGCTGAGACTGCGTGGAGCCCTCCGGGTCTGCCCTGCCTGTCAGTGTGGTCGCACAGAGATGATGTCACTGCTTGCATGCACATGTGTTGTGCAGGCGTGCAAAGACACAGAAAGACCCATGCTACCAGACAGACAGGTTGTTATTTTCCTTTTCTTCTTATTTTATACACATTTAGAGATACCCCAATAATTTATGCAGACTACTAGAAACATAATTTATCATAATTAGCAGACTGTTATGCAGAGCACCACTAGAGGGAGTGAATCAGGAGGCTGTCTTTTCCACCGGCCATCTGTTCTGCCAGTGTCCTTTCAGCATGAGCTATATTTTAGCCCTTGCTCTCCCCATTCCTCATCAGCTCGTGTTTTCCAGTGTAAACACCGAGCGCATTACAGCGCCTGTCAAAAGGGAGATGATGTCATGCACCGACTGCTCATTGACAGTGACAGATTGCAGCCGTGCGATCTGGTCATCAATATAACCTTTCACTGACACTCAACTGAAGCAAGGAGGGAAAGCGGACGCAAAAAGACACGCATAAGCACTCGCACACTTTGGAATACACCCTCTCTGACTTTCTTTTTCAATCACGAGTCCCTAAAGACAATAAGGCAGTCAAGCCAAAGCAAACTGTAATCACCCCTCAGATTGTAACTTGTTCTATTGTGTCCTAAATCCACTCTTTCCATGTCTCTTGTTCTTTTTTTGTCTTCCCTCCCTGGTGTTCTCATTGGCTGCATTACGGTACTGTAGGGTACAGAGGGTTCATTTCATCACAGCGGTGTCTCCAAAGACTCTGAATCTGGGAGTTTCCCTCCCAGCAGTAAAAAGGTTTCTTTTCATCATCACAACCCTAATTGTCACTGTGAGACCTCCTCTTTTGACTCCTCTCCCTTTTTTCTTTTCCTCTTGCGCTTATTCAAGACAGTCCCATATACACAAGCACCCACTTTGACACACAGCAAACACAACAAAAGAAAGGCATGTGTGCGTACTTAGTCTCAGCTCTGCTGCGTGGGAGTGCAGCAACTGTCCAGAGCAGCCGTCTGGACCAGATGTAGAGATCAGTGACTGTACCACAGGGGCCAGTATCAGTGTCCCTCTCCCCGTCCCAGTGGAGCTATAGACTCTATTAATCTCCGCTCCTCGGAGGCCTCATAAACTACCGCCGGAGGTCATGGTTGGTAAAGACTGGTGGGATGGATGATTGCAGGACGATTCATTAGATATTAAATAATGTTTTTTATTTGCTTTATATGTTATGCATACTCTAAATAGTCTTTCAGGAGACTTATAAATCTAAAATGAATAACACAGTAGTTTTAGCCCAGTAGAATGTGATGTGAATAATGATTTGTGTTACTCATGTGCAGAGAAATTAGTTCTACCCTAAAATTATTTTTCAGCTTTGATTAGAAATGGAAAAAGAACATAATTATATTAAGCTCAAAGACAACCACATATTTCAGCATTGATCATGGTGATTGGTACTGTGAAGATATAGTGTAAATTGCAATTTGAATTTAAAATTTATTGCGATTTTTTTAACACTATACCTTGGGAAAAAAAGTTAAATCATACACTTCTTTGGACTTTTACTTTGGAAAATATCAAAATAAATACATTAAAATATTGTATGCGTGCATGTAGTCAGAAATGTCTCCTATCACATTGTCAGGCATTATACATTTTTTTTCCAGCAACCCAAAATAAAAAATAAAGACAGTTCCCTCACTAACTAGTGGTATTGTCTTTTTCATTTATAATGAACATGTAATGTTTTGTACTTCTGGTGAATTTAATCCAATAAATCGTATTTCCATATACTGTGTGTATTTTGTAAAAACAGTTCCCTTTGTTAACATCTTATTTTGAAAACCACACATCGTCACAGGTGTATACATCAGCTCAGTTTGCCAAGTCCGTCGCTGGCTCTCCCCTCAGTTCTGTTCTCTTTATCCATCCATGATCAGCTCCATCGGGGCTGTTTATGGGTGCTCTACAGTTGTAGCATCGGCCGGTTTGATCGCAGAGATGCGAGTGGCGGCTGGCTCGAAAGCATGTTACTGCAATACGATAACGTTTCATGTCCCTGACAGAGTTAGCATGCAGCTTTAGCTATGATTTCTAGCTCTGCTTTTCCTACAATATGTGCAACCCAAAGTGTTTCCATACTTCCAGACTACTTTTTTCCCCATCCCTATTAACCTCACTCTGATGAGCTATTATCTATTAGAAAGGAGCTGATTATTTTGTATGGAATGGTCGTCAGCCTTTCCATCAATCTGCAAGAAGGTCAGTCTATGGTCTTTATGTGTGGGTGTTAGTGTGAATTCTTCAATTCAACATATGGCAGATACTGCAACAGACTGGCTTTCTCTCCAGAGGTGGAAGACATTCCTAAAGTTAACTGTCCACACTATACATGCACTGGGGGAGTGATTGTCTAGGTGAATATGGTCGGCCAGCAAAGGCCAACAACCTCCATTGACAACTAATCTCCTGTCTGCTACTACTGGACCTTTGCCTGTTAGAGTTTTGATGATTTGTACCAAACATTAGCCAATAGATGCAGGACTTATTCACATTCCAGAGAGTGTAGGTGCTCAATGTAGAGGACTGTTAAAGCAGCGTCTCTCTGGTCTCAGAGTGTGATGAATGAGTTATGTTCGGGCTGGTTGGTCCTCCTCATTGCAGGATGTTTTCCAGAGTTATACGCTCAATAAATCTTCCCTTGTAAATACGAGCGGAACATGCATAAACAATTGAACATAATCTAAATATTTGTAGACTTCATCAAGGGCTAAAATGAGCATCTGTCTCGTGAGAGTTTAGCGCAGCCATACAGGTTAAATTTGTATTTCCAGAATTTTATGGCAGTGTGCAAAAGTATGTGTGTCAAACCTGGGTCAAATACCATTTGCAAATAATTACTGGTGTTTGTTTTAACTTGCTGGAAGTACCAGATGGTGGGTTAGCTGCAGGACAGTGTCAGGTGAGTTTTAGATAGCCTTTTAAACTCTCGTTATTGCCTTTCTTGCAGTCAATGTGAGAACTGATGAGGCAAATCCACACCTCTGGCACACCAGGAACATAAAGAATTTTTGGCAAAAAAGTGTGTGACCCTGGACTGATGCATGCCTTTGTGGACAGTTACAATATGTGTATCTGTTCATGATTAGATCCAGCGTATGGCTGATAAGATTGATATAGCATTAGCATGAGGAGGATATTATCTTTATGGATTTGTGCATGATTTAGAGTTTGGGGAACATAGAGGCTAAGCTTACAGTCTTAAATGACTGCTTTTCCCCATAAAGGCCCTGCTGAAGCAGATATAGACTTACTTTCCCATGCATTCCAAGTATCTGTAAGTGTGTGTGCGTGTGTAAGCAGTTGCTATCATGAAATGAAAATCTTTCAAAGGATCTTGGTAACCATTTCAGTTTCTTTAATGTGTTTTCCCTTGGGATTTCAATGCGTGACCACTGTGGACACAAAAAATGTTCTCACCCAGTGAATAAATTGTGTTATCCTTCAGATAAATATAGTTTATGATTCTGTCCTCAATGTGGATCCTGCACAGATTTAGACTTCCATTTTCATGCTCTTTCAAATCTCCACGATCCAGCTGAAGAGTTCTTTCCAAAATGTAGTTTATATGTCCATTTAATGGGGGGGAGCTGAAATTCATCAGGCATTGTCTTTAATATAGCTTCTGGATTGTGAAAGTGTTAGCACCTTGTCATACAAGGATTTAAGATACATACAATTTGTTTTCATTTAGTGCTAAGGGAGCAAGTGGATATTTAAGATTTAAGAAAAAAGTTGTTCAGTTGCTCAGTTCACACATCATAAACTATATATGTACTTGTAGAAATACATCTTTTCTCTGGCTTATGTTTTTTTCTCTTTCTCTCTTTTTCTGTCTCCCAGGTGTAGCAGAACCCAGCCATGCCGCTAACAAGTAAAGGGTCAAGACGGAGGGCTTGGGTCAGCGGACCCTGTGTGTGTTCAAGTCTCTGGCGACGGAAGCCACTCTTTTATTTATGTATTGTCCTTGTACTTGTTCAGTCTACAACTGTCCTCGGAGCACTGGAGCTCCAGCTGGATGAGGAGCAGCCGGCGGGGACCATCGTCGGCGACATCAGCGCTGGCTTACCGCCTGGTGAAACCGGAGGTCTTTACTTCATCTCGGACCATGAGAGTACAGGCGTCAGCAGCGATCTCAACATTGATGAAACCACGGGCATAATTACCACCGCACGCCGTCTGGACCGTGAGCAAAGGGACCATTATAGCTTCATCGCTGTGACAATGACGGGAGTCACTGTCGAGGTGTCGATCACCGTCAATGACATCAATGACCACGCGCCCGTGTTCCCCAAAAAGAGAGCCGCTCTTAAGATCCCTGAGCACACAGCAGTGGGGACGAGGTTTTCCCTGGAGCCTGCGACAGATGCAGACAAGGACCAGCTGACCACTCAAGGCTATGCTATTCGAGAGGGCAACGTAGGCCAGGCTTTCAGACTGGAGACCAAGAGAGCTGCTAACAAGGTGCTGTATCTAGACCTGGTTGTCAATGGACTTCTGGACCGGGAGAAACGCTCACTGTACACCCTGGTCCTGGAGGCCTTTGATGGGGGCTCACCCAGAAGGATGGGATCCATGACCCTGGAAGTGACTGTGACCGACATCAACGACCATGCACCGGTCTTCAATCAGAGCAGATACCATGCTATTATCTCTGAAAGTCTCCCACAAGGCAGCAGCATCCTACAGGTTAGCTTCAGATAATGACTCATTTCTTCAATAACAGTTATTGCATCTGTTAATCCAGATGTTCTGGGTTAGTTTCAATTTCAATGACTTTCTTTTCTTTTCAGGTGTTTGCAACAGATGAGGATGAGGGTGATAATGGTCTGGTCCTTTATGAAATCAACCGGCGTCAGAGTGACCCTGATCGCTCCTTTGTTATGGATATCAAGTCTGGGGTCATCACCTTGAATAGGCCTCTGGATTATGAGCTGAAGAGGGTTCATGAACTGGTGGTCCAGGCCAGGGATAACGCCAGCCACCCTGAGGTAATTGCATTATGGTTATTCATAACATAATAAATAAAGTGCCATGCTTTTAATGATGACAATTTGGGGTGAGAATCACCAGAGACCCCATAATACAATATTATGATGACACAATCTTATTGAGATTTTAGTGTATGTGTTATGATAAAATATATTGCATTTTATTACCTTTTTTCACCTGCAGATTATGCAGTTTGTCAACATCTGTTCAATCTAATAAGATACAGTTTTCACTCTGTTGATCTCAGAATATTCATTCACATATCTTGAGGTCGGAGGTCAAGAGAATCCTTTAAAAAATGGCCATGCCAGTTTTTCCTTGCCAAAATTTTGCATAAATTTGTAGCGTTATTTGGCATTCTTGCTGACAAGCTAAATGGTTGGTACCAGTTGATCCCTCATGTCCCACTACAACTTTTGAAAGACAGAGTAATTCATTAAAGTATTATTAAGAGGCTAAAATATCGCGATTCTATGTTGTATTGATTTTTTTCCCCCCACCTCCAATGAAAAGCAATACAGTATATTGTTTAATATAATTATGTTTTCATGAAGGGTTATTGTTACCTGGATTTCTGTATAACAAATTATTCAATCCAACACTAACAAATTCCCTTAAAAAAAAAATAAACAGACAATAATGACCCCAAGTAGTCCACTACTATAATGTCCCACAAATTGATTTGAACACTAAGTAACATGAACAACGTCAATTTTCTCAGGTGACCAATGCATTTGTGACCATTCATGTCCGTGACTACAACGACAACCAGCCCACCATGACCATCATCTTCCTCAGCGAGGACGGCTCTCCGAGGATCTCCGAAGGGGCCCAACCAGGCCAGTACGTAGCTCGGATATCTGTCACAGACCCAGACTACGGAGAGTACGCCAATGTGAATGTGTCCCTTGAGGGGGGTGATGGGAAGTTTGCTCTCACAACCAAGGACAGCATCATCTACCTGATATATGTCGACCAGGTCTTAGACAGAGAGGAGCGGGATTCGTATGACCTGAGGGTTATGGCCACGGACTCCGGCACGCCTCCCCTCAGGGCGGAGTCATCTTTCACCATTCAGGTGACTGATGTCAACGACAACCCCCCTCTGTTTGACCAGCAGGCCTACAGACAGACTATTCCAGAGGTTGTCTATCCCGGCTCCTTTGTTCTCCAAGTTACTGCCAGGGACAAGGACCAGGGCCCCAACGGGGACGTCCGATATAGCCTCCTCAAGGGCAAGAACTCTCACTCTGATTGGTTCTCCATCGACCCGGTCACGGGGATCATTACCACAGCGACGGCTCTGGATTTCGAATCAGAGCCAGCACCTAGCGTGACGGTTGTTGCGACGGATAGTGGCCGCCCGCCATTGTCATCCACGGCGAAGGTGGACATTGTGCTGCAGGATGTTAACGATAACACGCCTGTCTTCTCTAGCAGCTTCTACAACGCCTCCATCAAGGAGAACACCCCAGCTGGGACCTGCTTCTTGGAGGTAAGAGAAACCCTGAAGAAGTCTTCTCTGCAGCCTTCATTCACCCTCAGTTTTCTTGTATCCAGCTCTCTTTCAGTCTACTCCTTTTTTATTCTGATGGTGCTCAATCTTGCACCATGTTGGCCACAATGCTGTTGTCCTACTTATGCAGCCAAAACCAAGTATTCACTGTCTCCCTTGTCCTCTCATCTCTTTACTCACTCTCTTTTCACTCCCCTTAAGCTCTCTTTGATTACTCCCCTGGCACAAGTCTGATTTATACATCAATACAAATGAGTCTGGAAATCAAAGTCATGTCTGAGGTGAGAAGCAGTCTCAAAGTCCTTTTTAGAAAAGGATGGTTGCGCTTGGAAGCACCGTGATGTGATTCATAAAAACTGGGCTATGAGGGGAGAAGCGAAGCCATTCAGCGCCTTCATTTAGGGGTGAAAAGATTTATAGGAGAAAAAAGTAACAGCGAGAGAGGCAGGGAGGCAGACTTCACCTGCATTCCTGAATCTACTGCGAGGAGATTTACTCTGTGCTGGTGTGTCCTCTCTCTCACCTCGTGTGGTTGCCATGGTAGCCAAGCCATCAGCGTAGGGCGAGCCCTCGGTATCTCGCAGCAGCTCGGCTGTCTTGCTTTTATCTTGATTCCAGCAGCTCTTGTGTATAAGGAGGACCTCTCCGGAGAAATGAAAAGAGGATGACTGGCTGTTTGTCTTCCAGCAAGGTCTTAACTTGGCATCATGCACCGTTTAGACCAACTGTTTTTACAGGTTGGTTTCACCCCTCTGCTCTGCCATGAAGCGGATGAGAGGAAAAAGAAAGCATTTCTGTTTCTCAGCATTTTTAAGAACGCCTGGCTCTAATAAAAGGCTATGGACCAACCGAACTGGAATTAGATAAATACTGGTAGTTGAATTTCACATTCTTGCAGGTTCATTTAACAAGTATTTGGAGAGGATGGATGGTTGGTAAATTCTGTGGAAACTGGCATATGGGCCTGCTCATTAGGGAAGATAGGAGGTGAGAGAAGTAAGGGAATGTGATGAAGAGGATTGATATGAAATGCAAATGAACTAAAAACAAGGAAGTGAGTTGGATTTATCTTTTGAAGGATTGAGAAAAGGAAAGCGGTGCAATCTTAAACATGCACTAGGCATAATGTTTTTGGCATCTTTGGGCAAAAATAACCTTTCAGCGTATTGTAATTCAGGTATTCTGAATGAAAACTAGACTTCTGCACCTCTTCACAGCTCTGTTTTCAGGTTTTAAAAAAATCTAGCCTGTGACGGGAGACTTTCACCAACCACAGGTCATTTTAGAAAGAGAGCATTCCCATTGGAGCTCCGGCTGGTGGCCGGTGTTTGGTATTTCCTCAACTGATCTCAACATGGCTGCCAAACATTTGAGGTGAGAAATAGGCATGACAGTAAGAGAATATTGATTCAGATTTGATCAGCGCTGCATAGTTTGACCATTTGATCAAAGTTTGTGAGTGATTGACAGCTGCTCAGAGACGACAGGCTCCTGCTCGGCTCTGATTGGTTGTTTTCCTCTTGTCTGTGAAATCTTGTAGATGCCATTAGGAGCACTGGAGAACACAGAGGCACATGATTTTTTGTCTCATGTGCTACTGTCAGGATATAGTGACCACTTATACATTTTTTTAGTCATATTTGCTCCATTTCTACCCATCGCTGCTTTAACTTGATTTATTTCTGAGGTGTCTTTACGATCACAGATACATCTTGTCCGTTGCTGAATTATTGAACCATGTAAATTGCTCCTAATTAGGCTGCTCTGTTAAATTATTATATCCCTAACCCAACTGAATGAACCCCCTGGACCTTGATTCCAGTTGTTGCAACAGTTGTAATCAGCTGTTAGTCCTTTTTCTAATCCTAGCCGGCAGTTACTCTGGCAGTAGGTGCGGGGGTAATCCAATGCCAGACACCACGGGTGGTTCTGAGTGAGTGAATAAGGCTTGATTTGCCCATTCCGGCACGTTCCGCAAGGCTTGCTCGAATCGAGCCAAGATTCTCTGGGTGCGAGTCTGTCCACAGGGGCAGCGATTTGCAGGATAATGGTAGTCGGAGTAACTTTTTTTTTCTGAATACAATCAGATAACGGATTCAGGCAAATGATGTCGTACCTGACATCATTCCCTAATGGATGTCGTTCCAGATTTGTTCTGTATTCTCTCCTTTCGTCTGCCAACCGACTGTCGAGATTGGGGAGCATTTGTTTTTTTTACTCTGTCAAGATAGTGACAAAGTGAAGAATTGGGTCAGCAGGTCCAGTAGGCCCAGTTTACATTCTTGTGTGATGTTATTTGGCACCGGCAATCAGGTTGTGAGGTTTCGTCACGTTTCCTAACAGAGTCGAGACGAAGGCAGAATGTTCTCAGAACTGTACCAGTATTTACAATAGATAACAATCACATCACTGTTTGGCTTCAGGAGTTATTATACTGGTCTGGCTGGCTCGGTTTGAATTTTGGACACTTTATGTGAAAATATAGGGGGAAAATCAGCAAATCTTTAATATTCAAACAAGGAAATATGTTATTGTTATAAGAGTTTGAATGAATGGGACACATGCACATAAGGTAAGGGGATAGTTTTTCTCTTTTCTGTCAAAACCAGTCTTCTTTCTTTCTCTCACATTGTCTCTGTTTTTCTTACTTATTTGCTCTGTTTCTGTTTCTACATCTTTCTCATGATGTCGTTTGATTTCTCTCTGTCTCCCACACACACACACACACACACACACACACACACACACACACACACACACACACACACACACACACACACACACACAGTGTGTAGGAAGCTTCTTATCAGTTGGGCTACTATAGTAATCTGTAATGTGCTGCACTGTTTATGTAGCCGTGGCACAAAAGAGTTATTTATTTCTTGGTTTCCCTGCTTTCCTCTTCTCCCGCTTCCTTAAAGTATTTCCCAGGCAGGAGAGGTTATGGTGCCTCTGTGTGTGTGTGTGTGTGTGTGTGTGTGTGTGTGTGTGTGTGTGTGTGTGTGTGTACATACAGTATATGCACATCCATCTGACTCAGGTTCATATCCTGCGAAGGTAAGGTCATGAGAACGGCGTGAATTGTGGCTGGTGATGAAAAGTTACAAGTATATTTTAGAGTGGAACATTTTCATTGTTTAGAAACAGTTATTTGCATGCAAATCATCTGATTTGTGTGGGGCCTGTTTGAACGCCACTGAGTTGATCAGGATTTTTTTTCTCCTCTTTTTCTTGGGTATAATCTGGGCTTCTCAGACGAAGTGTGTTTTCCATCTTGTGTAGGTTGTGCCTTGCAGAGTTTCTGTCAAAACCAGTGACATGCACACTTCACCACAGCCTGACCGATGGGAAGTCACTGTTGATCTCATGACGTGCAATTGCCAAGCCTTTAATGCAGCACCATAAGAAGGGGAAAGTAAATACTTGAGATAGCTGAGAGCAAGATTCAAAAACAGAAACACAAATTTGCATGCGTATGTATATGTACATGTGCATACCTGTGTGTCATATATCTGTGTATGTATGTGCACTTTTACACTATTAAAGCCCAGAACTCACTTTCAGCAGGTGATGCATCTCCCCTGTGATGTTCAGCATGTGGTTTCCTGGTCAAGCCTGTTAAGCAACACTCAATCATTTCAACACACACACACAGATGTGCTGCTCAGCTGGGAGATGTACAAAACCGTAGAGAATTGATTGCTGGCATCACAGCGCAACAATGTAATGGTACTGCTCTGTACTGTATGTTTTGACGCCGTGCTTTAAAAATGGATATTTTGCAGAATCAAAAATAAGAAATAAGGGAGTGAAATAAGTTGGAAAGTGCGTAAAACCTGGAAGCCACGTTAGAGGCCCATGGCAAATTTCTTTACACCCCACTACACTGGACAGGACGAGGAACATACTGATGATTTTGCGAGTTGTACATCACTGCTAGCACTGGAGATTAGGGATAAAGAAATTATTGCACTGGTTACCAAACTTGTAACAGTCTGGACTCTTTGGTCGGGCTTTCACTGCGGGGCTGCAGGTTTTCCACCTGGCGCCGGCTATGACCACTCCATCCTTCACTCTGCAATTGCTTCATTAATGTTATGATTCCCTTATAGCATTGGGTTAAAATCCAAAATATCACCATATCGGGGCTTTTGCTTTTCATTTTGACACCAGATCCTCCGCCATTGTCCTGTCTGTGAACGCTCTCTCATCCCGTGTGTGAAATCTGACTCCTGCTGCTCTGTGCTGAGACTCCGTATGCGTTTGTAGCATCCATCATCTGACTATAAATTGTTAACACGCCATTGATACACAGAAATGAACTGAACTGGTTATGTTTATATTTAAAAAAACAAAACAAAATGATGATTGGGGCAGTGGGCAAGTAATGTAATTGTGTATGCCTGAACACAGTGTAACACCAGTAACACGACTATCGTGGCAGGTCTACTAGAATTGTGATGGTGGATAGCAGAACGTAAACTCAGAGGGATTATCCCCTAGGGAAGAGGACTGTACTGCAGATTATGATATAAAGTAAAGTTGATATTCTGACCTAAGATTTGTGCCAGAGTGGTTCAGGAGTATCCAAAATAGAAGTGGCACATCCTCTGGGGAGCACAGATGGGCTCAGTAAATGTAACTATAATCTTCCTATTAAATTAGAGCCATTTGGAGACAATGACTCTCTATAGCAAATTTCAATGAAATCTGGGTATTTGAAATACAATGTCATGCACTGAACCATTTTAACCTGATGTGTCGAAATCTGGCTCTGGCCTTTTTTTTTTTCTTTGACAGACAGAGTATCTCACATATTGAGCAGGCCTTGTGGGTAGTCAGGTAAAACAAGAAGAGAACATTAGACAAGCACATGTGAGTGTGCTGTGAAGGTGACTGAAACAGAGCAAATACATATATAGGAAAGGAGACAGGTTTCTTTTGACAGGTGGAGTTAGTCCTCCTGGACTTCCCACAGAACCACTTAAATAAACACGTCTGCCTGTCAAAGCAATCAGCAATTTTGGTGTCCAAAGTCTGCAATCCCGTGGCTAAAGTCCTCATGGCTCTATAAGGAAACACTAATCATATTAAAACACACACACACACTGAGACTAATCACATTTGATAAACCAACAGAGACAGAGACATTTGGTGATGCACTGAAAACAGGAAGGTGTTCCTCTTAAGCTTCCTGTAACACCGGACCAGTCTGCTGGTGTCGCACTGAGTCTGACCTCCCACGGAAACTAAAGCCAGTCCAAACCACAGCTTCCACTTGGAGGTTGTGCACTCTCCTCCAGCCCAGACTCACAACACACACTCTTGCTTTTATTAAGCTTGAAAATGTGCGTGTGTGTGTCTGGGGGGGAAAAATTTTATTGTCCGCTTGATGTCTTCCCTCAGTTCTTGTTGTCGAACAGTGGCAGCTGTGCTTTAATAAGGCCTCGCTCTGTTGAAACTTTATCTTGTGTGTTTTAATTAATCTGTCAGTGTGTTTAATTTGCTGGAATCGATAGCTGAGTGAAGAAAGGCTGCAGGTTGGAGCGATCACTTGTCACCACACGCCTCAGTTGCATCTAACAGGTGATCAGCGCTGACAAATGGTTGGGTTCGCACACAAACAAGACACCAACAAGATGGAGAATTTGGTGAATCGTTTCATGCTGTTAACAGCTGGTCCCTGTTCTGACACGCTTCCTCTCGCTCTGGTTTCTGTCTCTTTTCTACCGCTCTCTCCCACCGACTCCCACAACTCTCAGCTGCCAGCGATGTTGACAGGATGTGTTTGACGAGGGATCAGGATGGTGTGTCTGCCATGCGAACTATTCTCATAACATCCATCAACACTTGCTGTGAATTCATCACCTGTTTGCTACTGGAAGCTCAGAAGCTGTGAACGAAATCCATTTTGGTTTTGCGCTCATGCACTAAACTTTCTACATAATGAGGTGGGCTTTATTTGATAACTGTATGATGGTGGTAATGTCTTTCTTGCAAGAACAGATGATCTGAACTCATGAGAGAAGAGTTTTAGAAATATCAAGGTTACAATCCTGAAATCGCTGGTTTCAAGTCTTCGTCAATACAGCATGATGTTCATATGCTTTAGGGCGTGGCTACCTTGTGATACTACCTTGTCCGGTCTGGGAGTCGTCCCTGTTTTCATCTTAGAACTTAAACCCTTTCACAGTGTGTTTGCAGTTCATGAAAGCTAACATTTTGGTCACCTAAAACGTGTTCAGCGTTTGTTTGTAGTAGCTCCATCTTTCTTCTGGTTGCAAAAAAACCCCCAAAAAACAAGACAGCAACAGACAAAAATCAATATGGCGACACACAAAATGCCAAACTTGAGGCTTCAGAACTGAAGTCCACAAACCAATGAGTGATGTCGTAGTGACTATACATCCACTACTTATATACAGTCTACGGTAGCGCCACCATGAGGTTGACATCTGCTGTTTTGAGTGAAACGTCTCAACAACACCAACAACTGCTGGATGGGTTGCAGTGAAATTTGATACCACACATTCATGTCCCCCACAGGATGAATTGTGTAATAACTTTGGCGTTCTCCTGACTCCTCATATTGCAGCGTCATCAGGTCTCTATTTTAGCTATAATATTTTTAATAGCAATCAGCCTTACGTAAAGTAATTAACTTGAAACTCTTTTTGCAAGAGCATTTTTCAGCTCTTTGGTGGGTGTTGGACTCTGGCCCGAATTGGGTAAATCATTCGTGTTTCTTTCTTTTTCCCCCTCAGAAGCAGTAGTTTGGTTCCATATCACTAGCTGTTGGCATATGCTGTGTTTTAACCCTATCACAGTGTTCATTCATGTGTGATCTGACTGGCCGATGCCTCTGTGGAGAGGCTGGCCTCATGCCTCATTAAGCCCAATACTCCGTACCATATGGCAGCGAGGGGTTTTCTTCTCTCACTCTCTCTTTCTTTCTGTCTCTCTCCAGTCTGACTGGTTTCTATTCCACTTCTTCATCTCATCTGTTAGTGACTATCTCAATTTCCATTCTTTCTTCTTTTTTCCTTAACTTTGTACCTCATGTCTCATGGACTTTTACCCTTATGGCTCCTGAACTGGTCTCAACTTTATCTTTAACTCTGCTATTTTAAAGGAACCGATCATTGAATGGGACTTAAGTATGGAAATGATTGCACTAATGCATCAGTTTCACTTCTCATGGGACTTTTACTCACTCATAAATTCTTATTAAATGTTTATTTATAAAATGGCAATGAAAATTATCATTACTCCCATCGCAATTTCCCACACTCCTTTGTCAAATTGATTTATTTGTCTGACCAAATATCCAAAACCAAAAGATAGTCAATTCATAAATTATCAATTAAACCAATTAATTAATAATTAATTAAATCAATAAAACTAGGGCTACAAAACAATTATTTTCATTTCCAATCTGTTGATCATTTAATTGATTAGTTGTTTGGTCTATAAAATGCCAGAAAATGAGTTTTTCCTAAAGCCCAAGATGACAGCTTCAATGGTCTTATTTTGTCCACAACTCAAAGATATTCAGTTTATTGTCATAGAGGAGTAAAGAAATCACAAATATTCACATTTAAGAAGCTGAAATCAATTCAAACAATTAAAATATGTAATTGTGATTAACTGCACGATTGTCCATGATTAATCATAATTAATTGCAAATAAATCACACATTTTGTAATTTGTTCAAAATGTACCTTTAAAAGGAGATTTATCAAGTATTTAATACTCTTATTAACATGGGGGTTGGACAAATATACTGCTTTAAATTATACAAATTATACTCCATAATAATGGATAATGGTCAATAGAAAAGAAAAGTGTGAACTGAAAAACGAGTTTCTCTCCACAGTCTGAAACTGACAAGGTGGATACATTCAGCTTTATTGAGAGCACAGTCGAGATGTAGCTCCGCTAGTCTGTGGAAGAGGCAGATATCAAACCGCTGCAGGCAGAGGATCCTCCATATACAACACAGACTAAACCACAGACGTTCACACACACATGCACACGTTTTCTGTCTGTCTCTTGTCCACAGCCTATCTCTCTATTCCAGCTCTCCTGGGCTGCTTTTGCATTGTGTTTCTTCTCAAACTTATCTGCCGCCCAGACGTCCTCTCTATCTCTGTCTGGGCCTCCAGTTTGTCACTGTCTCATCTCGTATTGCTTCTCACTCCTACAGCTTGAGAGTGACAGGAACGAACTCACAGTCACATATTGTGCTCAAATGCACACCCTTGAATACCACGCGCTAGCGGCAGGTGATCCTGAAGCTCTCCCCGGTTCACTTGGTCACACTAATCTAATTTCATGACGCATGGAGTTACGTTGGTGTAAATTAGTATGCTTCCTGTGTTTCTCTTGATTGTATTTGCTTTGGGAGAGGTCCTGCAGTTTGGGACAGCAGGTGGTTGATAAGTTAGGGGTGAAGGCCGGCGCAAGCGCTTGTTTCCCAGTATATCAGATTCTGTCATTTCGGCTTTACAGAGAGATAGATGTCACAGTTGGGTGTGACCAAGACATTTCTCTTTCGTTTGTACCTTAATGTGCTAAAAGATATGAATGATTCAAGTTGTCCGATTCATTTTTCTGTGTTATTTCTTGCACTACTCAAGGGCAGGACTTGTGTGTGGGTGTTGCAGCCTCGGATCTGTTATCTGGCTGCTCCTCTGGTGTTGTGTCTGTCCCAGCTCTCTCCACACTATTTATTTTCCTCTCAGGGGTCAAAGACTCTGCAGCTACAGATATTTGTTTTCTCAAATGAATCATCCATTTAATCATCTTCTCACTCGTCCCCCTCGACTTCCTTCTCACCTCAGGAACCGGAGAGATGCTGAGAGGGAGGCAGAGAAGGAAACGTTTGTATGCCAGATCCAGCGTTGCGTTCGCAGTGCCAAAAGACACAGTATTAAACAATACGACTGGTCTATATGAGATCACAGACATGGCACCGATGGACAAAAAGCTTTTTATATTCAATATGGTCCACATCACGACTTCTCGCTTTCTTTACATCTCCCAGATGCATTTCTGTCATGCGTGCACCTCATATTGTCTTTTCTTTGGACTTAAGCTTTTATAAGGATAGTTCTCACCATAAGTTGTCTATTAAAGGTTTTAGCAGCACCAGAAAGAGTGAAAGAAAGTTTCCATTCCCCCACAGTGGAATTTTTTACAAGAGAATCACTTACTACTTCCCACCTGCCCAGTCCACCCTCCACTAATCCACATTTCTCCATCTTTTTTTTGAGTGCTGTCTGGCTCCACTGAGCTATACTGTACAGTGGGGTATTTCACTGTACCTGCTGTATATATTATGCACATTTGTGCTTAAACAACATTGGATGTAGATAAATCTAAATGTGCAGAGAACAGAAGTGCAGGATGAAACCCTGGTGCATGAGCTTTAGGGATAAAAACCACAGAAAAGCTGGAGACTTATTTCCACTGTGGGCTTCCGTGCACGTGAGCGTGCGTGTGTGTTTGTGGTCGCTGGCTGTGGTGTATCGGACGGGGTTGGAAAGACTACAGGAGTGGAAATAACTCCACTGTTTGCTTGGGCAACTGCTGTGATTTGTTTCGTTGAACTGTGCAAATCTTGAGCCGCAAGGGCGACGGGGACGGGGATGAACGAAGGAGTGATGACAAGGAATGGAGAGGTGATCAGAAAGGAGATGAAAATGTTGGAATACAAAATCAATAGACTCAAGAAACACTGATTATAGAGCTTTGATTATTAACTTTTTCTTGACCCCAAAGTCTTTTTCCTTCAGCAGGACCAGTCCCGTCTTCAGACACGCTCCGCACTCTAGCCCTCTGGACTCAGTGAACCCGTCCATGCAGAACACAGAAAATTAATTTAATAACCAGCCTTGAGATGAAGAATAAACCTCAGTGTCCTTTTTCCATTTAAATTGACAAGTTCAGTGTGGGTTGGACTTTTTAGAAGCTACCACTGTGGTCATTGCAGTCTCGTCTATCCTTTCTCTAGCTTTATTTGGGCCAAGGTCAATCATTTCAGCACAAATAGTGATTATATTCATTTGAATGAACACCCGCTGTGATATTTGTAAAGCTCCACTGGCATTAACACTAATAATATACCTACAAATACATGCCTCTGAGTTTGCCGTTCATCAATAATGGCTTCGATTATTTCTCTAAGCTCTTGAGTTTAAACATTCTTGACAAGGCGTGTGGCTTTCCTACTCTGGCCATTGAAAATTTTTGCTTCAAGCAACTTTCAGGGTGGTCTATCTTTTCCTGACCAACCATACTGTAACTCGTTATTAAGGAAAAGGGATTCTCCATCTTTCCTGTCACTGTGCCTTTCTGTATTCCCACCCTGCAATTTGGACAAAGCTCTTGTAAAGACTACGACAGAAAGATTTTCTTTTTCATAGCATTCACAGTCAGATCGTGGACAAGGTGTTTGTGTTGGAGTCGTGTAAGGACTCTTAAGATGAATCTCCCTGACATGAAACAGTAGTCGATTTGTGTTGTTTTAACCTCACACTGAGTACATTTACAGGCATTTGGCCTGGGCGATAGGTGTTGGCTGAGGTTAGGTAAATCATCTGATTTGGCCTGCGTTCTGTCTCGCTGTTGCAAGTGATTTAACCTTTAGAGTAAGGATGTGTCAGATTTAATGTCAATTTAGGAGAACCAACATTTCTGGTGCATGTGGCCCAAACTCAGCTCTGTGGTTTTGGATCAGATTTACTGCGGTCCAACACACCCTGGTGTGCAGTGTGCAGTTTAGGAAGCTCTTTATACTACTTGGAATAAATCTCCTGGTTTTGAAATAACATGTCCATCTCACAGAGTTCAGCAGTAAAAGTGCTACTAGATGATGTTGTCAAGTCAAAGTGTGCAGACATGAGAAAGAGAGGCAGATGAGGTGTATGTTACGAGTCTGGATTTTTGGAGCAATCAGACAACCGTTGCACGAAGTCGTGGTTGTGCTCGTACTAAAGGCATCAAAGGAACTGACAGCAAGAGGGAGTCGCACCAGTCATCTTCAAATGTCAACATCTGGCGTCCTAGCTGCTGTCATTCAGCACGGCTTAATGTTTTCACATCATGGCTCAGCAGAGCGGGACTGTTGGGGAAAGTGGGAGCAGTTGGCTGGTTGGAAGATGAAAAGGGACACATTTGTCATTGAATATGATCCGCTACTCATTCATTTTCACACAGAGGAGAGGAAGAAACGGTTTGGGTTGGTAGCCGTGTCTTAATAAAGTCGATTTAGTGAGGAGGGGATTTACTTCAGTGATTCATCTGAAGTGTTCTTCTCAACACCGTCTAAACCTCATAGATGCAAATATTACATATTTACCCCCAAATTAAAGACCAATCACAAGTGATACATCTAAATTAAGACCAGTAAAAATACTGCTTGCTGATACATGCATGCATTCATACACAAAAGATCCTTTAAAGCTTGAAGTGGAGCATCTGAATAGTTTAGTTAGTGTTTTGAATGACAGTCGTGGCAGCTTAAAGCAAAGTCTACAGGTGAATTAAGTGTTGTATTAAGATTGTACAAACCATTCCTCTCATTCTGTAATTAGTTGGATAAAAGTAATGTATAGTAATCCAAAGTGTAAAATAATAAATAATGGCTTTTTTCTGACACAATTAAGCAGTGCAAAGGATTGAAACAAGGATGTCCGCTGTCTGTGTATCTATTTATTATAGCAATAGAAATCTGAAGCCAAAAAGTAAGGATGAATAATAAAATGTAAGGTTTGAGAATAAATCGTTCCAAATATATATGGACGATGTAAACTTTCAAATCCACAGCTCAGAGGGTAGAGCAGGCCGCCCCATGCTAGACAAACCTATCACACGGGGGGGAAGTATTTGCATGTATTTGCACAACTTTTAATGTATCCATTTGAATTTTACAACTAACACTAATCTACAAACACCTGCCTACTAAGAAAATGCTAAAAAAATGTTAATAGTATTGTTAGGAAATTGGATTAAAGTTGAAGAGTGGATCTCAGTTTACAAATCACATTTCTATAGCTGTCCTTTATCCACAATGTTTGGGGATTTAAGGGATGATGAAGAAGGAAACAACCTGAACAGCATCATCAATATGATGGGGAAAATCATATATATTTAAAGCTACAGAAAGACAGCAATTAAACACTGAACGCTCAAGATGTTTTTGAAACATCAGTGGGTTCTTGAGAAAGATGTTAATAGGAATAAAGAGCAGAACATAATTTTTGAACGTGGGTGGGATACTTTGAGTCAGGGTGGAAGTAAACAAGAAATAATAAATAAATAATGTTGGTAAAGGTCAACTAAAGGGATGTAAATATGCTCTTTTTTGGCTGTATAATAGAACAGATAATTGTGTAAGCAAATGTGCCCTAAGTGGTTATGAATGCCTATGTAGATAGATATATGTATATATGTTGCTGCTGCTGTCTTTATGTTCCTTTATTAGTATGTCTACCTTAAATTAAAAATAAAATAAATCCTCTCAGAACTGTATCAGCCTGCATTGTTGGTGGAGAGACCCTGTTCTCTCTGTATCTCTAGCAGAGGTTGGTATCTTGGCCAGCGTCCTACTCCCAGTAGGGGGATATCAATTTAGATATTTAAAAAAAATGCTGTCTGATGTTGTCAACTGGTGTTCTCACACTCCAACACACATATATACTGTGTATGCAAACAGACATATACACATGCTCTTGTGCGCGGGTTGACATCCACACCACTGGCGGGCTGTTGAGAGTATTTTGTGCCCTGCTCCAGGGGACGATTATAGAGGAGCTGCTTGATTGCAAGAATCTTGGAGAGCCGGATCTGCCGCTTTAATAACGGATACAAGGGCTAATGTGAATCCATCGAAGGGTATTTTCTCCTCCGAAGCCTTTGTTTCTTATCTAAAGAATGAGTCTTTCATGTCGTGCAGATGGAGAAAGTGAGATCACGGGAAGTGCGCTGCAGAACAGATGATGCTGCTTAATGCAATGTGCACTATACACTGTATGCTGTAATGAAGCATGCAATGACGGTAATGAATTGCAAGAGTCTTATCTTGACTGATCAAAGTCATGTCTGTTTGGTACATGACCATATAATGCAGTTTTATTTACCTGCATTTTGTTAACGCTTTTTTTTTTGCAATATATTGCAATATGAAAATGTTTGTTTTCATCAGATAGATGCATCTTTTAACTTCTGTCGCTACATTAGGTAAAAAAAAAAAACTGTTTGCGCACCCACATGATCTTTTTTAAATAGCAGACGCAACATTTTTTTCCACCAGCAAATTCTGTTTTTGCTGGTTTCTTGTGTCGTCTTTGCTCATCTGGAAGTTAGATGCAGTAATTGAATCAAGACACTCGTTAGCTTGTTTTGTTTGTGTATGATTTTTATGAACGTTATTGTCAGATTTATTGCATTTATTGAAGCTTTGTCATGAGAACCGCACTAGACTACTTTTTATTTCCCGTCAAGCAGTAAAATAGTTTTTACTATGTACTGCAGTACACCCTGGTGGGCCTAGTTTTCTTAGTACATTGTGTAATTTTCCAGATGATAATGACTGATGCCACAGCGGACAGGCAATGACATCAGCGTATGTAAATGCTACTGCAGACCATCGAGTTAAATGCAGCAGAGGTTGTCTGGGGGCTTCCTCACTCACACATACTTACATAGTCCAATCATTTAGTGCTCTTGCATGAACAATATTTCACAATGGGGAGCTGATTATATGGATGATTTACAGTGAAGACGCAACGAGCTCTGGAGAGAGCAGGACTCAGCACATTTTAGACAGCAAGCGAGTGATGAGTACAAAAAGAAAAGGAAGAGGGAGTGATGAAAAGGATGGCTGCGTGTGGTGTGAAAGCATGAATGCAGGATGCAACGTAGGTGCTGATGGTTACCATGACAATAAGAGGTGTGTGTGTAGGGGGGGGGGGCGAACCAATTCATCACCGTTTTCTCTTGTGTGTGTGTGTGTGTGTGTGTGTGTGTGTGTGTGTGTGTCTCCTCACCTCTATCTGTCGGAGTATGCCCTTGAAACAGGCTATTTTCTCTCGTACCTTGCTTGCACACACATTTACACTGAAAAGTAGAGCAGCGCAGTGGAGAATTGGACGGGGAGCAGACAGGCATCCTTTTAAACAGCCGGCCATTCACTCCGTTGTTTACAAGACACTATCTTGATGACATGCAGACTGAGAAGGCATCACAAAATGTCACAAGGCTGCAATACATGGTATTGATAAGATGATAATGGCTGCAATGAGGGGATTCTATCTGTCTTTGCAAATTAAACCAACCAACTGAGTGCAGATTAGACTCTGTATATGTGTGTTAGTGTGTGTGTGCGTGTAGGAGAGGATTCCTCCATTTGTAGGTATTTTTCATTGCTGTCAGGGGGAGAGTGGGGTCATGTTATTGTAACTGGGCACAGAGAGGAGCAGGCAGACAGTCTTCATATGAACACTCACCCATTGTGAAGGATGATCGCCATTACTTCATACAGATAGCATGTATATGCGTGTGTGTGGCGGGGGGGGGGGGGGGGGGGGGCATGATGGTTTTCAAAGGGCTGGAGCCATCGTTCAGCAGTAGCCATGGTAACAGGACTCTCAGTACCACATGGAGGGAAGAGAGAGAGGGGGGGGGGACGGGGAGACAGGGAATTATTGGGAGTGGTGTTGGCGTCTGTATCTTATGATAAGCGATGATGTAAATCTGCACCTCTTGGTACCAAAATGTTTGTTCTGGCTACAAACATAAATTTAGTATGAAAATGCTTATTAAAAATTAAAATGAAAGGCTTCTAAGGGAATTACTTAAGGCTGGCCCACACTAAAAGACTTTTTAACAGATTTTGAAAATATGAGAGACTTCACTTACGTTTGGTAAATATGACAGTTTTGTTCCTATAGTGTGTGGAGAGCAACGACTCTACACACACTATAGGAACAAAACATGACTTTAGTATCAACAAATATGGACGACTGGCAGGAAGAATTAGCAATGTTAATTTTTGCTCTACATTGTACTGAACATTCACAAAGGATGGGTGGATGAAGTCATGGAAACACGTGAAATAAACACTGCCACAAATTTACAAGCTGCTCCTCTATTTCCGAGGTCCATCTTACTGATACTTTATGCTTCGTGTTTTGCTTTAGCTCACGCGTTAGTCACAGCTGCAATGAATGGATGCATATAGTGAACAAGCTGCAATGATGGCGGTCAGTTTGGTTCCCAACTGGCGATCGTTCTTTCCCAAGTGACTGCGTCATCAGCTGTCCTCTGGGATCCCCACACACAACAATATATCCGATCGTAAATATTGAACACATATTAATATTTACGATTTGAGTTCAGTGAGGCCAGGATAGACTTCAGAGCCAGTTGGGGGATGTAAAAAAACACTCTGAACATACCTCACACTACAGGAATATCTGGAAATATAATCTTTAGAACCATAAAAAAAATCTGGGCTTTGCTGACGATTGTCGGGAAGGGGGAATCAGGCTCAAGATAGGCTTGATTCTTGTGTAGTGTGTACCCAGCACTGCAAATATATCAAAAAGAAATTACAGAATGAGTGTTAACATAGCTCCAAACTACACTGCAGTGTATACAGCATTTATGTGATGCAGCTCAGGTCATATATACAGAAACATACATAATGTTAATGACAATTACCCCAGATTAGTTCATCTTACGTAAAAACAATGCACTTTTTTTTAACAGCTCCCATAGTACCCTGTAAGTAGGTACAGAAGTGGATTTTTTTAGGCCAAAAACATATAAACTTCTTTTATATACCTCCTAGGAAACAGGCCCACAGCTCTCCTAGTGCAGGAAAATGTTTTGTTTGTGTAACATGCACATTTGCTTCCTTTCCCCAACACCTAAAGTGTGACTCATTTAATGCAAGGTTAACGATCCTCCGCCAGCTGAAAAGAGACACCATGTGCGGGTTTTATTTGCATCACCTTTAAATCCCTGTGGTCTGCTGATGCTGCTTTGAGGTGAACTGAGGTAATGCTTACCCACAACAGTAAATACTCACATGCGTGAGCCAGATTGACTGGCACAGCAGTAGGTTAGCCCTAGTGGTTTGAATTAGCAGAAAAAGTACATTTTACTCATTTAAAGTTCATTCTGTTCTTGCCTGCTTCTTTTCTTTTCTCTCTTATCTAAACTGACGGTTCAGGTTCGCTCCAGTATTTTAGGTTCCTGCATCGACAGTAATTCCCCTTCGGTCTCTCTTTCAGTTCAGTCGAGAAGCTTGACACGCGCTTTACACACACAGTATACACAGCCTCCAACTGTGGCTCTAAATGGAGTCCTTTGTTTTCTTAATTGTCAAATTAAACATGTCACTCTGTTTGAATGGGACACACATACGCCAGCTGCCAGCTCACCCGATGGAGAAATGGGGGGTTTAGCCCTTATTCATTAAAGACACAAGCCCCTTCCCCCCCAAAAAAAAAACTACTTGAACATGCTTGAAAAATCTCTTTTTCTCACATATGTTCACACACACACACACACAATGAGGAGAGGATGAGGAAAAGTCGGTGCAATCTTTTGTCTGTCAAAGAGTGAGGCTGGATGGACGACCCCCCCTCATCTGGTAACAATCACCTCACAGGCTGCCTCAGTCTCTTGCTTGTGTGTGTGTTTAGGCATGTGTAGTGCCTATGAGCATGTAGATGTTAGGACAAGCATGTGTGAGTGTGTTTATGTGTGTGTTTCTAATCCCAGGGTGCCACCAGAAAGCCCCATCCATCCCAGCCCTGTCTGTGAAATATGAAGGAGGAGTAGGGAGGGACCTTCCTCCAAAATGGAAAACTACAAGAGTGGGCGCTTTCTTTCTTTTTTTTCCTGCGTGTGATTATTCTTTTGTATTTATTTGCCCAGCAGACGTCCAATCACACATCCTCCATTTTACACATTAGTCTGGTCTTTCTTCCAGCTGCCTCTCTCTCACAGTAGAGTGGACGTGAACCCCACAGCGGCGTCCAGGCTGCCCGCAGATCTGCACAATGCACACCTATATTTCACGCCACGGGAGCAATTCTCCTGCTTGTTCCTTGATGAATGCTGCAAGATGTTTTGTACTAGAGGAAGGATCATTTAGCTTAATTAATGTCCTTCTGCTGCACGGCCCGAAGACACATAATTACAGCTCCGAATTCAGAGCCGTCTTTATTGGTTTAAGGTTCAATAGAGCGAGGACTTGAACCTTGGCTCGAAGTCCAATCAGTGCCTCATTTAGTATTTCTGAAGCAGGTGTAGGTTGTGTATGGGAAAGATTTCGCTGGGAGTTAAAGACAATCTTAAGTTAAACAAAACAAATAAATTGTAGAATCTGGCAAAGGTGATTTTTCAAAGAGTCTAAGCCATTTTAGATTTACGTCCGTTCTGAAAACAAAACAGGTTCTCCTATTTTTGGAGGAAAGCTTAGTATTTTCCTAACCGCCCTTTTTCACATCATCTCTTTTTGGTTTTAGCCTACCACTCAGCCTGTGCACTGTGTAATAAAGTGATTTGGCTTCGTCGTCTTCCCCCTGCCATTTCATCTCGGTGATTTAGAGCACTGTAGTCAGGTCCACATTTTCACAAGGTTAGGTTTGATGAATAAGACTTCTTCTGGCACAGCTCTCCGGTCGTCTGAGAGTGTATGTGTGAGCTTCTCTCTCTTTAGACTTACATCAGCGCGAGGCATGATATGCACCAGAGAGCATTTGGCTGAAACCCTAAATGAGATTCACTGAGTCGCCAGGGTAACAGATAAAATTATGCCTGAGTCTCTTGAAGATGCTGCACAAAAGCTAAAGTCCTGATCCACTCCAAGAAGAAAATCTAACTTTGAGCTTTTAAAATATTCAACCCAGATAAAGAGCATATACTTAGACACAAAAAAGAGAAAAAGAAGAGGACTGAGAGATGAAAATGGGATGGACAGGCGCGCAGGTGGACCGACAAACAGGCTCATATTCAGCTATGCGCACGATTTCATGGTCTTTCTGTCTCAATAACTTGGTATATGAGGTTAACGCCATGCTGGTGGTCCGCATGGAGTTAGTGTGCTGCGTGTTCTATTAATCCTGTCTACTGCAACACACACACACACGCACGCACACGCCACACACACACACACACACACACACACACACACACACACACAAATGAATACAAATGAACATCCAACAGAGATCTACAGCCAAGATAGAGGAGAACCATGGCAATTATACACCTAATAAATCAGTCATTCACTCATTTTTTGTATGTATGCGCTCACCGTGCACCCTCCCCCCATCTCTGCCCCAACACTGCTGACCTGTACACACACATATGGACACACATATGCTTGCACACTCACAGATATAGAGGCTCGTTCATTCAGAGGTCACCTTGGCAGGAGTGCGCACATATATAAATAAAAAAAACACACACACTTATTTCATGGTTGACAGCTGAATTATGAAGTGACTTAAATGCGGTACCAAGAACGCCACAGTTCAGTCTCCTTTCGTCTGTCGGGCTTGTCCCCAGGCCGAGACAGACTCCCTCGGATTCCACCGTTGGGTGGAGCGATGGAGGACCGGGTATCTGAGACACGGATCAGGGGCGTAAACTTACTGCCTGGTTTAGCCATCAGTCTCTCCTACTTTTGGAAACCTACAGTAGACGAGGGGTGGGGTTCCTCCCTGCGTCCCACACTAAGCCAGGGGTTGGGCTCAGCTGGGCAAAACAGGATGACTGTGTCAGATGTACTGGGGTTTCTCAGGTGTGAGAGACAAAGGTACATTTACGTCCCAACACCTGTGACAGAATTGCATCTGACAGCTCCATCCTCGAGGCTTAGCCGCAACTTCCACCCAAATTCATATTCATTTTTGACAAACAGGGACACAGTCCAGTATATGTGAAAAGAAATATATGTGCAAGAATGCAGAGCAAAGGTTTGACTGACATGTAGGAGCTGCCAGGTTTAGTGTCAACTCAAATCTTCTTTTGGTTATGACAGAGGACATAAGGTATCAGATGATGGTATCAGATAGTTTCTTGATGTTTTATCACACATGTTTTTTACCAGACATTGCATCTTGCATAAAATATTAGGAGATGTACTGTAGATGCAGTGCTCCAGTATGGCGTCCCTGTCATTCCAATGAATGTGGCTTATGCGTGTATAAAAGGTTGTTCAGGTTTGGCACTTTTGGGCCTATAGCACATGTACATTAGAATAATTTATGGCTGAGCTGATCGCAGCATATATGAATGTCACAAAAACATACAGGCTATTTGATGGAAAGTTTCCATCTTGGGCCAATTTCTCCAGCCGTTGCCATGTCAGTCCAAACTTCTTCAAGTGTTTCTGGCTCTTCCTCCCCCCTGGTTGTGTTGCAGGTTCCATGTCATGCCTGCTTGGTTATTGCTGTTTGGCTTCATCTTAGGGTATGAACGGTTCCATCTCCAGTTTCTTCTTTTCAGCTGTTCTTCTACTGTTTCTTGTTTGGCGTGTTCCCGCAGTTTAGTATTGTTGATTGTGTTTGGCCACTAGATCACCAGGAGGCGTCTGTAACAGTGATTAGTGAATGACTGCAGCTTGTTGATGACATTAGTGGTGGTCTTCCAGGTTTCTGATCCATGTAGCACAGTCTTAACTTTGGGGTTGAAGATTTTGACCCTGTTTACGTCATGTTAAATGCTATTTGTGTTTTCCCAATTTTTGCCTTTACGTCTTCCTGTGTTCCTCCATCCATAGCTACAACACCTCCAAGATAAGTGAATTTATCAAGCTCTTCAAGTTGGTCTTGATATTATAGGATTTCTGCTTTGTTGCTGCATGCTTTTGGTTTTTTGGTCCTTATATTTTGAGTCCAAGCCCAGCTAGACTCAGACTCAGACTAAATGATGGTACAAAGAGTATTTTTTTGGGGAGGATCAGGTGGAGAGATAGCAGCAGTGAGTATACAGAGATCTTTCTTTATTGTGTCATTGTTCTAACCTCCATGGACTGAAATATAAGCAACAAACTTTGACCTCATCTGATTGTGGACCCCTCAGTGGCCCCTTGTGGTGTCTGGACGCCAGTTTGGGAACCACTGCTTTCGGCTGAACGCCACCTAGGAGAGACATAGGAGGCAGGAGTCAGGTTTGGTTAGCCAGTAGACCACAGAGCCAGGTCAGAGGTAACGTGAGATGCAGACCTATGGAAACAGAGAGACGTCCGTTTATAGTCCAGCTACAGAGATTTAATCTGTGCTATTAAGCTGGCCGGCGGCGTCCCTCTCCTGGTCCCCTCTTATGGGAGTTTTCAAAGAGAACTATCACTGTGATTTACCGTGGACAAGTCTCAAATAGTCCACACTCTGTCTTCGTCTCTGTTCTTTTTCCTCTCTTTTGCTCTTCTCCCTCACTTTGTCTGTTATTGTACCTGTGCAGTGAGCCAGATGCACACATGCATGAGTTCAATAATGAAACCACCATATACAGTTCAGCGTGTGGTGTGTTTATACATGCAGTAAACCTCAGGGACTCTATGTACACACATGCGTCTATGTTGTATTTTCCTCTGAGGTTAAGGTCAGAATCTCATGTAACCCACCCCTCCCTGTTTTTAACTTCAGCGACCTCAGTCCAACGTCCTTATCAATTACAGCTACTACACCCCACCTTCCCTTCTCACTCCATCTCCTCAGATCATTCTTAAAGTTGGCAGTGTAGCATGAATGTCGGCTTCATATCAGTTAAGAGTGCTGCATATCAGCGGTGGCACTGATTTAGTAATGCCGGTGTTTCACTCTTCTGCTAACCGTTTCCATCCATTTTTCCACCGGTCACAATTTGAATTAGTCACCAGTGGTTTGTTTTCAATGAGGAAAATTTCCCCTCAAGTAAAAAAACTAATTTGTGATAAGTAGCCGAATATTTCGGTCATCTTTGTCCCATTTTCTCTTTTTTTCTTTCTACGCTCGCACACTTGGAAGCAATCACGCACGGCCACACGAACTCTCCCACATGTTCCATCGTTGCTCAGTGTTGCTGTTCGTGTATTGAACGGTGGGAAAAAATGAATTATCAACAATGATCTCAGCACTGTAGCAGTGTATTCTCCATCTGGCATACGGTTTAATACTGACCACCTCCAGGGTGAGTCAGCTGTGAGGAAATTAGTCTAATTACTGGTCTGAATTTGCTGCAGGGACGTGGAGGAAAGATGAAGAGACAAGGAGATGAGAGGACTTTCTTCTGGTTTAGAGATGGTAGAAAACTTGTACTTAACAGTTTTTTTTTTGGTCTTGGTTGGTTCCACCCTACATGTCAATCTATTTGTCTGTCTCATCCTCTCAATCCTCTCTCCCTTAAGGGATAGATTTAGCAGATGTATGAACGTAAATATCCACATGTGCGTCTGGTTTATCCATCCCTCTGATTGGGTTAAGGTCTGGGCCCAGGGCACTGACTGGGGTGAGAGCTGGGTCTGAGGCCCGCTAGTCACGCGAGGTGGTGATCGTGGACCCTAAGCCATCTGTCAGCCCTGTCTCTAACACATAATGTACACACACACACACAGTGAGGGTGACTGAAACCTCTGACAGAGACCTCCTGTTACATAATGCTGCCATTTACCGGAAAAAAATTAGAAATTCCCATTTGGTCTTTTTCATGGAATTGAAACATTATGCAGTGATTTGTGTGCTGATTAGGTTTCATGGCCATAATGCCTGTGTAAACTCACTTTGTAGAGGATGTCATGCATTGGCATCAACTGAATTTTTATTCTTTCAAGGTTTGCTTTCATGTGTCATCAATATTAAGATGCGCATGCAGCACATCGAAGCCTGCTCTGGTGTTAACAGAGGAACAACTACAAGTGTAAAACAAAAGGATGAAGGAAATTCACAATTAGAAGTGTGATTTTGACACGTAAGATAAAGTGTCTCATGTGCTTTGAGAAGATGAACATGTGCTTGTATTTCTGAGTCCCTGCTGGAGGGCGTCACAGGGTCACGCAGGTTAAGAGGGTCACAGCAAAATCCATAGATTGGGAAATGTGGAATGTGGACTCGGACACTCACTTCTCTATTCATCCGCTCACTTCCCTAAACTCTCCAGAAAATATTTAAAAGGGAAATCCTTCTTTTATACAGCTTGGCTATTAATTACATAGTTGTATTGCCATCTTTGTATTCTTCTGAAAAGATGTTTGTCTGACCTGGGGGATTGTTTTTCTGATCTGTCGTATTTCTCGCCCTGTCAGACCCTGTTGTAGAGAGGTCACAATCCTTAGCTTGAGGTCAGAGGTCAAGGACCCCTTTAAAAATGGCCGGGACAGTTTTTTCTTCACCAAAATTTAGCATAGCTTTGGAGCGTTATTTTTTCCTCCTACTGACAAGCTAGTCTTTTCATATAATGCCAGTATCTTCACTCAAGCTTTAAAACTGACTCCGCTACAACCTAAAAATTACAAGTTGCATTAACGCATTAAAGAAATTAGTGCTGTTAAAACAAATTTGCCTTAACATTATTATCGCCTTAATTTTGACAGCCTTAGATCCAAATTTTAATAACGCAGGATTTTCCTTGAATAGTTGATTTATAATCTCCTCATCTCCCTCTGCCCAGCTTCCTGCTGAGCTGAGATCCATTTCCTTTGTCATAAACACATCCTATCGCGTTACTTCTGTCGTAAAGTTGGACTCACATTCAGGCCCAAGTCACTCATGCCCGGTTGTCATTTAACACCCATGGTAACCTGAGGTCAGCGCCGCTTCCGCACAATTGGTTGCATTTGAAGTTACACGAAGTATATGTGTGCGCAGTGAAGTCTTTACAGTAAGTGTTTGGGTTTGAGTTCATCTCGTGTATATACATTTGAATAAATCATGTGGAGTCTGGGCTGAGTGCAGTGTTTGTTAGTGCGCAGGAGGCTGGAACAAGAGTGCTTTAAAGGTAATCTCTCATGTCAGCAGTTGTTGAATGGGGAGCCAGAGTTTGAGCTATGTAATGGTTCATATGTAAACAAATATCACAAAATCTCTGTGTATTTCTGTATACTATAGTCATGTGAGGATAGATAACATGTTTTTGCTGTTACTGCCTATGACAGAGGCAAGTATTGTTGATGAGGTGGTTCTTATCAAAATACCAAATCGCTCGCCATCTTAAAGATCCATGTAAACTAATTGAGAAAGAGTTTTAGGTGGAATTGCTCTGACATTTACAATCTCTCTTCCCTGTCTCTCTTTCTCTGTTCAGACAAACACTGGTGTAGAGTGACTGATAGGGTCGTTTATAATGCTGACTTGCTCTCTACTGTTACCCCCACCCCCTCCACACACACAATCCCTCCCTCATTGCACGAGGTTGTGTTTCAGTCTGTCGCTTCAATATTTTATGCCCCTTGTAGCGCCAGCGCTAAAACATTTACAGGCCTATTGATCATGTGCCGGTATGAAGGGGCAGCTTCATGGCAGACCACCCTCCCAAAACCAGACACAAGCCATCAAAGCGTCGACCCTGGATGTTTATACTATGTCTCCACTTGTCGTAGCATCTGTCTGCGTTATTCGGAGTGCATCTGCACCGCGGCGTGTATGTGTGTAGCTCTAACCTTGGCACGTCAAGTACCAGGATTATTCCCCATCCCTCTGAACGTAACCACTCTGGAAATCATTACCCGGAATTGCTCGTGCTTCAAAGACGTCTCTCACTCCCGAACTCTGACGGCAAATCAACCCATTTAGCTCCTCCTGGCTCTGTGCTGTCTGAGCTGATAGGAGGAGGTAGACTTTAGGTGTTTGAAGAGAGAGTTTTCTGTCAAGAAAGTTAAGCATCGTTGTTGTGCCCTGAGAGTTTGATGGCAGAAAACTTAAATTCAAAATCGTCTGATCAAATCAAAGTTGTGTTGCTTTACTGTTTCGTATCTCCTGCCTTCACTTTTGAGCCCCATGCTGAGGGAGCCCCTTTTGATTTGAAAGTTTCGAAAACTGTAAAGTCCTCAAACAACGTTGTAGCTCCTCTGAATAAATGACTGACAAGTCCAAGAATATCCCACGCAGTGAGATGTACATATTGTGCGTTGCATTATCAGCAGAGCAATCAAAGTGTTTTCCCAAAGGGATATGGAGCTCACAGTGAGGCGAGGATGCTAACAAACACCAGGTTTGGTTTATATTATCTACTACCACCAATGTGTCCTTGGGTAACAGGAACAAGAGGGAACAAAGGAGAGAAAACAGCTGTATTGATCGGGAGAGAAAGATTCATTCACTAGGAAGGGGGCCCTGAATGGAGCAGCCAATATTTGTTGCTAATAGTATTGAAATACATATTTGTTGTAGTACGAGAGCCAATTTAAATGAGTCAAATGTGTTTTATATTGTACAAAATCCTTAAATGAATCATACACCCTGTTAGTGTTTGTGGCACAACAAGGTAAACACCCAACCAGAGGAAATGTAATATATTTGCTAATAATGTCTGACCCAGTTCTCTCCCATGGCTTCTGTGTCTCTGTGTGACATCATGTTGCCATAGTAACAAACAAGGAGACAACCACCTCAGGGGGTTGACCATAATTGAAACATCAAATTTTTTTTACACAATTAGCCTCATTACAGAATGAAACAAACTGTAAACAAGATGCACATGAAAGCGCACACGCAGACACACTGACGTACACTAACCTCGTCGTCTCCTCCTGAACTGGTCGCACTCGCAGCCAGCTGTTCAATTGAGGCTGTATGAGGAATCCAGATGTGTTTTCCAGTGAGTCGGCTCCCATAATGAACCATTGAAACCCATTTCATCTCAGCCTCTGTCTGTAGAGCTTTTCTTCTTTATTATTTCACAGAGCTTTGGTCATGGCTGGTCGAGATTGGTTTTCCTACCTAATCCCTGACGCCTTGTACAGTCTGGCTGTCACCGTCGGGTGCTCACTTAAATGCATACATTTGTACGTTTGCACACACACACACACACACACACACACACACTCAGTTTGTCTGTCGCTGTGTGTAGCATGCTAAAATCCCATTTAATCATGTTCTGATTGACAAGCATCTTTTTTGTCCTTGTCCATAATGAGGTTTGCCATGTGAATAGAAATGGCAGAAAAGGAGAGCCAAAGAAAGACACACAAAGGGAACACACTCAGCGCAGCTAAGCATCGGCTTGCTCGAAGCCACACATGCTGTGTATGGCAGTTATACTGTACGTCTGTCTCTCTGCCTGTGTGAGAGAATTTGAGCATATCTCAGATGTGCAAATCAATGCTTTGCAACATGAAGACGTGAATGTAAAATAAAAAAAAAAACATGCCACCAATGGTTTTATGTGCGTAACAGGAGGGATGAGAGGAGAAGGGGTGTGTTGAAGAGCAGAGCAGGGGGGGATGTGTCTGCTGCTCCCAGGGCGATACTGTAAAAAGGTCTAATTGAATCTGAGGAGGAGAGGTGTGAAATGCGTGTCAGCAAACTGTAGCGATTGTTGAGTCAGACCAGAATAACTGCCAGGTTTTCACCCTGAATCTGGAGTTTGTTTTTTTTAAAACTGAACAACGACAGTGTCTGTCTGCATGTGTGCTTCTAAGAATTATCACATGGTGTGAGGAAATAACGCCAAAGTCTCCCAAACATCCACAGCAACAGTTTTCTTCAGTATCGCTGTTCAGTCTGTTACACAGATCATTTAAAAAACTCAACACATCATTTCTAATAGCTCTGCAGTTGATGAATGAAATAGAGCTGCAACGATTAATCAATTAGTTGTCAACTGTTGAATTAATCACCAACTGTCAAAAATCTCTAATTTCAGCATTGTAAATGTGAATATTTTCTGGTTTCTTTACTCCTCTATGACAGTAAACTCAATATCTTTGAGTTGTGGACAAATCAAGACATTTGAGGACATTATCTTGGGCTCTGGGAAACAGTGATCAACATTTTTCACAATTTTCTGACATTTTATAGACCAAACAATGATTTGATTAATCAACAGAATAATGGGCAGATTAATCGACAATGCAAACTAATCGTTTGTTGCAGCTCATAATGAAATGTTTTGTAATTTGTATGTGATTCATACTTTGTCAGAGCTTCATAGTGGTTTAAACTGTGTCACTGTGGTGATAAACTCATTGTTGGCCTTGTGTATCGGTATGTTAAGTAATGACCTCAGTGTTTCCACCGTCTTATATTACAAAGTGGGAGGGACGTCGATTAATAGCTCTGTCGTAGCTGTTGTGGCAACAGATTGTTTTCATTTCTTCATCAATCATACATCTAAAAGAAACTACAGACTTTGTAGATATGTATTCACATGCAGTCATTGGCGGATATATCACTTGGGTTGAGAAAGAGTGTGTGAAAGTGTGTGTTTTTGTGTGGCGTCTCCATGTGCTGTCTTGTGTGATTTCTGCATAGAAGTCCAGTTCCTGAGCGTATCGTTCCAGGCAGAACTTCCGTTTTCGGTCCTAACAATAGTGGCCCCTTCCTGGTTTATCGCATCATTTCCTGTCTCGGTTCTAATACCGTCTCACACCACAGCGTCCGCTGGAAGAGAGGCTGCAAATCCACCCCGAACCCACCAAGCAATCAAGGACAGGGCAAAAGTTGAAAGAGCAGGCAAAGCTAATGTAATTTTATGACTTAAATTTAGTGATTTTATACACCATAAATCAACTGTTCTGTTTCCTCAATAAACTGTAGGAAAACATGAACTCATGTCCTTGTCCACATTACATTCAGCCGTAGGAGCGTATCTGGTCATCGTCATGGTTTTCACCATAAAATTCAGATGTTACACTTATTCTGCAACAATTTCCCCCCTCCATCTCTCACATTTAAATGGCGTGTAGCGATGTTGAATTGCATCATAATTCAGGGATCTAGGTCAGTTATTTATGGAAAACTAATAAACGGAGAAGATATCATGCTTCTTTACTTTTTTTAAAGCCAAGTTTAGTTGTTGCGTGCAGGTACAGATGTTAAATTTGTCACAGGATTGTAGGATTTGTGATGAATAAAATATCAATATTAAAATTGCCTATATTTATTAAACATGCTAGCCCCTGCAAGCTGTAAAATCAGTACTGATCACTGGTGTGCTTGCTTACATATAGTGTGTGCGTGTCATGGATGAATAAAGAGAACTGGATCCAGTGTTGTAGGCGGGCTCCCATTCATTCCTATGAGAGTTGTTCAGTGGTGCATGAAGCCAAAACAGCTCGACTGCCGAGTGATGAATTACCTGGATCTTCTTCCGCATCCACTGGGCCCGTAGAGCAGGCACAGTAGCATTTCCTTTAACTCCGCCTCCCAGCCCTCGCTCCAGTCACGGTCTGGGTCGTATTCACATGTATGGAGGAGGGGAAATAGCTCTGGAATCAGCTATTAGGACCTAATGATTTAAATAAGGGCGAGTCAAGTGTTCATACTGGGATTTACCCAAAAAAAAAAAAAAAATCCTCCGTTATGGACGTCGCTTTCCCAATGTAAGTCTATGGGAAAAAGTCTTTTTGGGCCAAAGACAGAAGTTGTAGTACCACTGTTTGACCTCTACGAAAATTCAGCCCGGCACACTTCCTGGAAGCTTGGTGTGTGTGTGTGTGTGTGTGTGTGTGTGTGTGTGTGTGTGTGTGTGCGCAGAGGAAATATCTCGAGAAGCTTTCACAGGGATTATCAGCGATCTTCATGTTTTCGTGGATCAAAGGCCACCGTTCGGGTGGTCTAGTGCGTCCAGAAGAACGCATGAATCTTCTAGTCCAACTCTTAACAGCTTGCTTATCTCTCTCTCTTTCTCTCTCTCTCTCTCTCTCTCTCTCTGGTTTTATTTCAAAGCCCATGTAAGGCAAGCTTTTCAAGATTACTCAACAATGACAAAACCATCGCGCTCTACTTAGCTGTGTTTCTTCATTGTTGAATCAAGTCATGCCAGTAAGGCTGACTCCCTCTGTAGGGTTTGAGTGGGAAATCGCCTGATACACCTGGCCCTGAGCCTTGTATACAGCAGCTGCGGATCATGACAAAGGCTGCAGAGACTAGCCGTGTGCTATACAGGACGCGATGCAGGCAGGCCAGAATGGGACAGGTCGGACAAACACACTGCTGACAAGTTAATCTAGTCCTGCTCTTCATCCAACACTCACTCCCATGCCAGGGATGTGGAGCAAACTGAACCCAGGGGTGATGACAAGGATTTACATGTTGAGCATGAATGGCTTATTGTTGCCTTTAGCTCTCTGTTTGTCATACGTTTCATCTTGCCAGGGGACACCGTCTAATAAAAACATTTGTGTAGTGCCATGTAGCACACTGATTGTGTTTAATCTTCTTCAGCTTCCATCACATACAGTCATAAAGTCTGGCATAATGTTAAAAAAATGACTTCATTGTATTTAGTGCTCATCAGAATCAAGGGCCTGATACCCAAGTGACTCATGCAACGTGCCAAAGTGTAGATTTAATTTAGCTGTTTCTATAATATTATACGATATGACAGTTTAGTAGGAAAAGGCCTTGAAGATCTCTTGACTTTAATGACTCAACTTCAATTTAAAGGTAAAATCCACCCAGAAACGGGATTTACATTCAGCTGTTGCACTGATTGTTGACAGAGAATTCAATATCTACAACAACCTGTCTGCCAAAGAGTCAATTAGAGCGGAAAGACTCGAACTGAGGTTGTCATCAGGTGACACATTTTTGTGTCCACTGGCGCTGAAATAGTGACTCATGGTGTGTTTCTTTTTTGTTTAAGAGAGTGCATTTCCCTAACAGCTGTGTCATATTTTTCTCATATTCCATTAAAACCAGTGCAGTCTTGCAGCCCTAGCATTTAGTATTAAGTATTAAGTATTAGTATATAAGAATAAAGTATTCTCTAATGGTGTCTATTATACTGTAGTTGCAGTAGGACTCTTTAAAGGGATACTCCAGGTGTTTTGAAGTGGTACTTATCCATAGTTGGTATATTACTTAAAGTAGATGATGGTCGGTACGACCCCAGTTTGGAGAAGGTTTGCCAGCACAGAAGCAAAGCAATGTACTGCTGTTCTTTAGCCACCTAAAAAAAACAGTATCAGTTAAAGTGTGCTCTGTATTTAGAATAGTTTTGGTGGTTTACCTTGCCGTGATACAGCTTTACAGTCTGTTTCTGTATCTATGCTCTCGCCAAAGCCACAAGACTCCACTGAAATAAACTGTTTGTTGGTCTACCTCTGCCTCACTTTGTTAATTAGTTTTTGTTATTGTTTGACTTTGGTGAATGCAACTAACCAAAGTAACACAATAACACAAAAACGAACCGATGGAGGCAGCGGTAGAGCAGTAACTCCTGTGCTCTGCGAGGTAAAATTACTGTTTTTAATATTATTTTGTACATAACAGCTTTAGTTCCCCATTGGAAATGTACACTGTATAGCTGTCTCACAGCAAAGTAAAATGCAGAAATTATCCTGAAATATAGCGTACACTTAAACTTATCTTGATTTTTTTAGGTGAGCCTTTCTATTAGTTGGCTAAAGTACATTTTTCTGTCCACAGCAGTACAATGCTTTGAGTCCATGCGGTAACTTCTGTCTGCTTCTCCAAACTGGGGGCACGCCAACCATCTGTTGGTAATACCCAAACTATGGATAAGCACCTCATACAACCCCACTTCAAAACACCCGACTATCACTTAAGTACTCGGTCTGTGTCGTCTCACTTTTCGGTACAGGAGTCCTACAAGCAGAGAGAAGTTTCAGTCTGTATAGTGTGTTGTCTTATGAGATGGTTCAATCAGAGATGATGATGATGATGATGATGATGATGATGATGAGTTACTTTAAGCAAAGCAATCAGCTGCATCTGGGTGTGTGTGCGGCTGCACTCAGCCTTTCTTCATTCTTTGTTTTCTGAACCTGACACTGCTCAGTTCGCTGTTCTGGCGAAACACTGAGCGAGGGGAAACACAGTATCTACTGGTGGAGCCAGCTCTATAATGGAAGGCGCATTGCAGCTGGCGATCTGCTGTTGTAAGCCTAAATATGAGTTGCCCATATGCATTATGCTGATGGAAAGATCAGATTTTGCTTTTATTGTTTTGTACAGAAATTGTTCTGACGTGTGTAAGTTTGGTCCATTTTCGAAGTCTGTGTGTGTCTTTGTGATCATGCTTGATCGTACTGTACACACTGTAGCCTGGATCTGTTTGTATCCTTATCCTTTGTTCATGTGTGCGCAGGCGTGTGTGCATGTGCGTACTGTAGTCACAGCTTGTGTAGCTCTGTGCCAGTATGTGCCACAGTGAGTGCTGGAGATTAGCGAGAGCGTCAAAGCGGCGAATCACTGAAGCAGTGTTAGAGCGATGCCTGACTTTACTGCCCCCCTAGCCTTCTGTCATCGGCCACACCTAGCGGAGAACAAAGGGAGCGGAGGCTGGCACTGACTGGAGTATGGAGAGAGTGAGGGAAGAGAGTGGGAAGCAAAAGACAAAAGAAGAAAAACAAAAACACGGGATAAAAAGATCTGGCAGGGATCAGAGTGAGAAGGGAATGAAGGCTTATTACAGGGTTTTTCCTGCCTTGAAAGGGTTTTTTTGGCTGTTCTTTTGTCCATTAGAGCCAGATGATGTCACACATACATTTTCATATTAGTAATGGCATCAGCTGCACCAGTATGGTTCATGAAGGTAAATCCAAGACATTTCATAAGCTTGTTACGGTCATATAGATTGACATACAAGGCCAGTGTCACCATTATAATGAAATAAAAGGCTCAATGGTTCAAGGTTTTTAATCTTCAGCCCTGAGCAACAACAGCTGTAGCGACTGTAATACTGGAGCTACTGCTGAATGTTTGTCTAACCAGAATTATGTGAAGAAGACATCAAAATGTGGAAAATCCTGAGCAAAACTGAACATTTCCATCTGTTCATCACTGAAATCAATTGTTTACAGTGTGTGTGTGCGGTGCATGTGTGTGTTGTCTCTTTTTGGAACAGCAGGAGTTGGAGTCAATTTTGGTTTGTGGTCCATTTACAAACCACATCACCATCCCCGTTTCCGCTGTCAGAGCTGGCTGCAGTTCAGAAACACAACACGCTTAAATGTTTACATTAAGATTAAGGTACACAAAGTGACAATGGCTCTCTTGCATGTGTTTTCTGGGATGACACTGAAGTTGGGTTTCCACCAGTGTGGTGCCACAGCTGCTGACCGAATGTACAGCAGAGGGAAGGCAATGCACCCTAAAGTAACTGAAATAAAATAGAAAATCAACCAGAAATATTTCTGGGTTTACTTCCTCGGTCAAAACCAAAATAAGAGTGGACTGTAGCAAAAAAAAAAAAAAAACATCCAGAAATGTGTGTGACACACCCTGTCTGTAGTAACGGACAGTGAACCGTAACCAAAGCTGTAAACAGGAAACAGAAATGAAAGTCAAAGATGTAAATATACCTTTATTGCAGAAGCATTTACAAAGATAGAAACAGAGGGATTCCAGGGCTCCAGAGTGTGACCGTTTTGTGGTGTGTGTGACACTGTACATTTAATAACAAGACAATTTTACCGCCAATTTCTTCTTGCCAACAGCTTATCTGCTCTGAGCACCATCACTCTCTCTATCACTTGACCGCACACTCGCTACTCTCACATTACGCTGCATATTTTGGGCATTGTTTTCTTCATCTACTCTCATTTACAATGCAGGACAGGGGTGTAACATGGGGGCCAATGGCTGCTCCACTTCCAGGGCCTCTCTGACCCATCATCTTTGACGGAGATGGCCCCAAAAACAACAACAAAAAAAAAAAACATTCATCTGCACCTTTAATCCTGTTTACAATCATTTACATTAGCTGTCAAGAAATTATGTATGTGAACTGACAAAAAAGTAATGCTTCTAGTGTGTTATTGCGGTGCACCTAAATTATGTGCTGGTGCACCTAAATGAAAAAGATAGGTGCACCAGTACAACCAATGTAAAAAGTTAGTCTGGAGCTCTGGATTCAGATTCTAAAATAGAGATTGACTGCAGCCAAATTAAATAAAAGAGAAAAGAAGAAATGGGAAAATCATTGCATTTAAACAGGCAATCACCCAGGCTTTCCAGGCTTTACTCTCAGCAAAGAATATTGCACATGTGGCCTTAAAAGCTCAGGCCGGCACGGACAAATTGTCAATAAAGACGGAGTCAGGAGGGATAGAGACAGATAGAGGCCGTGGAGATGAGACTGAGGTGTCAAGGATCGAAACAAGTCTAGAAGAGGAGAGGAGGAAGTGATAAGAGATATAAAAAGGAAGCAGTTTTAAAAGGAAATACCCTGTCTGTGCAGAGATGGGCCAACAAGGGCAACGTTTTGGTTGGCCCCCACACACAAGGCACTATTGTGCGTCTATCTTGCTAACTGGGTTTGACAGGCCTGTTTTTACGTGCCCCTCTGGGAGCGCTGTGTTTGAGATAGAAACGTACAGGGCGCGTTTTGTTTCTACATCATCCAAGAAGCTGCTGTCTTTTCCTCGAGTGCGACCGCCTTTCATGCTTCACTCATAATACACACAGGAGGGATGTTTACCTTTTTGTCACATGGAGGCAAATCTCTGTGGCGAGCTGGAGGTTTGTTAACAACAGCCGCTCGCTCCACTGATGCTCGTTTTTGTAACTGGCATTAGAAATGAAAAAGAAGCTGGATCATTGTTGTACATGATGTCAAAACAGAGTGAAACATGCGCATACTGTATACTGTCATGCATGTTTCAGTATGCATAAGAGTTAATGCTTCATTGTGTGTGTGTGTGTGTGTGTGTGTGTGTGTGTGTGTGTGTGTGTGTGTGTGTGTGTGTGTGTGGTGTGTGTGTGTGTGTGTGTGTGTGTGTGTGTGTGTGTCAAGGCAGTGTAGTTAATCCACAGGGGGCTGGCAGTGTGCAGAGTCAACACAGTGTCTGTAATGAAAGAGAAAACCAATATGATTTTAAAGACAACAGGGACCTCCTTTTCCCCTCCCTCCCCCAAGCTTGGTTTATTCCTCCATCCATTTCATCCCTGTCTTTCTCTTTCTGCCGTCGTATCTCATCCCGCTTTTTGTTTTTGCAGTTGTATCAGTTGTCCTCTCATTCTCCCCTGTAAGTGCTGAGCCGAGCTAAATGTGACCCTGGTGATGGCGAGCGTTGCTTGCTGGCTAAGGTGCGATGCTGCCATCTGAGCTGAGAGGAGGGGGAGTTTAGGGGTGAGGAAAAACACCATCATGTGGAATCCTCTTGGAGGTCAAGGAAATACATTAAAGGGTAAGCAAACAGAGAGGACGGGTGGGCAGAAGCTGTTTTTGGCAGCGACACATTAAAATGGGGGTTGGGGAAGGGATGCAAATGTGTAATAGCAGGTGCACGTTGAAAAAAATGCGGTATTAGGGGTTTAATTACAGAGGAAAAGTATGCCTATTTTTACTTAATAACATGTGTTTGAGGTGAGTAATGACTTTAACCTCTTTGAAATACTATTTACTGTGTCTTTAGATCTCCGCCATCCCTTCATCTTACACTCGGCCCCTGTTCTCCTCCCATTTCTGAAACCCAAATCCACTCAAACGTTGCTTTGATCTGGGTAATAATCTGTGCCACCCCCACCCCCAGTCACCCCGCTCTCCCAGGCAGCCTTGATGTGACCAGCCATGTGATAGCTGGGACCCCATCATTTCCCATTACCGCGTGGCTTAGTGCATCTTAGTCAGCGCCTCCTACCTCGAACCCCTCGGCTTACTGTGTTGGAGGTCTGTTTACCCCGTGACTTTAAGATAATCTCCCCTCTAACTCCCAGCTAAACCTCTCAACCTTCATCACCTGTCTCCCTCCCACCCTTTATGGGTGGAAACGATTCCAAAATAGACAAGAAGAGTCACAGAAATACAAATCACTATCATGCACACTTCAAATGAAACCATAAATATGAAGTGTTAATTCTCCTTTATTCTCTTTGACTTTCTGCCTATCCCTGCAGCTTTGTCTTCCTAACCCCTCTGCTACACATCTCCAAAACACCACATTAGTTCAGCTCCCTCCCTTCCTCCCTCGCTATCCACCTTTCCTCACGCACACTTCTTCTTATCCTAACAATTTCCACTCCTCCCAACGCATATATGTACCGGACACTTTCACCTCATCTCTCAGTATCAAACCCATTAGTGGGATTCCTCTTTCATCCCTTTTCAGTCCTGACTTCTGTTTACACCTCCTTTCTTGCTCTATCTGTGGGAAGGCAATGACAGGTGCATCATGATTTACACAGCAAAGTGTAGCTGATCACGTCCACTGAGACTTTTACCATTTTCTACATTTCTTGAAGAGTAATTTAAGTGTTTTTCAACCTGGACCATATTTGTTTATTATTTATTATGTTTTTGTGTCTAAACGATTAATGGGGATTTTTGAAATTGGTCTGGGTGTCTAGAAGGTAACCCAAAAATTGTGAAATCTTACATAAACTTGCAAAACTCTCACAAAACTTACTGCCCAACGATGTATCCTAACCTTAACTATTCAGTATCAGTGCCTAACAATAATCATCTTACAATAGTTTCCCAACACTTGAGTTACCTTATAGATATGACTGTATGAGGAGTACGCCACAGCCGCCAGCTACAACCATGGGCTGTAATGTAATCATGTGGGGCAACCTGACACCATCATTTTGCATCCACTAAAAATGCTTTGTTTTTACCACTGACTCATGTTAAGACAAGTGTCTGACAACATTATAAAAAAAGGGCCCTAAAGAGAAATACAACCTTTCACTTATCTTTCGCTTGATATGGTTTGTTAAGACAACAGCAGAAACGTTAGTGAGAATGGAGAAAGGTGTGCCATGGGACACCGGTGTCAGAGTTTGTTATGTTGAAGTACAGAAAGCATAGTTTATTTTTATCTAAAAGATATTCAACATCGTGGCTAGGGATGCTTATTTTGAAAAAAATCTTAATTGATTATCTTAAAGATTATTAAGCATTAACCGACAAGATTTGTGCCTCGCATGCAGCGGTGCGCCAGCTGAGGTATACGAGCACAACAGACAACTGAGTCAATGGTTCATCATCAGGAGAGTTACTATAGCAACCATGGTGCTGCATTCACAGTCTGTAGTTCACCGTCTGGGAGCGTTAACAGCCACAGTTCTCAGTGTAGTGTCGCAGACATGCAGCCACTTTTCCAATAAAAGTCTCCACTTCACATTTAGTTTCGCAGCTTGTCAGCTGTATGTCTGCTGGGATTAACTTTAGCATGTGTTCGACAAACAGTGTGTGTTTGTGCTACGCTAGCGTTGCTCATGGTTTCGTGCTCGCTGTAGCGTAACTTCAGCAAGTTTCTGACAGACTGTGTGTGTGGCGGCGGGGAGTTTGTTTGTTTGTTGGTTAACAGCTGTGAATGTAGCTGTAGCAGACACCATGTGTACAGTTTATTTGTTGATAAATTAATAATATAACTAATATTATAATTATTTTTAATAATAAATGCTATGAGGCTACAACTCCTCAGCTGGAGGACCAGAGCCAACTTCCTGTATCTGCACCGGCTCTCTCTTAAGGTGGACCAGCTTTTCTCCTTAAAGTGACATTTTCTCTGTTTTTCGATTATTATTTCTTTTAAATGTTTAACCGATAGCGTTAATTGATTAAAATGCTTAATGTCTGTTATCGCTTAAATGGTTAATTAACATCTCTAGTCATGGCTGAGTATTTAGCTGATTTTGACAATGTGCATGTGATGTGAGATTTCATGACGAGACCCACAAAACAGACTATATCAAGTGAAAGGTAAAGAAAAAGCATTTTATTTCTCTGTATGGTCCTTTCTATAATGTTGTCAAACAGTTATAATAACATTCTGAGCCTCGGTGGCAAAAACAAGCACTTTTAGGACGTATACTGACGGTACCGTTACCACAAATGATTACTTTACAGCATATCTAGCGGCTGGCAGCTGCAGTGTTCTCCCTCAGTACTGGACCAATGTCTCCAGTCGTCACTTAGACACAAAACATGGGGAAATAGGGTCCAGGTTGAAAAATACCAAAGTCATCCTTTTCGCAGTGTGACGGCATCAACTGTGAATGTGAATTAGTTAAAACTTTCTGCATGAGGTAATCAGCTCTGTGCTGTAGTGACGTCAGAGACGCCGTCGTAATGATTCAGCACAGTGAGTGAAAGCAGCAGAAATGCAGATAGCAGGAAAGATGGCGTGATGAAGATAGAAAAGGCCCCTCAATGAATCAGTCACTGGAGTCTCATTATTTCTTTCTTTGAAGCCAAAGTCTCTCTATGTGGAAGCTATTCAGCTTTAAATTAATCTTCATTCCACTTTATCTCTGCCTCTTCGCCTCTGTTCAAGCAATTAAGATTTTCACTTTCCCAACACTCAGATAAAGCAACTGTCTAAGCATTCAACATTCCTTTGAATACCAGTGGTGTGCTTTCACGTTTTTTTTTTTTTTTTTTTATTGGAGACAATGGAGCAATATGAGGCGCAGGCCTTGTCTGCCCAGTTCATGTCTGCACTGTTTGTGTTTTGGAGCTACTACTGTGCTATACAGTGCTTGCAGTGGGTCTTTTTGTGTTGAGAAGTCATTTCCCAGGGAGCTGACTGATGAAGTGCGGACGTGCAGCTGATTTAAGACTTCTTTCCACACGTCTGTAGGTGTGCAACGCTATAACCCCTTTCTCCCTCTTCTTTTTTTCTCTCTCTCGCATTCTCTCTCTCTTTCCCCCTTTCTTCATCCCCGCCTGATTCGCTCCCTGCAGGACTTGGCTGTGTCTCTGACCCCAGGGCTGCATCATGCCTAGCCAACCTGTTTTTCTTGGAAATTCCAGCTGGCTGAGCTAGCCGTGGAGGATGGGATGATAATGGGGAGTCGGGCTGCGCACATGTGTTGTACCTCTGTGCGCGTGAATGTATCTTTAATGGGTGCTCTATATCAATGACAACCTGGTTTGCCAAGTGTGTTTTGGGTTTTTATGAGGCCTCCGGTGCTCGCTTTAATCTGATAGGTTCCCTGCTGTTTGGCTGTCCATGCGGACTGCCTTTTGTTTGCACTGAAATCAGAGAAACAAATGAGAAAGTTGCCGAACCCAAAGGAGCAATTAACTTCAATCCCCTCTCAAGAAGCTGATGAGAGCAGATGAAAAGCGCGAGGACCGAAACGAAGGAAAAACAAAAGAGAAAGACAAAGAGGATTTAAGCAGCTAGAGCAGCGTCAGACAGAACGGTTTATCCTGAGAATAACTTGGCCGCCTCTTCTAAGTACGGTGAAAACTCTGGGTTCGCTCCCACACGAACTTTGATTTAACAGGTGCTTTAGGAATCAGGTCTGTGTTTTCCACCACTTCCTCATATTCACCTCACAGGAAATTAATTTAACAAGGATAAGCTAGTTTTTCACCCCCTCAGGCTGTGTATGAATATGAAATCTCAGTTTCTACTATCTTCCCCTACAAATACACATGGAGGCTTTTTGTGTCTCTCTGGATCAATTAAGCAGAGGTTAGTTATACTGTAGGTGTGTGTGTGTGTGTGTGCGTGTGTGTGTGTGTGTGTGTGTGTGTCTGTGTGTGTGTGTGTGTGTGCAGACCAGAAAAGGGTTTGGCTCCTGAACCTTCAGCAGAATAAAGTTAATCAATAGAATTCATTAAGATGTAATTGCTTTGACTGCAAGCTGACCATTCAGCAGTTTAAGTGTCAGTATGAGTGCATACTGTGCGTGTGTGTGTGTGTTTGTGTGTGTGTGTGGGTGTGGGTGTGGGGGGTAATAAGAGTTATGTGTTTTTACAGTAACAGTTGCTGTTTAAATCACCAACACAGCAGCTGGAGTTCGTGACCTTCAGGGTCTTGCATGGGACCCGAGTAGTTTAACCTCATCCACATTAAATTTGCTAACTGTGTTTAGTTTCATCTTGCTGTCGACCCTGTTTGCAATTAGCGTTAACACAGACAGAGGATCCTCTATGTGTTTCCCTCAATGGTCACCGGGCAGGTGACCCGTCCCTGACTCTGGCTGTGGTTCAGGCCCGGGTCAACGAGAGACTAATCCAGTTGTCAATGCTGCCTGTTACTCCTAACTGCACAATCAACTTAGCTCCATTGTCAGTCTGAGGTCCATTATTAGCAGTCGTTAATCTTTGCTGCTTGTTGTTTGACCCTTGTTGTGCACATGACTCCAGAAAACACACAAGGCCAACGGCATGTCCCATAACATACCTCCTGAACAGAAACAATCAGATACGATGCATGTGAGTTTTGGTTAAACAACATTACTGTTAGCTGGATAAGATCACAGCAGATGTCTGCATTCATTCAGAAGACAAACATCTGTATATTGTGCAGAGAAATCTGACTAATGATGTCAAATGGAAATGGACAATATTAAAGTGAGATAATCTTCTGACTTGATTTGAGTTTGACTTAACTCAATTAAAGGTCACTGGCCATAACTAGCAGTTTTTATCTTATTTGGGGTTTTGTTCAGCTAGATACAAGGGACATGTCTGTTAAATACCTTCAGTATGCTTTTACATTCATTTTACCCATTAACTTAGTTGTGGGACAAAAATATCAAATTTCTTAACTAATAATTAATTACTTATTTAACTAATTAATTTCTAACTTTTTTGCATTATTCGGCCAGATTTGAAAAGTGAAGCCAAAGCTGAAGTGCCTTAAACTTGCATTATTTCTAATAATCAGCAGGGGGCGACTCCTCTGGTTGCAAAGAGAAGTCTGACTGTATAGAAGTCTATGAGAAAATGAGCCTACTTCTCACTTGATTTATTACCACAGTAAACATTGTAAACATGAGTTTATGGTCTCAATCGCTAGTTTCAAGCCTTCTTCAATACAGCATGACGTTCATTTAGTAAATTATGGTCCCATTTAGAGTCAAATAGACCATAAAGCAGGGTATGCTTTAGGACGTGGCTACCTTGTGATTGACGGGTCGCTACCATGCTGTTGTCTGGTTTTGGGGTTGTCCATGTATTTGTCCTACAAATTTAACCCTTTCACAGTGTGATTTCAGTTCATGAAAGTTAATTGTGAATTGGTTGCCTAAAAATATCTTTTCAGTGATTGTACTGAGCTCCACCTTCTGCTGATGGTGACGGCCAAAATGCCAAAGTCAAGGCTTCAAAACTGTCTACAAACCAATGGGTGATGTCAAGGAGACTTTGTCCACTTCTTATATAGTCTATGTTTCACATATATTCATATTTTTCATAATGTACATTAATGAGTACAGGTGATTTTGGCACAGACAAAACAAATTTAGACACCACACAACCACAAATGTCAACCTCATGATGGGGCTTGTGGAAAAACCAGGGGATCACTATGGTGATTAGAATACTGCATACTGCATTGTCAGCCAAATCTGCTTCTTTCAAACAGAAGAGCGCTCATATCCAACATGTTTTCACTTAAAGGTGCTAAATGCGAGGTTGGGATTATTTCTGTTGACTAGCTCTTTACGGCTCTTAACATGGCGACATTGGAGCCAGCGGTTTGCAGCTAACGGCGCTAACATCTGGCCAATGGAGCACGCTCACATCCACTGACATCCACTAAAAGCACATGCAGAAGTCCCAGCTACAATTACAACACACACAGAGGAAGAGAGACTTCATTTTCTGCTAGGGTACTCCTTTATATCTTTACATATCATATCATTGTTTGCTGCTATGTTAATGCTCTGGATATCGTATAGAGCATCTTTAAATGTGAACAGGCATTTTTTTGCAGAGCAGGAACAGAGGGAGTGATCTATTACAGCAGCTGTCATATACAGGCCTGTTAGTGGTTTACCTCTTTATCCAGACCTGAGTTTCACTCTTGTTTAAGACAGTCACTTTTATAGTGCTATGTAGGCTACAGTGTATATTCACACTGGAAATGTGACTGCTTTCATACACAGACGCTATAGGATTACACATCCACTGTTATATTTTCTGCTTTACTATTTGAAGTGTACAGACTGTATAAAGCTGTGCACACATGGACCCTCTGGTTTGAAGCCACTGTGCCTCTCTGCAGTCAACAACTATCGGAGTAATCCAACTCTAGATGTCAGCTCAAAGCTCAGGGGGTGCTCCTGCTATCTGTTACTATTGTCACTTCCCTGAGGTGGAGGTCGCTAACTGCCTGACCTCAAGTAGAGCAAGGGAAAGAGGGAGCGACATGGAGAAAGTACAGATGTAGACGTGGGATTCAGGTGCAAAAAGCAGAGATAGGCAAAGATGAAAGAAAACGCAGCACATACACACAGCTGGTTAAATCTGTTCTGTGTGCTGATCTGCCATTCTTCAGAAATAAACCAATGAAACAAGTGAGATTAACCCTGCTGAAGCCTGGAACGTCACATTGCACAGGGTTGTGATTGCCTCAAGGCTGCCATGCGTTTCCCTCTTGTACAAAGTTAACAGGTGTTGCTTTCTCCTGTTTTGACAGTGACACATTCATGCAGCCTTAGGGGGGACCTGTTACACACACACACACACACACACACACACCCTCACTAGTGTCTAGGGGTCAAGGAAACCAAGGCGCAGCTGGAAGTTTGGTTCACCTTTGACCCTTAAGACTCACATTGATTTGTAATGACCCTCATCCCTGAAACTAATATTGTCAGATGTCTCTTTGTATGACCATTCCTGGAGGACAGAAAAAGGTGGTTTAGTCTGTCCTCAATAAAGCCTAGCTTACTTGTAATGATAAACACACTCTGCCTTATTAGTGCGAACCTCCCACATAGCCGCGTGTTGGTTTACAGATCGAGAAATAAAATGACACTGAAACGTAAATGTTTGTATGGAGAAAATCAGGCTTCAACTAGCCTGGAAGCTCCACAGAGGGGGACTTGGTTTCTATCAGATTTACTTTATAAGGCTGTGATTTAGTTTGAATTGGAAACATGTCAGTGTTGAATCCTTTAACTCAAGTTTGGCTAGATTTATGGTATTCTCAGCCCCCAGGCAGAGAAAGTAATAGATAAATAATGTAATAAGACTGAGTTAAAGGCTTCCATCTGGCAACATACGACAATGTCCTAACCAAGGCAGTGCTAAAGGCGTAAGATACAACGAGTCACTGTGGCAGTGACAAATGATTTTTGGAGTTTACCACTGTGTTTGAGGTCAGCCATTTTTTGAGTGTTTGGTGGAAAGTGGGTTTTCAGTGAGACATGTTTACGCTCTCAGCTCAAACAAGTCTGCACCTCACAAGAAAAATGTCCAGTGGCCAGAGTTAGTTGATACATCCTAAAATTCCCAAGTTGCTTTCACATTTTACAAGTTGTTTTTTTAACCTTTATTCAACTAGGCAAGTCATTAAAAACAAATTCTTATGTACAGTTTTTGTTCACATTAGAGAAAACTCTTCAAATGTGTAAACCAAAACCCTCAATAACACGTTTTATCAGTTTTCACTTACAGTTTGCTTGGAATAGTTAATTTGGACAGCAACAAGCAAAGAAACAAGACAGTAAAGAATATGACATCACTAAAAGTCAATAAATGATAATATTGAATGTTTACCCAGCCCCAATTAGGATATCTAGATGGCAATGCACCAAATGTACCAGTCACAACCAAAATTCTGCATTATTTGGCTGGAGTCTGGTGTTAATTATCTCCGTTGTCCTTAGTGTCACATAGTGAAAGACGAGGCCATGATGAAACTGTCCCTCGGCCTCAGGGATCACATCCAGGAAGCATGACTAAATGGGCGGAGGGCTACAGAGGCTTAGAGACACTATTTTGGTTTAGTGGAGCGAAGCAGTGCAATCAGCAGGGATAAGCCTGAACCATTGTCTAGCATGTTGAGAAGGTGTGTGTGTGTGTGTGTGTGTGTGTGTGTGTGTGTGTGTGTGTGTGTGTGTGTGTGTGTGTGTGTGTCTGTTTTCGTATCAGTTTGAACCATGTTATTGAGAGGCCAGGAGTTTTGCCATTAGGCCCCAAATTGGAAGAATTAATAATGAAAACATTAATTTAGTGATGGTGGTGATAATGTTTTAACTGTATAACATCAGCTTTATTAGAAAAAAAATGCTAAGGAATGTAAACGTAAAGATAATATTTTTGTAGCACCCAATTTATTACCAGTCTAAAGCTTTAAGCCAACATTTTTTAATCATTTTATCTCCATTTTGGTAAGATTTTGAATTCTTGCTGATGACAGAATGTTATGTAGAAAATCTCTGGAGAAAGTTGACATTGACTTTCTCCACTCCTTCAGCAGATGTCTCCCTGATAGATTGTTCAAATCACACCTATTGATCTCCCCATTTCTGTGCTTTTCGCTCGCACAGATGGACTAATCAATACCCATAATCAAAATGGCTCACTGTGTCTGCCCACAAAACACACCCGCACATGTAGATCGGGTGTCACAACATAGCATTTGCCAATTTGTAAAGCTCAAGAGTAGATAGGTGGAGTGTTGCGCTTCTGTACGAACCATCCTCTCGCCTCTTATCCTGTTCGCTTGACATGCTTTCAACACAAAGCGCAATAACCATCAACAAAATGCTCGCCCTCAAATTCCAAGTGCCCGCTCCCAATGATATACTTTTAACAGTAGAGTCCCACACGCCTGTCAAAGAGAAAATACAATCCTGTGGTGTCCCAGTGGAAGGAAAAAAACAAAACAGATTCCACACTCTCTCTGCCTCTTTGTCATGTTTTTTATTGGATAAACCACCGAATGCCCAAAATTTTTATATATACACACACAGATGTCTGCTCCCATTCTGGGAGAAATGCAGCAGCAGAAACACAGATGCATCCTCCTAAATACATACTGGTTAGAGGATCCGAAATTACCCAGAGCGGTGTCCCTGAGGCCACCGAGGGCCGCTCACTCTCAATCATTCATCCTCTCACAGTTCTCAGACAGCAGTCTAACTCCAGTCCATCTCTGTGCGCTCTCACTCCTTAATTACAGTTTTCTCTTCATCTCTGGAGCTAAATTACAACTGAAAGACAATAAGTGATAATCATCGCTCGCTTACATGACAGACCTCTCACCGTGTAAATCAAAGATGATAGCCTAGAGAAAGAAAAGGTTTCTGTCATGCATTTTCTTTTCTCTGTTTTAGCAGAGCTTCACTTTTGCGTTTTTTTTTATATATTTCCAGAATACATAAAACAGAACAGTTGTGCAGCTTGTCAACAATGGAACAGCGTTGAGCCTCATTAAGTTCGCAGATGTCTGATTTTGATTGCTGAGTGGGGATCAGTAACAAGGCCGCAATGTTGTTTTCCCTAATTATGATTTTAAAAAAATGGTCTTGATAATTGAGGGCCATATTGCCTCTATCATGTGCACACTTGAGATCATTTAATGACCACAACCAAGAATTAGGCAATATGGAGAGAATCAAATATCACAATATTTTTAACCAAATATCTCAATCAAAGATATTTTTTCATAAATAATCATCAGTAATGTGGATATAATGAGTGTAAGGTTTGTTAGTTTGGTTAGTTCAGAAAATGACATCACTTTACTGTAATGCAGCCTTTAAAATCAGGAAAAAGACAACATTTATGTTAAGATGAAATCTATTCTCATATCAACATATCAATATAATATTGATTTATCGCCCAGCCCCACAGTGAATCTATAGTGATCATTTTTATTCGCCTCTGTGGGTGGTCAACATGGACATTCACCCTTCAACTTTGACACCTGACCCCAAGCTCCTCATTAGCTTCCCCTGTTAGCAGATAGCGAGCATACGATCTATGGTATTTCACAGATATGCTCCTCTGTTGCTATCAGCTGCTGCACCAGCCAGAGCGAGTCTCTCTGCTGAGGCCTCGGACACAGACAGGGTTTAAACGGCTATAAATATTTAACAGTAAGTAAAAAATAGGGGCGATTCCTGCGCTGATTAGGCCAGCTGTCACTCAGGGCCCACAGGATTCACTTTGAAAAGGATCTTAAGGGGCGGGTGTGGGCGACACACACATACAGTAGACAGACACGCTCACTGTTGCACACTGGGGTTAAGAGTTGCCACATTGCAGGGCTTTTCATAAGATAGAATCGCTACCATCAAAATCCCCTGCGCCTCTTATCGCTCTTCAGAGTCCAGTAAGGTGATGTCATCCCTCATTGTGTTCCCTCTATCCCTCCGTCCATCCCTGTAACTAGCTTTTTATCTCCCTTGGACCTCACATTTAACCTCCATTCACAGTCCACTCCCTCCCCTTTCTTCCTCCGCCTGTTTTCACAGAAGAGATGACAGCTTGATCCGTAGAGCTAATGGGGACGGAGCTGGTGTAATTGCTGGGTTGTAGTGCCAAAGATTTCTAGTTTAGAAGGGATTGCACCACTGATGACATCCTATTCCAGTTATATACTGTATATAAGGGATAATTTACAGTGAGCCGTCATTATTGTGATGTAGGACCCTGATGCAAAGCGCCTATTACACGCCTGCATACTAAAGAACTCAATAATTTGGCACAAAATGTTGATTTAAAAATAATTTTATTGATAGAAAATCAATTTGACTGCTTCCATTAATAAAAATAGTCTTTTTAACATGGTTGGATCTGTGTAGCAACTACTGCTTAGCACTGTGTGTCAAGTTGTTCTAGTCATAAATCAGAAATAAACACAAATTAATCAATTAATTAATTAACAGAACCTGTGAAAGTGTAGAGCATTTAGAACATTATGATCAAAGTGTATGATTTCCATACCCCGTGCTCTATTATGTCTCATAAGTTGTTGCATCAATTTTTGGGTTGATACCATTCGTCACAAAGATTTGGTGCTAAATTTAACAACCAACTGAGAATTGATTAAACCACACACCACATTAAGGCACCAAGACCTTGAGGGACACTAAAGAAAAATCATCACACATGGATTCAGTCTTAGCTTTACAGTGATATCAAATTTATGTAATCCCAACATTGTTTAGGGACCCCAGCATGCAGAAACCTTCAAACACATCATTTTTAGAATAGATGAAAATAACATTTATACTGCATGAAAAAACTGCATGGTTTTTACCCCAAACCTCCTGTGAGTATCATAAAGTGGGCATGTTTGTAAAGGGGAGACTTGTGGGTGCCCATAAAACCCATTTTCATTCACCCACTGTATCTTGAGGACAGAGGTCAAGGGACGTCTTTGAAAATGGCCATCTTCCCGACATGTTAGCATGATGTAGTACCAGTGGATTCCTTAGTTTTTCCTAGTTTCATATGATATATGTAGCTTCACTTTATCCCTAAAACTGAACCTGCTAGAGTCTCTGAAAACCAGTAAAGTCGGTTGGGATTGCCCCTGGCCCCGCGGGACTCTTAGGGTTAAATTTACATTACTGGACTACATGGCAACAGCCTGCTATAAAGACATAACAGACCGTAGAACGCAGTGATTGACCAGTCAGAATTCAACAGAGCCTGTAATAATGAAAAATAAATTGCTCTGACTGTGTGTGTGGTGGATAAAAGTTAGTAGACTCTGGAAAAAAAAAAAAAAAAAAACATACCAGATGCGGGAATGGGAAACTCCAAACATGAACATGAATGCGAGATGAGTCAACTTGTGAATATGCCTGAACAACGGCTCCTGTGTCCTTTAACATGGGATGCAGCCCAAAGATAAACTTCCTAATACACACCACATGTCTGCATGTTATGGGCTAAAGCTACAACTCTATAGTATAGTTTACTGTTTAGCTTTGAGTGTGAGACATCTACAAATGTGTCCTGCTGTGTGCATATGTACAAGTAGCACATTTGTGGCAGACAGAACGGGAAAGAGGCCGAGAGGCTTTCTAGTGGCCATCATCCCTTATTATGTTCATTAATAATATTAGCATTCTTTCTTCCAAATATAGAAGTCAATCTCCCTTGCTCTGTCTCTTTCACCTCCCTCTCCTTCTCTTCCCTTCAGTGGTTTGATGTTGCTAATCATTTCCAGCCGTGAACTCCACATGAAAAACAACAAGCACTTGCCGTAATAGGGTGCTGAAAGAGCGGGCGAGGGAGAGGACAGAAAAGAGGGGAGACGCTGGAAGAGAAAGGGGAGGTCAAGGGAGGAATGGAGACTGAACGAGAAGCGAGATGAAGCCTCCTTGTTCCCATTTCAAGGTCTCATGTTATCATTAGCCCTGCCTTTTGTTCCTTTGCCAAACTATTTCCCCCTCTCCTCGACCTTCCCCTCCCTTCTCTTCTTCCCTGCCATATATCTTAATTGTACCCATAGTGCCTCAACTCATTGGCAACAGAAAGGCAGAAATTGATTTGGAGACTTGAGAAAGCCTAATACGAGGAATGCAACTCACTGGAGAGCAAAGGAATGTGTCCATGGAAAAAGAGCAACAAAGTTAAATTAATGTTTTAGCTCTATCCGACACTCCAACACAGTTATTACCTTTGAATCCAGACTCCCATTTCATTTTGTTGTAAATAACTTCAGCTTGTGCTCAATTATCCAACAATGATGCATTCAGTTCACCAGCTCCAAGTCTGTCATGCTCTTTTATGGTCATGCGTTAAAGGATGGTTCAAGTTTTTTTTAGAGCTCTGGCCTAATTTTCATAGTTTCTGCCATTATTTCTATCAGTAATAATAAGCTTGTCAAGTTAATTTGTAAGATATGGGAATGCCTTGGCATCCCTAAAATTAAATCAGATTGGGAAAGAAATATGAGCAGTCATGGGAAACAATCAACCATGAACGCCCAGATTTGCTGACTTTAAAGAAAATGAAGGCAAATCGCAAAGAAATAGTAAATGACCAAGATATGATTTACATTAGTAAATATCCAATCAAATAATAATTCAACAAGAGAAACACCATCATCATAACTGGCATAAATGATGGATAATGCTAATTAACGTGAATTATCCTTTAATTGTTCATATGGTAGGACAACATTTGCGATGATATTAGGCTACTTCTTAACCTATATGACCTCTTAGATGATGATTACTTTCTAAACATTCAGGCCTGGCACCAGTCAGTGGAAGAGTAGATTAGACTGGGACAACTGTCTGTGTTGTACAGGTTTTGCTATGAAAGCCTATTGAATCTCTCTCTTTCATGAGAAGCGATAAAAGTCCAGAGCCACAGCAGAGCTGCAGCTGTGTCCGAGCAGCCGCTCGCAGACTCCCTCTGACACTAACCGATGTTTTACACAGACAAACTGCAGAGAACAGCAGGATCCTCCTGGACCAGCGCCCACATCTGGAGAAGCTGAGAATAGAGGAGAGGAAAGGAGGGAGAGAGAGGTGATGCAGTTGGATGAAGCCATGAGTATAATGGAGGACAGAAAGGGAAAGATGAACAAGACTCTGGGTATATGGCTGGGTCGTGTATGGTCAGTCTACAGATCTGCAGCTAAATTGTTATACAGATAGTCAGTGGTCATGTCTATAATGCTAAATCCAGGACACCAGGGGAAGCACTGCTCCTCTCAAGTGGCTGTTAAAGTGGTGACACACCCTATTGTTGAATGCCCCTGATTGGTTCTTGGTTTTCTGCTCGCCATTTCAAACAAGAAACAGCTCGAAACCTGCTCGTTCTATTATTTTGTCCAAACAATCCATCAAAATCTTTTTCTGAAAACATTTTAAGCGTGAAATACGCTGAATCCCGTTTCATTTTAGAACTAGATTGCCTAGTTTAACAGCTTAGTCCAGCCGGAGGCGTCTTGATGGACTGTTCCTCGCCTTTTCATTCTGAAAGAGCAACAGCCAATGAGGAAACTCCAACATTCGGTCGACTAATCACTTAACCTCACCACTCGGCCAGTTAATTACTCAATGACAGACTCTTGCATTTGTCAGGCTGGCCCTCTGTGGTCCAGCCAAAATCCAGTCCATTTTGCAAGTAAAAACAAATAAAAGTCTGTTGATGCCAAACCTTTCACTCATTGAGGTTTGATGAGATGTGGGGGGCACAGTAGTATGTATGCAGTATGTATTCCACGTAATCGTGAACCAGGAAATATAAAAAGCAACAAATGCTGCATAGATAGGAGGTTGGGATGGAAGAGTGGGTCAAAAAAATCCCAGACTTTCACCCAGGAGACCACTTTTCAGACCCTGTGTGAAACCAGGGTAAAACATTCAATATTAATTTATTTGTCACGTACCTTCTGTGCTTACGTTACGCCTTTTCCAGTGTTGTTTTAACCCAAACCACAATGTTTTCCTAAACCTAAGTGGTTTGTCGCTAAACCTGATCAAGCCAATCTTTTCCTTAACGTAAATCGATCTTTTCCTTAACCTAACTAAATCAATCTTTTCCTTAACCTAACTAAATCAATCTTTTCTTTAACCTAAGTCGACTTTTTCATAAACCTATCTAAGTAGTTCTGTTGCTTAAATCTAACCAGGTTGATCTTTTCCTTAATATAACTAATTTTGTTGCCTAAATCTAACCAAGTCGATCTTTTCCCCACCCTAGTGTTTGTATCCTAAATTTAACCAAGTTGTCTCCTGTGAAGACCAAAGTTTATTAATGAGACCAGAGCAGAAATTGACACGTGTTGCTGGACATTTGTAGGAAAACTCACAAAAAATGGAATACCTTTTCTTAAGATATCATACGAGCTGTTGTGTGAGAATACATTGATCATCAGACATACCTGTTAATCTGCACCATATGCCAGACATGAGACCACGTCTTCTCTGCAGGATGAAACACCACAGACAAACACTGCCTTTAGGTGATGAGTGTGAGCATTAAGGAAAGGGTTTGGCGTGTCTGACATCCGAATGTGGCGCCCGTCCACGTATCTGCAGGAGAATGAGAGTGACAGTGAGAGCACACAGTATGATAGACAGAGGCTAAGTGGAAAAGGTAGAGCGACGAAGAAACAGAAAGAGAGAGTGCCTATGAAGACGAGTGAGGCCAATGAGTGATGAGGTCTGGATCTTTGCTAATGCTCCAGTGAGTGATCGCTCCCCTACTGTCCCAGCCAGGGATGAATGGCTCTCTATGGACAAAAAGCTCCAGGCATGAGACCTGGCTGAATCCGATACTCGGCACGCTCTTCCTGACTGTTTTTCACATAGTCCTCACCAGGCTGACGTGTGCTTTGTGAGACTTAGGCTGTGTCCTTTAACAGATATATATAGTGGTCGGTCAATGATCTACACAATAGGTGAATTTATGCTTCATGTATTACAAGTTCGGATGGTTGGCAGATGCTTAACTGAAGTGCATTTTGATGATTTTTCCGCTGATAGCTGGCAAGGAAACTGCACCGCTGGTACGTCAGATAATGCATATTAGAAGTGATTAGCAACTTTAAATGCGGTGTCTGTGTCTGCTAATGATAACTGACCCACAGACGACACAAGTGAAGTAGTCAGTACACACTTCAGCATTTTTTTTTTATCATGCTTGTTATTGTTTTCTTAAGAAAGAGACTATAACAACCTAAGCCAAAGTAGCAATTGAAAAAAAGTGTAATAATGATAATGATAAAATACAAAATATATATATACCGTATTTTTCGCACTATAAGGTTTTATAAGGATTATAAGGCGCATTAAGTGAAACAAAATGGTCAGATAAGTCAAACTTTATTCAATTCATTTAATAACTCAATAACTTCAATAACTCGCAACATTTTTCAGTTGTAACACATGAAATACAAAAACAATACACTCACTTTTTACTTCAGTCCTCTTCCACAAATCCATCAAATCCTTCATCATCAGTGTCTGAGTTAAACAGTTGGATGATTTTAAGTGCGCCATATAGTGCGAAAAGTACGGTACATAAAATTATGAAATAAAAAATAAAATGTTATTTTAAATAAAAATAAATACATAATAATGATTCACCTCAGTGTTTGGTGACATCAGGTGGGATATGAGAGCTCCCACAGAAAAGTACCACACTGGAGGTTTTGCAAGCATTAAGCCCATTAACTACAAATTGTGTATACTTAACATTACTGTGGACCATTTTCCAAAGTAAACCACCACACACCAGGCATTCACCACCTTCCAGGCAGCCATTAGTTTCATTTCATGCCAAAAATGTATGAAAGTCAACTTGCAAAACCGCCATTATTGCCGTTTAATATAATAATGACCACCATAGGATGTGAATGTTTTTTTTTCCTCAGCTGCGTATCTGTAAATTCTGTATCATCCAAAACAACTTACAGTCAGAAATGATGCATTTTAGAGGTTTGGTGTCATGCTCCAGAGCTTTACAAAAACATCGGGATGACTAGACCACCCTGCCGTCGACACCCGCATCCAAAAATCTGTGTAAATGTAGAAGATCCCACAAATATCACAGAGACAAGCACTATGCAAGCATATGCACTCAAGAGCAAGAGAGATTTAGATGTTGAAAGCTATGGGCTGCTGTCTGTGTGTGTTGCTATGTGGTTGTATGTTTATCACAGCGGGAAACCTCCGGAGAGTACGATGAGGAATAGGTGTGCAGAGTCGAGACTGGCTGGCTGGCTGGTCATGCATCAGAGAGCAGCCTCTGGCGTGGGAGGAATTCCTCGCTGGCAAACACCCTCGCCTGGCCCACCAGATCTCTTGATTTAAGACAATACGTCAGCAGTGTGTTTACTAGATTACCTTTAGAACAGTGCTTCTTTTTCTACTCGATAAGTGCTGTAAATGCAGGATGCTGCAACAGATGCGAGAGGAGTTTTTGGTATTGAATCAGCTAGTCGGTCTGATTCAACCTCCTGGCCTCTGTAGTGTAAACTGAACATCGGTGCTGCGCTGTGAGATGGATTAACAGGAGGGAAATGTACTGATGACAGAGTCGATGCTTACAAGCTCCTGTGTTTTCTGGAGGGTTGATGTGATTTTCTTCTGCTGCACATTTCAAACTGTTCTGCTTTGACAATGCTGTCATGTTTTCCAGTCTTGGAGGTTCATCTTGTTCTATTTTTGTCTGTAACCACAAAACTACTGCACCACACGTAGTATGTTGCAGCAGAAAAAAAACAAATAATTACATCTTTTATTTTATAGCTCCCAAGATTTCAATGAAAGTGTGCTTGCACAGGCGTTTTCTTGTTTGTCTTGCATATTTTTTTCCAGCATGAAGAATCCATACCATACTGCGGGTTTTTACATTTTAAAGCGTGGAGAATCAGTGTCCTGCTGTCCTTATTCCCAGCCTCTATGCAAGCCCTTTCCAGTCCAAGCCTCTACTTTCAAGCGTGTACTATACCTAAGGGTGGGGGGAAAAATCTATAGAGCATAGTCTCGCAATATTTTTTGTGGCAATATTGTATCGATACATGAACGTCAAGTATTGATCTTTTGTTATATAAACTGGCATGAGTGCTGCAGGCATGAGTCCTAAAATCCAGGAATTAGTTGGCATTTTACCACTTTCGGTTTCCTTGTCAGGAAGTCTGTGGGTTTTTAGTTAGATGCCTGAAATAAGGTCTGCGGTTAACACAAGCTGAAGAAATTTTAACATCAAAACATAACATAAAATACATTAGTAAATACCCACTTGTGAATTTTGAAGCCTTCATGTCTCTTAAAAAAGGTTAACAATTGTCTAAATGACACTACTAAACATCATCAGGCCGATTCGTCCACCGTTATAGTGTTGTGTTCTGTTTACGTATGCTCTCCGGTGTATTTTGTTTATAGCCTAATATTAGCTTTTTACTCCTGGTGATTACATTTACATTTCAAAAATCATAAAAGTGGTGCTCATTTGTGAAGATTATCTTGCTGAACAAAATGTTTAATGATACATTTTAAGTATCATTAAGTTTTGTTTGCCACAGAGCTTATTTTCTGCAATAATCCAAAAGCCAATGGAAAAAACATTGTTTTTTCAGTTTAGGGAACCAGGGTGATGCTAACTTCCTGGTTGGCGAACAAAAACACATCATCCCCGGAGCCCTCTATTAACCTCTTAATTTGGCAGCCCGACAGCAGACCCGGCAGCTATTCTGTCTTTCAAACTAGAAAACCCAAGGAAGTGATTGGTACCAACCATGTCATGTTAGGTTGTAAGAATTTCCGAATTTCCCTCCAGGGATTAATAAAGGTTAATAAAAGCTTATCTTATCCTAAGAAACAACGCTAATTAACAGTCCAGAGTTATTTAAATTTTGGCAAGGAAAAACTGGCATGGCCATGTTCAGAGGGGTCTCTTGACCTTTGACCTCAAGAGAAGAGAATGAAAACGCTGACATGAACAGAGGGAAACCTGTATCTTATTGGATAAAACAGATGTTGACAAACTGCATAATTTGCAGTTGAAAAAAGGTAACAAATCACAATGTATCTTATCAAAATACTCAACATATTACAAAATGGTTAAAATCGCTAGATTGTGTTGTCAAGTATTGTGATAAAATAATATCGTTCTGTAATTGTATCGTGTTCCCAACCCGCGTATTTTTATAAAAACATAACAAATATGTCATGTCTCTTTTGTCTTCTCCAGGGTAGAGCACTCTTTCCCCCGTCTTTGTTTGTGACCTCCAACATACTTTATGGGGTAAAGATAGAGGCGACGATGAAGTCACCCTCTGACCAGGTGGGCGGTCATGAGTGTTAAAGCCTCTTTAATTAGATTTAGTGAAAAGGATGGGGTCATCATCTGTGTGTGAGCGTGTACACGTCCATCCAGCTCTCATCACCACAGGTGGCTAATCCATCACAGACAGTCAGAAAGATATGACGAACACCCAGACATGTGCATAGATCCCAAAAGATTGCGTTAGTCTCAACACTACTCTAAAGGAAGTCCCAGCCATGATCTAAAATCCCCAGCTGTAAACACTGACCCTTCAGAAACCACAGTCATCTAGCCGCAGTAACACTACGATCAAAAACCCTGAAGGAGCTGTTCTGCTATTCCCGTCTCTTAATATCCTATAGGAGCAACAGTACGAGTGAAGGTGGTAGTGTTTCTGTCCGTCGGTCTGTAGCCAGCAGGTGAGTGTAATGGTGAAGACATGTGTTGGTGGGACGGAAGGAAGGTCATTGCTGGATGTCTGCTACGGTGGTCCTCTGGGGTTCAGGGCCAGGGCAAGTTCACATGTAGGATTCAGTATGATGAAATCATTAAACATAAGACACGTGTCTTTTAGGAAGCAGACCTATTTGCACTTTAAACTGTATGAGGATATTACAGTAGCATAGCACTGAAAAAGAAAATAAAATGAGGTTTCAAGAATAATATAACAACATTCAGCCCACAGTCCTCATAGTCATAATAGTCATCCTATAAAGACAATACAATTGAATTTAGCTAAAAAGTCAGATTATTTAGATTTAGTCATAATTTCTCACACCTCACCTTTTTTTTCTCAAAACTGTTTATAATATATTGTTAATAATAATGCTGTTCACCTCGCTCACATCTTTACCATAATCACACTAATGTAGGAGCAGTGGAATCCAGACGGCAGCTGGTGGTAACACAGTTTTGCTCTCTGTGGCTCATGTTACCGCAGTTTCACAAGCGTGTCGGAGAACTACGGTGGCCTTCAGGTAACGTAAAAACATGAAATGCTCGCTCTAGATTCAGTGATTGGTTTGTCCGTTGTGGGCTACTGTAGAAACATAGAAACATGGCTCCATCAAGAGGATCCATTCCCTCTACAGATATGAAGGACTTATTTCAAGCTAACGGAAACACACATGCTCATAGTTTCAGGTGATTATACACTAATGAAAACCATGAAATCCATTTCTGCTAATAGGTCCCCCAAAATGTTACACACTGTTCCTTTAATACTAATAAATAATAATAATAAAAACATAATATTACAGCTTCATTCTTGAAAGCTCTTTCATCTATCTTTCTGATTGCATTGTGCGTTATCACATATAACATTTTATCTTATTATCTTAGTTGGACACGGGAGAGTATCTTTTCTTCGTCAGAAAACTTTCAACAGTTTCCACACAAAAACGAGGAAATCAGACACATCTTACTGTCGCCTTATTAGAAAGCCAGTAATGCAGCGAGGGAGTGATGTCATGCGACCTCCTGGATCTTGGCCTTGCTTCAAGGTTTTCGAGATCTGAGAGAGAATGCTACTTTTAACAAGCACCATAAACGCCAGCAAACAATGTAATGGACCAGTGTAAAACCTCAGTCAGAGGCAGGAGGACCCTGCAGCACAGAGGACATTTCCCTTTTGTGTTTTGCAAGGGAATCTTTATTTTGTTATGTGAGTTTTGAGTGTTTTAATAGATTTAGTCAGAGCATACAATGTATTTGTGTGTGTGTGTGTGTGCAGTAGAAAGAAGAATGTTAGGAAGATGAGACAAAAAAGTTAAAGGTTAGGTCAAGGCCTCTGTCTGTTTCATGTCTTTGTGTTGACAATTAAAAGTTATTTGTAGGAGAAAATGCTGGATTAATGTCTGAGGTATGTGTTTGAGTGGCTCTCCCTGTCAGCCAGTCTCCATCTTATTTAAATGCCAGCTGAAAACCAGTTTGACCTTCCAACATTCATTTAAGTGCCTCTGTTGAGCCCTGAACTCAACTCACAACCTCTGTCAAAACTCTCCTCTCTTTTACTAAAGGTTACCTGCCAGATCCCTCCCTCTGTATCCATGGTAACAACACCACCTGATCTTTTGCCAGTTTCTGAAACACACCGTAGGGGAGATTTCTCCAGGAGTGTATCTGTGATCTATAAAACTGAATTGGTCTCACAGATGCTCGGTTTTTATAGTACTCTGGAAATCATAACAAGTGGTGCTATGGTGTGTGATATTTTGACAAGCGCAGATGTATGAGCCTGTGAGGTGGCTGCATTATTGTGATACCAGAAAGGCCCTCAGCTCGTATATAATAATAAGTGGAGGTTTTGTTTCACACAGATGTTCGAGACCTGCTGGTGCAGTGCTCCTTGAAATCCTGACGTCTCACGGGCTGTTTGGCACCGGTGGGCCGTCCATGTCTTACCATGTGTCTGTTCTCCTTCAGGTGTCAGCCACAGATGAGGATCGTGGTTCCTTTGGTGCCATATCCTACATCCTGGGTTCTGGCTCTGGAAGCGCAGCACCGACCCACTTCACCATCGACAAGGAGACAGGCCAGATTTGCACCAGCACAGCTCTGGACCGGGATGAGGGACTGGACAAGTTTGACTTGACTGTGACTGCAACAGATGGAGTAAGAACACTTTATTTTCTTATATGGCAGTTACAACTGATAATGCCGTCCTGACCAACGGCAATATAAATGCTCCCAATCTCACTGCCTTTTACCTTTGTGTCCTTTGTACAAGCAAAGCCTAGTTAATTATAACTGAAACAGATTTCTGAAAGAGATGAAAACCAAAGTCAAATCACTAGTTCCTTGTGTTGCTCCATGACCAAACACATTGCCTGCTGAGTGTGTGATGCTCTCTCTGATTAAAGCTTCAGGCAGAAGGCAAATTAAAGATGTGTACAGCTGCACTCGAGTAAATCTGATCAAAGAGACATTCGGGACGTGTCTGAAGAAGACAGCGTCCTGTCTCTCACAGTGTGTTTTCAAAAAAAAAAAACTCAAGGAGAACTGCAACAACATGGCAAAGCAATCAGAGCAAAGGGAGAGAGGGTGCAGGGAGGAAAAAGGTAAAGAAGTAGGAAAACAGATCCATTTAAACAGTCAATTTAAATAGCCTCTTTACTGTAGGATACCATTTAGGTTGAATATGATGCCTTACTTGACCACATTAACACACTCTGTGCTCTAGCCTCTTCCCAGGAGACCCATGCATGGCTAAAGTATGCACTTGAATAGGCACTGAAACTTCACTTAAGGTGCAATAAAGCACCTTGTGTATACTTGGGATACATAAAGAAATAGAAACATAACCATTGTTTTAAATGGATTATCATTAGTCATCAGTGGTGGCATAGTTTTCATACTTGTTATTTTCTCTGTTTACCCCTATTCAGGTAAAGGTTGAACTCAGGTCTATAATTTACCACCCAACCTCCACAATGCATGTTCTCTCCCACCCCCGGCACATTCCCAGCTCAATTCATCTGGTGTCTGTTCCCTCCATCTCCACTGTTCCTGTTTTTAATGGTCTCGTAAAAACCAAGCCGGCAGATACGGTGTAATGAGTGCAAACTCTTCTCCTTGCTGACAAATGCACACAACGGTTGATTGGCTCCATATTTCAGGGATCTTCAACAGAGAGCTCATCTTTCTGTGTTCCTTTACAGCTGCTTCATCTTCATACCGACATAAATCTATTGTGGAAGTTTCATAACATGAAAGTCCTGGACTGTCGTGTTTCACTGAGGGATACAAAACTAATTGAATGTTGTCTTTGGGGATATACAGCACAGGAAGGGAGGGAGGATGTGGTTTAAATAAAATAGCTATTCTTGTGATTTAGCCTCCCTTTGTCTCAATAGACTAGATATTTAAGGTCCATAATATCATTACAGCATTGGGTCCCTGCTGATGTGACCTTGTGTACTCTGCAAACATCATATTTTAATGCAATGATCTTGAATCTTTTTTTCAAGTCCTAAAGTCCAAATTTATTGAAAAAAAAAAAGATATATAAGATGCATAAGATATAATCATTTCTAAATCCAGAGCATGTTTTTATTGTTCGTATTTAATTGTGATTAATCGCATCATTGTCTATAGTTAATCGTGATTAATTGCAGTGTAATCATACATTTTTTGTCATATGTTCAAAATGTACCTTAAAGGAAGATTTGTCAAGTATTTAATACTCTGATCAACATCGGAGTGGACAAGTGTTTGCTTTGAATGTTTAAATATATTTATTATTGGAAATCAGTAAAAAACACAAAACAATGACAAATTAGCATAAAAATCTACTCAAATCATAACATGGCAAACTGCAGCCCAACAGGCAGCAACAGCTGTCAGTGTGTCAGTGTGCTGACTTGACTATAACTTGCCCCAAACTGGTTGTGATTATCATAAAGTGGGCATGTCTGTAAAGGGGAGACTGGTGGGTACCCACAGAACCTATTTACAGTCACATATCTAGAGGTCAGAGGTCAAGGGACCCCTTTGAAAAAGGCCATGACAGTTTTTCCTCACCAAAATGTAGGGTAAACTTGGAGCGTTCGTTAACCTCTTTTGTAACACCTCTTCACACTAGCTTTAAAACTGAGCCTGCTACAAAAGATCTGTCGGATTTTTAAGAGGTTTATTAAAAATTGCACGTTGCATAAATGTGTTAAAGACATTGGTGGTATTAACACGTAATTATTGCGTTAACTTTGACAGCCCCATTTTTTTTGGTCTCTGTTTTTTGGTTTGCATGCAAAAGGAACATGCAGACATCTTGTATTTAATCTGAATATTTTTTTTTTCAGGGAGGCCTGAGCTCAGTCGCTCGTGTCCGGGTCTCAGTGGTGGACATCAATGACAATCGGCCCACCTTCTATCCAGTCCTCTACACAGTCAGTCTCAGTACCCATAGTGCCCCAGGAACCTCCGTTGTCAAGGTAACAGCTAATGACCCTGATGCTGGGGAAAACGGCAGGGTGACCTACCGCACAGTACCTGTAGGAGGCTCTGGTTTCTTCACTCTCAACAAGGACACAGGTATGTGTGTGTGACGTGACTTTGTGAGTGTTTGAAAACTAAAAGCATATAGTAAGTTAGTTAGTTGGTTACTTTATTAATCTTAATCTTAATTTATTGACTGACTTGAAGTCCATTAAAATAACAAACACAAACAATATGCAATTTAAAATAGAAGCTGCCCCTTTTTATAATACACAGTTATACTAGTATTTCCACAGGGATATAGAGTAATTTGTCTTCTCTACCTGTCTTCCTCTACAGGTGTGATTTCTCTCTCTCGTTCTCTCCACGGCAAAGCCAACACTGTCATCTCCATGGTGATATCAGCCGAGGACGGTGGCGGGCTGACGGCGCCGGTCAATGCCCGGGTAAACGTGAGTGTGGTGGGAGGCTCAGTGGCGTCTCCTGTGTTTGACCAGGCCCAGTATTTCTTCACTGTGTCCGAGGACGTCCTCAGGGGCACAGCAGTGGGAGTGGTCCGAGCTGCTACCAAGACAGGTGAGGACGCCTCTACTGTCCAGTTGTCGATGTCTATTCTGCCTTTAGGCTTCCTTTCATCAGTCGAAATGATTTCCCAGGGGTGAACCTGTTTTATGTGCCTTACTGTACCTGGTTTCAACTTTCAGACAAGTACCAGGACAAAAATGCACTCATGGGCTGGAGAGTGTTCGGATGTCTTCCCTCTAACTGCAGCGGTTGTACAAATATGCAAGCAACAAGAGCACGCACTCCATTAAGAAATCACATCCATCACACAGCGTGGGTTTAAATGGGGAATATTTTCACTGTGGCCAGTCTTTTATTTTCTCTCAGTATTATTGATGGAGAAATGAATTTGGATGGGGCTGTGATTTTGAGTGGGAGTCAGAATGAAGTGTTCTCAGTAGCGCAGTGGACAGAGGAGCACTCATCTCTGTCTGTAACTGTACGAGGCTGTCAGTGATTTTACCCCCCTCACCCACTTTGAGAGAATCCAGCCCTTCGTTAACACTTACAGTAAAAATAAACACACCACACGCCTGTCTGCTAAAAGCGGATATGGATCTGTCATGTGAATTTTCATGTCGGGCATGTTTCCATTAAGCTATGGACGAGTGGATAATCAGTGGCTGTATATCAAAACTCTTTCTGTGCCTTCTAGTGGTGAAATGTTTAGTTGATTAATCATCCATAAAAATTAATTATCAAGCATAAATGCCAAATATTTCATGGTTCCAGTTTGTCAAATGTGATTATTTGCTGCTTTTCTCTGTTTTATGTTATTGTAAACTGATTATCAAGCATTTTGAAGACTGGGTTCTGGGTTTGTGACATGCCTTTTCACTGTTTCAGGATATTTTGCGAACCTAGTCCCTTTGTCGCTGTCCTTTTCTCACTCTTTACTTTGCTGTCTCTGTGTCCTCCCTGCAGGTGTTTCTAAGGATATTTTCTACTCCATCTCATCCGGAGACCCTGATGGTTACTTCACAGTGGACAGTGCCTCTGGTACCATTCGCAGTGCCCTTCCTCTGGACCATGAGACCTGCTCCAGTCTTGACCTAGAGATCCAGGCGCGCTCCGGCTCTCCTCCAGCATATGGAACCAGCCGTGTACGAATAACCATTTCAGACGTCAATGACAACGCCCCTGCCTTCCTCCCCTCCTCATCAGAGTCCCTGCTTTTACCTGAGATCACCAAAATGGGGACAGTTATCTACAGCATTCAGGCCACCGACAAGGACTCTGGTCACAACGGTCAGCTCAGCTTCGACTTGGTCTCTGCTGGGGCTGCAGGGAGCAGTGGCCAGAGGACGTTTGGCGTTGACCGGGGCAGCGGGGAGGTTCGCCTTATTGGAAGTCTGTCTTATGAAAATGTTCCACGCTATGACCTTCAGGTTGTTGCCAAGGATGGCGGCGCACCTCAGCTTAGCTCCACCTTCACCCTTGTGGTCCATATCCAAGCACAAGATGCACAAGGCCCCAACTTTGACACACTGACCTACCGTGTGGAGCTACGGGAAAACACACCTCTCAACACACGTTTCCTCCAGGTTCGAGCACTTAACAGAGAGGCTTCAGGGAATGGTGGGAGCTCCTCCTCATCCTCCACCTCCTCTATTTCCTACCGCCTTAGGCCTGACGGTGACGCTGCTGGTTTTGGCATCATGCCAGATAGTGGGTGGCTGTTTGTTCGTAGCTCTCTGGACCGAGAGGTCAAAGACATGTACCTGTTGACTGTATTGGCCACTTCAGGCCCAGGAGGGATGGGGAGAACTGGCAGCGCCACAGTCAGGGTGACGGTAACCGACGAGAATGATAATTCCCCAAGACTGAGCCAGGAGAGGGTGTTCCTGGCCGTTAGAGAGAACCTGCTGGCGGGGACCGGCTTTGGAAGGGTGTCTGCAACGGACAGAGACGCAGGACTAAACGCTCGACTCACCTTCAGGCTGCTGCACACCGACAGGCACTTTCAGATCAACTCACAGACAGGTGAAGATGAAAACCATGACTTTTTATTCTAACTTAAGAACAGCAATAGTACACTTGAAGTATTTCATAGTAATTGTGATGCAGGCTGAAATGTAGTTACTCCATAAGCAGCACTAACACAGCATAATTTCCCTTGAGGAATTAATGATTTGGTGTTAGTCAGTTCAATTAACATGGTAATTATTTGCTAATTATTGCATGCAATGCACTCTTCCCTCCTCTTTATTTTTAGGTGAGATCAGCACTCGCCTCGCCCTGGACAGAGAGCAGCAGTCCAGCTATCAGCTCGTTGTGGTCGTACAGGACGGGGGTACGCCTCCACGCAGCGCCACCGGCACCGCTCATATCACTGTGTTGGACGAAAACGACCACGCTCCCAGTTTCACTCATGTCAGGCCGGACAGGGAGCTGCTTCATCAGGTGAGGCTGATGGGAGATTAGATAGAGGGAAATCCTTAACTTAACCCACTGAGAAATGCTATCCCATCTAGGAGTTCATATGACAGCAGCAATATGTTTTGTTACCTTCATTCCCAGCTGACTGTCCTTATATTGTTTGATTTCTCCAATAACTATTTGCCAGTCGACAACCGTTTTTATGCCTCCAGCTGTAACCAGAGGCATTATGTTTTCGGTTGTCCATCTCAATGTAAGTTTGTATGTCCTTCCATCCTTATTGTGAACACACCTTGAGCACCTTGAGGGAATCAAGATGAACTTATTATGGTCAAAGTTCAAGGTCACTGTGACCTCACAAAATACATTTTTGGCCAAGTATTCATATAACAATTGGACAGAAATGTCTAAAAAACTAAAATGATGTAGTGATATTTTGGACAGATGTAGATGTAAACTGTACCTTCACTGATTGGTGGAGGTATACAACAGCAAGGTGGTAATTCTAGTTTAAGTTACTTTTTATTTTTGAAGTCTGTAAAGTGTAATCATATGACGTATGAACAACAGTCACAGTGCAAGAAAGGAAAAAAGACAATAATGAAAATGAATAAGCATAATAGGAAGATACTGTACATAGAAAAGGCATAATATATGAATAACAATACTTCTCCATTGCAGGTGATGGAGGGTCTTCCGTCTGGGACAGTCATAGCAACAGTGACGGCTAAAGACCCAGACGAGGGAGAGAATGGGACCGTGTACTACTCTTTATCAGGTGAGTCATTAGTTTCATTTTTGGTGTTACCTTAACTACCCAAGCTGATATCCATATGTGCTGCACCCTCTGAAGGCTCCAGAGCAGAGCGTTTCCTTCTTAACCCGACCAGCGGCGAGCTCAGAACCGCTTCCCCTCTGAGATTGGCCGAGCGAGCTGAGTACACCTTCACTGTGACAGCTGCTGACCACGGCACGCCAGGCCTCAGCTCCACCTGCCAGCTACGGATACAGGTAAACTAAATCTGCGCATTTTAATACCCAATATCCAACTGCATGCACAAAGGGCTACGCATTGGTTGTGTCTTCAAAACATTTCAAATTGGAAACAGAGACTGAATCTGGTGGCCAAACTGCAAACTGTCACATCTACACATTACCTCAGTCCTTTTGCATTGCTCGCTGCGACTCATTTCCTCAAACTGTGCACAGAGTGAAGAGTATAAAACTGTCAAAGGAATTTGAAAAGGAGATAAATATGCGAAGCTGAACCTGTGCCTGTACAAACAAACGCATCTATCCAATCTAGTGTGTGTTTCCTGCTCCAAAGGTTAGTGGGGTAACCAAAACCCAAGGTGAGAAACCCGGAGCTGCAGGAGGGAGCTGGTCTGGACTGAGTTATTGTTCTGAACTTTCCAGAGGAGGGTCAATCCTGCATATCAGCACACAATATCAGGGATTCAACTGCAAGGGAAAAAGGCTGCCACAGAGGCATTTAGCCAGAAAAGGGTGGTGGTTTTGCTTTGACTGTGGAGCGCTGAGCTCAGTGTTTTTATGTGATGTGATTTCAGAAAGGAAAAAGGATGCTAATTACAGCAGGAGTGCTCGCCTTAGATTTCGCCTGCGCCCTGCTTGTGCGACACTGAGATTAGACAGAGGGGAAACAGGCACCTTGGAATCAAATGCTCCCAGATGACATGTGATGAGAGCCAGCTGCATCAAATCACACAGAGAGGAAGGGAATACACCGCTGTACGGTAGCCGGCAGTGATACGTACATGCACGCTGACACAAACGACACATTCAGACACTCTCATGAGGTAACATTTCCAGATAATGATTTTGAGATAACATTTCACATAGCTGTGGGTAAAATCAGACACCACAAGTATACTCACTAGCTTGTGTGAGTCCTGTAATGGGTAATGGGTAAAACCAAGGTAAAGTACACAAAGTACAGTACAGTTGCTGGCACTTTGTAGTAAAGCATCTTATTCAAGATAATAATGAGGGATGTACTTGAGCAAATGACGTAAAACATATCAAGACTCCTTGTACCTGTTTACCTTGCATGGTGCTGGATTGTCACAATATCACAAGATCATGCAAGAATCACGGGATCCCATATGACATTAAAATCCATCTTGGCAGGCTTCAAGTAATGCGTTTGTGTTGGCTCGCCAGACAACGGACCAATCAGCGGACTGCAGCTATGGGTGAGGCTTAGGTGTGTGTGAGGCGGCACACACAGCCGACTGTTTGTCCTAAACAACAACTGAAGTGGTTAGCATAGAGCAAAGACACTGACGGCTTTTCTAGATGGGAAAAAAAAAAAATTTGCTCCTCTCCCGACTGGCTTTAGCAAGAGTTTGATTTACAAATGGTTCATCCAATCACCTGCCAAGTATTTTTTTTGAAAGTGCCTGGCCTTTTCTGAACTGTTTCCCTCTCAGATGTGTTCTGTGGAACAAACCATCTGGCTGGTCAGGTTATGCTCTTGTAGTCCTGCGTTCAAATGCTTTCAGTCGTTGGTGCTGTGATTGGTTTGTTGCACCACTGCAAAGAAACAGAAGAAAAGAAAGTAATTTTCTAGATTTTAAAAAGATTGGAGTCAGTAAGTGTTGGCCCTTTGACATGTGGTTTGTCGTGCATTTTAGCTGAAAATGTATGTACATGCAGTAGGGTCAGTGTTTTTGTCAGCACGGGAGGATAAATTATGCTCATTATGAACATCACTTCCCTCCTCCTCTAGTTTTATCCTTGCTATTCACGTCTGAGAAAGACAACAGAAACATGCAATTCATTGCAACAGATCTTGGTAATGAAAGCGATGGTATGGGGATTTTTTGATGATGAAACCAGAGCTTGTTAAAATCTGCTTATGTTTGCTGTCTTTGGGGCTCTTTGATCTGTCCCAGAACAATATCAGACCCTGAGGCTGTTGCTCTGAGTGGCGAAAGCCCTCTGGCACACACTTGTCTCCCATCTGACTGCCTGACTGCTGCACTTATTGCTCAGCATTATTTGAACTGGAATATTTACAGATTTCCCTATGCATTACATCCTTCATTATCTGGTCTCAGGTCAAAACTGGCTCTCATCTTGAACCCAGAATGCCGCAGTGTCAAGATTTTTACTGGAAGGATTGTACATAATGTCTTCAGGGTTATTATAATAATAGCAACAAAACAGAAACAGATTACAGCCCAAGGCTGTGTTTAGGGATGGGCTGGGTGAGAGCCATATAGCTTCATTGTCTGCAGAAAGAAAATCAGATCCAGTAACATGCACAGCATTTGCCTTGACATATTTCTTCGATACTTGGTTGAAGTAATCGTATATATTGAAATGCTTTCATATTTATTTTTTTTCACTGTTTTGGCATAGATATGTGAATAGTTAAAGAAAAGAATTTAAAAGTGATTACTTCCACGACATGATCTGAATCATCATGATTAGGTTAGATTAAAATGACTCTTGTTTCCTTACTTTCAGGTTCTCAGCTCCTCCAGGTCCAACCCCAAGCCCAACATGCTCTCCATGACCCTGAACACAGTCGAAGGAACTGCTCCGGGCTCCATCATTGGCTCTGTCCGCTCACATGAACAGCATGAATCTAATATGTTGGAGGGCCAGGTGACCTACCTGGTTGTGGGGGGGACAGACCGAGATGGGACGTTCATGGTGGACCGCTTAAAGGGCGACGTGTACCTGGTGCGCGAACTGGACTACGAGAAGGGGTCGAGGTACCGGCTGCACATCGAGGTGTCGGACTTCTCTCAGGCGTTTCCTAGCAGCCACCTGGTGCATTTGGATATCAACGTGCAGGACAGCAATGACCACACTCCCCAGTTCACAGAAGACCCCGTTACCATCGTGATCCCAGAGAACATAGAGTCGGGGGCCTCCATATATACATTCCAGGCTGTGGATCAGGTGGGAAACAGAGCGTATTATTTGCTAAAAACTATGACATATGAATGAAATCTCAAAAAAAAGAAAAAAAAAACAGAAAGTTAAAGGTCTTATTGATAAATAAAAATGAAGTAAATGCAGTGGAACAGGGGAGGGAGAATACATCATCTAGTGGCTGAATATTATTAATGTTATGGGGCGGCAGTAGCTCAGTCTGTAAGGACTTGGGTTAGGACGCGGACGTCACGGGTTCAAGACCCCCATGGACCAAGACCAACTGGTTGCTGGAGAGGTGCCAGTTTACCTCTTGGGCACTGCCGAGGTGCCCCTGAGCAAGGCACCGAACCCCCAACTGCTCTGGGCGCTTGTCAGGAGCAGCCCCCTCACTCTGACATCTCTCCATTGACATGTATATGTACTGTGTGAACAACAGAGTGTAAAACTGAATTTCCCCACTGTGGGACTAATAAAGGAATGTCTTTCTTTCTTATCAATAGCACCTTTAAGATTATTTCTTAAAACTTACATTTCCATGGTCAAGAATGAACTTTTTCACTTGTGATTTTTCCTCATAGCGTCTAAATCATCTGTTTTCTTCTCTATAGGATGGCAGTGGACCCAACAGTGAGCTGCATTACTCCATCGAGCACTACTGGCCCGACACGCCTGACCTCCTGACCCTCGACCCCTCCAGCGGCGTCCTGGCCCTTGGGCAGAAGTTAGATCGCGAGTCAACACCTTCCCTCTACCTTGTGGTGCGGGCAACCGACCAGGCAGTTGATCCCTCTCAGAGGCGCTGGGGTTCAGTCACCGCCCGGGTGTTCGTGACAGACGAAAACGACAACGCTCCGGTCTTCAGCTCTCCGTCTGCGGTCAGCGTCATGGAGGACCAGCCTGTAGGGTGAGTGGCACGTCCAACTGTAGTCTTTTTGCCGCCTCAACGCACATTTCTGTCATCGAAGAAGAAGAACATCCAAGAAGCCTGCTTGAAAGGGGTTGTTCTAATCGGATATTTTATTGATGTCTTTATCGACAGGTTTGTGATTTTGTACGTGATGGCTCGAGATGATGACGAAGGGGAAAATGGCCGAGTGGCATACAGAATCCAGGCAGGCAACAGCGCTGGTCGCTTCAGTCTGAACCCCAACACTGGTACGCTTATTTTTGCATGAGACACAACATCTAAAAATATCATAACGTTCCAATAATATAACAGGCGTCTGCAGAGACTGGGGATTTCCCATAAATACCCAATTTACACTCCATCAAGAGATGATTAAGGTAAAATTCATCACATCATTTCATGCATTTACAATCCTGCTTTGAATGATTTAACACAGCGGGAGTAGTATGTGGCCCTTTTCTGTGATTGATAGATAATCAGCGTCCCACCCGTGGAAGCCCCCTGGATGAACAAAACTTTCCAGATCGGAATTACCCACTGAAGTGTTGCGTCTACAACTGCTAAAACACTCATAACCCTCATAACGCTCCTTACTAGGTGATCTTTCAATGCCTTAGAGCAATATTTCACTTGAATAATGCTTCAGTGTTCCTTTCTTGATGTATTTGTTCATGGGAACCGATCTTAATTTGGTCTAGGGACATGGACACCCTTTGATATCTTATATATGTGTATGTGTAATCTCTTCATCATTCATCCGAGCCGGGGTGGTGTGGGCGTGCTCAGCGCTGGCTGAGGTGGGATTAAGAGTCATAAGGCAGACACTTAATGCAGCTTCCAGATGGAAGACAGTCTTTACTTCATTACTGTCAAGTGTCTGGTGCATTAGCAGGGGTTGATTTCACTTCTGGTTTGTCTCTCAGACCGTGCGGTGTTAAAGCTTTATACTTAATAATATCTGTAATAGCAGATTAGCATTGTTTTGTGAAGACATTTACCAAACGTCCTGGCTAATGTGAGGGTATCATTAGCCTGATTACTGCTTATAAATTATACGTCTGCTCTGCCAATATGAACTTTCAGTTATTCCACAATACAGCTGCTTTACTGCTTGTTTTATTAGCACTTGAGCTACTTGTCATTTCTTCATAAGTAGCTCTAAAATTAGATAAAACATTTTATACATGCTGCTTGAGAACATTGATATTATATTTTATATTTGCTTGTTCCATCATTGCAGCTGTCCCAGACTTACAGCAGGCTATATAAGTAAAATAATCAAACCAAACACTATTTTTATGGCTAAATGTGTCCGTCTTTCCCAGAAATTCAGACATATTTCATATATTTGGAAATCTGAGATCTCGGGTAGACCTAAAATAAAGTTCCATGTGAGTTTGAGCGAAGCTAATGGGTGAGAGCACCTTTATCGTATGGTTGGTACCGTATCAGTAACACTAAATTGGCTACAGAGGAGAATGAAACCGTAAATGCTTTGCATCTGTTTGGCTGAAACGTGGGAGCTAGCGAAATCCCACAGGAACATCAGAGCCTCAGCTTCACAGGACCGTCAACACACGATGTGGGTGTTTGGCACGCTGCAGCATTTAGAAATTACACACCCCTCTCAGGCACCGTGTGCCAGATAAACTTGTACACCGCTGTGAACAACACACACACACACACACACATTTTGTATTTCCTCTCACTTTGTCTGACCCTCTTTGTAGTCGGGGTGATGACAGGAGTGCGGGGTGTCGACATAAAAGGTAGGAGAGTGACTAAAGCCTGAGAAGTGGTGGTCTTATTAAGAGACTCTGTGAACCAGCTCGATTTATGTAAAACACACACATAAACACACCAACTAATGCCTTACAGATTTAAAGGCTAACAGATACTGTAGAGAAAAAAACAATAACCTCATTTTAGAGGAGGTCATAGGTTGATTTCTGTTGGCAACCGTGTATTCCAGGTTGTAGTCTGGACTCTGTGTGTGTTTGCCTTCATGCCTGCACAGACAATAATCCTACATGCTCACCAGTAAAACACTAATTCATATGTGAATGCATGTTCAAAGTGCCAGACTTTAATAGCTTGGCCACGGCCTCTCACTTACTGTGGAAAGTCTCATAAAGCAAAGCTGTAAAGGTTATGTTTTTACTGGTCCTTCTAGGCGTACAAATACTGGCTCTCTCAGGTACACAAAATTACATGTTCACAAAAATAATACAAACACATACTCAGAGAAAAAGAGTCGAAATGAGAAAATACATTTTAATTCAAAGCTCTTGACTCTTTTTTTCTCTCCTCTTGTAGGCTCTCTCTCCATCCTTAAAGCACTAGACCGGGAAGAGCAGGAAGTCTTCAATCTCACCATTGTTGCAGAGGATCATGGGATACCTCAGCTTTCCACCTCCCAGGTGCTGTGTGTGCAGGTGATCGACGTGAATGATGAAGCTCCGTTGTTCCAGCGAGCAGAGTTTGAAGCCCAGGTGATGGAAAACCGAGGACCAGGAACAACTGTATTGACAGTTACAGCCACTGACCGGGACCAAGGTTGGTTTAAATGGATTTTTTCAATACTGTATATTCAGGATGCTGGAAATGGGGGTAAATAGTACTATAGAGTGCTGCAGGAATGAGTCCTAAAACCCGGAAATACTTTAATACTTTTTGCACTTTCGGTTCCTTCATCTGGAAATCAGTGGGTTCTTGGTTAGATTGGTTGGTAGATTTAGGTGAAATAAGGTCTGTAGTTGTTCAACGACATAAAACACACACCCCACTCATGAATTTTGAAGCCTTATGTGTCTTTAGAACATGCAAACTCCACACAGAAGAGCCCCAAGTCAGTTTTGAACCTGTGACCCTCTCGCTGTGAGGCAAAAGTGCTAACAACTGCACCACCGTCCAGCCTCATAGACTTTCAAAACCTAAAAAATACACATATTTAATCCAAATGTCTTTTGGTCAGTTATGGATAAGGACCGTGAATCCTTCTCCTCCACAACAGGTAGAATGAGTAAAAAGGTACAGCTGATACACAGTACATAAATACATCCAGGAGGAAGGCCAGAGAACAAAACAATAGAGACACATAAATGTTTTAAAGAAACCAAATCACCGTAAACCAAACCACAAGCTCATGCTAATGAAAATGTGTGGTTACTGCCGTCGTCCAGAGCCTCATATTTCTGGAGTTTTCATTTGGACGCTGCCTTATTAAACTATTTTATTTAGATTATATTTATTGACAGTTTCATAGTGGGCTGCGTAGTGTGTGTTTTATTTTTATTTGTGGCTGACTTGTGTTTCAATGCAGGTTCTAACGGCCATGTGACGTATGGAGGTGTGACAGAGGAAGGCTTCATCATCAATCCTGTGACAGGGGTCATCACCACCACGAGGGAGCTGGACGCAGAGCTCCAGGATCACTACACACTCACCGGTACTACTAGATCCATTGTCTTGCACAACTTGTTATACGTTAATGGAGCTGGAGCTCATTTATTCCCACAGAACATCTAAAACTTTAGTTTAAATTGCTGTATGAGTTCCAACATCTCGCCATCTCTTCTCAGTGTACGCCAGGGATGGAGGGCTGCCTCCTAACTTTGCTAAGGCTGTGGTCCGTGTGGAGGTGCAGGATGTGAATGACAATGCTCCGGTCTTTGCAAAACCGTGGTACCAACTGGAGGTGCCGGAGAACCAGGCCCCCTGTAGAGCTTTGCTTCCTCAAGGCCACAGACCCTGACTCAGGTCCTGGTGGAGAGCTGGAGTACAGGATCACTGGTAAGAAAACAGTGTTGTGTGACTAACCCAAAAGTATTTTATTAGAACCGATTTAAAGAGTGATTTAGTTCACCACAATTGCAGTAATTGCTGTTTGAGGGTGTGTCACATGTGGAAATAACAATATCCCGGGAGAGAAAGTGAATTTTTAAAATTTTTGGTGTTTTTTGGGCGTAAAAGGGTCAATTTTAAATTTACAGATTGTTGACAGATTATTAAAATTGGCTGGAATAGATTTGGTCTCTGGTAGAGAGGGGATGCATGCAGCATTTGGACCAATGTACTCCTGTTGACAGTGCTCTGTTCCTCCTATATGAAAGATCAGATGTGCATACAGCTTCCCTCGACTTGCTCCTGACATTCTTCTGTCTTATTTCAAATATACCATATACCTGTCTGGAGCATATTCAAAGTTAAGTGCAGAGTTGGCACAGTTGCTTTTAACACTATGAAATTCTTGGATTTTTTTTTTCTCTATCCAGCCGGGGACCCTGATGGAGATTTCCACCTCCACATGAACACGGGAGCCTTGTCCACATCACGCGGCCTCGACAGGGAGACGAGGGCTGAATACGCTCTGGAGGTGGTGGCCACGGACCGAGGCAGCCCCACTCTTAGTACTACTGTCACAGTGGAAGTTAAAGTGCTGGATGTCAATGACAACAGCCCGGTCTTCAGCAGAAGTAGCTACGCTGTGGAAGTGTCAGAGGATGCTGCAGAGGGGACCAGAGTTCTGGAGGTGAGTAGAAACGAATTTAGACAATGGCACTGACATACTGTATATCTCATATGTTAATAGAACTCATATAATCCTAAAAATGTATGTATCTATTTCCAGGTGTCAGCTACGGATGCTGATGATGACCTGAATGGGAGGATTTTGTACTTCCTTAGCCGGGAGGCGCACGGAGTGTTCAGTGTGGATGAGAGCACCGGTGCTATCACCACATCGGCACCTCTGGACCGGGAAAAGCAGGCATCCTACAGCTTCCAGGTGTTTGCTGTCGACCTTTCACCTGCTGAGCCCAGGAACACCTCTGCTCAGGTAAATGAAGGCTTAGATCACATGTCAAACTCAAGGCCTGCTGGCCAAATTAAGTCCAGCACCTCATTTTATGTGGCCCACGAGGGCTTGCAAAGAATACATTATACTTATCATACAATTCTGTGACGCTTTACACAAGTACAGTGTCCTTAAACTACATGTCTCACAATGGATCTTGATTTTGTTACACTGAAGTGTCTTAGTATCGCCGGTTTCAAGCATTGGCGCTCTGGGGTCATAAAAAAATACGAATGGTACCAAAATGTCCAAGAAAAGAAAAGCTGATGCAGAAGGAAGGAAATTTAATGAGAGACAGAAAGTGAATACATGTTTGTGCTTAAGGGAGACAAGCCGGTATGTCTTCTTTGCTACGAGGCGGTGGCAAAACACTGTCACACCACTGTCATCTACCACACATGATCTCAGCAGATCAGCTGTTGGAGCATGAACACTTTATAAACCACAGACCGCACGTTAGATCAAAGTACATTGACATGTTGGACTATAGTAACCACAAAGTTAAACTAAGTTAATATAATAAATTGTGTTTGATAATATTTGTGCGATGGTAAAAAAGACCTTTATTGTATTATTATTATTATGATCAAGAGTAGATTTATTTATATAGTCTTAGATTTACAACCAGCCCTTTGGGGGCCACCATAACGCTGATGTGGCCTGGGATGAGTTTGACACCCCTCTGGTAGATGTTCAGCTCATCGTTAGAAAAGGTTTTGAATTTATCATTCACATGTTTGAAGTATTTTTTAATGCTCATTACATTAGCAATAAATGTTCCACTTAACCCATATGTGGCCTCTTCCTTCTAGGTGACAGTCACCATCCTAGATGTCAACGACAACACTCCCTTCTTCATCCAAGATCCGCTGGTCATCGAAGTGTCCAGCCGGCGTTCCCAGCGGGTCCTAGCCACCATGAAGGCCGAGGACAAAGACTTTGGAGCCAACGGTTCCGTTTTCTACCGTTTTGCCATGCCAGTCAAGGGCTTCAGCATCAACTCCCTGACTGGGGAGATCCAGGCCACTGAGCCACTTGGGGGTCTGACCCAGGCTCAGAGGACCCTGATAGTGGAGGCCATGGACCAGGGCAGTCCAGCTCAATCTGCACAGGGAGTGGTGGTGATTTACGTGAAGGAGGTGGAGTACAACGGCATTCGCTTCTCTAGGAATGCCAGAGATGTCAGCCTACAGGAGAACGCTGTAAAAGGTCTGACATTAATACTGTTTTATTAGGGATTAAAATAATCATCTCAGTCAATTTGTCTCCCTTTACACTGTGAAGATCTCTCTGCTGTCACAGTTAAGGAACATTTCTCTGCTCTACTTCAAAAATTCAGGCACGGCTGTGGCTCAGGCTCAGGCTCAACACCCAGATGGCACCCGTAAGGGTATCAGCTACAGTCTGTTCAGTGGGAACAGGAAGCAGGCCTTCAGCATCAGCTCCTCAACAGGTAAAACTTCCATAGATGTTAATGAGATGTGGCTCACTAATAAAAACTGTAAACACGTCAGTTTAATGTGCAATTTGATGATTTCCTGATCCTCATTTTCCACTCAAATCTCCAGGTGAAATCAAGGTGAAGAGTTCCACTGGACTGGACTTTGAAGACACCCCCAGACTCCGTCTAGTTGTGAAGGCTGAAACGGTGTCATCCACGTCTTTCATGGCTTTCAACTTGATCCTGCAGGATGTCAATGACAACCTTCCTCGCTTTCAGCTGCAGAATTATGTGGCGTACATGAGAGAAGCACAGGGATATGAAATGCCAATCATACAGGTACTTCCAAATTAGAGCTGTCACAGTTTTCACTGCACAATTATCATGGCCAAAAGAACGATATTAGCGCAACAGCTATAGAAATTTAAAGGGAAAAAAATGCTTAAAACGGAGGAAGGAAGCTTTTCATGGTTGTCTGCACCACTCGAGGATGATTTATCCAGCAAGATTTCCTGGATTTTGTTTCACAACAATAACATTAGATAAATTTATCTTACATCTTACAACTTACAACTTTATTGTGCATTTTGTCTCTTTTTTGGCAAATGAATTACACAGAAATTACGAGTGTAGGGAGGTGCAGAGGGAGACTGTAACCATAGCTGTACAAAAGTACAGAAGAACTGTTACTCTGTCATCATTTTCAACTGAAACAAAATCACTTGCAGGGGCTGAGGACAGAGATTTACATAAAATTATAATATTAATATTTCATTTTTAAAATATCTCAGTTATCGTCAATACTGTTGCAACACCCCTATTCCAAAGATAAAAACTGCACGGGAAACTAGGAGGGCACCTAGAGCACAGACCTCCACCAAGGCCGTTTGCATAAGAGAAAAATAATGCATGTAACCGCCTGTGATTCAGGGACGCTCCAAAAACGGATTCTTCCTTGGCCCACGCTAGACCCTTCCACCAAGTTTTAAGAAAATCGCGCCTGTAGTTTTTCTGTAATATTGCTTAAAAATCAACAAACAGAACTTAAAACATAACCTCCTTGGCTTGCCCCTCCCAGGTGATGGCTGAGGATGTGGATCAGGGCCAAAACGGTCAGGTGACTTACTCCATCCAGTCATCCGGCATGAGCGGCCTTTTCAAGATCGACCCGATGACAGGAAGCATCACCACGGCGGCCATCATGGACCGTGAGATCTTTACCCAGACCAAGTGAGAACAGATCTGCGGTTGAAAAAGCTCACCAAGAGCCATTCTATGTGCATACTTTGAGGATGGATGTATATATTTTACCTGTAATGAGTGTTTAATCTGCTGCATGGCAGTGTACAGGAAAAGTCTATTATGCATGCACAGAGGAAAACAGAAAAAATTAGATGTCATGAATGATATTCACTCAGCTAGTGTGTGTTTAGATAGCTGGTGGGGAGGTTGACATAGTCTGCTGAAGATATAAGCCCATATCTGAATGCCAGATGTATCAAAGCTGCAATTTTAAAATCTGTAAATCAACTCCTGTTCACTGCAACCTTTTTGTGTTGCTTTCATAACTCTTCTCTTTCATGAGAGGTGTGATGTACATCAATGTTTGCTTCTTTTACATGCTCTCTGTCATCATCAATATTCAAATTAAACTTTTACGCACGTAATAACAGGCTTTTTGGACAACTTCTTTTTCCTCTGCCTACCTACAGGCTTGTAGTAACAGCGACTGATAGAGGAAGTCCACGATTGGCTGGTTCGGCCACACTGACGGTGATCATTGTTGACCAGAATGACAACAGTCCCACTATTCCCTTGCCCCAGGAAGTTCGCATCCCAGAGAGTAAATGCTTTAATTTATTGAGTATATTTGTTCTTTCTGGTTATGTATCTTATAAAGGCCAGGTTGTATTAAATTTACAAAATAAATTCTGTCACCAGATAACCCCATATTGTGCATCATGGCTGTGCAACAGTATAAAACTGCAAAAAGTTTACGTTTATCCGAAGGAAGTTAAATGCAACTAACACGACGATTTTGTTCAATCTTTTCCTCTACCAGATATGTTGATCGGCACAGAGATCACTCTTGTGACGGGTAACGATGTCGACTCCAGTCCCGCCCTCTCCTACTCCTTGCAGTTGGACCCAACAGCTTTAGGCAAATTTGGGATTCACCGTTACAGTGGCGGCGTATCGCTCACTGCCCCTCTGGACTTCGAGGAGAAGACGTGGTACACCTTGACAGTCAGAGCCACAGACAGCCAGCACCAGACTGAGGCTAACATTACCATACTGGTGGAGGATGTCAATGACAATGCACCTGCATTCACCCATGATCTCTATCAGGTAGGGTCAAATTTTATGAAATATAGTGATTACATACCCAGGGCCTGTCAGTGTGGAGTTTGCATGTTCTCCCCATGTTTGTGTGGGTTTCATCCGGGTTCTCTGGTTTCCTCCCCCCAAGGGGGAATGGGATCTGACATAAAACCTAATTAAATGTCAAATCAATATACGGATGAATGATTCTGCTGTGGAGACCACTAACGAGAGCAGCCGAAAGACGAACAACATACCCATTACTTACCAAATTAGACGTCTGTCCATTGCATACTACCTGCTGCCTGAGTAAATGCACAGACTAAATGTGTTTAGAGTCACACCTTATAAAGTCTGATAGGGATTTAAACTTACTTCAGAAACAGTTTCTCTCCAGCGGGCAGCAGAAGGAAACATTGCACTTGTAGACATGTATACACACTGTAAAAAACACACATGTACACTCCCAAGGTGCACACAATGGAGGTGATAAAAGTTAACTGCCAAATATTGACTGGGGAAAGGTTGTAGACATCAGCCTGTATAATATTTACTTCTTCTTCTTAGGAAATGACCTCAACATTACCACAAACTCGGGAGAAACAGGAACTACACTATAAAATGCAATTTTCCCCTTTGTGAGTTTAGTTCCTGTTGACCTTTAGGAATTTTATTACAGTATTTATGCGATCTGTTGTTGGCTTGTTTCTTTTGCCCCAATGCTCAAATGTTGTTATTAATATCTGCACCCCAGGTAACTTTGCCTGAGCACACGCCGCCAGGAAGTGCAGTTGTCACAGTAACAGCAACCGACAGGGACTCTGGGGAGAACGGAAAGATCACCTACAGAGTGACGTCATCAACCCAGGAGGGTTTCTACATTGATCCCAACAACGGTAGACAACCATGGCTTCCTTTCTGATATAGTTCAACTCCCTGAATAAGTTTAGAGTTTTAAAAGAAAGTAAGGCTGTCAAAGTTTACGTCATATTAATGTGTTTATGCAAATTTGTTTTACGCCTCTAATTCATTTAATCCATTGACACAACTTGTGACTTTAAAGTTGTAGCGGACCCCATTTTAAAGTGAGAGTGAAGATACTGGCATCATATGAAACTAGAAAACCTAAGGACTCCATTGGTATCAACCATGTCATACTAACTGGTGGCAAAGGAGGTTAAATAATGCTCCAAACTTATGCTAAATTTTGGTGAGGGAAAACTATCATGGCCATTTTCAAAGGGGTCCCTTGACCTCTGACCGCACGATATGTGAATGAAAATAGGTTCTCTGGGTACCCACGAGTCTCCCTTTACAGACATGCCCACTTTATAATAATCACATGCAGTTTGGGGCAAGTCATAGTCAAGTCAGCACACTGACACACTGACAGCTGATGTTAGCTGTTGGGCTGCAGTTTGCTATGTTATGATTTGAGCATATTTTTTAAGCTAATTGCAGTACCAGTGAGGGTTTCTGGACAATGTCTGTCATTGTTTTGTGTTGTTAATAGATTTCCAATAATAAATATATACATACATTTTCATAAAGCAGCATATTTGCCCACTCACATGTTGATAAGAATATTAAAAACTTGACAAATCTCTCTTTAAGGTACATTTTGAACAGAAATAAAGTGTACAATTAATTTGCAGTTATTATGGAGAATAATATGAATAATCACGATTAAATATTTTAATCGACAGTCCTAAAATCTGTTATTAAGTTTCGAGTGTAACTTCCGTAGCACAATGTCTGACTCCCTCTCATTGCCCTCTGTATTCAGGAACCCTGTTCATCAATCACAGAGCGGAGTTTGACCCTGAGCGTCCGTCAGTCAGTATTGTTATTGAAGCTCGTGATGGAGGCTCACCTTCGCTCTCCTCCCTCACCACCGTCCAGGTCCAAATCTCTGACGTCAATGACAACGCTCCTGTGTTCCACCAATCAGAGTACAGGTCAGTCTGCATTCATTAGATTCTGGATGTGTTATGGTGTAACCTCAACAGCCGGCCTTACAAATGTGATGCTCTTCTGTCTGCAGGGCTACAGTTTCCGAGGATACCATCCCGGGATCAACAGTGCTGACCTTTGAGGCCTTCGACAGCGACCTCTCTCGAGAAAACTGTGGCTTTGACTTTGCCATTGCCAACGGGAATGAGGGAAACGCTTTCCAGATTGAAAGCAGCGTGCGGTTCCTGGAGGGGCGGGGCTTTCAGACAGTTGGAACTCTGCTGTTGGCCGAGGGGCTTGACTTTGAAACCAAGCCGCTTTACAACCTCACTGTGGTGGTGTCGGACCGTGGCGTGCCCCAGAGGAGCTCTAGTGTTGCTGCAGTGATAAGCATCAGTGATGTGAATGATAACCCTCCAGTGTTCAGCAGAGCAGACTATACTGTGTCTCTGAGTGAGGGCGCCGCCGCTGGGACTGAGATCATACGACTGACTGCTACAGGTGGGCAAATCTTGTCTTTTTGTCCAATCATCTCTGATTTTCTCTCCTACTTTTTCTTCCAGTTAATTTATTGTACTTTTTCATCCTTTTCCAGACCCAGACTCAACTCCCAACGCTGAGGTCCAGTACACTATCAGCTCTGGCGATGAGGTGAACCTGTTTACCATGGACCAGTGGACTGGTGCATTGCGGCTTCAGCGAGCACTCGACCGTGAGCACCGCTCCACACATATTGTCATAATCCAGGCCACGGATGGACAGGGTCACTTTGCACTAGCTCCAGTCGTTGTCGAGGTCAAAGACGTAAACGACAATCATCCGTTCTTCCCTGTGGAAGTCCTTACAGCCAGTATCAGAGAAAACCAACCAGCAAACTCAGCCGTGACTGTTCTACACGCCATAGACCATGACACGGGGGTTTACGGCCAACTGAAGTACTACATTGTGGAGCGATCTGTAGGAAAAGACAGCTTCACCGTGGACCAGAACTCTGGAGAAATCAAAAGCAAAATACCCTTTGACTTTGAGAAGGTCAACTCCTTTAACTTTGTGGCGGTGGCAGTAGATTCAGGAAACCACTCTGCCACTGTAACTGTACAGGTGTTTGTCACAGGTGAGGATGAGTATGACCCGCTCTTCACATCCTCTGATTTCTCCTTTGAAGTCCCAGAGGGAGCTAAGAAAGGCCAGAGCATTGGCCAGGTCCAGGCAAATGATGAGGATGGAGGGGTGGATGGTATTGTTCTCTACTCTCTTACAACCAGCTCTCCGTACTTTGACGTAAACAAAACCACCGGGGTTATTTTCCTTAAGTTGGACGGTTCAGGCAGCAGTAGCAGTGGCGGCTCTGGCCGGGCCAAACGGGAAACCAGGCTGATGACCCTGGACGTGAGAGCTCACAGTCCTCTAGATGCGTCTCGCTCCACTACCGCCCAGGTCTCCATCGATGTCACAAACACCAACTACGGCCTAGCACCTGATGTCAACATCCTGCTGATCAGCATCATTGCTGTGTCTCTTGGTTTCATCGTGTTGCTCGTGATCATGGCGGTTGTGGTGTTCCTCGTCAAGTCACGCAGGAGGAAGAAAGCCCAGGATGCAGGAAACAGAACTGTAGCCTCAGGAACTGCTCTGCAGAAACTGGATGATTGCAACTCGGGACCAGGAGGGGAGAGAATCTACCACCAGGCCCTGCCAGGCTACGCTGGGGATCAGGGTGGAGCTGGTGGTGGACCCTACACTAGAGGGGGCTCTCTGGATCCCTCTCACTCCAGCGGAAGAGGATCAGCCGAGGCAGCGGAGGATGATGAGATCAGGATGATAAACGAGTACCCTCGCGTCGCCTCCATCACCTCCTCCATGCAGGAGCACATCTCCGCCAGAGGACCGGATTCTGGGATCCAGCAGGATGCCGACCAGCTGTCTGATATCTCCTGTGAGCCTGCGGCTTTGGAGGGCAGCACCTGGTTCAAAGGAAAGAAACTGGGAGGCAGTCTCAGCGGGACTTTGCTGTCCGGCCAGCTCCCAGTCTATAGGGACGAGGGAGGTGGGTACCTAGGAGTAGGCCGCGGCCTCAACATCTCCCTCCCCAAGGATTACGCCTTCCCTGAGGATGGCAAACCTTCAGTGGATGGTTCCCTCACAGCTATCGTCGCCAGTGACGAGGAGCTCCGCGGCAGCTATAACTGGGATTACCTTCTCAACTGGTGCCCTCAGTTCCAGCCTCTGGCTAACGTCTTCACAGAGATCGCCAGGCTGAAGGACGAAACCGCCCAGCAGAGCCAGAATCCTCGGCAACCCTTCCAGCCCAAGCACAAAATGGATCCCAAGCCTAGGATTGACCCTCCGCCACTCATCACATCAGTGGCTCACCCGGGGGCCATGTCGGTTCCCCCCAAGGTCCCTGTGATTGGACGGACATTTCCCCACTTGGCCTCACTCCGCAGGTCCCCCATCAGTCACGAGGGGTCCATTTCATCAGCAGCGATGTCCCCGAGCTTCTCCCCTTCGCTGTCCCCTCTGGCTGCTCGATCTCCAGCTGTGTCTCCCTTTGGAGTCAACCAGGGGCCCTCAGCGTCCATGATCAGCACCAGGGAGCCTTCGCTGGACCAGAGTCCTGATCGCGAGATGAGAATATGATGGAAAAAACTATTAAAGGAAAAATGTTTAAGACAGACAACCTGAGCAATGCATCATGGAGCATCCTCTTGGCTGTTTTTTATCATGGCGCGAAACACATCAGTTGTTCTGTCATTCTCAGAAACCGTTGTTTTCATCATGAGAATGGAGGTTTCACAAATGTCCAGATTGTGACGTTTGTTCCAGGCGTCCGACCATATGAATTTTGGACACAGCCACAAAAACATCCTTCTCCTGGGAGAATATTTGCATTCTTTGAAGTACTTCCTTTGGTCTGCAGTGTTACAGGAACATGTGCCTGGGTTGACAGGACCAGCCCGCCCTTCCATGTCAACAGCGACGCAGGTCTCCATGAACTGATCAGGGTTAAGAGGCGAGCTGACCTCTTCATGGGAACGTGCACTTACCATGCCCTGCAGTCAGAGATCCCTGAGTGTGTAGATAGATAGACAGATAGATAGATAGCTAGATAGATAGATAGATAGACGTGTAGTTTTCATGTTACCTCGCTGGCTGGCCAGAGAGCGAAGGACCTTGTTCCTCTCTTTGTGTCCATGGACATTTTTACACTCCAGTATTAAACTCATCTAGTGGCTGCTTTTAAAATGGCCTCTGGACGTGTGTGTGTGTGTGTGTGTGTGTGTGTGTGTGTGTGTGTGTGTGTGTGTGGGTGTGTGTATGTGTGTGTTCACAAAGATTCATTGAACTGGCAATGCATCACGCAGTGGAACAGCAGTGGTTTTTCTCTCATCAATTCCTTTGATTTTTACATTAATTTTTTATATATTTTTATATGAAATTATGATTTCAGATCCAGAAATGCCATTATTCCACATTGAGGGGGTTATTTGTTTTTGTGTATTTGCATATATGTATATTTGTATGTATGCAGGCTACGCTATGTACTGTATGTGTCTCCTAGGTTTTTAGAGACTGTTGTGACAGTTCAGATGTGAGTGACAGGGAGACGTTTTGTGTTTTTAGCATTATTTATATGAAAAGAGGACTTGCTGTCACATTTGGACAGTAGGAAGCCAAGCACAGCTCACACTATGCTGTGTTGTTAAGATTTTTTTTTTTTTTTTTTTGTCAAATTGTAGATCATCACAAATCCAAAATAGCAGCTGGATGAAAACCTGTGATCAATCTAAATGCCAACAGCACATTGCCTTTGTTATTCAGGGTGAACTCAACTTGCTGATCACCTGTCTTTGACAGAAAGAGCTTCCTAAAGTAACTTCAGTCCATTTTACTGTGAAGTTCTTCATCTCAGCACAACAAAATCAACATGCAATGAACAGTATAGGCTGGGATCTCACAGGAAAGTGGCATGAGTTGGAGAAATGTAGCACACTGGCCAGACGAGTGGGAAGCAAACGCCTGAATGCATTAATGTACGAGGAATTAGCAACCGGTGCAGTATTTATTTTCCATGCTAACTCTATCCTGTGCATTTTATTGCTATGATTCATTCATCTTGATTGTCAGCGACATGATGAGGTGTTTTCTCCATGTGTTTAACTCATCATCTGCACCTTCCTTCTTTTCTCTCACTGTTCAGATACACTTTTAGCAATATGCTTGTGTAGCAAAAGGCTTTAAGAGTGTCTTTGTCCCTCTGACTTGTTTTTAATGTTTCGGGGTAATTGCAGCGATCGGATGTCCTTTTGTTTTCAAGAGATGGCTTCTACCTCTGCTCTTTGTTCAACTCGACGAATCGCCTCATGCGAAGCTGGCACCGGTTCAGCTGAAAGCTACAGATGCCACGAGCCTAACGCCAGCACAACATGATCTCAACTCATAATCATGGTGTCTCAGAAACATTTCTGTGTTGGAGGACCTCCATTTGGAGTTCGGTTTGAGATGACTGCCAGCGACTGATGATCAGCGGAGCAACGGCAGAAAAAAACAAGCTGTACATGTATTTAAAGCAAATAATAAATTCCTACTGATCTCTTTTGGCAAACTGGAGTCAGACTTCATCTTTTTCAAAACTCAAACCTTTGAGGGAAAAACTGAGAAGTAATTAAAGTTTCACAGTGTTCCAGTTATCTTAGCAGTGAACGGTAACTTTGTAGAGCCAGAGTTAACTTCAGTGATTTATGAGAGGGGCTGGCAGACTTGGCTTTTTGGCCAGGAGACAGAGACCTACACCCAGCTTGGTCACCATCTGGCTTTAAAGAAGGTAAGGAAGGTAAGACTAAACAGTAGCCCTATGTGCAGTATTAGGGCATACAGTGGCATTATGATATCAGACTTGTTTATTTTTTAATTTAGTTAGGTTGAATCAAAGTGATAACATTTAAATGGTTGATCTCCATCATTGCTGCATTGTTGCAATCTTCAAGGAAGATGAAAATGAAAATCACATATTTGCAAGCTACCAGTCAAATGATTAGACATCAGGGCTGTCAATCAGTCATCAGTTACGAGGGGTCCATATAATCAGCAGCGATGTCCCTGAGCTTCTCCCCTTCGCTGTCCCCTCTGGCTGCTCCGTCTCCAGCTGTGTTTCCCTTTGGAGTCAACCAGGGGCCCTCAGCGTCCATGATCAGCACCAGGGAGACCTCGCTGGACCAGGGTCCTGATGGCAAGACGAGAATATGATGGAAAAAACTATTTAAGGAGAAAGTTTTTAAACAGACAACTTGAGCAAAGCCTGATGGAGCATCCTCTTGGCTGATGAAGGAAAATCGAATATTTGCAAACTAACAGTCAAATGATTAGATGTTAGGGCTGTAAGTCAATTAAAATAATTCCATGATTATCCGTAGTTAATATCCATAGTCATGATTAAACGCAAATTAATCACATCGTTCATCTGTTCAAAATTATTTGTCAAGTATTTAATAGATGGGAGTGGGCAAATATGCTGCTTTATGTAACTATGTATACATTTATTAATGGAAATACATTAACAACACAAAACAATGACAAACATTGTCCAGAAACCCTCACAGGTACTGCATGTAACATAGAAAATCTGCTCAAATCATAACATGGCAAACATCAGTGTGTCAGTGTGTTGACTTGACTATGACTTGCCCTCAACTGCATGCAATTATCGTAAAGTGGGCATGTCTGTAAAGGCGAGACCATTCGACAACTCGACCATTTTCATTCACATATCTAATAATATTATTGTGTTATTTAACTCACTTCACAGCAAGCTAGTATGAAGCTCTAGCTTTAAAACTGAGCCCACTGCAACCTAAAAATCTTACGTCATGTTAATGCATTAAAGAAATCAGTTGTGTTAAAAGGACATGGCAGCCCGAGGAGACATATAGCAATGATAAAATCACAGAAATACATATGACATTTGAAAATGTTAGACTAAAATCCGATTCCCCATTCTGAAAAATGCACAGCACCAACACTGTTTTATATTAGTTCCTTACTTAAAAGTGTCTTCGGTGAAGTCGTGGTAAAAGTATTCTTCATCACAAGATACAGTGAAAGTTTAGTGGTAGTGGAGAAACATGAGATCCAGTCAATGGTGGATTCAGTTCTTCCAGCTCTATATAAAGGCATATAATGTTGATGTAGCTGAATAATTGCAAAATGTTTATTTCATATGGAGCACAGACGTGTTTACATAGCTGCTGGGGATTTCTGCCTCATTTGGTCATCGCACAAAGCCATACGTACAGTACAGTACAATGTTTCTGTTATTGTAACCAACAGATTCATGGATTTTGACAACATGCAGACAAAAGAGCCAGAGACAGAAGCTCCTGTGGTGCCAGAAAGCCATTGATGAGGAATTGCACATTTGAAATACAAGCTATATTTGAATGTTGACTGTGCTATTTATCTTGCATTTGTAATCAGCTGAAGCTCAGCTGTACACTTCACAGGATGAAGAACATATTAACTAAAGTTTTGTCTGCGACAAAAATCCGGCTGCTGTCACATAGACGTTCACCTCAGCACACAGCTGTGTTTACAGCTTGCTGTGCCAGGACTGCTTTTGCAACCCCACTCCTGCACTAACCCCACACAACTCCAAATTATCTCTCACACACACAAGACTACTACACAGTGACACACGTGGCCCACAACAATCTCCCCAGCTGATACTGGCCCAGATCCAGCTCCTACAGGCAAATACTTGGCAGGTTATTTAGTCAAATCTGGGATAAATCTGTCTGGAACAGAAGTGCATACCCTGGAGATACTGTCAGCCACATCTAAAATTGTTGGTACACTATATCAAGACAAAGGATGGACCCAGTGTACTTACTTGAACATCCGCTGTACACTTGACTTTTACTCTTTCGTTATTTGCTCTTCAGATCCTTTAATGTCTGAAGTCTTAGCCCAAGAAAAATTATAGAAAATAATATACCGGGAATAGCTCCTCAACCATAAGGCTTATAGGCATATTTCTGGTGTTGTTTAAAAGGTACATAGTAGGCTATATGGTGCACTGTGGGCCCTGACATGCTCCATTTATCTGCCTGTATAGCAGGGAGCTCTTCAGTCATGTATTAATATTGATCTATATTCATTGTGTTCATTACTATTCCAATGTTTCTGGGATATTTATTTTATATGTAAGTATTTGGAAATAAATAGTCTTGACGTAAAACTCCAACAAACAGTCAACATGTAAACAGCACCTAAAGTTGATATGTTTATGCTGATGTGTATCTATATTGTATCATTGAAGTGTATTTGCTGTTTTTTCATCTACCACAAGAAACACTAAGATAAATCTAATCAGTGTTTATTGAGAAGGTTCATAAGTTATTGAATTTTAACTGAATCTTGAATCTAAACATGGCCAAAACATGGACACCATCTTAGTATATCTTTAAAAATTGTAACAAAAACGAATCAAATCATTAAATTTACAAATTTACATTTCAAATTTACAGTACCAGCTGTAGTTAAGAGTAATATAGAATATATTCAGTTGTATCACTATCTATTGGATCTTGTTTCTAAAGGTGATGTTGCCTTTGACATTTAGATTATATGGCTTGTTGGTGTAATGCTTCGTATGGCCACCAGGTGGCCTGAAGAGCCAGAGCTCCCACCAATGACAGTCAGTCAAACTTGACAAAGATGGCTGCCGCCTGCTCCCTGAGGCTCGGTATGACTTCCTGTTGGCCCAAGTTTCACAGTGAACCGTAAGTAACCCAAATCTGTCGTTTTGGGCGAAAATATCATTTGCTGTGGTGACATAGTTTGGCAAGAACATAGACAGATAGATAGATTTATGTCAGTTCGCCTGTAAAATGTGAAGTTTGACAGCTACGTTTCCTCCCTGTGTGTTTAGGGTCGAGGTGCGTTTATGTGCTTCACAAAGCTCGGAATTTTTTATTTTCCAGCGAAAACAAACATGTTTTGTAAACTGACGATAAAATTATCAAGGATCTTTTTGGTGCATTTAAGTGGGGTCGTGAGGTCACGACTTGTGAAGTGTTTGTTGACGTTATGAGAAATGGTGGAGAGTTAATATTGTACAGTATATTGTAATTTTAGTCATATTTTTTTCTCAATAATTTTATAATATGTCTGAGGAAAATGTTGATATTCTTAACAACCTCATCTTTCTCCTCTGTCATTATGCCTTTGCATTTCCTTTATTATGTTACCCACTTGCTAGGTTGCTAAATTAACTTTATTTTAAGAGTACGTTGCAATAAAGCAGAGTTTGGTCAACATACAGTTATGCATTTTGAAAGCTAAAGACCCCGTGTTTCAAAAACAGTATAATATGCATATCTTCTATAAATAGACCATCTTTCATTGCAACTTTTTTATAACTACGCCACAGGGGTGGACCCAAGTACCGGGCCCATCTGGCTTCTTCTGGGCATCTTAGAGAAGCCAATTTGGATGTGCCCTAAATTTTCTAATAGCCAGCAGGGGGCGACTCCAGTCTACTTGGGAAAAGAATGATGTTATTTTGTGGTTCTTTTTGGAGTCATTTTTTCGGTGCTTAAAGTAAATTTTAGCCATTTTGGGAAAAATGTCTTATTCAGTGTTCAGTTGTATTTAGCTCCACCCTCTTGAGTCACTTCTGTCTGCAAAATACCAAGATGGCGACGGCCAAAATGCCGACCTTGAGGCTTCAAAACGGCAGTCCACAAACCAGTGGGGGATGTCACATCCACTTCTTATATAGTGTGATATTTTCTCAATCATTGTCCTTTTACTCTGAGCTATGAACCCTCTTTCTGCAAAAGTTGGAGTTGGTTATTACATCTGAAAGTCTTATTTTCAAACTTAGTTGCCTATTCAGTCATGAATATATTGTTAAAATATTACAAGTAGCCTAGGTAGTTCGATAGTATAAGAATTGAAACTAAGGGGTTTTATGTGCTAAACATCTTTCTTCTGACCTCTGAGAATATCACTATAAAATGGTCGATAAAGACAATTTCACCTAATTTATCTTCCAGTGACACAAGATATTGGATCCATTTTAATTTTCTGCTGTCTGCACATTCACAGTGGAGCACAAACACAGAATTTCAACATAACCTTCAATTGTTGAGAAAGCATCACTTTCACTGACTGCTCTTGGAATTAAAATTTGCCAGAGAAGTCATCAGAAGAGTCTGGAGCAGAAGTGAAAGCTTTCAAGAAACATAATTATGTACTTTTATAAATCTCATTCTCCACAAATTTGTATGTCCCTCCCTCCCCCCTAAGCATACCAAGAAGGCAAACTGTTACAGAGCATGTTTTCCTCCCAGTGGGTCTGGGTAATCTGCAGCTGCACTCTCTGGGAATCAGGCCTGTAAACATCATGTTAGTCTTGGCCCACGCAGTAGTTAGCATCCAGGTGCTCTTTCAGTCTGACTTCCATCCAGTTCACCTTCATTAAACCGTGAATCAGTACATGCACATTAATGCTCAGCATCTAAAACACCAGGTATGCGTTAAATATGAATTATCATGTGCTCTATATGAGAGACAAATATTGATGCAGTTGATACAGTGTTCATGAATGTAGGTCAGTGCGCACACAGAGAAAAGAGGGTTACAACAGAACAGAAAGGGGAACAGATCTGAAAGCAACCATCTTAATTGTAACTGTGCTTGAGGTCCTGCAGGGATTTCTTTTTTCATTAAGTCATATTAATGAAAAACTGTTGTTTCAGTAAATGCCAAATTTGATGTCTGCTGTGCAAGTGAAGCAATATTGTGTTTGTTTGATGTTATTATGAAAAAGACTGAAAGCATCTGAAAGATATTAATGCTATTTGCCTGAAGGATCTTCTTAATGCATAGTTTTAATTCTGTTTGGTGAATTACTGATGAAAAACCACATTTATGGCTTTTTATACTAATGCCATGCAAGATGGATGTTTGCTCAGTATTGTGTTGTAACTTGATACGAACATATTTACATGTTTTAAAACAGTCACACTTATTAACAGTCACATGCACATATTGGTTGTGACCAAATATTTTAAGGGGCGTGCCACTGATTTTTCTGTTTACTTGCTTTGTCCTGGCCTTCAGTGTTTGATAACGTTGGCAACTTTTAGCGCCGGTAGCAGACACACAGGGCTTTCCGTTAACTACAATGTAAAGGCATCCATGGCAACAGTAAACACTCAGGGAAAGTGTGATGTAGTTTAAGGAGCGAGAGAGACCCACAGGGCGGGAGGGGGTAGTGGTGGATGAGTCCAACAGCATCATCTGGCTTTCATCTATGAGGCCGCTGTTTGTGTCCTGTGTGTTATGTTTCACTTTGCACTCAGCTGATCATTCGTGTCCTGTGTAAAAACTGACATGGCCATTTTCAAAGCGGTCTCTTGACGTTCTGACCTCAAGATATGCGAATGTAAATGGGTTCTGTGGGTCCCCACGAGTCTCCCCTTTACTGACATGCCCACTTTATGATAATCACATGCAGTTTGGGGCAAATTATAGTCAAGTCAGCACACTGACACACTGACAGCTGTCGTTGCCTGTTGGGTTGCAGTTTGTTATGTTATGATTTGAGCAGATTTTTTATGCTAAATGCAGAACCTGTGAGGGTTCAGGACAATATCTGTCATTGTTTTGTTTTGTTAATGATTTCCAGTAATAAATATATGCATTCATTTGCATAAATCAAGCATATTTGCCCACTCCCATGTTGATAAGAGTATTAAATACTTGACAAATCTCCCTTTAAGGTACATGTCAAGTCAAGTCAATTTTATTTGTACGGCAAATCAATCTGCACAGGATATGACACCCTGTGTCCTTTACAGTGCGACCCTCTCATTGTACATCTTGAACAGAAAATGTGCTATTAGTTTGCGATTAATCGTGATGAGCTATGGACACTCATGCAATTAATGACGATTGAATATTTTAATTGATTGACGGCCCACACATACACATGTACATATCCAGGGGAAAAAAAGAAGAAAAAGTAAATCTTCGGGTACTTTCATTATTGTTTAATTGTGGTCCTTGTATTTAAAACATTTCCTCCACCGTTGTTTTAAATATTCTTCTTCTTGATTTCTGACTCTGTAGGTTGTTTTCTCATTTCTATAATGCTGTTTACATTTGACTTCCAGTTGTTAAATGAAAGTGGAGTAGGTTTTACCCAGTTCCTCATTATCTGTTTCAGGGCTGCAGTTATATGTATCCTGTATAGATATCTGTCTATTTCCAATGTGAATACAGGTGTTGATTCACCTATACATTGAGTCCACCGACTTTGAAGTGCAATATTAAGTCGCTGTAGTATCCACAAAAAAGTCTTTCCCACAAAAAATATCAGTTTGAATTTTACACGAGGAGGTTGTCCATCGTTTTGCATTTCACGTTGTTTGAGTCAACAATGTTAAATTTCCATGTAAGTTTAGATAAGAAAATAATCTATTCGTCGTGTCCTCTTCACCCAGAATCCTCTTTGAACAGATTCCCAGAGCTACAAACAGGACCTGTGGAAGTTGGCTATAAGGCAACTTGTGCTCCAAGGTCAGCCAGGCCCCAGTGAATCTGTTCCTCGTCTCTGGTATCCCCCATCACCCCAGGAAATTACCATGAACACATACATCCCTGCACACTGACATTCAAAGGCTCTCAGCAGTACCTCTGGTGCCAAGATCCAGTTTCACGCTGTTTGTCTGGTGTTATCTCTGCTGGCGAAGTCAAAGCTTCTCGCTGTTTTCCATCGCTATGTTGTCAGGGGGATGTGCGTGATGAGACAGCGCACAGGTTGCATGCCTTCTTGTTTGTGGTGTGTTTGCACATCGATGTGGTAATCTTCCACGTATCAACTTATGAGAAGCAGCCTTGATTTACAAGATGATCCAACTGGTTTTCAAAGACTTTTTTAAACCCAAAGAGTTGCAGAATTATCTCAGAGTTATTGCTGCTTCCACTTGTGTGACCAGCAGCATTCATGGAGGAAAAACAGTCACCGGTGCTCTTTGGCTCATAGCCTCTGAATTGCTATTTTTAGTGAGTTTTTGCTGTTTTTTCTGTGGCGTCAAGTGTGGAAAAAAGTGACAGGAGAAAGGAGCCAGCTGAGTCAGTGGGAGCCTGGTTCTCATTTGTGCTGACCTTGCTTTACAGGACGCCCTCACTGGTGTCACTCACACTTCACGCTGACGGAGGGAGCAGGGCAAGATGGAGGGTAGAGGTGGGAAAAGGAAAAGCTAAATTTAGTTTACCACTTATCCGAGGCCAGAGTTTGAACTCTACATCGTTAATTAGTGACAAGAACTGAAAAGATGAATCCCGCTGAGAGTTTGGTGCCGTTTTTAGCCTTTCAAATTAACTGACAGAGTTTAATGGACATTGTTTGTACATTGTTTAAACATAGCACCATGAATAACGTTTTCAAATGTTAGATAAAATAATTCTCTGGATTTCAGTGCAGAGCAATCAGTCAGCAAATATATGAAAAATACAACATGCTTCTAAAAAAAAAAAGCTCCCGAGTGTTTCTGTGCGAGAGTGTGCTGCAGGTGTCAGATACTCTGGTGAGAGCCCAAACATTTCACTTTATGGTCAGTCAATCAGTCTGTTGGCTTTTAGGAGGCTGGAGTTACCTCAGGCAAGACATGAAATATGAACTACAGATAAATTGTTCCATGAACTTTTAACAAATGTACAAATGTCAAGACTCCGTAGGATTAACATTATTTTTACCAGAGTATAAATATGAATAATATTTAATAAACTTAACAACAGTGACAAACCTGCTAACATTTTTGGTCAGTTTATTCTTCAGATTGGGAAATAATACATAATCGAGCTACAGTATGGAGTCATAGGAGTGCCATAACAAAGAATATATGTGTAAAAGAATACGAAAATAAATGTGGAAATATAAAGAAGAATAAATGAAATAATATATAAGTAAATCAAAACTGTGAAATATAAAAATAAATAAAAAAAGGAATATATATAGGTAAATTTAAAAAATGAGGACATATACAGTAAATAGAAAAAAATAAAGAAATAAAGTTGGAAATATGAAACAGAATAAATAAAAGATTTAAGTAACTAAAAAATGAGGAAATACATAGAGAAATTAATAAAACAATATAGTGTACAGGTAAATAAAAAACGTGGAAATATAAATAGAAAAAAATTTTAAAAAATAAATATGGGAAATAAATAAAATAATATAGAAGAATAAACAGAAAAAGAAATATGTGTGGAAATATAAATACAATTAACAAACTATAGAGACATAAGACATAAGACACAATTTTTTCCATTTTATTTTATTGTTTTACTTATATATTATTTTATTTTTTCTTCCTATTTATATTTTCAAATTATATTATTAAATTATATGTACAATTATTATTCAAAGTACAGTATCTTAATGCTGTTAATAGAAATTCAGAAAAACATTTGCACTTTCATGGGATTCAGAAATAAATAATATAAGAACAACATATTAGCAACTAATGGATCTCAGCCGGTTTCAGTTACAGGATACATTTCCCTTCACTTCCCAATATTTGTTTGAGTTTTAGTAGCACAACTAGAGAGGAGTCATGAAATTAGACTCAATAATGTCGATTACACAGAAATATCCATTTACCGTTTGCTAACATTAACCACCATGGATGGACTAATGGTTATACTAGCCATGTGAGGCCACACTGTAGTGACTTGACTTGTGTGTGTGTTTCATCCCTTATGAGTTTATCTTATGGTCTGTAAGAGGAAGACTGATTTTTTTGAGTGTGCAGTATCATGCATACCCTCTCACATATTCACTATGCTCTCTTCAGGGATACCTCGTTCTTTCTTGCAATGACTGCATGTTGAAAAAGCCTCAAAGGAACGCTGAGTTTATTCAACTAGCACCATTTCTTATACAAGATGACAAGATAATTATACGCTGATCTTGAAATAATGAACCTAAATAAATTATTAGCTATGACAGCCACACTCAGCTTCCATGGTCTGCTGATAATTCAGCTCAGTCACATGAAAAGCCATGTGGATGACATGATAATTCACAAGGCATTTAGCGTGAATGCTGTTCTTGCTTTTTGCATATCACTTGTACGCCATGTAGTCAGTACTGGCTTCACTGTAAACACCTGTGTAAATATGCTACGCTCAGACGTAGAATCGAAAATGAGAAAGGCAGCTTATCCATTGTTTTTTTTTTTGTAAGTTGCGTTTATGACGTGTTTTCCCTACTTATGTTCCTTCATTTTCATACATATTTTACTTAGTTTAAGTACTTATTTTAAGCCTAACCATGATGTTTAAGTGGTTTTCTTGCCTAAACATAGAGTGAGTGGATAAATCCGTTACCTTGCATTAGTGTTGTTGCATGGCCTAAAAATAACACACGAAAATGCATCCTCGTGATGCGAATCATGCTCTTTATACGCCTTTATCTTTTCTCAATTGGTAGCATTTTGAACAAGTCTACTTATTTTACAGGCAGAGGTTTCCCACCTTACTGTATGTGCTGCTGGAATATGATCAATAACAAAACAAGGTATAACACCAGACAGCAGAACCCCACATAGATTAACCTTAACCACTGTTTATAGTGATTGTGAAGGATGAAGAGCAGTAACCCATCTATTCATGATCTCATGCTCTGGGCCTGAATGAGCCATTCAATGCTGCGCAGGTTGTGGTGTCGCCAGCCAACACATTATAGGGTGGGGCGCCTTTCTAGTTAGTAATTCTTTATTTGCATGGTAACTAAGGAGGAGTTCAAAGGTCGTGTGGATGTGGAAAGTAGAGAGGAAAGGGAGGGAAGCTGAGTGAGCGTTTGCCACGATTATTCAAACCTCTGCTCTGCAGAGTCTTAATGGACTCCATACCCCTCTCTCTCTGCTCAGGAGAGCTGGTTGTGGTCCGACTGCCTGTCAGCCGGTTAGTCAGTGAGGATTGTCAGGATGTCAGCAGCAGCTTAGTCTGAGTTCACAATCAGGTCCGGAGTCCTGACTTGCCTTTTTCTTTCTTCTTCATGCTCCTGTGTCCATGTGTCGGTTGTGAAACCTCACCATTTCTCCTCTTGTTGTCTTCCAGCCTCCGTCCTTCTTTGCTCCCTCTATTTGTGTCCAAGATGTGAGCCAAAGGTCTGACAGTGATATCGAACTTAAGAAAACATTCTTGGCCCTCAATCAGGGAGGTTAAACCAACACCGTAGTCTGTCTGCGAAGAAAAGCAACAGCACAACAACGCCACTTCTACTTTAAAAGGGAAAGCCTTTAAAAGGGAAGAAAAAATTGATTGTGATGGAGGCGAAACATGTTTCACATTACAAGCCATTACGCTGATTTATGATTGATAGATTGATGGACTGTGAGTTTTTCTTAGATGGAAAAATCTATCTATAACGCTGCACTGAGCGTTTTCAGCATTTTAAAACACCACAGTTGCCCATTTATTTCCCTCTGGCTCTGTGTACCACGTGTACACCTGATGTTTTTCCACTGTGCGTGGAGCGTATCCGTAAGGAGGTGTAGGTCACTGACCCCTCACTGTCAAGGAAACTTCAGGCATTAAGCTCTGCAGGTTTTTCAAATAAAAACAATAACGGGCAAGCTTTACTACTGGGATTACAACCGGCATTCCATCCAGATTATTCGTCTGCTACTCACAAAATCTCACGCATGTAAACCTTCCTAATGGATTCAATAAGAGCAGACTAAACCAGCAGAGACGTCCCATCTCATAGTGTCCTCTTGGCCTCGCACAGTGAAAACAGCAGAAAGTCGCTACTTTCCTGCAAGTTCCTTTTTAATTAATTTCCCATTTTATTCTAAGCTCCCATGACTGTTATCTGACGAGATTTATTCAGAGAAACTCCAGCCTTGCATAATTAGCTTCCAGTAGTGAACCAGCTTACTTGCTTTGTGGCGACTTGTATTGACTCAGTTCTGTTACGATTCTTCTCTAATTATTTGCCATTTGTAAACAGCTTCTGTCTTTCCGAATGTGAACATTTATCCGGCTTGATGCTAGAACCCCTCCATGAAGCCGTGGGCGATTTTATTGCTGGGTTTATTATTGCTGCAGAAGCAGTCAAACGTTGCATTAGCACAGACATAGGCCGTAGCTCACCCTGTAATCATCATAATTTGCAAATGTAATAAATATTCCTTGATAACTGACCATAACGGGCATACAGCAGAGGAGCCCCTTTTATTAACTGCTTCTTCCTCCAAAACCACAGAGACGCTGCTTCACATCAAACCACATGAAGCTTAACATTGAAACTTTATGATTTGCATTCAGATTTTCTTTGAAATTACAGCTAAGTTGATCAAGTCTCTGTTGGAGCAGATGTTTTTCTCCCTTCATTTTTTTTTTTTTTTTTTGCACTTCATTCACTTTAATTTAACTCCTTCTCCCTGTCTTTCTCCAAACTGTGTCTCATATATATTCACATGCAGCTATTCTGCAGCAGTGATTTGCAGTGGAAGGATGTAGTGCGATGTTCGCAGAGCAAGAGTGAGAAGGGCGGTGAGTCAGGAGGACATTTTATTGCACAATTTAGAGGTGTGCAGTACCACTGTAGCAAAATCAGGGTGGCTTAAGCTGCCTGACTACAATATATTAACTATAGTTCAGTAGTAAAATGCACAGATTCAGATTTCTTTGTGGTTTTGGTGAACCGACCATTTTGACTTTCAGCCAACAAAATAACTCAAGACTCTCTTGAAGCGATCTAAAGGTAACTGAAGCAGTGGTGGAATCTAACTAAGTACATTTACTCAAGTACTATTCTTAAGAACAATTTTCAGGTTACTTGAGTATTTAAATGTCCTTCTACTTTATACTTATACTACAATACATTTTGGAGGAAAATACACTTTTTACTGCACTGCGTTTGTCTGACAGTTTGCAGATTCATTCATTCAAATGTAAAGCATAATCAACAAGTAAATTATGAAGTAATATTATGGTATGGATTAAGGTACCCAGTAGTATATAAAGTAGTTAGAGTAGACCTTTGGCTCACATTTAAAGCATCTCTACTTACAGTATAATCCAGTGGTAATATATATGATTCTGAAATGTGAATGAGTACTTTTTACTTTCTATATTTTAATGCAAATACTTTGCTTATGTAAGGTTTTGAATGCAGGACTTTTACTTGTAACACAGTGTTTTTACACTGCAGTATTGTTACTTTTACTCAAGTACTTCTTCCACCACTGTGTCTGAAAATAAACCACTGTTATTTGAAATTGATTTTAAAAGAACAAATGTACTGGACGTTTTATTTTCAATAACAGGTTAGTGCTCACAGTGTCCTGTAGGACATTTTAAATAATGAGAAACATTTCTGTGGCACGTAGATATTAAACATGTTTCTCATGTAACAGAATGAATAATTGTTGTTTTGACACAAAATGTGTTCCCAAACTTTCCCTCCTTCACTCTGCTTGTCTTCCGACCAAAAACAAATCTCGGCAAACCTCCTGTGGCTGAAGAACTGCTCCATCTTCATCCAGTCGTAGCTTTCAGATGAGTCTGCCCAAAGTGTGGAAGTAAAACAGGGAATTAGGGAGTATTCGCAGTGAGAGAGAAATCAGTTGTATGGAGCTTTTTGGCCAAGAAGAGTCGTGGATCGGGCTTATCATTGAGACAGGCCAAATGCTTGTCATTTCAGCTTAAAGCATTGGACTGCTTAAGTACTCTAGGCACAGAGACATTTTCTCGACACTTTGTTTAGATTAAGTTGGAAGGGAAGAAGTATTGCTAAGCAGCATGGCTTATAGCCATACGATTTGTACTTAAATAAATTGACTCCTTGTGGTTTTCTTTTTGACAGAAGCAGCAGCATCAGGCTCCTCTGCAGGATGACTGAGTCGACAGCTGAGGAGACGTCGACTGATCTGACTGAGTTGCGACTATCATGTAAGGAGTGCATCTGAATTTTGATCTATTGAGCAAGTGGTTCAAATATTCTACCCTTACCTGTGTGGTTTATTTGTATTTCACTATTTAAAACTGCATGGTTATAATAAGTGATGGCTTAGCATTTAGCACATCATCGTTTGTGGGGTGTAGACATCCTTATCATTAAACAAAATGTTTAAACTGGCTTATTATTACTCGTTTCTGAAAGGAATTATTTTACTTTATTGAAATCACAACATTTCACCATCACTGCCATTTTGTGGCCTTCTAATCATGATCCAACCCGGTCTCACGGTAAGGTGTATACATAGCATGAAATTACAAGGACATTCTGCGTGTCATGAGGACGCCTTGCAACAAAGCTATGGTAAAGTCCACAGTTAGAGTGCGGCAACAAAATCAGTTAGGTATGTTTCGGTAAAATGGCATGGTTGGGCCACACCAAGCCGACGGTCGGCCTTCGTACAGTTTGGGGTCGTTGGTGAGCGTCTGTCGCCCTAGTTTTTGCAGTGTGTCCTGCACCGTCTGCGTTAGTCTGTCTTTGCCTGAGTTTTTCAGCAGATTCAGCATGTTGAATTGGTGGTGGCGCCCACTGATGAGAGAAATCACTCTGATTGGCTGTTCAGCTTAAATGAATCAGAAGTCTAGAAGGAAGCTACTGTAAGTGGTGAGTGAGAGTGGTGTGAAAATGGTCGGTAGACGCCACTTTGCTTCATGTACTGTCAGGAAGTATAAGTGTTAAATTGTCATTTCCTGTTGCATGCTTTTATTTTGGCGCACTTCCTGTTTTGTTTGCATTCTAACCTCTCCTCTCGTTGCAGTTCACTTCACTCCCTGCCCTGCATGCCTCCTGCCCTCACGTTAGAGCACCTCCTCCTGACCTGATTATCATCACTAGTCACCTGCGTCTGAGCGTCATCCCCTGCCCTGATTGTGTCCACCTGTGCATAGTTATCCACCTCCCTCACTAGTATATAATGTGTCCTCCCTTTTCCTCCTGTGCCAGTTCGTCTTTTGCCGTCCTTAGCGAAGCGTACCCGCCATTTCCTCGTGTCCTTTCTTGATATTCTAGTGAACCGAACCTAGCCTGTTTTTGACCTTGCCTTAGCCTCACGATTTGGATTTTGTCTGCCTGTTCTGCCTGCCTTTCTGTGTACCGACCTGGACCGAAAATAAACTCTGTTTTTTGTAACTTGGAACTGCTTCAATCTGCGTTTGAATCCACACCAGTGTTACCTGTCCTGACATGTACATATCATAACAATGGCTTGTACTGTATATACGTAGTCCTCAGTCTTCTGGTTCCCCTTTCTGAATGACGAACACTGACTACTGCCGCCTGCTGGTGTAGAGAGTTATTTCCTTTGAAGCAGGCGCAGAACGTCCATGCTAACTAGCCGTCAACTGTAGTCTTGCGGTATGTTCAAATGAAACTGATCGGTCTAGACTAAGGTGACGTGAGACGACGCAGCAGTCAGCCTTTATCGCCGCTAGGTCTTTGATGTTGAATTGCCGTGGTTGTGTGATGTGGCCTGAAAGCAAGAGAGGCGTTCTTATTGCACGCTAAATGCCTTGCGCATTATCGTGTCATTCATACGCCTTTTCGTGCGAACGTGCTGCTTATTCTGTTGGCAACATCAGTAGAATTGTTTACACAATTGAATGTCTGGTCCACATCCAGTACGTAGGTGTGGTCATGATTCATAGACACTGAACTAAGGCTCGAGCTGGTGAGTATTATCAAACCGCACAGCTCTTTGAACATGTTGTCTTTATGTCATTATTGCATTGATGCAGTTAAGACTGATGATGCACCAAAATGTGGCACCACCTTTAAGAGAATCAGCAGTGGTCCAAGGTGCTCATTATACAATAAATCATTACTGTAAATGGCAGCGAAGTGTTCCTCTGAAAGGTCTGAGTCACTGCCGCTGCCAGTAGTAGTGTTGTAGTAGCTGAGTCAGGATACTCTGGCTCCTGTGTTTGATTAGAACCCAGAGTCTCAGGGCTCCACATGTCTCCCAGGGTGTCTTTCACATGCTGTTTCTGTGAAGAAAATAAGGGAAAAAGGACAATGTGTTTTGGCCCGCATGAGTAATGAAACCACATTTCTTCTCTCTCGCACGGAAAGGAGTGAGAGAGGCGGATTGCAGCACTGCAGGGACATAAAATCATAGAAATTGACAGTTTGCTACTTCCAAAAATGTTGTTTTCCGGCTGATAATAACCAGGATTACTTTCACTGATTTATAACAGCATTGAGCTTTGCGTGACACTTATTCTGCAGCCATTTACGTGCTTTCACAAGATCCAAAACCGGGTTGTCCCAGTCAGAGTGGGTGGTGTAGCTGCAGATAAAATGAGTCACATTTGAATGAGGTTGTTTTTTTGGTTTATTCTCATAATGAGTGGTTGAACTCTGGAAGAATCGGTTTGGCTTCTTAAGTGACGACAGCCACAGAACATATAATAGAGATATCAGGCACGGTGAGCTGTGAATAATGAAGATTTATGGGGGCCCTGTGGATATTTCCGAGGTGTCCCCCATGGCTCCTGCATTTCCTGTCATGTCCAGAAAGTCGACTCCCTCCGTAACCTCAGCATGAGAGTTCACTCTCATCACTGCCACCTCCCCTACCGAGTCCTCTGCTGCTTACTCCCTTCACCTCCCCTCTCCCCAACCTCTTATTAGAGATTTAGATGGATACATCGGTATGAATTATATCTAGTGTGGAAAAACACAAGCTTATATACTCACTGATTGAGGAGAAACCAGTGTTAGCTGCATCTGGCAGCAGGGATGGAGGGAAAAATATAGCAAGAAAAATAGGTACAGTATTTTTGCAAGACTTTGTTAGTGTAACTGTGCTGCTGAAAATGTTTGAATCTGTTATTTTCTCCTACTGGGTCACTGCAGTCGCTTCACACTGGTTGGACTCTTCTCACCCCTCTTTTATTTTGAAGTCTCAAGCTTTGTGTCAGTGTGAAGGATGGATGCACTTCAACTCTTTCCCTGGAAAGACGGGAGATTTGGACGTGGGCTTTGTTGGATACATTTTTAATAACTATAAAGCATAAACATGACTTAGTGCCAGAGGAGTGGATACACACAATGCACAGTGGTCCATTTATCTCCAGTATTTTATACGTGATTAAATCATTTTGTATGTCATGCTGACATGCAGACAACTGTTACTGATTTACTCACTTGAGAAACCAACATCTTTCTCATATGGAAAACATCATTCTTGTGAAGCTAAATCATATTTTTTTAAGGTTTATAGAGGATATTGATTTATAGCATCAGTCCTAGTCTTAAAGGTAGAGTGTGTAGGATTTAGCGGCATCTAGTGGTGGTGTTGCAGATTGCAACCAACCGAGTACCCCTCCGCTCATTTCTCCTTTTCCAAGAGAGCAGTAATGTGAGCTGCCCAGTGCAAGCAGTAGTAACTCCGTTCTCCTCACTCGGACGCCATCCTTACCATAATAGCACTACTTCATGAGCGGCGGAAGTCAGACAGCGGCTGGTGGTACCACGGTTTTGCACTCTTCCAACGAAAAGGGCTGTCTGACGGCGAGGTAAAGCGGCTGTAGACTGGAACAGCAGAAAAATGGAAAAACCCACCAAAAAAATATCACTGTCAGTTTAAATGTAGCCTACGCTATATTGAGAATATTTTCACAGCTTTGCCTTGCTGTCAGGGAAATGAAGCCACTATCTATGCTCTCTTCAAAGCCAAGAGACTTCATTGACAAAAGCAGTGATTTTGACTTGCAGAATACGGGAGTTGTTGGTCTACCGCTGCCTCGATTGTTCGTGTTATTGTGTGACTTTCAGATCTGAACTAATGTGGCGTCCACAGCAGTACATTGTCTGCTTCTTCAAACTGGAAGTGTGCTGACCACCATCTAAGATACTGTACGTAATACAATGGATGTATACATAATATACTGTATATGTAGCAGTGTCTTTATCCAGAAAACTACGTCAGGTCACGTGGGGAAACGTTTTGAGAATGGCTTTTTAAAATACCATTTTCACACTACAACATACATACTTTGACCAAAATGGTCAGAATTTCGAGCCTTGTGAGATTGTTTTCAGCTCTCTCTGCTAAGCAGGAGTCAGAACAGCAGCACTCAGCACTGCGGTTGCTATTTGTAGACATACCAGAAAATACAAAACAATGTCTCCCCTCACATTTCAGAATAACTACAGGGGGGATTTTTGACAGGAGGCAAGATTTGCTTTTGGCTCTCTCACCCCCTGTTAGCGCTGAACCTCAGTCCGCCTCTTTCTCTCGCTCCTCTTGGCCCCTGCTGTGTGAGGCGTCCAGGTTGTAAAGGATACGGGTTGTGGTTGTACATAGCTCGGATGAACTGAATTCCTGGCAGTGTGGCATGTCACTCGGAGGAACAGTAAGATGTCAAGGCCAGCGACCCATGAGTGAAGGAGGGGGGAGAGAGGGAGGGGAACAGCCCATGAGATTGAGTCTAGGAGTAAGATGGATGAGGTGAGAATTCCTTTTCATTATAGAAGCCGGTCAGGACGAAAAAGTGAAGTTTTTTTCTGCTGTTTTGACATAAAAAAATTCTGCTTAGTTTGAATTCTACTCCACATCTGCAGGTAATGAATGTTTAAATAAGCAGCTGCGTTTGAACATCAGGCGAGATGAAGGCCTACTGTATCCCTGAAAGCGATGACTTAAAGGAACAGTGTGCAACATTTAGGGGATCTACTGGCAGGAATGGAATAAATTAGTAATATGCAAGTTTTCTTTAGTGTATAAAATAAGAATCATTGTGTTTTCATTACCTTTGAATGGGCCGTTTATACAGTATCTATCTTTATGGAGCCGACCACCATTTTCTAGCCCAAAATGGACACAAAACACTGGTTCCTCATGCTTGGCACACGGGACAAGTTTTAGCTGGTTGCAATCTGCGACCCCACAGCTGGATCCCGTCAAATCCTGCATACTGCACCTTTATAGAAATAGTTTGATGTTTTGAATAATACTTGGTTTCTTGCTGACATGAGAGGATCGATACCATTCTTATGTGTGTTCATTAAATGTATTAGCTGTAGGTTAGCATAGACACTGGAAACAGGGAGAAATAGCTAGTTAGCCTGGCTTTGTCCAAAGGTAAGAAGTCCACCTACCAGCACAGTTAACATATCTTATTCATTTAATCTGAACAAAAAAAACATGTTTAAAAAAATGTGTGAAAATAACTCCAGGGTTACAGTATGTACAATATGACAGTTACTGAGCAACAGAGCTGGTGTTGAGGAATTTAAAGTGATCTCATAAGTATTTTTAACTAATCCATAGGCCTACTTTTAAATAGTGATTGTTGTTACTTGTTATGGTGACAAAAAACAGTGAGGGCATAAAATGTGTTGCTGTACTGCTAAGCTGTCAGTGGAAGTAGTCACAGACCTGAAGTAACATCTGTTAAGACCAATTCATACTTTCTTTACTAAGTTTACTTGTAAAAGGGGCAGTCGTCATGGTGGGACTACACGCACACACACTGAATGAGTCTGTGTTTACAACAGTTGCAAAGGCAATGGAACACATACTGTAAAAATGGCCGCTGCTCTCACCATCCTGCTACGTTGATTTGAATGGGAATGTCTGTTCAACTCCTTTCTACGGGCCTACCTATTCTAACTCAGAAGTATAAGCTATACTAATACCACAGTCATGGAGTCATCTTTGTATATGATCACTCTGAAAGAACATCACAAGGTTAAAGCAGCAGTGGGGAGATATGGAGCAAATGTGAAAAAAAAACAATATTTTTATATAAAACAGTCACTATATCCTGACAGTAGTGCATGAGACAGATAATCTGAAAATAAGTCATGAGCCTCTGTGTCCTCCAGAGCCGAGCTGGAGTCTACCATCAATGATCCGGCTGTCAATCACTCGCAAAAGGCTATCAAACAGTCAAACTAGGCAGCGCTGATCAAATATGAATCAATATTCTGTTACTCTAATACCTATTTCTCACCTCAGATGTTTTCAGAAACATCTAGTTTCTGTTTAGCTGAAAAAAAAAAAGAAAGTTTGTGACCATCTGCTACCAAGCACCGTCCACCGGCCGCAGCCCAGCCAACACGAACGCTGTCTCTCTCTGAAATGATCTCTGATTGGCCAAAGTCTCCTGTCACAGGCTAAATATTTTAAATCCTGAAAACAGCCATGAGCAGATGCAGAAGTCTAGTTTTCTCTCAGGACACTTGAATTACAATGTGCTGAAAGGTTATTATGGAATATTTGCCCAGTGATGCCAATGCTAATGTTAAAGTGTATATACTGTATGTTTCCACTGTCAATATTGTACAAACTGGATATAAGTTGAGTTAAGACCAAATCTTGTAGCTTTTGTTGGCTAAAAATGTTACAAACAATGTTATAAAGTTCTTCACAACAAGAACAATAGACAGTAAAACAATGATAATAAAATACAACTGCAAAAGCCTGATTGGCCTTTGTCACTAGTCGGGTTCTGGGAACACTAAGCTGATCTAAGAGGGCGCACAGGCTTAATATTTTATATATTATTATTAAAGCCTTGTAGGTCAGCAATAAAAAATAAGTCCTATTTTAACAAAACATTCAAGCATAACAACCTTAATTTTGTTTAGTCTGGATATCTGAATTATTGCTCCAGATCTTTCCTATGCTATCAAGCCTCCTCTCTCCACTATACTGCGCTATTACACTTTTTAAGTGGTAGAAGTGCAGTTAACGGTTGGCATCACACAAATTCTGGTTGTTAACATGGAAAAATAGATTGAGTGTGGAGGAGGACAATATAATCCTCAGGGGGGAAATGGACGCTCAGATTCATGTAAAAAAAAAAAAAAATGCATATCATGAGGTCTGTGCTAGAATTAGATCCTGTCGACCAACCTTGTGAATGGTATAGTGTGTGAAAAGAGTTGAATTCAGACCCACATCAGCAGCAGAATTGCTTTATTCCTGCATGTGCTCTTGTTTTCCACTGAATAATGGGCAGACACGGGAGACTGGTCACAAAAGAATCGCTTGTGCCATTAATCACCGGCTAAAAATAAATCTCACAGAAGTACAACTGTAAGTGATGGAGAAGGTGACCAAAACAGTGAGTCTCTAGAGGGTATGGCTAGAGGGCTGAAAACAGCTTAATCATTCCCTACAATGTCTGTGTGTATCTGCCTGTATGTGCATGTGGCTGTACTGTACCATGTGTCTCAAACAGCCAAACTGCAGAGCAAAACTATCATTCACGGCCCAACCTGTGTGTGTTTGGAGAACCCAACATGGCGCTGATTGTACTTTATTTACAGCTGGCTATAAATATGTATACAGACTTTTTTACGGTCAGCTCAAAACTGAAGGCCGGCTATGAGACGCTCTTCACTCTCAGGCCTGTTAGACGAATGGGCGTCTTGCTATAGCATGTCAGATGGAGGATGCAGACCGAGGACATATCATAGATACTTGCTTTCTGTGCTGTGTTGAGTTGAGATCACACAATTGCACACTTGACACCAAAGACAAATACAAAGACAAATACAATGGTTGGTTATTTGCCTGACTTTGCTTCTCAGGGTCGCATTACAGATGTACTTTTTGCAAACATCATTCTTGTCATCTGAAAGAGAAAAAAAAAAAATAAACTGCCTCCGTACTGTAAGCTGTTACTGTAAGTTATTGTGTGCCAGTCACAGCAACGCTGTCAACTGACCTCTCCTGAACCCTCAATCGCATTGTTTAGCGCTACAGCACCGAGCCAAACGTCTTATTGTTTTTGCGTTTGGGGTTTTGTCTCACGCTCACCCTGTCACTGTGGAGGGTCTTTCCAATGCAGCTGACCTCACACAGCAAACTCTGACTTTGTTATGAAGCATTATGCTCCCTGCACATCTTTGTACACATGGCAGCAAATGCTTGAATGTCTTGTATGCATATCTACATGCTTGCAAGCGCAGGCAGGGTTTGTGTGTGTGTTCCTATCTGTGGTTCAAAACCTCTTGTTGAAGGCCCAGAAACACAGGTTGAAGGAAACTGGAACGGGCTCAGAAACAGCGAGCAGAGCAAGCACAAGTCCAAGACTTCAAGTGGAAACTATTCCAGACTAAAGTCCCATCTGCTTTCACTTTAGAGTCTGAGTCCTAAACTAAATAAAGATCCCTCCTGAACACTTTTATTGCCCCTCTCTTACTTTCTATCCGTCCTTCTCTCTCATAGTCTTTTCTCAGTATCTCCTATTCTGAGCACAAAATCTCTTTATTTTTACATTGCGGGAGCTTCAGAGAGTTGAATGTGAGCATGCTGTACTGTATTTATTCCCTCCTCTCTCCCTCTGGTTGCAAATAAAACTGTCCTGTGGTGTTAAAATGAGTTAAAATGTCCCCAGTAAAAGCCAGATTAGAGCCCTCTCAACACTTGAGGTTATTTTTATTGTTGTGTACTCATAGATTATAGAAGTGGACATAATCACCATGACGTCCCCCACTGGTTTGTAGACTGCCTCGAATTTGATATTTTGGCTGTCGCCATCTTGTTTCACTCACTGTGAAAGGGTAAAATTTGTAAATCTGGGCATATGCTGTACAATTTTAGAAATGTTTTTCTGTAACTCCAGCTCATACTGTACAAGTAGATTGTTTGCAATGTCAAGCCCAAAGCTCACAATTTTTGTGCTCAGCCGTGACCTGAGTGCTCACACTGTGCGGTCCTGTTAGCCCCTGAGGACCGGTCTGGCTGTGACAGTTTTCAATAAAGACACTCTGAGGCATGTAAAATTTGTTGGCTAGCAGAGGTCTGTACAAGTCACAATGCTAACAAGTCAGAAACATGCTGCCTTGATCATCTGTGCCATCCTGTCTGCTGAAACGCCTAAAAAAAAAAAAAAAAAAGAGGCAGCAGCTTGACTTGCAGGTGGCGAGGAAGATGTGGACAGTAGAAAATTGGAGCCAAGCGAGCTATGTTTTGCTCGTCTGCTCGTCTTGATGGCAACACTGTGATTACTGTTTAAAAAAAAGCAGAGGCACCGACATTTGGGATCATCTCGTAGCTCAGCTTCTATTGTGCGAGAGCTTGTGGACAGCCAACCAAAATTCAGGAGAAATCAGAAATACACCATCTGACGGCCGGTCGGGAGGAGTAAATCGGTCGTCAGCACCCCCCTTTGCTGCACAGCAAATCCGGTCTGACTCTAAATGAATTGTGCAGCTCAAAATTCAGGCCAGAAACAGGCTAAAATCATACCTGTATGACCAGCGTAAGACAAAAACACTAACACCCAGCTAACAACACTGTGGTAGCATCCTGTCAATCACAAGGAAGCCACACCCTAAATCATACCCTGCTTTATGGTCTGTTTGACTCTAAATGGGACCATAATTTACTAAATGAACATCACGCTGTATTGAAGAAGACTTGAAACCAGCGATTGAGACCATAAACTCATGTTTACAGTGTTTACTGAGGTAATAAATGAAGTGAGAAGTAGGCTCATTTTCTCATAGACTTCTATACAATCAGACTTCTTTTTGCAACCAGAGGAGTTGCCCCCTGCTGGATGTTAGAAAGAATGCAAGTTTAAGCGACTTGCATTGGCTTCACTTTTCAGACCTGAAAGTAGCCCACTGTGCTGAAATAATGTTTACCTTCTTCCTTCTGCTAAATTTTGTATGCAGCTTGATTGATACCTGTCCAATGTCAGTTTAATGTTCCACTCGAGGGAAATAATCATGAAGTACAAATAGTTAAAACCACTTGAGGGGAAACTGTATGTTGGCGGGTTTAACATGTTTTTTGTCAGTCACATTTCAGTTCATTTCTTTTTTTTAACCTTTCATCTTGCTGCCATTTTTATTCATTTAAAAGACGGAGCTTACTGCTTATTAGATCATTATTGGCAGGCAGTTTTATTTATTGCATATTTTCATGTGTTTATACTGTCAGCATTGGTGCATGTGTGTTTTACATCAGTAGTCATCGCTTTCTTCCAATACTGTGATATGGGAAAAGAGAGGGGGCAATAAAGGGAAGCGCTGAAAGACATTTATTTGTTTATGATGTCTGAGTCACAGGGAGAAAAGAAAATATGTTTTGTGGGACAAAGGCATGATTTACCATCTTGACATTTACTGTAAGTGCCTTGAAGAGCATTGTTTGATTAAGTAAAGTATAATTCTCTTTACAGTTTTTTGAAGTTGCATCACATAAATGTTTGTCTCTGAGGCCGAGACGACATTTATCAAAGCCATCTTTTCAACTTCGTGCTGCCCCCCAGCAGTGCAAACAACCACAGAGTAGCACAGCAGCATTAAATATTCCAATCAGTTCAACAGACAGAGTTGTGCAGTCTGCACCACCATAATGAATAGTCACCACACTTAACCAAGACAACCCAGCTGAGTCTACACCACAATTTTAAGTCCCACTAAATTCTCCAAGGGCTGCAGCTCTGCTGCTGGAGGTAGACCGAGAAAATCCATGTTTAAGTGTCTGTGTTTTCAATGTCAACCATCAGAGCTCCTACACAGTGAATTACATCCATCTGCTGATGTCGTTCCAGCGCGCCGCCTTCCCCCCACCTCTCCCTGCATGGTATGGTTTGGATTGTCACACTCTGCAGCCAATGCAATCACTGGGCCAACTCCCAGGCATGCGCCGCAACCCGTGGCCCACGGAGGCCATGTTTTTGTTTGTCTAAACAAATACTGTCCATTTTTGAAGTTTGGTTTGTTTGAGTTTCAAATAACAGACACCAAAGGGGGGGATTGGAGCTGTTGGGCACTGAACAAAGACTTCTCCAACCATACAAATAATTCATAAAATGAATGAAACGCTCCTAAAGTCCACACGGATCTGAAGAGGCATCTGAACAAAGAGATGATGATGAATTTGTGGCTGACCGCATAATCCCAAAGAGACATTTACTGTATATTTATGGGGAGGTAATTCTGTTTGCTGATGTGCAGTCTAACTGGCTGTCTGGGGCTTGGTATTACAGGTCAGTGGAGGGCAGACTGCCTACTGGCTGCAGGGTCACATGTGACCACCTGGTGCTGGAGACATCGACAGGCCTCCCATCTAATGCTTCCCATGGGACTCTAAGCAGCCACACAGGGTGCATGAATAAATCATGACATGCAGACATCTTTTTATCTTTTTCTAATCTCCTTTCTTTATCTCTTTTTGCCTTCCACTTATTTAAATTCACAAAGAGAGCCTCTCTTCATTACAGCAAAACTAGCTATCTATGGTTCAGGACCAGTTTTCTGTTAAGATATGCACACAGGCCCTTCTCCTTCCCTCTCCTCAGTTTGTCCTTTGGGTCCTCTTGTGGTGAAGAGGGCAATTTATTCATCTATTGATTTACTTGTCTGCATGTGTGGGAGGAGGATTTCTCTGTATCTCGGTTGGTTACAGCGAGCCCAGATCCGGTCAACCGAGTCAGATCAAATATATAAGTTAGTCCCCTCTGAGAAACACACAGACAAGTAGAATAAAATGATGAATGTGAATCAATAATTACAAGAGAAAAAGGTGAGCGATTCATGCCTTGTCATTTTTGATCCATTTGTTTATTAAGGCCCTGTTCCAATGAACTGTGAATTGCTGTTGTAGGAGCTATTTATTTGTTGTTAGTATTTAGTTGTTGTTTTACTCATAATAAGTAGTATTGTTTGATTTATTATTCTAACTATTTAGATTTTTTTAGTGTGTTCTTTTGCTAATTTAGTTTAATTATTTTGTTGTTTAGTAGGCTATATTTATTTTTTTTGCATAATTAATATTGCTTTCTTTTGTTTATGAATTGGGTAAAACAGTGGGCACCCACAGTTATAGGTAGGTAGGCAGATATAGGACCAGCATGCACCTGGGTGGGCTTATGGTGTTTCACCAGAACAAGAGAGACAGCGACATCCATGTTTTCTTTGTGCTTTGTTTGCTTGCTTTCTTTTGGGATAAATAAATCATCAGAAACACATGCATTTTGCATAGACAATGGACTCTTGCCTGTGTATACCACATACCCATAGTGTGTCAGTGTCCCTTTAAAATATTTTAGCATCATGGGGCAAAATATCCATAATGACCTTTAAGCATGTTGTAGTTCGACTGTTCTCAGAGAAAACTAGACTTCTGCCCCTCCTCGTGGCTCTGTTTTCAGACTTGAAAAAATCTAGACTCTAGACTTTGATCAATCACAGGTCATTTCAGAGAGAGCATTCCTATTGAGCATTTCTATTGGCTGTGCTGTGTTTTCCTCCGGTCTGTGAAATCTTGCAGGACACAGAGGCACATGATTTTTTTCAGGTTACCTGCCTCATGCACTACTCTCAGGATATAGTGACTGTTTTATAAAAGTATATTTTTGAATCATATTTCTACCCACTGCAGACTTTGATTTTCCTGACAAATGGCCACTACAGTTGTTTATATTTCATTCATCCTCCAGGGGAACAAGATATGTGTGATGTGGATATAGAGGTCAAAGGTCAAAATACAAAGTGCTTAACAGGGGTGAGAAAGACTACAAAGGTGATTGACTGTGAGAGAAAAGAAAACAAACTAAACTGGTAACCTGACGCCCTCTTGGAACTAATTTATGTATAAAATGTGCAGAAAAGTCAGGAAAAGCATTAGTTCTGAATGCAGCATGACTGAAAAGAAGAAATACAGCCTCATTGTCTCAGTGTCACATACGAGAAATGGCCTCACACACCTGACTTTTCCCTTCATGTATGGAGCACGATAAGGCGGCAGAGGCGTATATGGACTTGTGGGTGGCTAGGAAGATGTGGCCAGCATGGCTTGTTCACGTAGCACTTGGAGGTAATCTAGTCACATTTTACTATATTGTACATTTTTATCTTGATGGCTATGCTCTGATTACTGTGAGAAAGCAGAAAAGATGCACTGACGTTGAGGAAATGGATCGTAGTTCTGCTTCAACTGCAGACAGCCGACCAAAGTTTCTGACAGAAATTAATCCGACTTTTTCAGCAGCCAGTCAGGAGGTGTTAATCAGTCCTGCATGGCAAACGATGCCTGACAAAGCTAAAATTCTTTCCAACTCTAAAATGAATCGTGTAGCTCAAAATTTTGGCAAGAACTCAACTAAAATTGTACAGCGTATGCACAGCTTTGGCAAAAAGTTAACAATGAAGAGTTTGTTGTTGGCTTTAACATGCCTGTGACATCTTTGAAGCCATTTTGTCAAACATAAAACAGATGCACATACACATCCAGCATCCAGATCCTGAACTGAGCCGTGTTTCCACATACAAGAAAACAGCAGTTCACTGTTCTGATATGTAACAATGTACAGCCTCTTCAGTATAACAGTGAGTTAAATGTGGCATATTATCGTATTAATGACTAAACCTGATCCACAACAGAGAAAAAAGACAGAATTGTATTTATATATCCTGCATTTTTTTTTTGTCATATTACACTGTCTTGCTGTGTGATATTATTGGTCTAAATATTTGTTGCCCTCCTGTCATTCAACAGATCAAATTCTGCAAAAATCAGCAAGCAACAAAACAATTTCAGGAGAAAAAATCTAGAGCAAGCAAGAAAATGTGAGCTTGTCAGGAAGAGACAAGAAAGGAATATACAATCAGGCAGAGAGGAGGTAGTAAATCAGGGTTATAGTAAAATGTGGCTCCTGGCGTGTGGTATGAGTGTGTGTGTGTGTGTGTGTGTGTGTGTGTGTGTGTGTGTGTGTGTGTGTGTGTGTGTGTGTGTGTGTGTGTGTGTGTGTGGTGCATGCGTGCATGCATGCATGTGTGAACACAAATGTAAGCTGGTCACAAATCTGCACATCCTAACATACATTCATAGCAAAAAGAGGACCCATGAAGCGACATGTGCATCTATTTTGAAGACTCAAAAAACAATCTGTTTTTCATATTTATGACATTTAGCCAGCTGGGAAAGGAAAACTTTCACTGGCAGTTATTTGTGCATCACAAATGTTGTCACTGTCACTAACAGTGAGTGTGCTTGCAGGCTCCCATGATGCATTTACCAAACCCCTAAACAACAAAGAGAATGGATGAATTTCCTGAAGTTTCCACCTCAAAAATATCATCTGATAGATGATGCATCTTTTCATTTACCAAGAACATGACTGCAAACACGGTCAACAAGCTTGTCGACTGATAAAACTTCTTTTCAGCTGATGGATGGTCATATATACATATTAGAGGTGGAGAGAAATAGATACAGTTTAGTATTGCTGTATTTTGCATGTCAATATTGTATCAGTACACAGATGTAAAATTACAATCTTTTATTACATAAACTGGAAACCTCTGAATCCGACGGCCTGCCTATTCTGTCGTTTGGAGGTTCGATTGATTGGTACCAATCATTTCCTTTTAGCTTGTCGGGACAAACCATGGATGTATAAAGAGAACTAGGTACAGCATTGGAGGCTGGCTCCCATTCATTCGTATGAGAGTTGCTCAGTGGCACATGAAGCCAAAATGGCTCGACTGCAGAGTGATAAAATACTCAGATCATCCGGTGGGCGATCCTCCACATCCATTGGGCCCACAGAGCAGGCACAGTCCTTTAACTCTGCCTCACATTCACATGAATGGAGGAACAGAAATAACTCTGGATTTGGTTATTAGTGCATTTTACGACTTCGAGGACCTAATAATTTAAATAATATAAATAATAAAAGGGATATTCAAGTGTTCATACTGAATACGGAAGTTGATTTCCCTAAAAAATATATATATATATATATCCTGTGATTTACAGACGTCTCTTTCCAAATGTAAGTCTATGGGGAAAGTCTTTTTGGGCCCAATGGCATCCTGTGGGGACATAAACTTGCAGTACTGCCGTTGGGCCAGTACAACAATTTGCTTCAACACCCAGTGCTCTTCCTGGGGGCTTGGGAGGCACGTTAAAATATAATGTTTCAAAATCTACAGTTAAATTTTGCGAGAAAAAAACTGTCATGGCCATTTCCAAAGAGGTCTCTTGACCTCTGACCTCACCATATGTGAATGAAATCTTTGAGATGAACAGAGAGGAAACTGTATCTTATTAGATACAACAGATGTTGACAAACTGCATAATTTGCAGTTGAAAAAGAGTCATGTTTCTTCAGATTTTCCTTTTTCCCATTTATGAGAATGAGAGTGAGAGTAAGAGAGTTCGTAGAGGCGGTTTAAAAGAAGGACACTGAAGTTTACTTTGTACTTCCTGGTTATAATTCAGGATAAAAAGCCCTCTTTGCTGTATCTCAGCGCAGGCAGTATAAACCCACAGTAGCTGAGCTTCAAGCAGTCAAAGGTATTAAACTGGTTCTTAAGCTTCCCCTGATGTATATACGATGGTAAGACTATCCTAGATATACTGTACCAGATGAGGTGGATGTGACTGGGCCCACAATAAACAGTGAGCTGAATATATGTCTTAACTGTGAAGGACAGATGTCTCAATAACATCGGCAGCAATTGCAGGGCTAAGACAAGCAGCTTTCACAGTAAGCCACAAAGAAAGGCTCTGAGACGCCGTGATGAGCAGTGTTATAAGCTGCACTCGCCCAGAATAAAGTTGTGGCTGTTTTCTTGAACTTTTTTCTGCAGAAGGATAAGGATTTGAGACAGAATGTGGGGATCACTCTGGTTTTATGGCTAGTTTTGATTGGTTTAATACGGTTGATCCAGTCTTACCATCTCCGCATGGTTCCAGAGGATGGGGAGAGGAAGGGAGGAATTTGCAAAAAATGCAAAGAAGATCATAAAAACAAACTCGCTCACCCTCACCAGAACAGTGTACCACATGGTGTACAACCGTGATTCAGGGTACAGTGAAATCTTCGTTACAGGTGGAGGAGGGTAGTGGATGGATTTAGATTCAGACCTCCAACACCAAAGTCATAAAATCACTTTTCCTAATCTGTGCAAACTCTAATATAAATGATCAAAGTAACTTAGTTTGCTCCAAATTAACATCAGTAATTTTCTTTAAAAACAAAAAGAGAGAAAAAGTCACCATGAGTTTAATAATAATGCAATATGATCAGGTGGGAATGAATATGATCCTGAGCTGCGTTAACTGACACACAGCAATTATGCATCACAGCAGTTACAAAACAATTCACTCAGAGGAGCTGCTCTGGCATCTCTTGCTCTCGGCTAACCCAGGTCAGAGGTTTTTATAAACTCTCTAAACACGCTGAGATTTAGCCCAGCTAGCAGAACTGAGAGAGAAATTATTACACCATGACCATATAAGGGCATCACGTCTCCTCATCTGCAATCTCAAATGCAGCTGTGTGTGTGTGTGTGTGTGTGTGTGTGTGTGTGTGTGTGTGTGTTGTGTGTGTGTGTGTGTGTGTGTGTGCGCGTGCGTGCGTGTGTGTGTGTGTGCACATGCTCTTGTAAGCACCAACATGAGCTTTAGACCTTGAGAGTGATGATATTCTTTAAAAAGTGAGGATATTTTCACTGCTGCAAAAGCCAGTTTCGGGGTTTAGACCAGATTTGATAATTAGAAATAAGATTATGTTTCAGGTTCAGGTTAGGTAAGGGTTAAAAGTTAGAGGTTAACCATTGTGTTTGTTGTTTTGATGACCCAAGGCGAGGGAATAAAACTGTTAGACTGTCCTTAAAAGTGTTTGAAAGAGGGTATATGATGTGTTTTTGTGTTTATGTGACTAAATAGAGCAGAGGTCTTCAACCTTTTTGCCTCTGAAAGCTAAGTTGACAAAATGAGAGTAGCCAAGAGCTACTCGTAGCACCACGTTGTACATCGCCAACAGCAGGCAGAATTTCTGTCTTACTTTATGGCTCTTTAATAACGTTTCAGCAGCCTCAACCATCACCTCTGTTACAGTCTTGTTAGGCTGTTCATCACTAAACAAATCCTCTGCTGCTGTGATGACCTTCATCAGTTTGATAGACAGAGACTGTTGTCTTTTAAGAGTTGTTCTCAGCTCCTTTACCTTCTCCGTTCATAGTCTGCCACCAGCCGGACAGCCCCATGAAAAGTTATTGTGAACTGTGGTGAAGTGGCACTCAACGTTGCATCGTTTACTGGCTGACACACTCATACCGCACATACACACACATTTGGCATTCACAAAAACAACTCTGTTACACATTCCTCATGAAAATTATGTATTTTTGCCTTTTATTGTCTGTTTTCTGCAGTCATTGTCAAATCTGGTTTGCACTTGTTAGTCTAACATCACCTAATGTTATGATGTCATTGATGTAACCAAACTTGAAAATAACTTGAATTGACAACAGATGGGGGCAGGGTGTCTGTGAATTTGATTGGATAGAAATTTAAACAGGTTTAAAAAGTGACTTTGAGCCTTCCAGACATGGGTAGCGAGTAAGCTACGTGTTGGAGACCCCTGCTAAAGACAGTGTGTACATATACACAAGCATGTGCAGTATATAATATGTATCATGGTGGTGTATATTTCACCATGTACAATGAAATATCAACTTTATTTCTTTTTTTTTCTGACTTGTTATTACCACTATTGTGTTGCTTTCTGAAATAAAATACTGGGTTACACCCCCACTCTCTCTGCCTGAGTTCCCCAAAAGGAATCAATGAAAACTCGGTGTAATATAATTTCTCCATTTTACAATGTCACATATGGTGCTCTCAATCCAAACATGTCTGAATCGTGCTGTAATGTTCCAAAAACGCAGCAATTTCTCATCCGCCAGAAGCTCCTCTGGATCCTCGTGCACACAGCGTTTCTTAAAGGAGTCTGGGGATAAAACATGGAATGGGTTTTTAGGAAATATGAGAATGAGAGGAGGGAAAATTGAGAAAGTGTAAAATCTGAACGTGGTAGAGAAAGCAGGTGGGCTGAGCGTGAGCGTCTGACCTGTAAAGCTCCCTTCAGCATAACAACAGCCTACTGTGCCAGATCTGACTCACTTTCGCTCCATGCTGAGGGTGGAGAGGGTCACAAATGTGCTCATCCTGAAATTCATTTGGGAGAAACCGATAGACAGACGCAGTGACACAGATACAGGCCAACATTTTGGAAGTGGAGGATCTCTGGAATGCGCCCCATTGTTGGCCTCCTAATCTAACAGATTTGACAGGAAACTTCATTTTGATGAGTAGTCTTATCTACAGAAGAGGCTCAGGAGGAAGTGGCTATTTGGGTGGCTGTGGCCCCCTGCGTACCTAAATCCTTATAAGCTCTCTATAAATTAACCCTCTTGTTGAATTCACTTCCAGATGAGGTTGTTCGTCTTCCACAATCTCTTTATAATGTATTTGAGGTCCTGATGTCCCCTAACCTTGACCCTGTCAGATGGTTTGTTACAGAACCGTCTGGGAAAACGTCATTGCAAAGTGGTTGGAAAGCGGCAGGCACTCTCCAAAAATACTTGGCAGGTGATTGGATGAACCATCTGTCAATCAAATCAGTGGTTCAGTGTCGTTCTTTGCTCTTCTTTCAGGGAGGAAATACTCTCCAGTTCTGATATAACTGATGCTATTGCAACATCTACGCTAGTCTCTTCAGGAGCCGCCATTGTTGTTTAGAGCCAGCAGTCGCCTCTCCGTGTCTCACTGGGTCTCTCATCATTTCCAGGCTTCCCGTGCAAATCGCCACTTCTGTAAACTCCCTTAAAACTTTTAAACTAAAAGTTGTCAGAAAAAAAAAGGGCTAAAGTGTGGCTTATTTCTCGTTTAAAATGATTTTAGAAACACAATTAGGTGGACTATTTTCGTAATCTCAAAGAAAAAAGTTTCCAAATGAGCTGCCATGTTGGTTTCAGTTCGAAAGCTGGGATCACCACATTTGGCTGCAGCAGCTCCTCACAGGACGCTCATCACTCCGTTGTCAGGCGAACTGGACGCAAACTCATTACTTGAAGCCTTACAAGATGGATTTTTGTTTGCGATGCCACGATTCTCGCATGATCTCATGACATCGCGATAATCCATCTGCTGTACAAGGTTAGTTGTCCCCCATCACTGGCACCAATGCCACCAAATTCCTGTATATTTGTAGTTCTTGGCCAGCTAAGTGCTAGTGATTGATTTTTCTCTTTTAGGTTTATTGTTGATTCTCTGGACTGAATGTGAATCTGAATGTGTCTGCACGTAGCAGCGATAAAGCAGAGGTCAACTGGCCTTTACGTTATGTATTACCATCTATGTTGCAAATGAATTTAGGAGGAGGAGGAGCAGAGGACAAAAGATGAGGAAAGGTAGGAAGAGCAGGAGAGATTATTTGCTTTTTTTGCAGGGGGTGGGGGAGTCGGTCTTGTCATTTTAAAGGGTTTCGAGGGGATGTTTGCTCACACTCTTAATGGCTTAAATGGACTGGAAGCATCTATCTTTCTCTCCGCACATTTCAAGGGGGAAAGCCCAAGAGGAATGGACCAGTTCTGCCTTGTGACTGATTGCACAAACTCCAACAGATATGCCCCGGCAGCACACGTGGAAAAATACCATTATTAAAGTAAATATCACAATGGAATTTCCATTACGCTGACATGAAGTGGGGATTCACTCCATATAACTAAAATCCCATGAAACCAGTTTACATTTTAATGCACTCATCAGGAGTTCAGGACAATGGGATTTTGTGTTTTTATAGATCTTAACAAAACAAAACAAAAAGTTTAAGTTCTTACTTACTTACTACTAATTACTACATACTTGTAGAGACAGTATATTCTGCTCATCACTCTGTAAGCAGACTGCGAGTGTATTAGCATTACATGGTTTGATACGGCTACTTTACATCATAAAGACTTGACTTTGACTTGCAAAAAATGACAGGTATACTTTAACTTATAGCACTGATCCAATGATTAATGTTTTACATAAAGATATTTGCTCTTTTTGCTATTTGATGATTTGTGATGAGATTAAAAAAATAATAAAATGTGTCGTTCTTGCATACCTCTACGGTGAACGGATAATCCAGAAACTTGATGAATTGAACTAAATTCATATCAAAACATCCTTTTACACTCTCACACACTTTAATAGGCTACTCTATCAAAAAGTAAGCAAAACTACAAGCAAAGTATGCCTATCTGTAGGCCTATAATGCAAGAATTCTTAATTACTGTATACTTTTCTTAAGTATATCTTGATCAAAAGACAAAGTAAGTAGGCCTTTAAGTCAAATATTCTCAGACTTTTAAGTATACAGTACTTGTCAGTATTAGCAAAGTATGCTTGAGCCAAGTATACTTACACTTTTCTGTATACTAGGCAGTATAAGCCAAGTATACTTAGACCTTTAAATATGCTTGTCAGTATGAGCCAAGTATACTTAGACTTTTAAGTATAATTGTGATTGTTTTAAGTATACTTGTCAGTTTGAGCCAAGTATACTTAAGTATATTTTTGTTAAATATATTTAAGTATATAAAGTACATAAAAGGTAAACAGAAAACATACTCTCTTATTTTAAGTTCAAAATAAGTATGCTAATAGCACACATGATTAAAATTCATTTTTGTAAGGGTGTCTTGTGACTGTGTAAGTGCATGATATAAACTGTACATATTTACAGTATAATTTCATTGCTGTGAGAGTAATATGTCTCTAGAGCATGATAGGACTGTCAGTGTGCATATAATGTGAAAGAAAGAATGAAAGAAATGCTGTATAGCGAATGAAAAAATAGACAAAAAATACTGTAGATAAAATAGATGTTGGGAGCATGCATCCACACACACACACACACACACACACACACACACACACACACACACACACACATGCACACCCTCTAAATCATTTACGTGAGCCGCCACTGAGCGTGACCAGTGACAGCGGCCTGTCTGCCAGGCCTCCGTCATGTGGAGCCTGGCACAGGGGTTGACAGCCCGCTCTGAAACATGAGGACCAAATGGACCTGGGAATCTCTGGGGGTGCTGGGTAGGATCTTTCTGCACCTCCATGTCACCACACATCTGGCCGGCTGCTCTGCTGTTATGGCTGGAGGTCTACGGGGGGGTGATAGAGGTGAGGGGAGTGTAACAGTGGAGCATTCTGGGGCAAAAGATGAGGTTGTGCACATTACAGAGCCATGCAGCTGTTCTGTGGTTTCTTGCTTTTTTTTTTCCTGTGCAGCTTTTCTAAAGTCTTAATAACTATGTGAAGATTAGAGTAAGTGGTTCATTTATCAGTCTGCAGATAAGCAGGATCCTTTCATTATTTATGTGTACTGTATATGTATCTAGTCAATAGTAATAGTGCCTGTAATCACATTTGGGCCTGTCAGTGGTCTGTCTGACATAAATTTGGACATCATCCTTTAAGACGAATGCTCCAGTGAGGCTCATACTGTGCCGTTGCCTGCAGACACATTCTTGGCATCTTGGGCACATTACTTACTGCAACTTTGGATTTAACATTAAATGTGGCTACAGTGGAGAATATCTGCTTGTATAGGAGTAAATGTTGCCACTCTTTATCCTTGCCAAATGATTTCCTACAGTTTTAAAGCAGCGGCGGGTAGAAATATGATTTTAAAAAGTTGTTGTTATAAAACATTCACAATATCCAGACAGTAGTGCATGAGACAGGTAATCTGAAAAAAAAAAAATCATGTTCGTCTGTGTCCTCCGGTGCTCCCAACGGCATCTGCAAGATTTCACAGGAGGAAACAGGAGGAACACAACCAATGAGAGCCAAACTGGAGCCTGCTGTCTCTGAGCAGCTGTCAATCACTCACAAACTCTGATCAAACGGTCAAACTAGGCAGCGCTGATCAAATATGAATAGTTACTGTTTAGCTGTAAAATGAGAAAGTTTGTGCCCTGGCAGCCATGTTGAGATCAGCTGAGGAAATAAGCATCGCCCACCAGTTGAAGCAGAGTTTGCAAGTAGTTGACAGCTGCCTCCATTGAATGAACAGCCAATAGGAACGCTGTTTCTCTGAAATGGCTTGTGATTTGTCAAAGTTTCCCATCACGGGTTAGTTTTTTTTTTAAGCCTGAAAGTAGAGCCATGAGGAGGTGCAGAACTATTCAGCCTACTGCCACTTTAAATGTGGCTAAAATGGGGTATATCTGATTCCACAGGAGTAAATGTCACCACTCTTTGTCCTTGCCAAATCATTTCCTACAGTTTTAATTATTACTCTTTGTGATATACAGCATCAGAGACACTCCCACTGTGTTTTAGTGTTTGGATGCCTCCAAGACTGAAAACATTCACACAAAACTCTTATACCTCAAGTGCCAAAGTCCCTGTCTTTATCATTGTTCATCTGTCCTATTTCTGTCTTCTACTGTTTTTTCTCCCTCTCTCTTTTTTCCCCACAAGCATCTTCCAACTGTTCCAGCTGACCAGCGTAATGGAAAGCTCCACACCAAACCAGGCTGGACTCAGCACACAGTGCAGTCAGACTAATGGGTCTCATAAGGCTGAATAATGTAAATGTCACCAAGGAGCTCAGACAGAGACCACAGACAAAACCAAGAGGACCAGTGTCTGAGTGTGTGCATGTGAAAGAGTTCTGTCAGAGCAGAGCTGGTCGGTGCTGTGTTCACGTTAAGCCATGCAGCACATATAGGCATGCAATTTCTAACTCATTAATTCCCTGGTATTTATAAAGGGAGTTTTATCATTTTCTTTCACTGATGGGAGAGGCAAAAGTCATGCTAAATTTCATGAGTTTCATGAGACTTTCATGAGTAAAACACATTTTTAAGACAAAGAACAGCGTTGAATGTCTGAGAAAAAAAAATGTCTTTCGTTGTTAGTGTGGTCGACAGCCTCATAAACCCAGTGAACGCTTGGTGTTTCTGTGGCGGCTCGTTTGATTCCACTCCATTTCCCCTCTCCCACAGCCCCACCAGGTGGCTGCTGCATCTCTCCCCTCTGAACCGAATCCGCCGTGATCCTGCAGTCGGTGCTCCAACCTCCTGAGGGCGCTGGCTGAGGTTACTTCCAGGGCTTTTGGGCTCGTTGCAAAAATTATGGGTTCGTCTGAACTGTTTCAAAGAAAATAAAACGATCAAAGAGGAGCGCTTTAAGCTCCTTGATTCGCAAAAGGACTCCTCAGGATACACAATGTGTTGGAGGTCCTCTGAGCTCCTAAACATTGCATTGATAGATTGGCTTGAAAGGAACCCCCAGATTCAAGTTTTTAATGATACCGGCTTGCTGATCATGCCATGTCTCTTAACTCACACATCACATTTTGTGTTATAATCACAACTGGATTTTCATATTTTTAGGCTTGGATGATCAATTTTATTTCAATCAATGGTGTTTATCATTAGATGTAGCAATACTTCTTTGGATAGTATTGAAATAATAGTATTATCCTGTTGACTCTCATTGGAGCTGATTCTAGCATGAGCTCACTTTAAATCTTTTTGAAGACAAATCATGTTCAACATGTCACCTCAGGAAAAACAAAGTCTAGAAAAAGACCTTGACTCTCATTAACCGCTGATTAACTACAGCCGATGTAAATGTTTATGAGATAGCTCTTATTTATTTTCATTTCATATGCGTTTTCTTCGTCCTTTCATGATTAGGCCTATGGATCCCCTGTTTCCTGGTGGGATTAGTGCAGCTGCTTTGATGTGGGCTGTGCCCTGCTTAGTGTGTGTGGGCAGGCCTCTTACACCAGTGTGTGTGTGTGGCAGGGTTGAGGTGAAGGGGTACGTGCAAGCCCCCATTTTACTTTGGCAGTGTTTAGATGTAGTGCGTGACCTACAGAGTGCCATAAACCCGCAGATTCAGGAACAAATACAGCTGTAAAACACCAATCTTGGCAACTAAGGCAAACACTTCTGATGGCAGCAGCTTGCTCATTTGGCCGGTGTGTGTGTGTGTGTGTGTGTCATTATGCTAATGTACAATTGTGTGTTTTTTAACAAGCTGTGTTGGGTTCTGCCAAGTACAGGTAGCTGATTTCAAAAGCAAAATAAACTCAGGAAGCATTATAACATGTCTGGCACACATGGGAATATTGAATGTTTCCAACATCGCAAAAGTCTCCATGTGAATTATTAATTCTCCAGTGGGAGAGACAAACAACAGCAATATCATGTTCAACATATTTCAATATTAAAACCTATCATACGTTTAATTTATCGATGTTGGTAAGAAACTGTTATCAGACAGTTGAGGTTTAAATGTAAAGCGCAACTTTGGGTTAGAAGAGTGCAGGATAATGCTACGTACTATGATGAGTATTAGAACTATATAGTTTAATAAATAAATAAATACATGAAATGAATATATTATCCATATAAATATGTATATAGCGTGAAAGTTCATTCTTTACTTTGGAAAAAATATTACCTCAAAGTGTAGTTATGACCTGTACTCGAGCTTTAAACTGCATTTCACGCAGTTTCTCAGTGGATGTAGTTTGCTCATGTTGTCATGGCGATAGCTCAGTTCTCATCACATGTCCCAACTATGACACCCGATGGTGCCTTCTAATGGGGTCGTGCTTACCGTGTTCACAAGAAGAGTCTGTATAAACATGCCTTCTTATGGTATTCACAACCTTGTATGTGGAAAGTTTCTAAAAGCTCCCAGTTCAAAATTTCCCACTGTGGGATTAATAAAGGAATATCTTATCTTCACGACTTGTGACGTGTTTGTTGCCATTGTTAGAAATGGTGGAGGCCATGGAAGTAAATATTTTGGTGCATAATAAGTGGATATATTGTAATTTTATCATACAGTTTTTTTCTTTTTTTTATAATATCTCTGAGGAAAATGTTGATATTCCCAACAGCCTCATCTTTTCCCTCTAGCATTGTGCCTTATAAGCATTTATTGCATTATGTTACTCACTAGCTAGCTTGCTGAATTGTTAGCTTCTGTGGCTTCTAGACGCCGACAGTAACTTTAATATTACAATTGCTTTGCAGCAGTGTTTTCACAACTTAACCACTTGAACACAACACATATCATGGACATAACTTCCCATGTTGTGAACACAAGCTCATAAGTTTCATTTGAAGGCACTATGAGATACTGTATCTCAGGCAAATGAGACTGTGATGCAGATCAAAGCTTCAAAAAAGCCAGGAGCTGGGCCAAGACTATTTGTCAATTAATATTTGACATAATATGATTAAACAGACAGCGTGCTTTGGCGGCATCTTGTGGTGTGGTTGCAGATTGCAACCAACTGTGTACCCCTCCGCTCACTCCTCCCTGTCCAAGACTGCGGTAAAGTGAGCCGCCGAGTGCAAAACCGTGGTAATGCCATTCACCTCAGAGGCCATCCTTACCATATTAACACTACTTTAGGATCAAAAGAAGTCTGGAAGCTGATGGTACCACAGTTTTGCGCGCTGCAGCTCACATTACCACAGTTTCACAAGCATGTCGGAGAACTACGGTGGCCTTCAGGTAACATAAAAACGTGAAAGGCTCCCACTAGGGCCAGTGTTTGTCCGTTCTGGGCTACTGTAGAAATATGGTAGCGCAACATGGCAGACTCTGTGAAGAGGACCCGCTCTATATGTACATATGAAGGGCTCATTCTAAGCGAATGAAAGCAAAATGCTTAGTTTAACTTGATTATACATTAAAGAAAACATAATTATGATTATTATATACCATTTCTGCTAATAGATCCCCAAAATGCTGCACAGTGTTCCTTTAACCCATACTAAACTATAACAGGAATAAAAATATGTAAATCTGCAAAATATAGAAATAATCTTAACCTTCTGGAAATGTCTAACTGTTACTGTTTGGATAAGAATTCAGTCACAAATCAATGGAAGCGGAAGGAAAGGATTTATACTACTGGGCTCTGAAAGCTGCTATGCTAATATTATAACTCAACAATACACACGCTTTACAAAAACAGCAGCACGACATCCTGCGAGGAAAAAGGAAAACCTTCAACGGCAATGACCTGTAATATTTACCCAGGGTGACTCCTGAATTGCTCACTCACAGCTACAGAGGGCCCCGCACACCTCAGGGCAGAGGCCGGCTGTTTTTGTTGCTCCTGATGCAGAACAGATGAGACTTTTTGGATATTTGAAGATTGGAACACAGTGCCTTCAGTAGCTTTGTGATCAGTCAAAAAATATTTAAACAGTGATATGACCATAAAAGTGTGTTTTTGTGTGGATGTGTGGCTGTTTCACATGAATTTGTCTGCATGAATACAATATCTTCGTGGAGCGCGCAGAGCATTAGTGTTAAACAACCACTGTGAGGTCAAACACTTTGTTTGAACAGAGGGTGGGGTGTCTCCTCACAATGTAAACACTTCAAATAGAGCATCAGTCTATTAGCAGCATCTCTGATTAGCTGATGAACAAAAGCAAGCAAAGGCTGCCGCGGTCTCTTGGAGGATATATATCAATGTCATCTGCTCAGGGCCTGGTAGTGATTGGCATGTTCATTAAGTGCCCTGTTTACAATGAGCTGAGAAGCCCACATGTGAAGTCAGCAGACTATTCCAAGTGGCTCTAAGAGTCTGTTAGTCATCCAGCAGATCATGAAAATGATCGTAAATGCTGCTGTAGTCATCATCATGTGGCCGCGCCGTTTTTTTTCCTTACAGAGAGGATATTTAATACAAGATGATTTGAGAAGCCTCATCAGCATTTGTTTCTCTGATGAGATGAAGTCTGCTCTTTGTGTGTGTAGACAGGGTTCTTATTTGGCTGTACTGTAGTTTGGGAGTTGGTGCCATCATGAGGGCATATCAGGTACAGGTTTTTTAAATTATCATTAACATTACTTGTATTATTTATATGTATTTAATTCATTCATTATTATTTGAATTAGGATTTTTTTTTATTTGTTTTGTTGTCAAGAATGTCCAATGCATATCAATGCATATCTTTAAAACCAAGAGAATTTGATAAGAAGAATCGAACAAAACTAGTTAATATTACACTACTACTACTGTTATTATTATTATTATTATTAGTAGTAGTAGTAGTATTGTGTTTAATCACTATTACTAATAATTGAAATTTTATTCTATATTTCAATTAAGACTTTGTTTTTAATTATGTATTTAATATTTATTTTTTGTTGTAAATCATTTCCAGTGCATATCTTTAAAACCACTAGAATTTGATCACAAAAAAATCCCCAGAATGGACCAAAACTGTATTTAGTATTTAGTGATTGTGTTGGCAGGTAATAGACTAAATGTGTGCTGCTGCACTTATGAAAAGTTCTCATAAGTTAAAAATGTGCAATGCAATGATTTCTGATTTCTTATGTTCAGGGTCAGCGGAGAAAGTGTCTGCACGAGACTTCCCCTAAGTTTGCGTGTCTGTACATGATTCAACAGGTGAGTGTGCACACTAATGACTGAGTAAGGATTAACATCCCCTGATTCCAGTAACTAGTTCCTCCATGGCCAAACTTGTGCTTCATGTGGTTGCTGACTAACTCAGAGATCAACAACCTTTGGCGCCACTTTCTACAACCATGACATTTAACAGAAAAGCACTTTCTATGCTTCACACTGCTGCTAACGCTGCATTTTCCATAACAGCAATGAGTGATCACACACAACTGTTTTATGTGAGTTTGGCTCCCTACAACCCCGCGTGATCATGCTATCCCTGACGTTTTCCGTGAAGTGTTAATTTTGCGCAATGTTTGTCACTAATGGACACAGCAGCAAGTGAGAATTTAATTGATGTGTTTATTCGAAGCAATTCAGTTCCTTCACTTGTACATAAAAGAAAAAGCACACAGCACCAAGCACAGGAAGTAAGAAGCAGCCATGAATTATGGTCCTTGATTTGAAGTTCAGGTGGTGGACTTTTGGAGTTAAAAAGAATAATTTTAAACATAAGTCTCTATGGAGCCAGCTCACGTCTACAGCACATGCTGCGATAGCTTGATGAAAAATTCAGCTGGTTTCATAGCATGTCTCTTTTTTTCATCTTACCATCCTGTTGGATGGATGAATTTCAAGTTATAAATAAACATGTTTATCCTTTAAAGGACACTATAAAACATTTTGGTGGATCTATTAGCAGAAATGGAATATAATATTCATAACTATGTTTTCATAAGTGTATAAGAAAGAAAGAAAGAAAGATATTCCTTTATTAGTCCCACAGTGGGGAAATTCAGTTTACACTCTGTTTTTCACACACAGTACATATACATGCGTCAATGGAGAGATGTCAGAGTGAGGGGGCTGCTCCTGACAAGCGCCCAGAGCAGTTGGGGGTTTGGTGCCTTGCTCAGGGGCACCTCGGCAGTGCCCAAGAGGTAAACTGGCACCTCTCCAGCAACCAGTTGGTCTTGGTCCATGGGGGTCTTGAAACTGTGAACCGCGTCCTAACCCAAGTCCTTACAGACTGAGCTACTGCCGCCCCCAGTAATCACCTGAAACTAAGAATCACCGTGTTTTTGTTAGCTTAGAATGAATCCTTCATATCTATATAGGGAGCGGGTCCTCTTCATGGAGTCCACCATGTTTCTACAGTAGCCCAGAACGGACAAACCAAACAGGCTGGTCTCATACATCATTTCTAGCTATACCTATGTAAAGTAATGCATTGTAATTCGGGATTATCCCACAAAATCTATTTGTGTGTAAGTCATGTAATCGTAAAGCAGCAAAATACAAAGAGCGGCAAACACCATGTAGGAAGGAGGTCTGGTTGGATTGGTGGGTATAAAAATACCACATTTTGTGTCCTGTGTGAAACCAGAAGTCCACATCGATGTTTTTTTTCATGTAACTTACGTACTTAAGTAACGTAACCTCCTGAGTTATTTTAGAAACCACAATTTTTAAACCACAATTTTTAAAACACAATCTTTTCCTAAACCTAATCAAGTAGTTTTCTTGCCTAAACCTATAGGAAGTTGTTTCCTGTGATGATGGAAGTTTATTTTGAAAAAACTGAATGCATGTAACGAGCAGAAATTGGCAGATGTTGTTGGACATTTGTAGGAAAACAAATGAAAAAGTAGGAATATATTTTTTGTTAGGTAAGATAATTTGGATGAGAACACACTGAACCAAACACTGGCTCCAGAGAGGGACTTTCACATTCTTATGTTACCTGAAGGCCACCGTAGTTCTCCGACACACTTGTTAAACTGCGGTAATGTGAATCAAAGAGTAAACTGTGGTACCACCAGCTTCCAGACTTCTGTTGCTCCTAAAGTAGTGTTATTGTGGTAAGGATGGCCTCTGTAAAGGCACACATTGTTACCACGATTTTGCACACAGAGGCTCATTTTACCACAGTCTTTGAAAGGAAGGAGTGAGTGGAGGGGCTTTCAGTTAGTTGCAATCTGCAACCACATCTCTAGATGCTGCTAAAATCCTACACACTGTACCTTTAAAACACTGGCCTGCAATTGTATGTTATCTGTTTTTTGGGGGGGCTACAATATTTTTAACATATATAAAATACATGATTTAAGTGCACTGTGTCCCTTAGAGCCCAAGTGCAAAAGAGGATTAGGCGCGTTTTGTTTAGCCATTTCTTTATTAGTCCCACAGTGGGGAAATTATTTTTCCATCTTTTTCTTATCTCTCCTCTAATTTGTAAAACACATGGAACTACTGTAACTGTAGCATGTCAAGGAGAAGAGTCAACGAATCCACTCAATCCAATAAATCATGATTCACTATGCAGTAAAAGTGAATCATTATCATAATTAGAAGAAACTGACGGCAACAGTCTGGGTGGACAGCGCTGTGCACACATCTGCAGTAGCAGCAGCAGCTGTGGTTAATCATGTTTCATGTGATTGTATTGTTCACGTCTGCAAGCTGTAAAACATTTTTTAAGGTATCCAGGATAGAAAAGAAAGAAGAAATTGCACAAAAACACTCCACCATGTTCACTGGAACAGGTAGTGACCCAGACTGGCACCAAAAAAACACACCGACAGCTGGAAAATTCGCACAAGCGCACTAACATTAGTAAAACATTCCCATATGGCATTTCACGCCCCTTCCAAAAAATACCTTGAGGGTTTCTTTTGGCTCTGCACCTCTTTCAGCGTCCAATATTCATTAATAAAACGTTCACTCTTTCCCTCGCTTTCACTTTCCACCTCCTTCCTTCACACTCTGATTGACTGCAGAAGCTGTTTGAATCCCCTCAGCAATTCAGTGTTTGTAGGATCTCATCCAGCACTGCTAACATCGTTCACAGTGGTTCATTCATAGCACTGCAGGGTAAGAAGTGTATGCTTTAAGTGCCTGTGTTACATTTATTGTGCTGCATTGTTCTCTGGCATGGGATCTACAGTATACTGGGACTGGGTCAAAGGTGTACAGTGCGTTGTATGTATACTGATTTTTAAATTTACAAATAACATTAAAGTCTGATTATATGTGCCTGTGGCAACAATGAGAACAGCAAGAAAGATCTCACATGATCTTTATGAAACTGCTGAATGTGTTGAAAGAAAAGCCAAGAAAGTAGTGACCCAGCACCTTTCTCCTCTACTTACCCACAGAGGGCAGTATTGTAGCTTTGCTGTGCTTTCACCACAGCCTGAGGTTTGGAAGTAGCAAGCAGGATAATGAAGAGTAGGTCTACCATGTGAGTGGTGGAGATGACAGGTAAGCAATCTAAAGACTCCCTGGGGGCATCAAGGAGAAGGGGAAAAAGAACAAGAGAAAACAGGTTTTATACAATGCAATATGTATGGGGGGCAGGAATAGTATGTAGGGTTTGGCATTATCTAGCAGTGATGATGCAGATTACAATCTCTGTGCCAAGCATGAAGAACTGCTACGGTGGCTGGTGCGAAAACACAAATGGTCCTCTCTAGAGCCAGCTGTTGTAAGAGTAGAGTGCGTTGTGTCTGTGTGTATGTGCAAGTGAGTGGTGGCGATGGCAGCAAGCAACAGTATCAACTACTCCGGCCCAAGCAGGACACAGTGTTTGGTTTGCCTGTTGTGGGCTACTGTACAAAGGCCTAAACTAACAAAACTATTCACACAACTACTCTTATTATGAAGTGATTATACAATAAAGGAAACACACTTATTTATGCTATATTCCAGTTCACTCAATAGATTCCCCTAATTATTACACATTGGTCTAGAATTGTAATTATAGTGTTATGACAAATTCATAACACATGCAGTGTAGGGCTACACTACAATGGCTGCCCCACAGTATCAAGTAATGTTAATGATTGGCTGACTGTTTGAGGTGGGATGAAGTGTTTGTTTATGTCTTTGCTCCCATACAATGGGTAGCCTATTGTCCTTTTCACACAACTAATTGTCCTTTATCTGTGAGGTTGAGGCAGTAAAGCTCTTTGTTGTAACACCATGCATTCATACTACACATAACAATTCTCATATCTTTATTTCAGACAAGCTCGACAGCCCATTGTGCAAGGTGGTTTTACACACAGGGGGCAGGCTTTCTTGAAATACTGGAGTTTGCATGCAACCGTTGGATTCAGAGTAGTCTTAAGTCCTAATATTTACAATTAAAAGAGCACATACAATTAACTCCCTCGTCCCCGAGTTAATGTACAGCCATCAGCACCTTCCTCAAACATGCACGTTACCTGCACCTGCAGGTTGCTTCCAAAGATCGATTATAGGCGTGTGGCGACAATAACGAAAACTCTCACTTTGTTCCAATTTTCAGGTGCAATTCCAAGGTGTGATGGGGAAATCTGCTGTTAATAAATTTTGTCAGAATCATCAAACATTATTTATATGAGCACATTGCCCTTAGTTTAAAACTACTGGAGCTGGCAGCCATACGTCACATCATGCATGACTGCTAAAGGGAATTCTGTGCTTGAACCCACTAGTATAACATTTAACACTCTTCTATTTGCATCTTTTTATAGTTAGGCGACTAAGCTAGATTATAAATATATATAGTATAAATACATTTATAAATGTATACAAATACTAAAATATGAGTTTATGTTTAAGGCCTCAAGCTCAGTCCCAGGTAGCACCGTGTCACTTTTGCCTTTTTTTTTTTATCATGAGTGATCCATCTTGTCGTGAATAGACGTTCTTTGTTTGGGAGTGCGTCCGCAAAATGAATTCCTCGATGTCGTCAGTTCCGTAAAGCTTTCCTCCTCCTGGCTTCATTAAAACGGGAGATAGGGATTATTTACGAAGAGACTGAAGGCAAACGCAGCCGCCACAAGGCTTTACCTGGCTGTCATTTTAATACTCTTGAACAAGAGCACTACGGCATTGTTTCCCACGGACAGTTGTTTTTCTTGGGTTGACAAAAGGCACATCAGCCTCCTCTCAGCCGCGCATGAACTGGGATGCACCGCCGTTAGCCTGCTATTAGCTTGCTAGCTAGCTTCCCGAACAGCTCTGTTTTCACGACGCGACCAAGCACACCGTAAGTAAAACCATTTGAAAACGACGTTACATTTTGTTTAGGTCTGTGCGTTTACATTCCTACCCCCTGTTAGCCTGCCAGCTTTTGAACTCACTGGGTTGTTTTTAACCAGTCTCTCTACAGTAACAGCTGCATGTGAGAATTAGAGGCAGGCCTTTTTCTATAAAGCATATTCTGCTTCAGTATGGTGCCCGCTGTCAACAAATAGCGGTGAGGCTGTGATCTGTTATGTTTTACTGCCTGAATAAACCCCCTCTGTTTTGAGCAGATTGAGCTCACCGGGGAGGCCTGTATCTAGCGTTACCTGCTGGAGACAACAACTGTACACCTGTGCCGGTGCACCTGTCATGACTCCCAGTTTTTTTTAACTGCACATTAATAGTAAACTATTACGTTATCTTACCTTAGTAATAATGAAGAATAATAACAACATTGTTAATGTTAACATTGTTAATTGTCCATGAACATTGTAATGTAACAGTCTATTTCTAATGATGTACTGTTAATGGTTAATATTTAAGTCAGTGTCTTGGCTTACCCTATTGCTGTTTCATTTTGATTCAGCCAGGTTTATGTGATTTAACTGAGACAGAATATAGTGGATTGAAGCACAATTTATTGAAGACTTACTCTAAATAGATCAGAGCCAGTTTCATATCCAGATGCTGCACAAAGCAGCACTTGGTTGCTCGGTTATGAAGACCTTTAGTCTCTAAAAAATAAGCTTAGTGTCTCATAGTGCAAGGAGCGAATCCAGCATATGGCCCTACAGGTTAAACTTGCACAGGCAAAATGTTTTTGGCATCACTGGCTAAAATCATATTAACCTTTCAGCATATTTTAATTCAAGTGTTCTAGGAGAAAACTAGACTTCCTCGTGGCTCTGTTTTCAGGCTTTAAAATGTCTAGCCTGTGATGGGAGACCTTGACCAATCATGGGTCATTTCAGAGAGAGAGAGGGTTCCTATTGGTTGTGCTCTGGCTGGTGGGTGGTGCTTGGTATTTTCTCAACAGATCTCAATATGGCTGCCTGGTCACAAACTTTCTTATTTTACAGATAAACAGTAACTACAAGATGTTTCTGATAACATTTGAGGCGAGAAATAGCATTCAGTAACAGAATGTTGATTAATATTTGAATAGCGCTGCCTAGTTTGACCGTTTGATCGGATTGTGAGTGACTGACAGCTGCTCAGAGACAACAGACTCCAGCTCAGCTCTGATTGGTTGTTTTCCTCTTGTCTGTGAAATCTTGCAGATGCCATTAGGAGCACTGGAGAACACCGAGACAGATGTTTTTTTTGTTTGTTTGTTTTTCAGATTACCTGTCTGATGCACAACTGTCAGGATATAGTAATCGTTTTGTAAAAATAACTTTTTCAAATTATTTTTTCAAATTATAAATTTCTTGCTTTAATATGGTGAAGCTGTCAAGCCAGTTTTGTTCATCCCAAAGCTTTGACACTGGAGCAATGAGATGTCTTAGAGGACTGTTTTTGTGTGGAGTACTGTTGGGGACAAGAGAAGGATAATATCTTAAGTCAACAGAAGAGATGTGTCATTCCTCAGGAAATGGACTGGGCATGGCCCACAAAAGTCCACTTACAATAGGCGAGGTCAGAGCAAACGTAAACAAGCAGTACCTCCCTTCAAACAACATCTGTGGTATTGATGCCAGCAAGTGATCTAACTGCCATTTAAGGTACAGTCAGCCACATGGTAGCAAATCTCACAAGGACACCAAGCTTTTATTTTCACAACTAATTTAAATTTTTGCCTTAGTTTACTTTAGTGCTGACCCAAATGTTTCTCGAAGCTACTGAGCTTTGATTGTTGCCTTGGTATTTGACCTCCAAATCACTTTTTATTTGTATTATTTATATACAGTATAAGTATGTAATAAAACATATAACTCCCAAAATAGCCCATGTAATAACAATAATTCAACATCTTTATTAATATTCAGCATTAATTATTCATAGTTATTCTCAGACAGATATCCTTGTTTTTTTGTGTATGTGTGTGTAGAGGTGTGTGTGTGTGTGTGTGTGTGCACAGTAATGTTGCAGCGAAGATGGAGACATACAGACTGAAAAACATGTCAACCTGCCACGCTGCACCACGAAGCTTCGAATACCTTCACATATTTCACACCAATGCTTCGAAACCCAAAAAATTGTATTCTGGACAGCCCTAATTTACTTGCATAATACACATTTACCATGCACGCATTATTAGTTATGCTGCATTTTGAGTTATATCCTGTAAAAATCCAACCAGGTTTTTAGTGGCGTTGTAAAGTCATTTAAAAAATGTGTACACATCAAATAGGTTTAAAAGCATAATGATCATTAGTTATAAGCATTTAAGCATCAATTAAAAACACAATGAATTAATTTAGTGAATTAGTTTATGTTAACTAGGGCTGACCTGAATGATTCGTAGTTTTGACGATTAACGGTGACGGTTGACGGTAACCAAACTCCAAATCAGTATTCAAATGCCATTATTAATTGTTTGTGTTCAACATTAATTATTAGTTGCTGTCAGACTTATACCACTGTTTGTTGTGTGTACACACACACATTGTGTGTGTACGGTAGCGAGGCAATGGTGCTGATGAGATGAAGTGATGGAGATGGAGACAGACAGAAGAACATGTCAGCCTGCTGTGCTGTGCCATGCTGTACCGCCCGACCATAAAGCTTCGAATACTCTTGTATATTTTTCACCGAAGCTTCAAATCCCCCAAAAATGTTATTCTGGACAACTCTAGTGTTAACTATGACCTTTTCACCAATCAGGGTCTGGAAGTAAAGCTCTGCCTTGTCACAAATCGGATGCATTTACTTCTGTTACATTGTTTGCTCCCCGCCTCTCTATTTTATTTCCCACAATTAGTGGCTAACTGGTGTTAAGCCTGTCATGCTGTTCAGTAGGACTGCAACTTACAAATATGTCCATTGTAGATTAATGTGATTGATTCTTTTCTTGATCAATTGATTAGTTGTTTGATATATAAAATGCCAGAAAATTGTGAAAAATGTTGATCAGTGTTTCCCAGAACCCAAGATGATGTCCTCAAATGTCTTGTTTTGTCCACATCTCAAAGATATTCAGTTCACTGTCATAGAGGAGTAAAGAAACTAGAAAATATTCACATTTCTGAAGCTGGAATCAGAGGTAAGAGTACTGTTCAGCTGTTCTGTCCTCTCTTACAAAGCAAAATGATTTAAATTCACGCATTCACCAACAAATCAGAGAACAAACTTTCTTAACTGGTTGCCAGTTCTTTGATCATCTTTTAGCAGACAATTACATAAGCATGTAAGCACAGTACACTGTAGCCTGACTTTCACTTAGTAGCAGATGATTGTTCTTCATCTGAAATTAGTAGATAAAATCAACATACAGTAGTTACAACTACTGGCTCAAAACAGCCACCAGTGCATCATGAATCACATGCTGTTTTACTGGCAAAGTCTCTCTTTGCATAGAGCTACTATACGTTTACGAGTTTATCCAGCCAGGTGGGATGTTTACCTGTTTAACCGACGTTCTGCTCTGCAATGTGTGCAGTCTGTAAGCCTTCAAATTGGCCTTAATTTTGAACCATCATCTGTGGATTTAACTCCACCCCCATCACACACACACACACACACACACACACACACACACACCCTCACATACATACAGTAATACAACTTTATTTTCTTTTGCAATAAATAATAATTTATTTCAATTGTTTTGCATTTCCATCATCACCTTATGATTTTTGATAATGTTTTGCTCAAAACATGACCGTTTTTCTACAATAAATAATTGTTTATCTTACTTATTTAATATTTTAATTATTACTTGATAAGTGATTACATACATACAGCATATATGACAAAATAAAGCACTGTCGATTCTTCTTCTTATTATTCTTATTAATCTGTTTAATGACAACAAAAGAATCATGAAGAGTCAGTTTAAGTACCATATTGATAAGCAATATTGGTAATTGGAGCGTAAGAAAATGTCGACACTTGAGTATCGCAATATTACTTTGTGATAATATATCGATAAACACTGAATCAATTTTGAAGTAATAGTTTACATTATGAATGCTAATTTTGAAAAAATTTTCTTAACCGATAAACGACCCCTCATTAACCGGTGTGTTTATGCTACATTAGCAGCTGTAGTGTAATGTCAGCGAGTTTCCGTCAGATCGTGTGTGTGTGTAGCAGTGGTGATGTCAGTTATCAGTCAAACAGTTATTAACGTCCCTAGTTTATGTGCAGAGTCGTGGCAGACAGTGGCTCAGATTTCACAAAAAGCAGCTATGATGTTTGATGTTACAGGGACTGTGATAAATGCAAATGCACATGCGATTGTTCTGATTGCTTAAAAGTCAACTTTGTTTTTACTCAGATTTTTAGGCACATGGTGGTGTGCTCTTTATATTATGACAGTTTCCCTAAAATTTGATTTTTTAAAAATTCGCAATGTATGGCCTTACTTAGTATCGTAATATATTGAATGGTAACCCCTGTATCATGATGCATATCATATTGCCAGAATCGTGCCGGTACACAACCTTAATTGGTAAGAGTAGTAGTACTGTTAAAATCTTTACCAGACCTCTCATTAGTGTTTGTGGGAGTGAATTCATTATTCCCATCCAAGCCAAAAATAAGAGCTACATTGATGCTTGTCCAGCATTTTTAAATATTATTAAGCATACACAGTATGACTGATCCATATGAATGAGTATGTTTAGCACTGCAGGCCAAATCAGCCTTACCTGTTAGAATGACCAGACAAAGTTGATGTAAACATTTTTCACCCCACTTCTAGTCTGTGTTTTTAGCTGGGTGCTGCTAGCATCCTGTAATGAGCTGTAGAGTAGAGTGGCCACTTCAACAAGACAGCTCATTGTAGTGGCGGCGGTGCCTGTGTGCTTGGTTTTCATAGGTGTGTTGTTTTTATGCTAAGCGATAGCCTTGCTCTTTGAAAACCACCTCCTCGCTCATTTGTGGCAATTATTTTCCTATCCTGCCTAATTCTGTTTTGACTACGCTCTTTGGTCTCTCTGCTTCAAAGCAGCATTTAGGCCTTGCTGTCTTTCCACCCATGCCTTTTTCCACTTTATTTACATACAGTACTTTGTTGTATGCACATTTAATCTCTCTCTCTCTCTCTCTCTCTTTCTCGCTCTCTCTCTCTCCTTTTTCCACACAGACATAGTGCATTATGACAGACAGCATTATGAGTAAAGCTGCCACAATGGAGATTCCTATCAACAGTAATGGTGACACAGGGACACTACCAGAAGATGACAGCCTTGAACAGGTGGGTCACAGCTACTGTATCTGTTAACAGTGTACTGTGGGTATCATTTTGAGACCATCCGGTGTTGTTGTTGTTTACCTGTTTAAAGATATTACACAAGGAAACCAAACATGTTGCAAACTGTTAGTGTTTACCCACTTGCCATCCGAAGCCGACAAAAAATTTGCACATTCAAAACTAAACTGCAGCAAACGGAAGAGAGTACAGAGTTATTTATTTTCTTTCTCAGTTTCTTGTCAGTAATTAATCATATTTGGCCATTTGGTCCACCTTAAGAGAGAGCCGGCGCTGATACTGGAAGTTGGCTCTGGACCAACTGAGGAGATGTAGCCTGTAGCCTCGTGGCATTTATTCTCCATTGTTTCATCAAGCAAACAGATAGTTCTTCTTTTCTCCTAAGGAAATGAAATTCTAACAATAGACTCAACTTTATGAAGCATTCAGTGACACAGTACTCTCTGTGCAGGTTTAATCATCATCACATGAGAGCACATGAAGGAAATGAAGCCCACATTTAAGCCTGACATCATTACATGGCGTTACGGTTGGTTTATCACAGTGTGACGTTAACCCGTGCCTCTAGTTGTTTGAAGTTGACATTGTGGTTATTGTTCTCCACTATCACAAGATCAGCCAAGTGAGCTGGCTCTTTTCACACCATTCACACTATCACAGTACTACTCTGAGGTAATATGTACAGTACAATTTAAGACTAATTCTGTTAGCAAATGCAGTTGTCAGTCTTGAACACTGGCTGTGTGAATGTGGCCAGTTAGTCTCTCACATTGCCTTAATGTATCGTACCTGTATGATCACTCAGAAGCTGTGCTCCAGTCTTTTGTTGTGAACTTCAATATTGTCCTCTGAATGGATTTAACTATTATTGTATTATGTGCTGCCTGTCATATACAACCGGAAGTCCTTGTGTTGCCTAGCTTGCTTAAAGGGATGTTAATAATTAACCGTTCAACCGATAACCGACATTAAGCATTTTAACTGATTAGCATTAACTGTTTAAAAGAAATGATACTAATTAATTAAAAAGCTGAGATAAACGGAGAGGAGTGGCACAGATACAGGAAGTTGGCTCGGGACTTCAGCTAAGGAGTTATAGCTTGTAGCCTCGTGGCATTTATCCACCAACAAATAAACTGTACACACACTGTCTGTCGGAAAGCTGCCGACGTTACACTACAGTGGGCAGGAAGCCACCAGCAGCGCTAGCAGCTAGCAGCTGCTAATGTAGTACAAACACACACACTGTTTGTCAGACAATTGCATGCATTGAATGCAGCACCGTGGCTGCTGCAGTAACTCACTTGATGGTAAACTGTTGACTCAGTTGTCTGTTGTGTTCCTATACTGTAGCCGGTACACCGCTGCATGCAAGGCACAAATCTTGTTGGTTTACGGTTAATAATCGGGTAATGCTGAGCTACTTGCTTAGCTACAACTGTGGAAAGAGAACCTACTGGGAAATCAGGTGTTGGAGACCAGCTGTGTCATGGGAACTGGTTGTCTCATGGGAACCAGTTGTTCCCATTAATAGCTCATGTGGCCTCACGTTGAGGGTTGCAGACACATCTCTGCTTTATTTAGTTGACCTTAAAGGTGCTATTGATGACATTGATAACATTCAGCCACTAGATGTTGAATTCTCCCTCCCCTGTGCCATTGCAAGTTGTCTTAGCCATTTATCTGTGAAACCAACATCATTGGTATTCCCGTTGGTATACTATTGGTTCACAAGCCTTGTTAGAGGTGGGAACCAAACATCAGATATCTTCCACAGAGATAAATAAAACATTTATTTTGGACCTGCAAACGTTTTTAAAATGATAAATTCACAATCATCTTTTTTTTTTTCCAGGAAAAGCCATATACTTTTATTCAGCACTTTTCTAAAAGCTCTGTCTATGTATTATTTTTATTTATTATTTAAATATTTGTCTAGTTAAAAATGTTATCAATAAGACGTTTAACACTGTGTTGAAGTGGGGTGCTGTTTAGCTCAGTCGGTAGAACAGGCGCCCCAATGCCAAAGCAGCCTTACTGCAGCAGCCCCGGGTTTGAATCCTCCCTGTGTCATCCCCTCTGACTTCTTGTTTCACCACTGTCCTGTCAATAAAAGTTGAAAACCAAAAAAAAAAAATAATAAAATAAAAAAAAAAAACACTGACATGCTAACCTGTCAGTTGTAGTTGTTGATCTCCAGGTGGGAACTGTTTATTTACAGAACAAATAAGCACTTGTGGGCCTCATTTGAAAGCAAAAGACACTATGCTCCAGCGCAGGCAGGGGTAGAGCACCAGCATTTAGTTTCCATCATTTGAATGTGACATGTTAGAACGAGATAACAGAAGAGTTGTAGAGTAAGTCAGGTGGAACAGGTTGTTCATTTTCCAGCGTCCCTGGGCACACCTTGTTGGACAAACAGACTGAAGATCCTGGAGGATCCTGGTATTTGCTCACCAAACTCTGCAGCTCCATAAGTAGTAAAATAAAACCTACCTTTGGTGTGGCTTCCCCAGTTTCCTGTGTTCATGTATGAGAAGTGTTTAGAGCTGCACTCTTTGGTGCTGCATATTAACCAGTTGTCATAGCAACTCTGCAATTAATCTGAAGCTGGCTGTGCTTTGTCCTTGGGTGAAAGCCCTCTGAAATCAGATGGATATCTGCTGTGCAGCGCTCAGTTTAAAGCTGCAGCAGTCTGTATGTCTTAAACACACAGAGATGAAGATTGGCAGGTTAAGGACAAGCAGAAGTCTGGTTTCAGATGTCGAAACGTTGCGCTTTTGTCAGAACAGGGACGGTGACTGGCAGCTTGACAGTGACAGAGACAGGATTGACTGCCAGCAGCATCCTGGCAAAAGCATCAGATGCATCACACTGACTCACTGGTGTCTATTCAGACAATCAACAACATTTTAAGATGTTCTAGCTGTTACACACAATAACTAATAAGGGATTACTTGCTTTTAATATGAAGATATCCCAATTTTATTGTTAGAATTTATAAGCCGCTCAGTTATTTTGGAAAATGACCTTGATGGCATAGTGTTTTATTTTGGTACATTTGTACATAACCAGACAACATTTTCATAAATCTACATAAACTCACTGTTAAGATATAAATGATACCTAGATTATTTTATAATGACTTATAACTAGCTCAGACTACACATTATCAGCCTGATCATAGCCCGACTTCGCCATCGTAGTGTGTTGGCTCGAATTGGGAACAACAATGAATGTTTTGAGCGACAATCGATGTATGTAGTGTAGTCATAGTAGACGACAACCGTCTGCTGTCATCATCACAGACATCGTGAAAGATGGCCAGTGACGATTGGTTGGGGATCAAAGTGTCTGACGAGTCTGTGATAGCTTTCAGCCAAGTCACGACAAGAATCTCAGACTCAATTGCCTAATCTGACATAGCGACCATCATTACCAACAAAAATGTTGTGTAGTTTGAACCAGGCGTTAAAGGTGCAGTGTGTAGGATTTCGAGGTTGCAGATTGCAACCAGCTGAAACTTCTCAGTGTGTCAAGTGTGTAGGAGAGCTACGGTGGCCGTTGCAAAAATGCACATGTCCCTCTCTAAAGCCAGTGTTTGGTTTGTTCTTTCTGGGCTACTGTAGAAACATGGTTTACTCCGTAAAGAGGACCTACTCCTGATGTAGATATAAACGGTTCTTTCTGAGGTGCAAAAATACAACAATTTGTATTATTTGTGATCATACACCAAAGAAAACATATTTATTAATCTTATGTTCTATTTCTACCAATAAATCCCCCTAGATGCTGCACATTGTTCCTTTTAAAGGTTTTGTAGTTTTCTTCAACTTAAGGAACTGGCACTATGTCAACAAAGGGATCAGTGTCTGCGTCAACTGTCCTCTAAAAGAAGACACATGCAGACTGAATGAAGGAGAAAATGTAGTTAAACAGACTTTGTCCTTGTTTATTTTTAGTTGTAGGTTCAGTGTCTGGGTGGTTAAAATATTCATCTTTGCAAGAGGTTAAATGGCGAAAACTATCAGTGTTGGCTACAGAAATTCGACTGTTGCTATGATGAAGGCTATTTGGCTGAAAATTACCTCTAACTCCTGAAACAACCCGGTTAATTGTCTTTTCTGGGAATCAAAGTGTGCCACCTGGAGTTTGGCCACTCACATTTGGTGTTTATGTGGGTGTTTGTGTGTGTACACAGTCCCGTCTTGATTTCTCTTTCCCGCAGTGTTAATGTCAACTTTAATGTCTGTAAATGTCTTGTAAAGGAATATCTTCATCTGTGCAGTGTTGTATTAGAATCACCATTTTCTTCCTCCAGACAGTGATGGAATAATATCATGGCAAGGGTGAAGTGGTGGGAACCACCAGAGGCCCCACGATAGAATATTATCCTTAAGTCACGATGCAATCTTATTGCAATAAATAGTATTGTGTTGTATTGTGATAATATATATTGCAATTAATTACCCTTTCTGAACAGCAATTTATACAATGTTATTTGTCAACATCCAGATACAGTTTTCACTCTGTTCATCTCAGAGTTTTCATTCACATATCTTGAGGTCAGAGGTCAAGAGAAATCAAAATTTAGCTTAAATTTGGAGCGTTATTTATCATTCTTCACAACAAACCAAAATAACATGGTTGCCACTTGATTCCTTAGGTTTTCTAGTTTCATATTACACTGATTGTCTTCACTCTAGCTTTAAGACTGAGCCTGTTACAACCTCTGAATACAGAATAGCTGTCGGGTTGTTGAGAGGTTGATAATTTATATAATAAAAGGTTGATACTTGACGGCCATGTGTCAATATATAATAATACTATGCTGTATTGATGTTGAAACAAGTTCACCCAGTGGACTTAACATAAACTATCTAAAAGCTGACCTGAGCTGCTGTGATATCAGTCATCACTGCTCTCCATCCTGCATCCCTGCTGCCTATCTGTGGACATTATGATGCTTTTTTTCTGGGATTTCTTTTACATCATTCTATCTTGTTTCATGATTTCAGTCATGGATTTTTCTTTTTGTCTCCTTTCTTGTTCTATTTGTTTCTTTTTGTTGTTGTTGTTGTTGTTGTTGTTGTGTTTGTCGATCCCTCCTCGTCCATCTTCGTGCAGGCTGCAAAACTGCAGTGGAGCTTAGATGAGAAGGTAGGGAGCTCCAGAGGCACCAGGGTGAGCAGGCCATTTGTGCATTTATGTGTGTGTTTTATGTTGGTGTGTATTACTGCTCAGTGGTTTGGCTTTATGCAGTATTAAATCGCATCACTACGTTGGTTCATTCCACAAAATGTCAGATATTTCATTTTTACGGCAAACCACTGTGCAGCTTGAGTTGTGCTGCCTGTTAACTCAGCTCCTACTAACTGTAGATAGGAAGAGTCTCTCAGACTTGTCTTGAGAGATATCCTTCAAATAGAGTCGTATTAACAATATAGCTGACATCTAACACTTGGGTCTCAACATTATAGTCTGTTTCCATTTGATTATTCAAAACCATCTAGTGTGTGTTGAGCTAATATAGCCTAGATTCTGTGTGCACGTGGGTGATGTGTGACTGTGATTCCTTAATTTTAGCGGGTGTTGGTCGACAAAATAAACATGGTGTCATTCTAATAATCAACATGTCATACTACTGCTGTATTGTGGACAGAGAGGTGTAGTACCTCCTTTTCTGGCGGACCCCATGGGACCTTATTTTAGAAAAACTATATGTATATGAAAGTCAACGGCAAGAGACAAATATTTTTTGGATCCCGTTTTAATTGTGGTATGAATCACAAACAATGTTTGTCAATTTAAAATTTTGTAAGTCAAGAAAATCACATTTTATTGTTGGTTTGCTGTAGTGTCGTTTAGTTTTGTGTGAAACTGCTCAGTGATCTACATTGCTCGTCTCGCGCAATAAACATCACCAATATTAGCCAGTTACCTAGCGCTAGCTAACGTAGCTATGACCACGCACAAATGTTGTTAAATCTAATGTGTTTTATCCAACGACTCCTTTTTATCAGCCGAGAAGCAAAAGAACAAGCACTCGTTGCTTGTGTGAGTACATCTCAGTACGAAACACAGCATCGTAGCTTCAGAAAGAGAGAGACGTCACTTACTTTGTCTTATACTACAGTTTTATGACAAACTGTGACTTTCTTCATCACCAAAATTATATTTTAAATTGACAAACACCGTTTCATGGCACAATTCAAAGAAATTATTTGTCTTCTTCCTACCATTTGTGTTTTTTCTGATGCAGTATGAGTTCCCTTGGTGGTCCGCCGGAAGGGGCGGGACTTCGCCCTTTCTATTGGCTGTGCTTGTTCTGTTTTGATTTTTCAGGCATAATAGGAAATGTTGTAGAGAGAGCTGACCATAACTACAAACAGATAAGACCCCAAAGCAGATCCTAGATTTGTTTATATTGGATATATTTTGCATCATGTTGATGATTCACCATTTAACCTCCAACAGCACAAATCACAGCAGTTGTATTTTTACTTCCTTTTAGTAGTACACACATTCTTTGTGTTTGCTTACAAAAAGGAAACAGCCACCTCCCTTCTAGAGCTCAGAGCTTCCTTATCACAGTCTTACTTTAGAGTCCAGGCCCAAGATTTCAGGAAGTGTCCCATATATTATGCTTACATTTTATGACGGACATAATGGGTCTTTGCCCGCAGTTCAGTTCAACTCGTGTAGCAAATGAAATAAGAGGCTTGCTTACAGCACAGGCAGGAGTTAAATTTAAACCTGTTTATTATAGGAACCGAGGCTCATGTATGGTTTTCCGAAGTGAGAAATCTGTTCAGGCCAGATTTTCCTTCCTTTTCCATAAATGCCTCACAAATGTCTTTTACTAGCTGATACTTGAGCAGGAAGGCGAACAAAAGAAAACAGTGAGCTAAATTAAGGAAAACACACAAGATGTGTCGAGTTCCCCTCACGATCCAGAGCTTCACTGAAACCTGTGATTATTTTGGAAGGAGAAAATATTTTGCTGAAGCATTTCCTCTTCAATACATCGCAGAAGTCACTGTTAGACTTTAGGTCTGTCACAGCTGTGGTACTTAAGTTATCTTACTTGCTGCCATCATGGCAGGAGATTCAGTTGAAGTCATCAGTTAGGTTGATTATTGAATGGGCACTTTAGCAGTGTGTTTTATAGTTTTTCCTATTGGCTTCCAGATAAGTGGTTGAAGTTAGACACTGCCTGCAGATTGTGTGTACTGACTAACCTCTCTAACATAGTAGTGTTTGTCCCCCTCTAGTGAATAAGCCTTAAACCTACATTGTCGAATTTAACACTGAAGTTTTAATCTCCTCCTGTCTACATATCCCCATCCAAAACCCTCTATCCTTCCCTTGTTCTTGTTCTTTTTTTATTTCCTCACTTAAATGTTGCAGGATCTACAGCAGGTGATGGTCTCAGGTCCCAATCTCAATGAGACTAGCATCGTATCTGGAGGTTATGGAGGAACAGCAGAGGGAATCATACCCACCAGCTCAATCAAAGGTAGAGTTCGCTCTTTGTCTCTCTCACTCATCTCTGACATCTCCTCAGTCTCAGCTTTGCCGTCACTGCCCCATGTTTATTTTTTCTGTGCTGCGCCTCCAACTCAGGAGTTATTCAGAGTCTAATAACAGTGAAGTGTTTGGTTTCTAGGGCCTCCTATTATCCCTCCTGTGAGATGGTGCTGCAGTTAATTGGTGGTCAGTCTGCGCCGATTCACCCTTAGCTTTACTAGCCTCTGCTGTATCTGAAAATGTGCCTTCAAGGACTTTATTACTCTGTTTTTATGGATCTATGTACAGATATGGGAGGAAGTAAGGTGGCAGAGTGAAAAATGAACACTGATTTCAAAAACCACATGTGAGCACCAGTGTTTAGTCTAATAGTATTAGCTATTATTATTTACTGGATTTAGTCCCAAGCTACATGTTTGAAAAAAGATAATTAAAAAAAAAAAATGCTACTATTACTACTACAGTAATCACTGTAGTAGTCAATAGGCTTAATGGAAATACCATGCTACTGAAAAACACATTTTTAAAAGATACTTGAAACACTCTCCACCACCAATGTAGCCACTTACATCTCAAATTTTCAGATATACTGTAACTGTACTATAACAGTAACACCACTGAAATACGGCTGCTCAATTATGGCAAAAATCATAATTGCTGGTTATTTTGGTCAATATTGAGATCCTGATTATTTAACACAATTACTCAATGACTTTGTTGACCCTAACCCTAACCCTAAAGAAAAGGGGTGCACTGCATAATCTTTGGAGGCCAAAATCATAATTGAAATTTGATTAAAATGCACAACCGTACACTGAAACACAAGTTCAGTATCATGTCAGTGGTTCTAAATGTCAGGCAGTAGTTTGAAGCCATATCATGTCAAGAATTCAACACATACCCGACGTCAAACACTGGCTGTCAGCATTAATTATAGTAATAATGAATAGATCCAACACATGGTGTCTTAGAGAATCTTCACATGTTGGAACTGAAGTTCCACTAATGGGTTAATGTAGATGTAGTAATGTAGCAGTACAGCTGAATACACCGTGTCAAAGGGAAATAACAGCTCTCTCTTTACTGCTTTTATAATACTAATATTCCTGCATCTTTGTCCCACTCTCTCTCTCTCAGGCCCTGCTGTGCACTACAATGCCGAGTTTAACAAAAGGATCCCAGTTACAGCATTAGGTGGCTCCTTTCAACAGTTATTATTAATAATGGGGCGCATATTTCCAAAATGTGATAGAATCACTTTCGGGAATGTTTATAGGATGTCGAACATCCAGTTTGTAAATACTGTTGTTAACTGCAGTACACATAATGTGACTTCAGAGAGCACGTCCAAAGACACTTAATGTGATTTGGATTTTAATGGATATTTCTCACATGATGGCTATCTCATTTTGGAAAGATGCTTTTTATGCTGAGCCAGATTCTCTGTCCCTTTTATCTTCATCAAATTGTCTCTTTCAGTGGAGAAAAAGGGCTGTACAGTTATTTCTGCTTGCTCCTCTTTTTCTTGGACAAATTGGGGCTTTTTTTCCTGTCACTCGATTTCATTTACATATTATTCTTCTTTCTGGTTGGTTTCTCTTGCAGTTTTAAACTCAACCATTAAGGGGTCTGTGCTTTTTTTGTTTTTCCCAGAATAACTCGCTAAACTCTGAACTTCTCTGTAGCAAAACAGAAACCAGATTCATGTCTATCATGGTGTATATTTGTATTAACACCTTGAATATTAATGGAAAAAGTAAGATGATGTTGGAGAACTGTAGTTAACTTTTAGAGGCCTTCACTTCTCTAATGTTAAAGTGATTGTTGGGGTGTTTTGAAGTGGGGTTGTATGAGGTACTTTTCCACAGTGTATTACCTTCAGTTGATGACGGGAGGCGCGCCTCCAGACAGGAGTACCATCACAGGAGCAAAGCAATGCACTGCTGTGGACGGGGGCCAGCAGCAAAACATTTTTTAACCACCTAAAAGAAAGGCTCACCTAAAAAAAATCATTATCAGTTTAAGTGTACGCTATATTTAGAATATTTTCACTGCTTGATCTTGGCATTAGACAACCCTTTCCAAAGGGGAACTGAACAGAAAGTGAATCTTACCTATGCTCTCTTCAAAGTCAAAAACAGTATAGATAAGTTTCACTTAGAGCTCAGTTCCCCATCCAGGAATATTATAAAAACAGAGTACACTTTTTTAAGTGAGCCTTTTTTTTAGGTGGCTAAAAAAAACTTTTCCTGCTGGCCCAACCACAGCAGTTTAACGCTTTGTACTCCCGTTTGTCTCCAAACTGGGGGCGTGCCAACCGTCGTCTGCTGTTAGTAATACACCGACTATTGATAAATACTTCATACAACCCCACTTCAATACACTCAGACTATCCCTTTAATCTTTTAAATTCATCATAATTAAATGAGAGGCTGATCCAGTTCATTTAGTATCACATTATTTAGCACTGCTGCAATTCAAACTGCCCCCATCTTCATCATCACTCATTTGTCTGCATTGTCATGCACTAAATGTTGTCTTTTCATCTTTGTACTTGTCTATCTTTGTCCTCCACCTCCTTTTCACCATTCCCTCCTACATTCTCCTCATCTCCCTTTTGTCGTCTTACTTTTCTGTCTTTTGTGCATCTCCCTGCTCCTCCCCACCATCTTCTTCCTACGTTATCGTTCCATTTTTGGCACGCTTATTTAATCATTACGTCGTGTTTAAATCCTAAATATCCAACTATCATTTTAAATCCTGATCCTGTAAAAAACATTCCCATAATTTGAAAAAAAAAAAAAAAATCCCTCACCCAACCTTAATTCATACACACCCTGAACCATTTCTTCATCCATACCCGACCCGAACACCTACCTGTCACAGACCTGCGTATGAAGGCCAGGCGAAGTAGCGTTCCCCCAAGCAGTTCGTTCCTCTGCCACATAGCAAGCCAGTCAAATGAACATCAAGGTACTGGGGAGGGAAAGAGGTGCAGTTGAATGCTACGGCTCTACATTGATTAATCAGATTAGCAGTGACCCAAATTATCTCTACAGTCTACACTATTTCCTACTGTTATGATAGCTCAATAAAAATAATGTGTTGTCAGTATTAATGATATTTTCCTTAGTCCAGTGCTCACTCCCATTTTAGTTTTCTACATTTCCTGCTATTTAAGTACTCTTATTTACTTTCTTGCTCGTATGCATGTTTTACAGTGGTTTAAGGGGTAGTAGTGGTGATGGACACGGGCTGGAGTATAGAAAACAGATTTCAGTAACCAACCTCAGTTTTCATTTTATTGAATGTAGCACAATTTTAATGTACTATTTTAAGATTCTCTCTATGGTCTGTTCTTTGCTGGGCTTAAGGGTGTTGTTTACATGAAAGTGTTTGTTTGCTTGTGTTTATTGTTTGCCATGTTTCTATATTTTTATTGTCTTATCTCTCAGGTTCAAACATGCACCACAGCAATAGCAGCTCGTCAATGACAGCAGAGGAAGCGACGCGCGGCGTGGCTGTGGAAAAACTCGAAACAATGAAGAAATGGGGTCTCAATACTTACAAGGTATTTGAGGTTCTGTAATGTTGAGCCTCTTGATAAAAAGTTACTTGATACAACTTACTAATGTCTCTAACTAATGACTGTGTGTCTTCCTTCATCATTTCAGTGTACAAAGCAGATGATCTCGGAGCGTTTTGGTCGGGGCTCCCGGACTGTGGACCTGGAGCTGGAGGCCCAGATTGAGGTGCTGAGAGACACTAAAAGGAAATATGAGAGCGTGCTGCGATTGGCCAGAGCGCTGACCAACCACTTCTACAACATGGTGCAGACACAGCACGCGCTGGGCGACACCTTTGCTGACCTCAGTCAGAAATCTCCAGAGCTACGGGTGAGGCCTGAGAATCTGTTCATTTAGCTTTCACAGTATGTCTTAAAGGTGTTATTGATAACATTTTTATGTAGACAGTTAGACCGATAGTAAATGTCTGGTAGCAACTTGTTGTGAAGTGAATGTAATGGAGCGTGGGAGGGACAATGCGGTATCTAGTGGTTGAATGTTATCAGTAGCACCTTTAACTCTTAGATATTGATCTGCAGCTTGAAAGTTAAACAATAGGTTTAACGACACTGAAAAGCACTAATGCTATTTATGTTCCATTGTGCCTTGTCTTTACAGGATGAGTTTGGCTATAATGCAGAGACTCAGAAGTTGCTGTGTAAGAACGGAGAGACTCTACTTGGTGCCATTAACTTCTTTGTGTCCAGCATCAACACACTGGTCAACAAGACCATGGAGGACACCCTGATGACAATCAAGATGTATGAAAATGCCAGGTAAGGACATGCAGCTCATTAATTATTCTTTTCATCTGAGGCCGGATGTAAATCATCACCAACAAACCAACCAACCACGCAGATATCTTGGTATTGTTATGATTGATATGAACTTTAGAAATAACAATTTCATTTAGTTTTCTTCACAGAAATGAATGAAATCCTGAGATATCAGCCAACTATATATATATTTTTTAAATGTTGTCTTGAAATCTAGGCCTCGTAGCCTCCTGTGAAGCTTTGGTGACCACCTATTACTTAAAGCTCCTGACCTTGTTGTCAATTTAAACTTGTTTTCTATAACAGTAGAAATTTATGACTAAATATGGTGACAATCAAAGGTAGAGTTTGGAAAATAACCTGTGGTTTGATCAGATTTGATTGACATTGATTTTATTCTATCATGTGATTTTACAATATGTAGGACCCAATCTCTTACAGTAAAGACAAAAGTTTTATTTACTACTTTATTTTCTCTACTCCTTTTGTGAACAGACTGGAGTTTGATGCCTACCGGTCAGACCTGGAGGAACTGAGTCTTGGTCCGAGGGATGCTGTCGCCATGGCTCGCATAGATGCTGCTCAGCAACAGTACCAAGTCCAGAAGGACAAGTATGAACGCCTCCGCTCAGACGTCATCATTAAACTCAAGTTCCTGGAGGAGAATAAGGTTAGTGGGCAGTGTAGGCCAGCACCATCATCAGCCTTCAATGTGAGAAAAAGTCATCCAGGTTTGACTCAAAGCTCCCTTGTCTCTCTTTCTCCCTTTCTCTCTCTCTCTGTATCTGTCTCTGTCTCTGTCTCAGGTGAAGGTGATGCATAAGCAGCTCCTCCTCTTCCATAACGCCATCTCGGCGTACTTTGCTGGCAACCAGCAGCAGCTGGAGCAGACGCTGAAGCAGTTCAACATAAAGTTGAGGCCTCCAGGGGCTGACAAGCCCTCCTGGTTAGAGGAGCAGTGAGAGGGTCTGCTGGACCTCTTGCAGCCTCCTTCTCGACCACCTCCACCTGTTACCTGTTGAAACCCCCAACTTACAGAGGACCACTACAGACGGAAACACATACCAATAATTACGTGGATGGAGATATGAGACGAGCGCGTGGACAGTTGAGGGAGGACTGGACGATGGATTGCAGGGTATTATTGACGAATGGGCTAAATGCAGCAGGAAACCAAGTGGCCAGTTTCATGAACAGTCAGGGGGCTTTTAGTGCCTCTTCCCAACTTCCTTTTTTCACTCTAACCTTGTCTTTGTGCTTCGTTCCCAGAGGAACCGTTCATCTCTCCCCTCCCTCTCTCCTATTTGACTCCCTCTATCTCAACACTATTTTGCTGTGTGAGCTTGTGTTAGTCATGTTCTTGGCCATTATTGTACTCCTCAAGTGCTCCCAGTGCTCTGAGTTAAACTTCAGCCCCACACCGTCTTGGTAACAGAGACAGGTGACAAAAGGAAAAATGATAAGACACACTCGGATGTAACCAAACACTACATCAAAACTCTTCCAGACCTTATCACTCTCCTCGTGTGCCTCCTTATTTATGAGTTAATGTACTAAATGGCCTGCAGGAAGAAGTCCAGTTAAAAAAACGTTCACACTACATATGAAGTATGGTACAGACATGTCCAGACATGTCAAATCAATGTACATTTCAAATTAAGTACTGTTTCGCTTTTGAAATAACTAGTATATGATTGTTTGTAGCTTGCAAAAAAAAAAAAAAACACAACGCTGTGTTCAGTTTAGTTTTTGCTTAATTTGACTGACATCTTTTTTATTTTATTATTTCTAGTCAGCTTGTATGTCATATGCTTCAGAATGAAGGACAGTATAGTGTTTGGGCAATGTGTGCTGGTGCTTTAGACTTTACCATAATTATGAGAAACGCTACAGACTTTTAACCTAAAAGTTGTTTGACTTTAACTGGTATATGCAACGATCATATAAGGAACACTGCCACAGCTTCCCAAAGTTATACTGGTTGGGCTCTTTACTAATTGTATTTTATTTACCCAAAGATAATAGAGAGAGATGTTGACTGGACCCTTCCTTTGTTTTCATTGGTTGTTTAGGCAACAATGATTGTTTCAGTCTCAATGTGGACTGAAGAGGTTTTCGAGGGACAGTTGAACTACGTAAGATGGGTATTAGGACTGTCCTGAATACCATTTTTTGGGCTTTGAAGTTTTGGTGAGAAATATTTGAAGCTTTGGCACAGTGCCGCTGCCACATTACTGTAGGCACATGTACTGTACCTCTTCTCATAACGAACAGCGATATCCGTCTGAGAATAACTAGAAATGTCGAATATGAATAATGTGGGATTATTCCTTATTTCATGGGCTATTTCATTATTATTACATACAAAAAATAAAACAAAAACAAAGCATTCAAATACTGATTTGGAGCTCCATGGCAGCGGTCGAAGCTTCGAAGCATTTGGGTCAGCCCTAATGGGTACGTCAGTTAGTTATGGTCTTGAATTTATTTCAAGATTAGGAAACTTGAATGGATTCACTCCACTATTTAAGTGATTAATGGACTGAATTTAAAAGGAATTCATTACAGTTTGTTTGTTTTCACATTGACACATTGAAATGTGTTTTTGTCTCAAAGGTACAGTGTGTAGGATTTGGCGGCATCTAGTGGTGTGGTTGCGGATTGCAACCGAATGAATACCCCTCTGCTTGCCTCTCCTTTTCTAAGACTGCGGTAACGTGAGTGCAAAACTGTGGTAACGTCGTTCGCCTCACTTAGATGTCGTCTTTATGGTACATGTCCACATGGGCTTTTTTATCATGAGAGATCGCCTCGCTTCCCAGCATTTCATGCTTGACGTGCGACAACTAGATGCAAGGCACTCGGCTCCTGATTGGATGAACGTTTTCCGTCATGGACTTTTCCTCCCAACTTTCAAACCGGAACCAACATGGTGGCTCGTTTTTATGCTTTCTTCTCTTATATCACGAAAATAGTTCACCGAAATGTGTTTCCGGAAACATTCGACAAAATAAGTATATAAGTAATTTGCAGTTGCAAACACAACTATTCTTAGTTTCAGATTATACACTAATGAAATCGTCGTTATAAATGTTATATTCCATTTCTGCCAATAGATCTCTCCAAGTGTTACACACTGTTCCTTTACATTTGTTTGAAGTTTTGTTTTTAAAAGTTAAACATGTACGTTGACATCTGATCTAGGGTCATATCGTTCAGTCTCCCTAAAGCAGAATATATTTGTCTATGGTTACTTTTCTTCACACTGAAGATTACTGTAGCTGTCTAATACCACTAATGCTAATATTTCAACATGTAATCTTGTAAATTAATAGTCAGGGAATGGGATAATGCTAATGTTTCATCATGTCCTTAACTGAAAAATTGTCTTAGTATAATGGTAGTAAACAATCATCAGTTGTTGACAATTAAGAGGTTCTACCACAAAATATGGGCATGGTACTACATATGTAGTGCTGAATTTTTTTATGTGTCACTGTATTTATAATGGTCATTGTACTGTATGTGTTAATCTGTTTGAATCAACACGTTTGTACCCTGAAATGTCTGGTTTGCAGATGATACACTAGAAAATGTTCCTAAACTAACTGATGGATAGATTCCCAGTGTGAAACCTCTGTGAAGTGAAATGAAGATAATCCGGTGTAATGAATGTTTTATCATGCTGAATTGAACTCATGATCAGTTAATGGGTTAGTCCTCCACCTTCTCGTCTCCTTGGTATTTGCATGGCAGGCAGCGATCCAAAGTACAGGTGCAGATACGTGTGAATGCACTGCTGCTCTACTCTTGGCCTTCTGCACGCCACGCCAGCTCGCATGGACTGGCATACAACGCCATGCTTACTGTTGTTGATTCAAATCTTCAAACTGGCTGAAGCGGAAACCAGAATTTGGGTTTCCTTTTAATGCTGCACACCTGAGGACAATTAAGAAAGGAAATGGATTTAATTTTTTGATGAAAAGACAGGCTTTTCTGACCTTTTATGTGTCAGTGTGTCAAATGGGTGTATTTCATTCTGGCTGAAAGAGTCGCTCAGTAAGACCTCGGCCTGAACTTACAGCTAAAATTGCAGTTTCTCTGATCAGGTCTGATTGACCGTCACACAGCAATATTAACAAAATGTGACTTCTCTTTTCCAAACCTGCCCCTATGAAATTCCTAACCCTGTCACCGAAATGAATGGCAATAGGTGCATTTTTGTTCCGTAGTTGTGAAACCTCCAGTAAACTGAAAAGTGTGACAAGCATTTAAAGTCACTCTTACAAGTAGTTTGTAGATTGTTGCTGAGAGAGAACCAAGATTTATAAAATGAGATATTTTATTTGTGTACAATCAATATTTTCAAGGCTGAGCTGGTGTATTGTACTGTATGAATGATTGCACATAATGGTATTTAAGATGATAAATGAAGTCGTGTCATGGATTGATGTGATACTCTGCCTTCATTCCTCACTCAGACCTGAAAAGTCCCACCCCACCGCGAGGGAACAAAATTAAAAGTACACATTTCCAAATGCTCTGGCTGTATTTTTCTGTTTCATCTCATTTATATTGCACATTGGCCCAGTGTGCTTTCTATTGCATGCAAACAGAGAAGTTACCATCTGGATTTAGTCAAATAATACATTAATCTTGTGATTACAATTGTGCACAGCTGTTTAAGAAGTAATCTTGATCAATCATCATTTATCAAATTTCCCTCCTGTAACTAAACTCTCCCGTTTGATTATTGAGACAACTGGAACCTTAGTAAACATCTCCCATCCAATATCACTAATACGTCTCTGAATCAGCTCTACGCTTCTACGTATTACTGTCAGTTTCAGCAGCGCTGTTTTGTTTTTTTCTTCACAGTGCAGTTGCATTGTTAAATTTTACATGTTTGTTACTGTATGAAAAAAAATGATGTTTTAACATATTAACACAACTTTTTTGGTCTAGCAGGCTCTGTTTTAAAGCTGGAGTGAAGATACTGGTATCATAAAACTAGAAAACCAAAGAATTATTAGTACCAACCATATTAGCTTGTCAACAAGGAGGCTAAATAACGCTCCAAACTTCAGCTAAATTTTGGTAAAGAAAAACTGTCATGGCCATTTTCAAAGAGGTCCCTTGACCTCTGACCTCAAGCCCACGAGTCTCCTCTTTACAGACATGCCCACTTTATGATAATCACATGCAGTTTGGGGCAAGTCATAGTCAAGTCAACACACTGACAGCTGTAGCTGCCTGTTGGGCTGCAGTTTGCCATGTTATGATGTGAGTATATTTTTATGCTAAATACAGTACCTCTGAGGGTTTCTGGACAGCATTTGTCATTGTTTGTGTTGTTAATTGATTTTCAATAATAAATATATACATACATTTGCATGAGGCAGCATATTCCCCCACTCCCATGATAAGAGGATTAAATTTTGACAAATCTCCCTTTATGGTACATTTTGAATAGAAAAAAAAGTCCTATACCCTAATATGTATATATTTGTATGTATACAGATATGTGTGTGTACATATACAATATGTACACATATACATTTATACATATATTATTATTATGATTTTTATATTATGTATAACATGCTCAGCTTCACGTCTTTGTTAAAGTTTTGAATTAAAATTCGGCAACCAAATAAATATATGTGCAGCATGTACATATCATATTTATATATTATTTATATAGAATATTATATGTTAATATCAGAAGTGGTTTGACCCTTGTTGGTGACCTAGTGGAAGTGGTTTCCCCATCATTTGTCTCACCTCTTCCTAAAGGGGCGTTGCCCTACCTGGAAGGTAACTTGAATGTGATTGGTGCACCTGTGACTGCTGTCTGTGAGATACACCGACTGTAGCAGGTTAGTCTGCACGAACACGAGGCAAGATCACACAGGATTTACATGACAGCGAGCTACGTTTGAAAAGCACGGTGAGTAAAATACATGTGTAACGGTGCTTTGGTGAAAGGTGAAGCACCACCGTACGTTGTATTGTGATTTGTTGCGTTAGGCGCATGTTCTTTAAGGATGTGAGCACTTCATTATATGTGATGAACTGACAGCGAAACTCCGTTTAAAACTTGTCAAATTAATGATGCCTTGTTTGTTGAATACGCACAGACATGTTTTAACAACACTGTCAGAGTCGTTTGTGTCAACGTTTATATTCGGCATACACATATCCCAAAAAATAGGATATGTTTCAGTAAAATTTTATTAATTTTAGTTGCTTCGTCTCCTATTTTCATCAGCTGCTCTCGTCTGTGATGAGCAGCGGATATGGGCAGCAGACTGGCACAGAGCAACATTTTGAAGTCAAGTTTATATGTGAATATTTTGCTTGATGGTTGGCATGTAAGCCGAATAAATCATTGGGCTGTAACAAGTAATGTAAGGTATAATTCAAGTTATGTAAGACATTTACCTTTGCTATGAAGAAGGAAGCATTAAAAAGTGAGATTTTCTCAATGATGTTTTGCACATGGAAGAATTTAGTGGATGACATTTAGGGAGCAAATGTGATGCTATATTGTATAGTTCAAGAAAGAGAAGCAGAAGGTAGAATAACAATGAAATCTGTGAATGAGGAAGTGATGGCACAGTGTTGACAAACTAGTGTCTGCCTTTGGTTATAACCATTTCACAGGTTACTCAAAATAACTGAAACTAAAAAAAATATGTAACTCCTATAGGCAATTCTTTGATCTAATGTTTAAGTTGTTGGATTTTTGACCAAGAAATTAAGAAATTAAAAAAATAGAACAGCAATGTGATATGTGTTTTGTTGATACATGGCATCATGTTCCAAACTAATATTTTTTTTGTCTAAAATGCTGCAGTTCTTATTTATATTTTTACATCTCCATAGATCTGAGCGGCTCACAGCAGGATACTTCCTCCTCCCATCATCTTTGGACTTACAGATGGAGGGAGTGCTGATTTTAAAATCTGCCTCTCCTCCCAGCTGTTCCTGTCAGACATCCTCTCCTCCTTTTTTACCGGACACTCAGAAAGATTCAGATCTCCAGCCATCTGCTCCTGTGCCTCCCCCCATGTGTGTTACCGCTGTACCACCACCACCACCGCCACCACCTCCTCCTCCTCCTCCTCCCCCTCCTCCTCCCCCTCCCCCTCCTCCCCCTCCGTTTGGGTCTCGTAATGTCCACCGACGTTCCATGAAAAAGCTGAACTGGGACACCATCCCCAGCCAGCGTGTCCTGGGCAAACTGAATGTGTGGACATCTAAACGGCCTCAGAGGGACCTCGTGCTGGACATCCCGAGCATGGAGGAGTTATTCAGTCATGTAGACAAACGGGCCACGCTGCGCAACTCAAGGGTCATGGGTCTGAACACCTGTGATGGCGTGGACCTCTTTCCACAGGAGCCTCAGGTAGACGGGTTGCACTTGAACATTTATATAACAAAGACTGATTTCCAGTAAGTGATGTGGACCATCCTGAGTATTTACGTAAACTCACACAGAATGCACAAACAAGGGAAGTGATGAACACACAAACAGGAACTGATTTTTAAAAGTTCAACACTAATCATGTCATCAATGAGGAACTGATATAGTAAAACTATGTTTGGGAGTGTTTTTGCTTCCTCAAAGATTATGTGAAATATAATGTTGAGTGTGGAGTTGTCCTCTCATCTGACTAGCTGTGAAACCTTTTTTTATTTAATGATTTTGTTCCTCTTCTCTTTAGGTCACAATCCTTGACTCGAAAAAGAGTATGAATATTGGGATCTTCCTGAGACATTTCAAGAGGTAAGGATTGATGAATTTCAATCTGAAAAAGAACGATATCGGTGAAAGAAAATTAGTAGGATTTAGTGAATGAAGCCATTTCAAGTGGAAGAATTGCAGTAAGCGGGGTGCTTACATGTCAAACTCAGTCAGCGGCTCTTGACACGCTAGTCACTTCCACTGCGCTAATCATTACCCAGCCATCAGGCTCTTTATCTCAGCAGACCATATTCAAATGAATGGAAATGCGTTTTTAAACGGTATTTTAGGGCGTTCAGTATCAACATAGAGAACAATTATGACTCACTTTATTAACACTTCAATGATAGGAAAACCTTGTGCTGACCTGGAGGTGAGGCTGAGCAGAGATACACCCAGCAGCCATGTTGGATTACTAGTGTAATGTAGCTGCATATGTAGTTGTTTCAACATAAAATACAGTTTCTAGTGTAACAACAGGGACACAGTTGCTTGTTGCGTATCTGCTAACACGGCCAGTTGTGCCCGTCAGGGCCCTTGGGGCAGTAATGGACTAGTGTTTCCTTTACACCTCCCTTTTGCTTCTTAGATTATGGCTGGATCATTTCAAGTTACATAGTCAGGTTCCCATTGTCTAATGCTTTTGGATGTTGAAAATACAGAGTGTTTCGTTAATTTTTGTGATCAAAACTTTTAGAATGCATAAGTATGTTAAGTTTAGTCTCAGAGTGAAGTTCGAGGTTCTTAAAGGATAACTTTTGTCTTTTTCAATCACTATTCTCCCATATTTTTGTGTCTGACTGACTAATGGGGACAAAGATTTTTGAAATTGGTCCAGTATTGAGGGATAACGCTGCAGCTGTGATGGCAAATTAACGACATCATTGTAACATTATATTCACTAAAAGTGCTTGTTTTTGCAACTGACAGTTTCAGATTATTATAAGTGTCTGACAACATTATGGAGAGGACCCTACAGAGAAATAAACTGTTTTCCTTACCTTCCACTTGATCCGATCTGTTTGTTATTGTGTCCCTCTAAAGGACAAATCTTGTGATATCTGAATATCAGCACACTCTGGCTCAAATAAATACAGGTGGCCATCAAATTCAAAGACCTCATCCACATTGTTGAAATCATCTAAATATTCAGCCATGGCATCACACTAAGCTACGCTTTCTGTACTCCAACACAACAAACTATTCCACCGTTGTCTTCCGGCAAAACGTCACCTTACCAGATTTCAGAACGAGACTTCTCCTTGATTGAGACTCTTTCCATAATGTCACTTACAATAACAATCAGAGCCTGTCTCAGCAAAAACAAGCACTTTTAGTGGACTGAAGTTACGGTGCCAGCTTGCCCCAATGGCAACATATTGCAGCCTGTGAGCAGCTGCTGTCTACAGTGCTCTGCCTTAATACTGGACCTGCTTCAGAAATTATTAATTAATTAGACACAAAACCTGAGAAAATAGGGTCAAGGTTGGAAACTACCAGTTGCCCTTTAAATAGAAAAAAATCAAAATGTATTGCATTGATATGCATTTATATTAGCCTAACAAATAATATAATTATGATGAAATTAGATGCTTTTCAAGGTAATGGTAGTATAACAAAAAATGAATGACATGCTTGAAATGCTCTGTAAATTACTGTAAATTGCTTATTTGAAATCATATTTAGATCCCTTCATACTGATACTTGATAAATAATAATGTATTTCCAGTTTTACTACAAGAACCATTGTGCTTTTTTTGATGTTCAAATTATTACAAATTCAATTAAGTTAGTCAATTAAATAAGTTTTTGACATCAAAATTGAATTCTACAAGGTATCATTGCATTAAATTGCATTAACATGTAAACAGTTTATGCACTGGAGCGTTTCTGTTTCTGAACTTTGAATCCAAGGTTTACTCAGCCCTCACTTTGAATACCAAATGCTCCATCGATGTGTGTCAACAGCTAAGTCCTGTAATCATGTCTGCTTTAACTTGTTAGTCGAATTCAAATTGCATCTGTTTCCACATGGAAGTGACGAAAATGCACCTGATAATGCTATTTGGAGGCATTTACTGGACATTGCAAATACCAGTGTTAACTTGTTTTAATGTGAAGTGCTGTTAGGGATGTAGGTGTGTTTGTAGTCATGGTGGCGTCTGGTGTATATCTGGTGTTAGCAGAGGTCACTCACAGCAACATCCATTATCTGAAAGTCTGCTGCTGAACAGCAACTTTTTGAATGTAATGAGCTACTAAATTATCGTTATTATTTTCGTGACAGCCATGTTCGGTCATTGTTTGTCTTCAGGGTTTGACTGTGACTGCTGTGCTGCTTAGCAGCCTCCTCTTACTGTACATGCAATGTAGAGGTTTCTCACCACTTCAGTGCAACACCTCGGGGGCTTACTCACATCAAGCAGTGGTCCGCAACAGCAACTTAAAAAAGAAAACACAAAGCAGGTCATGGAGCTCATGTGATGGACAACCTGACTCAAACAGGTTTTATATCTCTATAATTTGTTTGATTTGCAGGATAATCATATTTGATAAGTCTTGTTGATTATGGCAGGACTAACAGTTTTTACTATTGCTAATACGTTTTTTTTTTTTTTTTTTAAGCTTTTGAGACATTTGCTAAACTGTTAACACAACAACACACCTATATGACACAATTAGCCAAATAGTTCATTAGAGCTGCAACAATTAAACAATTAGTTGTCAAACACTGAATTAATCACCAACTATTTTGATAATCAATATATCGGTTTGAGTCATTTTTTTAAGAAAAAAAAGAGAAAAAGCTTCTTAAATGTGAAACACTGATCGTCATTTTTCACCATTTTTTGACATTTTATAGACCAAACAACTAATCAGTTAATAGAGAAAATTATTGACAATGAAAATAATCATTGGTTGCAGGCCAGTTGATTATTTTCTGCTTAATAAAGACTTGAACTTAAAAAACATTTTGTTCATTGTCTACATACACTAAAAACACAACAAAGCTGACACAGAATCAGATCGTTCTTTCAAATCAAAATCAATAACAAAAACGTTTTTGTCCAAGAAGAACATTACATTACATTACATATATACACGCACGCACGCACGCACGCACGCACGCACGCACGCACTGTAAGGCAGCACAAATGCCTTTTTTTCACTCTTGTGTGTTGTCTCCCTCTGCAGGCCGGTGGCAGAAATAGTGCAGGACATTCGTCAAGGGAACTGGCTCAGATTTGGGACAGGCAAACTGAAAGAGCTTTGTAAACTTCTGCCAGAAGAAAGGGAGGTAACAACCGCTCCACACTATGAACATTTAAGTGCCTTTGAGTAAAAGCTGTTGTACGGCCAGGTATCATCCTGAGTTATATTTAGTCATTACGTTTTTTCTCTATTGGAAAGAGTAAAAGTAGTTCCTCGTGGTCCTCATGCTGCCTGACCTGATAACTACCTGATACGTGCAGCCTCCAATTCACTTTTTTTCTCCAATTTAATCTTGTAGTATAGTGGATCTCATACTTTGTGACCCCTAAACTGACACAAATTAATCCTATTTGATAAGATTTTGTCCCCATCCGATTGGAGTTGAACTTTTAGAAGTTTTATTATAGAAAGTGTATGAAACCCAGGACCAAAAGAGTCATACATTCTGTCATTCTGTTAATTATGGATGACATCATGGTGAAAATAAACCATCCCTCCTTTTTGCTGGGGACACCAGGGGGTCCTTGAACCCCACTTTGAGAACCACTGTTGTAGTATATGTAAGAGGGAATGAAAACAAAATATCATCACTGTTTGTTGAATCAAGCTTGTGTGTGTGCACAGGTGAAGCAGCTGCTGTCGTTGAGTGGGAACCTCTCTGTGTTACCTGAGGCCGACCAGTTCATGGTGCAGCTGGTCAAAGTGCCGGGGTGAGTCTAAAAATTTTTTTTTTTATGTTTTGTTTGCCATATCTAAAAATATTTCTGACATATTTGATTGTTAGTTTGACTTAAGAGCAGGTAATAAAATTGGTAATGCAGTAACTACTGTAAGTAGCAGTTTTGTTAATAGGCATGAGACATTATGAAAATTTCATGTCACTATTACCCTGGTCATAATTAGATTATCATAAAAATGTCCTTTTAAAATGCACTAAAACATACTGGAATCACTTTACTGTACATTTTGTTAAGAAACAGTTATTTTTATTGTATCACAGATGGGAAACATCTTTTTTAGTGAAGAACTAACAAACAATCTTTCATGAAGACAGATTTTTCACTCATGAAAATATTCACGATTATCCTGATAATGGAAATGTACCAGGATTGACTTATTGAGAGTGTTTATTTCACGATAAAGTCCTTTAATTGTCCCATCCCTATTTGTTATTGTGCCTTTTCTTTAGATATGAGGAACGGCTGAAAACGATGGTGCTGAGGGAGGAATTCTTCCCTCTCATGGAGGAGGTGAAGAACTCTGTTGCTGTCATGACCAAAGCAGCTAATGGTAACATACACCCACCAAAGCTGCCACCGATCCCATTTTCATTATGTTTTTTTTACACCGCGCACTTCTCTTTTTGAGGTTTATATTATGGTTCTTTGTCTTCATCACTTTTCTCTTCTCCGCCCTCAGAGCTCTTGGACTGTGATGACCTCCACTCGGTCATTCGGCTGGTACTAAAAGCCGGGAATTACATGAACGCTGTTGGTATTTTCTTTAAGAATTATGCTTGTATTTCATATTGTATTCAATCTGATGCATTTAAGCTGGCCTTTGTGTTTTTTACTCAGCATTTATGATACTAATGGATCATTCAACTAATTTATTATTCAGGGTGGTTACAGCACCAGTGCCAATGCCATTGGCTTCAGAATGACCTCTTTGCTCAAGCTGGCCGACACCAAGGCCAACAAGCCTGGCATGAATCTCATGCACTTTGTTGCCAAGGTGAGGAGGAGCCCTGGGATGGATGGATGGATGGATGGATGGATGGATGGATGGTGGATGGATGGATGGATGGATGGATGGATGAAGAACATATTATGAAAACCTAAACAGCTATGTAACAGGTGTATTCTCCTTCTCCATCTCTTTACCCACTATTGCTCTATCTCTCTTTTGTCTTCCACCCACAGCAAGCAGAGGACATCGATGCTGAGCTGCTGACTTTTCCCACCCAGCTTGAACACATCGGGATGGGATCGAGGTGGCTATCATGAGTAGACTGACAATCAATCTGAAACTGTACCTGGATGGTATGTTGCACAGTTTTGTATTATGTCAGTGTGTAACTGTCGCCTGCCAACACAGGATTTGTAAAGAGGAGGTCATCACAGACTTTGAGAGGGAAGTCAAGAAGGTCAAGGAAGTGAAATTGTACAGCAGCAGACAGCCTGGTCTCTTACAACAAATGGAAGCATTTCTGGTGGTAAAGTTTCCCCTCGTTGTTTGACCTTTAATTGTGCAAAAGCACCTACAGCTTGTAAATACTTAAGTCAGTCTACAGTCTGGATTCCTTTCCTTCATACCCTTTTATATTTTCATTCCTCAGAGGGCTGAGGCCAAGCTGGCAGATGTGGAGTCGTGTCTTCGGGACCTAAAGACGCTGACTGATGCTGTTGCTGAGTACTTCTGTGAAGACCCGGCTACCTTCAAACTGGAGGAGTGTTGCTCCATCTTTCATTCCTTTTGCAAGCGCTTTGAAACCGCTGTACAGGTAAGAATAGAAAGAAGTTACAACAATACGTATATGCTATGGAATAAACCACATCACAGAGAAGAATGATTGATTTGTGTTGAAGGGACACTTTAAAGAGACCTTTAATGGTCTAATGTTGAACACTTCTAAGGCTGCAGTGAGTACAAATGGAGTAAATATGATTAAAGCCGAGCTGGAGCCTGACGTCTCTGAGCAGCTGTCAATCACTAGTGAACTCCGATCAAACGGTTAAACTTAGCAGCGCTTCTCTGTTTAGCTGTAAACTGAGAAAGTTTGTGACCCGGCAGTTGAGGAAATACCAAGCACCGCCCACCAGCTGGTGTAAACTTTCTCATTTTAACAGTAACAGTAACAGTAACTACAAGATGTTTCTGAAAACATTTGAGATGAGAAATAGGCATTACTGTAACAGAATATTGATTCACATTTGATCAGCGCTGCCTAGTTTGACCGTTTGATTGGAGTTTGAGAATGATTGACAGCTGCCTCTGTTGAATGACTATGATTGGTCAGAGTCTCCCGTCACAGGCTAGATTTTTTAAAAACAGAGCCATGAGGAGGACCAGAAGTCTAGTTATCTCTTAGAACACTTCATTTTATAATATGCTGAAAGGTTATTATGGATTGTTTTGCCCAGTGATTCCAAAAATATTCTGCTTACTGGTTTTTTTCCCCCCCTTTAGTTTACGCTGTGCTGTATCTTACTTGAATATATTCTCCGTTGACACGGCTGTAGGAGAACAGAGATCGAGAGGCTGCAGAGCAGAGGCGGAAGCGGAAGGAGAGTATGCGACTTGCAGCCAAACGCCGCTCCACTGTGTCTTGCCCAGGACGTGCGTCTGACCAGGACTCCTCAAGCTTGGAGTCGACCTTACACAGCTTTCTCTCCTCCGTTCCTGACGGAGTGGTCAGATGCAAGAAGAACATACTGCCCACAATCAAAGGATCCCCGTCTGATCGCAGCGCTCAGGCTGTTTTATCAGGAGAAATAGGTGAGGCTTTGCTGCATACTAGACCTGACAAGAAACAACCCAAACTGCAGAAAGAGGACAGAGTAACAGCAGAAGTCGAAGAAGCTGAGAAGATCCGTGAGATTACACGGAAGGTGCTTCGCTACCAAAACAGCAAAAGCAGCCTTGATGGTGATAGAGATTCAGGCACTCCTTACCAGTCGGAGAAGGCACAAGATGCACCAGCTACCCCGAGTACCCCTCGGCCACGAACCAGAGACTTCTTCTTTGCCAACAATGGGGGTGAGGGGGGCTCTCCGTGGACTATCGTGAGCCCTTTCACTTGCTCCCAGAGAAACATCTCCTATCAAAACAGACAATCACACCAACGCAGACTATCCTTAACGCCGGGTGGAGATGACCTCAATGATGGAGTCTGGGAGAGTGACGGAGGCAATTATCTCCCCAATGCCCCCAATAAGGACAATCCAGCCTCTCCATCTGGGGGTTCTGCATCTCTACCTGAGTGCCCCAGTCAGAGAGCTGTGTCGAAGGGTCTGATCCTCAGGTCTGTCTCCATGGATGAAACCAGGCGATCTCCAGCGTCGGTCTTCCGGCTTGGAGACTTGTTCCAGAGAAGCACATCTCAAAGGTCATACTCGTCTGGATCAAGGACAGAAAGCATGAGAGAAGAAGGAGCAGGAGTCAGGGAGAGGAAGGCAGGGAATCACGTAGAGGGTCAAGTCAGCACATCTGGATTCATTTCCTTCTTCAGACGTATTGGAGGCAGAAGTAAGCCTGGTGATATAGAGGAGCAACTCTTCAAAGGATCTAGCACTTGATTTAAAGATTTTATTTAGAGACAAGCTTTGTCTTTTTTGTGTTTTAATTGTTAAAAATTTGTTTGTTTTGTTTGTCTTTTTTTAGTGTTTTTTTAACCTTTCAGTGGACCCAAGGCAAATGAGGACTTGCTTTGAACTATGAAGGTTTTGATTTTGTGGGAGTTAAACCACATTCAAAAATCTATTCTATCTTTTTGTCTTTTTGTTCGCAATAAATGGTGATATTCTACCTTTTTAATTTGACGTGTATGCACTAATGACATTTATTATTTATTGCTTTTTAAGGTTGAAATCTCCTCTTCCAGCCCTTTTTTATGAAATCCTTGAAAGTCTGATGGGTACGAATGTCTCCTTAGTAACGCCTGCTCAGTTTCCAGTTCTCGCCTTTCACTTCATCTATTATTTCTTCTCTCCGTCAGTGTGACTGGAAGGCAGTTGTTCAGGTAGCAAAGGGAGCCTTGTTTTAACTTTTAGTCTTTTAAACACATGTAGGATTTCCCTTTAATGTCTTCACTAAGGAAAAACAGTGGATTTTTTTTTTCTTTTAACATTCTTGATGTCCTTGGGGCAATTATAACAACAATCAGTGTTGTCAGTATGCAGTACTAGGTTAATATACCATTATATGTCAATTTGTTACCATGAAATTAGTAGAATTACTAGTGCTAGTATTATCTCCATGTATTTATTCTAGATATTTACAGTAGGCTAGTCTGAAAACATCTCAGAAATGGTGAAAAATCATACTTTATTTCATAAAAATTGTTAATTTATGATCTTGAAAGTACTGCTTTTACCCGTACAGGATAATTCAAGTATGTAGTCATCAAGTAATAATAATTCATGTGTTTAGACAGTAAAGAAATCACAAATACAGCCCTGTGATGACAGCCTTACCTCCTTTCTTCAAAGCTAGTTGGATAAAAGCCAGATTTAAAAAAAAAACAAACAAAAAAAAAAACATCTGTCCTGCAGTGGTTTCAGTTTTGAAAACTAGAGCCAATGAAGATGTGGGGCATTGTCTCAATATGTGGGACATATTGGGGATAAAAATGTTGTGCAGCCCCTCATTAAACAGCACACCTGGTCACCAAAATAGTGACTCAAAATGTGCTCTACCAGACAGTTGAGCTGAACATTAAAGACTGAAAATTCAGACTAGCGGTACATACTGTATATTCATTTAAATGTCAAACGCCCATCTGATGCTGCCATCAAAACCTGAATAGGACATATTGTTGCTGGTGATCTGTCCCTCCACCCCTGTGCCACCCTGGTGTCTCTGCTCAGCAGTAGCTGAGATTTTGGACAGAAAGAGAAGAGACATTCATCTGTGTTACTTGGGCAACAGGGGTTTGTTTACAGCCACTTTCATTTGAGCTCTCAGTGTAACAATACTCTCTTGAACAAACTGCTTAAATACAGGCTCCTTTCTGACTGTTCTGTTGTCCTCCCACATCCATCCCTCCCACTGGCGAGCGCTCAATGGGGACATTTTCAGTCGCCTGGCATTTCAAATCAACGGGCACAATGAATAGAATGAAATACATGGGCAGTTTTTTTTACTTCTCTGACAATACAAGTCTTTTCTCTTAGCTATAAGCATGCAAGCTTTCCTTCGAGGTCTTTGTTAGTCAAACAACAGCTCAAAGCACGGCCTTGTACGCAAGCAGAGATAACAGCGTGGTAGTTGGAGCTGCGACATCAGCAGCGACTGGGCTGTTTTGATGTAAAATGAGAGCTCCGGAGTACAATCGGGCCGTTGTGATAAAATGTTGAGTGCTTTTATAAGGCCCATTTCATGTGAGTCAACTCCTGAGGACCTGGGGTGACCTTGCTCTCACTGGGGCTATGCTAATCAACTGTGAGTTCACTGTGTGTGAGAGTAGCAGTGAAAGATGAGAAACGGGCATGAATAGAGATGAGAACGGAGATGGGGAGGGGGGGACTTGGACCAAGGGAGAGAGGGAGAGAGACTTGCAAGTTGTATTGTGGGGAAGCATTTAAGCAGGGAGGAACATGTGAGAGGAGAGAGGAAGCCAGTATCTTAAAACAGAGAAAACAAAAGGGAAATGCACGGGAGCAAGGTCAACAGGACTTACAGATGGAAGAAAGAAACTGTGTAGTGACAATCCTGGATTGGCAGCTGGACTGAAAAGGTAGATTAATGTTGAATATGTTTTGAGAATAACAGGTCAGATATGTTTTCAGGTCAAAGTATGGCTTTAAGTGAAATATTTCCATGTTTTTATTCTGTGTAAGCCTAATGCATTAAGCACCGTCTTGCTCTTTGGTAACATGACGTGATCACACTGTGTGGGAACTTAATCCACCATGGCAGCTATGGACATTAGACTGTTTATAAGCGTTTTAATCACATTCGAGGTTGGAAAGGATGAAGAATCCACACGTGAGGCATTGAGATGTGTTTCCAGAGTTGTACTTTAAATCACATTGTCAGTCTGGAGGTGACACTCTTTACTCCAAGTGTACAATATACATTTGTATGGATTTTGAACCTGTGAGTGCTCTGTGGCAAAAAGTTTCAGCCACTTTTGAAGCCTAGTGTCCAGCCATGGGAAAAAGAGGCCACTCTGTATTTTTGATTGACAGTGATTCAGTCACCAAACCTGATTTGAACGTACATTAACAGGGACTGATTAAGCGCGGGGACGTGAGAAACCTGCAGTAGAGAATCAGGTTTCAAAAAATTGTAGATTAAAATGACTGGTGTCGAGTTTAAGAAAAACTTCAGGAAAAAAGTACACTTTCTAGGTACCTAGAAAGCATCGGAGGTCTGTAAACTTCATATTTGTTTTGAAAGCTCGAACAGCAAACTGTGAAATTGGAGAACAAGTCTTCGTTATTTAGTTTATGTTTTCCTCCTGACAATGCCAACTCTATTGCAGTTAAATAACACAGGCCGACGAGATCTGAACACGCAGTCTTCTGATCTGGAGTCAGACCCGCTACCATTACGTCATCAGGTTATTTATATTTCAATCCGTGACGCGCCATAGCATCTATTTCTATCCACTCTGGTGCGTCTTTTTGGATATTTACGCAAAACACTTCTCTTCTCTATAAAAAAAATTACACACTTCAGACCTTTATTTGTATAAACACACATGAAAATAATTTTCCCAGTTTACATATCAGATAAAATGTAATTATAAATGTTTAATTTGTTTGATGTTTTAGGACCCAACGTGTTTTTTTCTCGCAACCGTTATCAGACTTGGCTTTTACGCGTGGCTTCACTTGAGTGTGTCTTGATTTTCACACAAAAAAGCAAAAGGTGAGATCACAGCACTACTATATTATTTTATCTGCATGTATAAAAGCGTACGTGTAGTTCCATCCAGCAGGATGCTGTGGATGGTCTAGTCCCCAGTTAGCCACTAGATGGTGCAATAGACCTTTCTTATAGCATTTTGGCTCGTCATAGTAAGGCAGGTGTTACTAACACTACTAACGATGGCTCTGTTATGATCGTGAGAGTGACAGAAGCAGCATGCACGATAGTTTAAACCTGAAATCAAAGCAGCTAAATGAGATTCATCCATCATTCACTGCACTATTTACACCTGTACTTTGCCTGCTGTGACCTGTCAAAATGTCTTTCATAATAAAGGAAAATGTATATTCAACAGAGATAAAGAAAACCCTCCTTTCATACTTTGAAATATACTGATTTTAAAACATATTTGATCATCACTGAAAAGTTAAAACAAAAATTGTAAATTGTCAAAAACTCTGGGATTATTTAGACATTTTAATTTTATTCCATTTGTTCTCTTTTGATTTTAATTCACCTTTTTCTTTCCTTACACTGTATTTGTTGTATGATTGATTTTATTTTTATTTTGAAATGTGTTTGCTGAATGTTTGAACATCTGAACATGCTTATGCAACTACTATAATAAACCTTTAAAACAAAGTATGGGAGAAATAATATTCAACAGACAGTGCCACAGGGTGGTGTCTCCTTTTGTTGTGATGCGGAGAGTAGTGACAAATCGCGCTACCCGCTCAGAATGACCCAGAGCAGCTCATCCTGTCAGACTAGTCTGATGGACCTCTATAAATATCGACAAGTCGACTCATGCTATCAAAATGACCTACTACATCTATAAATATATGTACAATTATGGGCGTGTCACGGACCTCTGAAACGTACTGCACATGCGCACATCCTGTTGGCAGGTCATTCTGAGCGCTAGCTGACGCGTCTGACCGACATCCACAAGCCATAAGGTGGTGCAGGTTATGCTGTCTGTGTTGTACAGCACATGTATGATTAGTGAATATCGTGCCGTAGAGACCTGGCATTGTATGGTCGATGTAAAGTACTGTAATAATAAAGTAACATTGGGGGAATCTCTGTTCCGTTGTCGGTCGACTCTCTGAGCTAACCGGCTAACACGGAGCGCATGCTAGCTAGCCCGAGTTAGCCCCACGCTGCTAACGTTAGCTAGCTAGCTAGCTTTCGCCACCTGCATCAAACCATGTTACATCATACATCCACCAGGATACATCCATCACAGAGCCACGAAGGTCCTCCACAAAATAATATTCATCCAAAAGATGCAAGTAAGTTATAAGTTATTCAACTTGAACTTAAAGCAGTTTATATACGAAATGTGACAGTAGTTCATGGTCATGGCCCTACTACACTACCCAGGAAGAACCGGATGTAGGATAAGGTAATGTGTAGTGATATGGAAAAACAAAACCTAATTCCCAGAATCCCTGTGTTGTTATAAATGTGTGCATATTTTAGAAGTCAGATGCATTCAGGTCTGTTAATCCCAGCTGTCTTCTGTACAGGAAGGAAGAGGAGCATTTGGAGAAAGTAGGACACTTGCCAGCTAATCTTCATTGGTGACCAGCCTCTTCATACAGTAGCAGAATGGATGGGTAAGTGCACACATGAGACGGAAAATCTGTGGTTTGTTTTGTTTGTTTTTGTGCATACATTTTGCAATGTCTGTTGTTTGACCCTGCCCATATAGAAAAGTTGTATCACCCAACCTGTGGTGCTTTTCATTACTTGCTGTATTCTGTAGTTTAATTGATTTTTTTGTTTGAAAAGGAGTAATGTGCATTAATCAACATTCAAATAAATGTAAATGTAATCAAGTTAGCCAGATGTTGTTAGGCATCATAGAATAATACAAATAATAGAATATGTATAATAGATAAGAACACTACATTGGTAAAAAGCATATTTAACACAGTATAATAACAATGATGCATTTTTATTTGTAGAGCACTTTTCAAGCCAAGTAAAAACACAACATAGACAGCAGAATAGATTAAAACATATATAATGAAATAAAACAGATGACTAGGTAAATAAAGAAACATGCATATACAGTACATATTTGTACAAATACATATGCACATACATCAGCACACAAACATACAAAAGACTCAAATTCAGCTGATTGGAAAAACCCAATCTATAAAAACGTGTTTTAAGACTGTATTTAAAAGTCGTGACAGATTTCAGGTGATCTGATGCTCAGTGGGAGACTGTTCCAGACTCAGGGAGCCAGTACTGCAAAGGCATGATCACCCTTGGTTTTTAACCTGCACTTTGTAACAGTTGAAAGACCCAGACTGGCAGACCTGAGGGGCCTGTTCGGACTGTATGGTATGAGGAGCTCAGTTATATACTCCAGTGCCAGGTCATTCAAAGCTTTGTATGTGATTAAAAGCACTATAAAACAAATTCAGAAAGAGACAGGGAGCCAGTGTAGTGAGGCCAAAATTGGTGTAATGTGAGAGAAATGCTTTGTTTTGGTCAGTAGTGTAGCTTTAGAGTTCTACACAGTTTAGAGCTGCTCTGTTGCTCGATAGTTTCCAGTAATCGAGACGGGATGGTATCAGAGCATGTATAATTTTCTCCATGTTATTAAAAGACAGAACTGATCTAATTTTGGAGATATTCCTCAGTTGATAAAAGCACAACTGGACTTCTTTCTTGACATGTTGCTCCAGACTCAAGTTGATATCCATGATAACGCCCAGATTTTTGGTGACCTTATATTGGGAGTAAGTACAACAATACAACAAAATGAGTGAACAAAATAAAAAAAAGTAAAGTAAAAGCTATAGTTTAAGTAACCTACAGTTATCAGTGCCGACATTGTTGGTCCTTAAGACGCTATTTCTTGAACAACCTTCTAGTTCTCTCACAGGGTTTATTGTCAGGAATAAAACAGTAATCCTGTTCACGAGTCACCTTAAATAGGGCTGCTCAGTGTTGATATTAATGTCCATCCTGCTCCGGTTGTAGTCGCTCTGATTAGGATGCATGCTGTTTTCTGTCTGCACTGATGAGATGGGCTTAAACGCAGAGGAGCTAGAGCAGCGCAGAGCACATTGATTAGCTGGGTAAATGTCACATTGTTGCCAGCAAGGTGAATGGATGGCAGTGCTGTCAATATTCATGTCTTTTCTATAGATGCACTGTATAGCCTTGTTGTACACCAAAGCCAGATTTTCTTTCTGGCAATCAAAATATTTAGCAGGTAATCTAGACGTAAAGATGGAAGCATGGGGCTCAGCCTGAGTTCTGCATGCCTCATTTACGGGTCAGACTGTGATGTTTGTGGTTTGCCATCTGTGGTTGGTTTGTTTGATTTAATTGTTTAAGGTCATAGGAGCTTGGCAGTAAGCAGGGAGATGTGTGTGCCTGTCAGTGTGCATTCATTTAGTTACTGGCCACCACAAGAAAGATAAAAAATGATGTGTGCTGCAGTTTTTAATGCGTTGCAACCACAATCTCTGTGTATCTACTAAGACAGCAACTCAATATGCAAATTTTAAATGAGTCACAGTTCTTATTCTGGGTGTCTGGAAACAGAATAAGAAGTCAAATACATCCAGCTTATACAGCCTCCTCCGCACACCTCACTGCTGCAGTAACCACAGCTCCATTACTGCCTGATTCTCAGGCTGCGCTTCCACAGCTAATACCCATCTGACCACTTTCACAAGGGTTTAGCCGGATTTTAAAATCCATCTAAGACACAATCTACCAGTTAGCTGAAAGTCCACTGTCATACAGCTAATGAAGGATTTTTGAGTGGAGATTTTGGGACAGAAAGAATAGTTATTGCCGCTATATTTGAGCAGTTGCATAACGTTAAACCATTTTAAGTTGCTCTTAAAGAAGTTTCTGAACATGAAGACTTGGATCTCATGCCAGTGGTTTTTGCATATTTAAAAGAATTAAACCTTGCCAGCTATTTCTTTATATGAGTTAAAGTTCATGTTTGTTATCGTTCTACGGAGGTAGATCTTCTTCTTCTTCTTCTTCCTGATTTCGCCTCCAGCTTTAATTCTTTATTTAGCCAGTTACCTGCATATTATCTACTTCACATTACTGCTGACCATTTACCCAAAATGTACATTTTTATGCTAATTTCACACTGTTTTCCATTCATTTCAGTAAAACAATAAACATTTGCAGAGATCCTTTTAACAAATAAACCATCACAATTAATATTTATTAATTTTTATTTGTCCAATTACATTAAAATGTTTTAATGTAAGACTATTTTCCACTAGTTTTACATTTCTGGCCACTGAGATCAATAAATGAATGCAGTGTCATGCAGCTAACTCTCAGATCACTGAATCACTGAACTAAATGTTCACTATGGTGGATACCTTCCACCATAGTGAACTTTTAACAGTGAAACATGGAGTCTGGAGTCTGTCAGTCTGTGGGTGCGTTCCAAATTGCATACTTTTTTTGTTTAACTATTAGCACATACTGCAGGTGTCCTTACAAAGTACACACTGTTGCTTGCATTATGTATACATACATATATTAGGACACATTAATTTTTTTCATATATCTGCTGGACAGAGGATTGTGGGTCACGACAGCCAAAAAAGTATGCTGACTTGCATTCTGCAAAATGTGACTGGATGTAGTAGGACATCCTGGTATTTTTTGGCATACTGCATTTGACCTACTAAACCCCTATACTAAATAGTATAGTAGTATGGCTTTTTGGGATGCACAGCATCTGTCTGTTGATGAATAAACTGGGCAATACAATACAACCTTATTTATAAAGCGCTTTACTAAGATAACTGTATTCATATATAATGTAGAGACAAGCTGAGGAAACCAGTTCAAATGATTAGGTAATAAATGGTTGTATCTTCATTTAAATATATGCCTTGATTAAAAAAAAAAATCATGGCATTAGTCATTCTAATTATATTTTATTATAAGCTTCTTAAAGGTAGTATTAGGAAGTAACAGGTCATAATTCCGTCTCTAATATTGATTTCATGTTACTATGAAAACATCCTCCTTTAAAAAACTAGATTTACTCAAGTTTCTCGCCAAAAATGACATTTTTCAAAATTACATTTGAAGACATGAGAGCTTGAACGCATCATAATGTAGCACAATGGAACCTCCGTTAACAGGGCTCTCAATCTCCGTGCTGTCGGCAGATGAGCCGGTCGCTGTGATCACTCTGAGCGGCATCATGGGAATGAATTACATTATAATGAGAGTCTGATTAAGTCAGTTCCAGAAGTTTTAAGGTTGTTCCTCAGTGGCATATTTTGAAATTATTGTGCACTTTATGTCTCCTTGACTCATGCTGAAGAACTTCCACACACCAATACATTTGTGTGTGTGTGTGTGTGTGTGTGTGTGTGTGTGTGTGTGTGTGTGTGTGTGTGTGTGTGTGTGTGCGTGTGTGCGTGCGTGCGTGCGTGCGTGTGTGTGAGACATCATGTGGCAGCTGCACGTGTGTTACCGGCAAAAAAACGTATATATGAAACCGCTGAAAACCGTCCAGCTTCAGTCGGCTGCTGACTGACTGAGTGCATTTCTCGCTGTTAGTTTAGGAATGCTTGATTTATGCAGCAGTTTTTCTATCAGAGTATTTTAAATGTCGATATTGCAGTCAATCCCATTCATTTAATTGTGAGAAGCTAAAATTGTTATGATTGATATTTGATTAATTAAGCAAATAAATTCTTTTAATTTTAAATAGTTGCTTTGATTAAAAAATCTTTGCATTATTTGTTTTAATTTTGAAATATAAACTGCTTAGAGCTAATGTTATGAAGTTAACAGGTCATAATTCCCTCTTTATAATGATTATTATCATTATTATTATTCAAGTTTCTCGCCAATAACGACATTTTACATGATTACATTTGAAGTGTCATGATAGCGTTATAATTTACCATCGCCCAATAATGATTTTTATTAATTTATGCGCAAGTTTTCTATGAGAGGAGCATGCATTTTAAATGTCAATATGTCAGTCGATCATGTGGGAAGCTAAAATTGTGATTGTGATTAATTTTTGGTTAATTTTGCAGCCTTACGTTGAAGTTAATTAATCTGACAATGGTATATGGGAAATTGTCAACAGGACCACCACAGTATACAGATATCCTTTAAACCACGTCACCTTTACATCCCCTTATCTGCTCCAGCCGCCACATTATAATATTGTCCACACAGTCCACATTCAAATGCAGACCGTGCACACTGTACATGGTCTGTAATCGCAATGAAGAAGCATATGATGCACGTGGAATGAATGTGAATGTCTTTAACAATGTAGAGGTTTTTCATTATGGATATGTCATTACACACTTGGTGTACTATATGCATTCATGTTTAAATATATTACATGATACTTGGGTGAATAATCCTCTCGCAGTATTCTGTCTGTTTACTTCATAGTTGTCTGTGTGCTGAGTCAAATGCTTGTCTACACCTGGAGGGTTTTCTAAACCTGCACAGGGAACAGCTTTTATGATTTGAGAAGAGAGAGAGGGATGAGAAGCTAACTGGACTGTTTCAGCAGAGCGAGAGTGAGCGAGGGAGAGAGGCCATCTGTGTTCTGCTGCACTGGATGCAGTCTCCATGGCAACATGGTGCTCCCGCAGTAAAATCCTGGGAAGATGGTTTGGTCCCCACCCCCTTGCGCATGCACATAAGCACACTTAGCAAGGAGGATGGTGCTCATGCCTCCGCTGTCCGTACACAGATATTTCCTGTCCTGAGTGTTACATCCTCTCTCTGCCAGTGTGTTTTCTCTACTGCAGCTGTAAATTACAGACACAAACCTAAAAATATTGTTGGTTATCCTTGAGAAGAACTTTGAACATCCATTTACTTTCTTAATTAATTCACTCGCTTACTCCATCAGTCGTATTTTATCTCTTGTTCCTCCCATCAACTACCCTACAACCTTCAGAGGGTGTGTGTGTGTGTGTGTGTGTGTGTGTGTGTGTGTGCGTGCGTGCATGCGTGCGTGGGTGCGTGTGTGCGTGTGTGTGTGTGTATGTGTGTGAGAGAGTGTGAGATAAAGAGTGATAGACTTACTTGCCCTTTCTCACCCTGACTCCCATTCTCTCATGTGAAGCATCACCAATTTTCTGTTTGATAGTTTGGGTTTTTCTCCTTCTCCTTACTCATGTAATGAAAAAAGAGAGAGTCAGGAGAGGTAAAGGAGAGAAGGAGAGTGAGGGCAAGGTTTAGAAAAAAAAAATCTCTGTCTTTGTTGCCATCTCTCCTTCACTCTGCTCATCTCTTACACTATTGGTCAATCCAGCCCCCTCCCATTTTTACACCAGCCAGTGAGCTCATACAATCTCTCTGTATCTCTTGCCTCCTAAGAGCCTCTCTCTCTCTCTCTCTCTCTCTCTCTCTCTCTCTCTCTCTCTCTCTCTCTCTCTCTCTCTCTCTCCCTCCCTCAGTCGCCTTCCCTCCCACTAACACACACATACATGCGTTAAAGCCAGATCCTGATCACACTTAAACACACGCACCTCCCTCCCTAGTCTCTCTCTGTGTGTGAGGTGCTTTTTGCTTTGGCGATGTCGGGTTTTGTAGACGGATATCTCTCCCTGTGGAGGAGAGCGTGCTGAAACTTCCTTGTACCTCTCCTTCATCTGTCAGGAGCCTGCTGTAAGTAAACCTTCCTCTCTGACACTCGCTCTTTCACGTCGTCCCCACTGTGTTTGTGTGTGACAGCGCTCATTCCTTCATCTCACACCCTTCTCCCTTGGCAGAGGGTGCAAAGCCTCTCCTCCTCCTCTCACAGCTCCCTCTCTTCTTCACTCCATCCCTCTCTCCTCTTTCTCCTCCCCTCCCACTGGTGGACGCATACACCCAATGTTGTCTGTATGCAAACTAATGCCGCAGGCCATTTGCTGGCCTGTGATGGGTTTGTACCGTGCTGCATAACCTGAAAATATATCCTGTTTGTGTATGTGAGCCACCCTCTGTGAGGCTGACCTGACTGTGATTGTAGATGAGTGGGGAGATAGGCTGCAGTTATCGGTGCTGGATGTGTGGTTTGGTGATTATTTTGATGTGACTGCAGACTGTGGGACACTCAAAAAATGATTTGAGGTTTGATGCTGCATGTATTTCAAAAAAGATTTTACAGTTTGCATTGTAACTGGGATGAGAGCTTGTTTTAGTGAAGAAATTTAAACAAGAAACAAAAAAAGTGTTTCTTTCAGAGAGCACATTTTTTGCGCAATTTGATATAATTCATTTTATATTATAAACAATGCTATTCCACATAATTTTATTCATAGAGCACTTTTCAAGCCATAAGCACAAAGTGCTTTCCAAGGAAATTCACAACATAAACAATAGACTATGTAAATAAAGAAACATAAACTTTGACGTTAGGTTTTAAACCTCACAGTTCACCAGCTCCACACTTTGTAATCTAGTTTATGACGTTGTGAGTAGAACCTTACTTTGTCCTCAAGCATATGATTTGAATAGGACTGCAACGAGACACAACACTGACCTAGACGTATGTGTAGAAAGGCTGGGATGTTGGACATTTTAAAAAGGTTGAAATAGTGATCCCGGGGCACCTCTGGTCGCTGTGGGAGAGGGAGTGGAGGCTGGAATGTCCAGCTGGAATGGGAGGAATGTCACCGGAGCTGAAAGGGAGGGCTGAGAGTCACAGGCGAGGAGAGGTGTAAACTTAACCACGAGCTGAATGATTAACTGAATGGTCGCCAGTACTGTAACTATTGGATTTTCTGCCCCATAAATTGTGTCATAACTGACATATGTGTTGATGTAGAGAGCTGACTATGGCTATGCTTGGATTATCAGGTGTCTTGATGCTCATGCTGAATTAGGTATCCACCAACAACCAGTGCAGCAGTCGATAACAGGAGAGATGTGGAGCTTTTGTGCACTTTAGTTTACTCTTGCATTCAGATGGCTTTTGTTATTGTGTTACTTGATTGATATATGCATTGTGTGTGAAGGTGTGCTACTCTCTTCATCCTCCTAGCAGACTTGATCATCTCTAAGGTGATTGTGTTGCCATGGGTAACGGCAACAGATTTCCTCCTCTGCTCTGCATGGTCTAGCCAACGTTTATGTAAAAAAAAAAAAAAAAAAAAAAAAAAAAAAAAAAAAAAAAAAAAAAAAAAAAAAAAAAAAAAAAAAAAAAAAAAAAAAAAAAAAAAAAAAAAAATATGTATGTATATATATAAAAAAAAAAAAAAAAATATGTGAAAAATATATATATATATATATATATATATATATATATATATATATATATATATATATATATATATATATATATATATATATATATATATATATATATATATGCTGCTTTGATATGAGCCCATCAGAGTGGGGGAAAGATCTTCATGACACAAACAGGAAATCACTTGAAATTAGCTTCCGATTTTGACCATCGAAATCAAAAGCAGGATCGGAGATTTTCCCAGTATTTTTTACCTCTCCGTCCCCCGCCTACTTGCGTCCATTCGAAGAAAAAAAAAAAGCAGCAACACTTCAAAGATGACATGGCATATCTTACTGGTTGCCTGCAGCGGCGCTTCGAGACATCATGGCCACTGCCAAAGTCAGAGACGACAGAGAAACAACCGAAAATCCTCCTGCTTCTCTGAAGTCACCAATGTGGTGACACTTTGTCTTCCACGTGAGTTATGGAAACAATGAACAAATCTTTGACAGTAAAACTACAGTTTGTAGGCTGCAGAAGATTTAAAGACTGCAACAACCACAGAAAGCCGGGCACATCGAACTGTTTGGTGATTTCAGCCTCGTTCATCGGCGCTTTAATTGAGTGTGTGTCTACATCACTTTGTACGGTAAAGCAGGATTTGTGCTCGCCATAGTGTAAAGCATGTAGACGCCGACGGGGACTTTGTGTTGCATTTAGGTGTGCCTCGCTAACTTTGAAGAACTCTAGCTTATGGTGTAAAGTAGCATCCTGTCATCTAGTGGATCTTCTTTTTGTTCAAAGTGTAAATGACAGTTGTCAGGGCATAAAACTAATGATCCCGTTGATTAATCAGGACTCCATAGTCTAACAGTGGCAGAATCGTGACAGCCCTCGTATCAAACAATTCCAGCCCAGACTCTTTAATTCAAAGTTTTTTTTTTTTTTTTTTTTTAACTTTATGAGGTATGATTAAAGTCTAAAAACTAGAGGAGTTCCTCAGAGAGATATTCTGCAAGAGTCTGGTCAGGTTAATTATCACCCTCTGCTGTAAAAGCTGTGATGGCTAATACGACTTTAATGGCTTTTTATTTCATTTCAGTTTTTATTGATTTTTCCAAACTTTCAACACTATGCTAGACTCAGCCATCACTTTACTCATTTTATTAGTTTATATACAGATGCCAAACTCAGACTACATAGTTAAAATTCAAGGTCATTGTGTTTGGGCAAACAGCATATTTGTTCTATGTTATAGTGTGAAATTTGTTTGTGCAATGTATAGTGTAGACACAGTTTATATTTTATGAACTTCATTTGAAGCTTGATGTCCATTTTATGCTTCACTTGGAAGTGCAAACATTTTTCTTCTCTCTGGGACAAAAAAACATGATATTTAAAGGAAGGGTTGAGAAACTAGCAAGAGTACACTAGATTTTTAAAATGATCCAACTGAAAAATCCAGTCCAAGGATGCCAGCTCTTTTCCACTGAAAGCAGCTAGCAGCACTAGCTCCAAAAGTCCCTGAAACTAGCAAGAAAGTTGCAAAACTGTCAGTCTGTCCATTCAGGCCTCCCTCCAAAGACACTCCCCCAAAATTATCATAATGAATGTAACGCACATGGCTATTGTTAGTACGCACAGCTGTCAAGCTAGCAGACTCTGGTGACGCAAAATGAGTTAGCGGGCAGAGTGGTTAGGTAGAGAGGAAGGAAGGTAGCCTGGACTGAGTGAAACGATTGGATGGGTTTATTGCAGTCCTGCAATTATTTTTTTTTGTATTTTATTTTTTTATGTCAGAGCATTTGATTTATTGATTGCTGTCAGGGTGCAATGAGAATTTTAACAGATATATCAATAAAATGTGTTTGAACAACACTCCCATTCTTAGCTTTAAGTTCATTGGCTGGCTATTCATATCTGCAGGCACCGTTGTTGTCTGATAGCAACCTTACTCGTGGACTCTCTTGTTTGATTATGAAATTAATTTGTCGCGATATGCTTAGATGTGCACATGTGGAATAAATATGTGAGTGTGTGTTTGTGCTTTGGCTGTGGGCCGTGCATGTTCAGCCATATATTTACTTTGTATTGTGGAGGGAGAGCCATGTGGTGAAAGCTTAGTGACTGAGCTGAGAGATGCAGTCATGTCATGTTGGATATATTTAGATCGATCCCTCAGGGAGGCTCAGTAATAGCACTGGCCATATTGTGTCATTTCTTTAGCATTTCATATAACATCAGGAATAAAACAGTCCTTTACCCACTTTCTAAATTCAGTTTAACATTTAATGAGAGAGAAATGGCTTTGGACACTGATTTACAGTTACAAAAACATTTAAGATACGCTGAAAAAGTTGCAGTTATATGGTATGTTTTTCTTTCTTATGTCATTTTCACATTAGTGATTTGGATAAATTCTAATTTGCATTTTTAGTTATTTAGAAACTGTATTTGTTGATCAGACAGGTGCATGTTTTCCATTTATGTTTGCAATTCTTACCTTACTGTAGTAATACAGATATGCATGTATTGATGCTTCATTTATTATAAGCAATGATCTAAATGTCCAGAGAAGAAGATAGTCAGTATACAGATTACATTTCCCTGTCTGTGACAGTGGAGAGGTGAGGCTATTGTTCTACACACTGAAGTGTAGATTCGTTACACCTGCTGGTTTGTTGAAACAATGCTCTATTGATGTCCCTGTATTCACTGTCTTGATAGTAATCCTTGAAGCAGCCATGTGTTGGTTCATTACTTCTTGAAGGACACACACTCACACTGTACGCATGTCAAGCAGGCCTGCTTAGATGGCAGCATTTACACTGAATGTTTCTATGAAAAACCCCATAAAACTGAGTTGTGCTAACTATATATCTCTCTTTCCTAAGAATAGAAATGAGAGGATCAAGGCTGTGATGGGTCTGTGGTAGTTCAACAAATAGCTTGATGTAAAAATAAAAATAAATCCTGTCACCATGCTGTACGTGCAGTTGGGCAAAAACCCTCTAACTGAATTTACTCAGTATCTGGGACTAAATCCTGATTTGTTGTCTGTGGTAATGATGTGTAGCTGGAGTTGCGTACACCTGTGTGTGTCTGTGTGTGTTCACGTGTGCTACAGAGTGTGAGTCGTGTGTTAATATGCTGATACAGGCGGTTCCTGTGACACATTCCTGCCCAGCTTGGCTCAGATCATGCAAGCTGATAATTTTAGCAGTCAGTTCCTCTATGTGTGTGGACAGCGAAGAGCAGGTAACCCCTCCTCGACATTTGCCATCCACTACATCATCCTTGGCAGAGGACAATACGTGATGAATGTGTGCGATGTGACGTGTTCCTCTCTGCCATTATAGCCGCAATCTGGTCCTTCAAGCAGACTCACTACAAGACAAGTGAGCTTGAATTTGGCATCACAGATGTGTGGCCAGTATATGATTTTTTTTTTTCTTTTACAATTAAATGCAATCCTGCAAAATATGAAGCTTTGTGAAACTTTTAGTGTTCAGTTTCTGTCCAAATGGCATCATAGAGGTGTTGATTCAAGAGTTTCTGTTATTTTGTCCACCAGGAGTGTGGTTTAAGCTACACACTCCTAGTTGTCCTGGTTCATGTGCAGAGGTTGACGGATGTGCCAATCATAAATCCGCTGACCTATCAGCGTGACGAACAAATGATGGAATTTCTAATCCCCTTAAGTAAATGAATTTCCACCCTGTTAGGAATCAAAGCCGTTATGCACATTTATGATTCAATGACTGGTTTTTCATGATGGCTGTTTATAATGAGCAGCAGGAAAAAACAGAACTCCACATAATGCAAATATTTTTTTTGTCTTGATTTTGGTGCCTTGATATGAAGGGCATGTGAGCAAAATGGCTAGGTACTTTTATTCCTCAGTTGTGATCAGTACTCTGGATATTTGGCTCTTACATAAACCACATTTTTGACCATTTTTTCCCCATCAAAAGCACCAAGATGATGACAAACATCTAAAGTCCCCACATACCTAGATAGATAAACTCGCACAAAGACATGGGTGGTCTGTTAAACTAAACATCATCGTGGTCCGGCTTCTATTTCGCCACGTGACATGCTGTTTATGTAAATATATGTTTAGCTCAGAGCGTCTATTCCCTCAGTTATTTAAAGAAACAAATTATTTCAGGATCAGCTCCTCTACCCTGTGGCACATGCTCCTATTGCACTCAAATAATTCTCTCTGCTCGGAGAGGGAGCGCGTTCGGTTAGATAAGAAAGATGATGAAGAATTTGTGTATCATGTAATATTCCCTTTGAATGTATTTAACTTCAAATTTGAATATACACTTAAAATGTGGATTATATACTGTTTATTTCTCATGCTTGTACTGTTTTTTTCACAGGCTTATGACTGAAAGTCTGTTGATGCTCAGTGTAAAACATGCAAGAGTATTGGATGTCAGTGTCAAGTGAGTTTATTTAATATTCATAATTCAGCACAAATGAGAGCAGAAAGAAAAGATATTGCCCTTTTCTCCATATTTGGTGCGATATGGAGAGGTTGTGACAGTATGAGCATCACGTTGTCTAAGAGATGTGAAGGAACCTGTGTTTTCCTATCCGAGCGGCTCATGTATTGGTTTCTCAAGGCTCGGCGGAGTTGAGCTGCTGTTCTGATGTCGGCCTCGATGTTATTCGTGTCAAGAATCTCTTGATGAAGTTGTGTTTGCAGAACAGAGTGAATATGAGGGGAGATAAAATGGTTTCATGACTGCAGTGGTTACAGATGGGGGTTTATTTCAGAGGTGTCAGGAATTGAAATGCAAGTACTTGACTCAATTATTTCTGTTATGTTAGACACTTTTACTTCTCGCTTCAAACATCTTTACGCTGCTACATTTTCTGATAGGCTGTAGCTACTAATTACTGTGCAGGTTTTACATGCAACATGATGACTTCACAGTATGGTGTGTTTAAAGTGTGAGTGACTACATTTACATCATGCACAAAAATATTCACAAAATATTGTTGTTTTGCCCTTATTCCAAAAAAACAGTACTTCTACTAAGCTGTTTGCATGGCTAATGAAAATTAATATTCTGGTAATATTCCCTTTTACTGCAGCTGTGCATACTCGGCTGTGTATTGGCAAGAATCTGGTGATGCGATACGTATACAGGGCCAACAATACAATGTATTAAAATACTTTTTATTAACTGTCATGGTATAAATACATGCCACTATATGCATAAAATGTGAGTGAAAAAAGTAGTAAAAACAAAAGTCTCATCTTTCCAGTGAAACCCAAATTATGTAATTCCAGGATTGTTTAGGGTCCCCAGTATGCAGAAATATTCAAAATACACAATTTTAGAATAGACAAGAATAACACATTTGTACTGCATGCAAAAAACTGCATGTGATTATCATAAAGTGAGTGTGTAAAGGGGTGACTTAGGGGAATGCATTGAACCCATTTTCATTAGCATACAGTATATTGAGGTCAGAGGTCAAGGGAGCCTTTAGAAAATGGCAGTTTTTCTTCACCAAAATTTAGCGCAACTTTGGAGCGTTATTTAACCTCCTTCACGACATGCAAGTATGACATTGTTGGTACAGTGGCAAAAATTGAGCCTACTACAACCTCCAAAAGAATAGCAGCCGGGTCTGCTGGCGGTCTTATGGATTTTTAAGAGGTTTACTAATCGATATAGTATTTTGGAGAATTGGCCTAAATTCAGAATATTGTCATATTCAGAATAATAGTGGAATATTGATGATCGGGATTAACTTACTATAGAATGTGAGTGACGTTTTCCTCCACTGGTCTGTTTTGTATGGACATATATTAAAGGATACTTGAGTGAAGTGGAGTACTCGGAGCACAGTTTAAGCTCACACACCTGCTTCCCCTGAGGCCAGCTGTGGTGCAGAGACAGCTGGGTGGCTGCCACAGCTTTTGAAAGGAAGCGTCAGTATTTTCTTCCCAGCCCATCAATCAATCAGTGATTTGCATGCAAGGTAGACCTGTGTGTTTACTATGAGCTGCCGGTAACCCCTTTCTTACAATAGTGTCTGCATATAGTCTGTACTGTATTTATGATGTATTTATGATGTATTTGCATAGTTAATTATCTTTTTTTTTTTTTTTTTTTTTTCATTTTTAATTTTGCATTCAACCACCCATGCTGGCAACCATTAGAAAAACGCAGTGCCTTTAAGGATATGATGCTGATGCTTTGAGATTTTAATGCTATATGAAGAATATATGAAATAGTGACATTGGGTGCAGATAAATCTCAGATATGTAATATGTGCATTACATGTATTGGACAGTTATGAAACAAGGCTCAAGGAAATGCTCAGCATGTGGATCCTCCCAGAGAGTTTCTGAGTCATTATTATGCTGGTCATCTGAGGATCCCTGCGCTTTTTCGCATTGTATGTGCAGCGCTGAGCACGTGCCTGCCAGTGGTGTGAAGGGGATAAGAACTGATGGCTCTATATATAGAACTATATGTATGTGGAGGCTTAAGACTGAACTGTACGGGAGGACGGAGGCTTGCCGAGCATACTAGCGAGGGTTACACAGGCTGGTCCATGCACGCCATCTATTATCTCTGGTTGTGTATTCTTGTGCTTTTATCCTTGTGAGGACCAAATGAAGGTTTAAACCTTGGGGTGAGCGAGGTGTGTGTGGTTTTCTATGTGATTGGTGTAATTTGAGCAGCTAAGATGAAAAGGGGAGGTGAGCTATAGTATGACTAAGGTTGAAGCATGAAACGGCTGACTGTGCATGCATGCGTACATGAGGGAGGGATGGTATCAGGCCCGGAGCTGTCAGACTCCCAACACCATCATGGTATCACCCAAAGATAAGAGGGTCACGCTCTGTTACACAAGAACCTTCTCGTTATTTAGTGTACGCGTGTGCGAAATCAAGTGTTTTAATGCCAGAATCAATGTATTTGTTTTATTGGAATTGATGCAGAGGTAGAAGGAAGTTACTGCTTTTGTTGTTGTAGTTTAAGTGAGGTGACGTCATGTATGTTCTGTATCCTTCAATTGAAAGAAACCACAGCTGCCTGCAGTGAGCCAAAGCCAGAAAACAAACAGCGGAGGGTCCTCGTGGATACAACCTGCACCCTCACACATTAAAGTGGTAAACACTACACATACAGTAAAGTATGGAAACACTTTGGGTTTCACAGATTGCAGGAGAAGCAGCGCTAGACATCATGGCTGACGCTGCATGCTAACTCTGTCATGGACTTGTATTGCATTAATGTGCGGTCAAGCCAGCCGTCACTCTCATCTCTGTGATCAAATCGGCTGACGCTACAACTGTAGAGCACCCATATACTGACATTTATGTTAAATGCATTCAAATGGCCCCAATGGGGCTGACTATGGATGGATAAACAGAACAGAGCTGATGGGAGAGCTAGCGACGGACTTGGTGAAGTTAGCGGAAGTACATGCATACGTGTGACTACGTCCAGTTTTCAAAATAAGATGTTAACAAAAGGAATTGTATATACAACATACATACATAGATATAAGAATGATTGGATCATATTCACCAGAAGTATAAAACATCATATGTTCCTTATAAATTAAAAGAAAATACCACTAATTTGTGAGGGAAATGTTATTCTTTGATTTTTGGGTTGGTGGAAAAAAATGATAATGCCTGACTATGACTGATATATTTGACTTCAGGTCATTTCTGACTACGTACATGCTGAAAATCAAACATTTTACTGTATCAGCTTAGATATTTTCCAAAGTAGAAGTGTACGATTGTTAAAGTTAACAAAAATCACAATAGATCGTAACACTTGTAGATCTGCAATACTTAAAAATCAACAAGTTGAAGCACGCCCCCTAACCAGCTTACCTGGGAGTGACGCTTGTCATGACCCTGACCTTTAAGGAACACCTGAAAGGAATGGCAGCTAAGTTGAAGTCTAGAAACAACCTGCTCTGTAAGCTGGCTCAAAAGAAGGGGCAGCACACTGGGCACCTTGGCACCGGCCTTTGCATACTCCACAGTAGAGCCCTTATTTGGACAGGTCACCCCATACACGCCATGTGGACACCCAGTTCAACACAACCATGCGAATCATAACAAGACTATTCATTCAACACCACTCCCCTGGGTCCCTGTCTTATCCAGTATAACCCCCCCACATGTCCGGCAAATTGCATTTACTCAAAGGACGCTTCAAAAGGTCAAAGTCTCTTCCCATCTACCAATTCATGCAGACATCTTCAACCCGCCCACTGCACATCTTCCATCTAGTCCAAGGATGTCCCAGACAAACATATGATGTTAGAACCCACCCAACAGGTCCCTGGCACCAACTTGCCAACGATACTGTGGTCAACCCTCAACAGATTCAGGTTCAGACATCGCCCCTGCTCGGCCATATCGAATCGGCACTCAAGTATCGTGATAGAAGCCCTAATATACAGTGTCTGTGTGTCCCTTTTCCCTCTCCTCTTGTTCTTGAGTCCTTTCCCCTTTCATCCTCTTCCACATCTTTTCGAGTTAAATATTTCTCAAATATCCCGGTCCTTAGGTTTCAGAGCACAGCAGGCAGAGGCAGGAGGATGCTGCAGCATGTAAAAACCCAACATCGAGAAAAAAAATAACAAGACATCAGGTGTGCAGCACTGATGTAGGAGGCACGGTATTGACTGCGAGCAAGCACAGCAGCACCCTTAACCCTTGTTGCTCACTCTCGCTCTTACTGAACCTTTCTTGTCACATTATTTGTCGTGTGACTTCCACAAGGCCCCAAATTAAAAAAAATGTCCCACAAATCTTTGCTCACTGCCTGAGGTGGATGTGGATTTTCTTGTTGGAAAACATCACTATCATTGCTGTTATTGTTCCACCTCTTTCTGTCCCTGGGGCAGAACGGTTTCTTGTGGTTGTTGATATTGTACAAGGCACAGAGTTAACTACTGCAGTGGGTTTGTTTCGTTCACACTAAAGTATCTCCCAAGACTATCTGCTTAAATAACCATTTTTAATCTGAGCCATGGAGCCAAGTTCTGAATTTATTTTCTGATTATGTATAGTCTTTTCATACATACAGCACTCATTATATTACATGTACTACTAGCTTCAGGAGAATCATTGTGGGTGCCACTGGTGGTTCATCTTCCTCTCGTTTAATAACCGCATGAGTCGTATATTTTGATAAATCTGTCCTTTCAGCAGAAAGTGGAGTGCTAAACCAATAGTGCTGTGGAGTGCTCACTGCAGGGATGACAAAGGACTTTTTCAAAAGGTTACCCACACTGGAGTGCTTGCTGCATTTGGTATATTGGTCGTATCAGATACCCTCTCTTTAATTACTTGCTGTGGAAAGTAAAAACAAGACATCCTATTAGATTCTCCAGTGGCGATGTGAATGTGGGAGTTGTTTTGGTTTAGAAAGAAGCATCTGATGTTCTATGAGATTGAGCAAGCAATATAAAAACATGTAAAACTATGCCACAATAGTACTGCATATGTGTCATTCTCAGATTTTCATCCTCTTATCCTTTACTTCCTGTTACACCCACCACAGCAGTCTGGCCTGTGAGTTTAGGCTGATGGGGTTTTGGAAAGGTATGCGTGGGCGTGGAGGAAGCAAAGGGAGGAGTCACGACTGGACTCAATCCGCACAGATTAACTGTAGATTGATGTTTTTTGTCAGAGAATCGTCACCTCTTGCACCAGATTAATTTCTGACCACTTCACAAGGACGGGCCGTTTAAGGGATTGGGTGCAAAATCATCCTGCGACAAGATATTTTGCTTGAAATTCAAAGTGATAATCCCCTTTTCAGTATTAAGGGTCTTTTCTTAATCCCTGCATATGTGTAATTTGATACTATAATGTTAGGCGGAGAGGCGTATGTTCCAACGTTATAAGTGTTTTTTTTGAAGGTGACATGAATTATGTAACTCTGTTTTGTTTGGCCGCCCTGCGTGCATGTGTGCTTTGCTGGCTTAGTAATGACGTATTTCTTCTGAACTGTAACTGGAGGCCATATGATCCAAATGTTTAAATGATCCTCACCTGTCAGCTGTCGTTTCTGTTTGTTGTTAGGAGCAAGCTGCATTCAGGAACCGACCCTGCTTCTGGGCCGAAACATAGTTTTGAGTGTGCACATATGACAGATTAAATAATTACATAGCAGCAGATTAAGAGTTTGTTTGGTCTGTCAAAGTTGATGTTATAATAATGTGTCAACACAAATTCATTTTAACGCCCTGAATTTCTGTAATGCTGAAGCTAGATTGAGGATAATGGCATCATATGAAACTGAAAACCTAATGAATCCAGTGGTATCAAACATGTCATACTAGCTTGTCGAGAAGGAGGCTAAATAAAGCTCCAAACTCCTTTACAGACATGCCAACTTTATGATAATCACATGCAGTTTTGGTCAAGTCATAGTCAAGTCAGCACACTGACACACTGACAGCTGTTGCCTGTTGGGCTGCAGTTTACCATGTTATGATTTGAGTATATTTTTATGATAAATGCAGAACTTGGAAGGGTTTCTGGACAACATTTGTCATTGTTTGGCGTCATTGATTTCCAGTAATAAATATATACATACATTTACATAAAACAGCGCATTTGCCCACTCCCTTGTTGATAAGAGTATGAAATACTTGGCAAATCTCCCTTTAAGGTACATTTTGAACAAATAAAAAAAATGTTTCATTAATTTGCAATTAATCGTGATTAAATATTGTAATTGATTGGCAAGCCTAGTTTTTATCCAATATGTTCCTGGTTTAAAGATTATCTTTCCAGCTTTGACAGTCGGGCTTTTCTTCTTCTTGTCTGTTTCAATCTTTGCCTCTCACTCCCTCTGGCCAGCACGAATTGTTGGCCTATGATGCAATCCCTCGTCCTTGCTAGTTTAACTTTCCCAACCTATCAGAGCACGGCAGTAGGAGGGTATCCAGTCAGCTCATGCTTGTAAACAGCACTGACAGTAGGAGGGACTTTCAATTTACAGTCCCGCCCTCTGTTGTCATCCCTGTTCAGCCTTTTTCAGCGCGTGTGTTGTGTTGGAAAAAGGGGAAAAGCCGCAGAAAGGAAAAGGAAGAGTGGTCAGCAGGGCCGAGGGGAGAGACGAGGGAGGAAGTAGGCGTGCGTGAGTGTGAGTCAGGGCGTGTGCTGATTCTTCAGTGTTAACACAAAGCTGCCATGGAGCCCTCTCGACTGATCTACTCCACACTACTGACAGTAGGTCGTCTTTTTGTCAAATCTGTGTGTCAAATCTGTGTGTGTTTGTCCTCAACTACATGCATATGTGCATGTATAACCTAACATTATGCGCTCAGCTGTTACCAGAGAGGAGTGTGTGAGTTTCTGTTTGTCCAAGCTGTCAGCACATACTCATTGGTGCTACAGAGGTGCCTGACAGTGAACAGAAGGGCTGTATTCACTCCTTTCCTTACAAACTGTCTCTCTGTCCCTTTTCCTGTCCTCTTGATGAACTGGGAAGCAGACATTTAATTTCCCATCTTGCCCTTTTCCCCCCACTTCATTTACGTGTGTGTGTTATAAGATATACACATGAGGATGTGAGGATCCTATTGTACAGTGAAGCAACAGCAGCGGTTTCAGCGCTGAAAGAAAATGGTTACTTTTGTATTCGGTAAAGCCAGCAGTGAATAGACTCATTGTGTGTTAACTCTGCGGGTGTTAGCTTGTTTTCACACACAAACATAATGCACACACTCACAAACAATTAGGTACACATACAAAAACTGTAATCCTGAGAGTTTGGGGAATTAGTCGGGCTAAGGTCACCGGCAACATTACCGCTGTTATTACCACACAAATAATGGCTGGAGAATTATAACACATTTCATTTTGATGGTATTAGCCGACAGCTCTTCTGCAGGATGTGTCCTCTCATCTATCATTTTATTTTTTTTTTTTAAGCTTCCTGCAATCCTGCCTAGGCTTGGCATTATCCCACTGTGCTGCCTGTAACAGCAGAGCCTTGAATCTGCACGTCATCACTCAGTTTTGTAACTTCCTAAGCCTGTCAGTTGGTTAACTGGTCTTGGTTATTTTGGAGCATTGAATCTAAACATCGGGGCTTATTCAGTAGTTTACGTGGGCATATATGAAGTGGGGATCATATGAAACACAGCATATTGAATGCGTGTAACTATATATATGCACCTGGGCACCCACTCACATGCACGACAATTGCATGTCTGTTGCACCATGTAATAGGACAGGGATGATACACCTGTCTCCCGATTTGGTACCATCAAAATTCAATATATATTGTGATTCTACAAATATTGCGTTTCAGTGTAACAGTTTGTTGTGGTTTTTGTTTTTTAACACTAGACCATGGTGAAAAGTTGAATCATACACAGTAAAAGTGTTTGATTTTCAGCATGTATGTAGTCAGAGATGTCCTGAAGTCAAATATATCATTTATTGTCAGGAATTATTTATTAAATTGTTTCCCAGCAACCCAGAAATCAAAGAATGAAGGCATTTCCCTCACAAATTAGTGGTATTTATTTTAATTTATTTATTATTTTATTGTTTTATTTTATTCGTATTTAAATTTTAAATTTATCAATTTTAAGGGACGTGTAATGTTTTATACTTCTGTTGAATACAATCCAATTAAACGTCCATACGTCTTACGTCCATATACTGTATGTATTTTGTATACACTGTATAGTTCACTTTTTCAAACCCTTATTTTGAAAATCAGATGTAGTCACGTGTATATTTATGCTAACTTCACCAAGTCCGTCACTAGCTCCCCCGTCAGCTCCGTTCTCTTTATACGTCCATGATCAGCTCCATCAGTGCTTTTTGAACGTAGTTTATATAAATGTCAGAAAATGGGTATTTTACAGTTGTAGTGTCGGACAATTTGATCACATTTGATTGAGGTGTGAGTGACAGTTGGTTTTAGTGCACGTTACTGCAATACGATAACGTTTACTGTCCATGACAGACTTAGCTTGCAGCTTTAGCCATGATGTCTAGCTTTTCTTTTCCTGCAATTTGTGAAACCCAAAGTGTTTCCGTACTTTACTGTATGTGGTGTTTACCACTGTGGATTTAAAATGTGAGGGTGCAGCTTGTATCCACGAGGACCCTCCACTGTTTTCTGCTTTCTGCAGTGTGTTTTTAGTTGATGGATACGGAACAGATATGGCATCACTTTACTCAGACCACAACATTAAAAGCGACGACTTCCTTCTACCTCTCCATAGACTCAAATGAATCAAATGTATTGATTTTAGAATTAAAAAGTCAATTTTACTCGTATAAAAAAACGCGAAACATGCATGCATACATACATACATATGCAAGGTGCATGCCTTTCACGCATCAGCTGACCTGTTAATTCAAAGGAAACTAACTCTGTAACTGACTCCAGACAGATGGTTGTATCATTTGTGCTATTTTTTTTCAGCCGAATATTTTGAGTAATAATTCATATGTGGCATTTATTGGACCCCAGATTCTTCTTTTGCTTTGGTCCACCCAATAAAAATATATTTAAAGATATAAACAACAGTAAACAAACAGACAACAGCCACTTCACTCTGCAGCAGTTCTAAGACCTCCTGGTCTTATTTTAGTTTCACCGTCATTGCTTCCTTGCCTACCCACTAATACATGTCTAAATATAGACAGACGTCATTACAGATGATTTCAGTATCAATGTGTTCTAGTACAGAAAGAGTGTGTGTGAAGAACTATACAGTATAATACTGTACACCCTGCGGTTGATCCCTCTTTAATGACACGTTCTATCGAGAGACATTCAAGCTTCTTTTCATCAGAAACCAACAGAGACAGCTGGATACTCTTGAAGTGCCAGTTTAAAGTGCAGGGTTTATAGAGAACAATGCATATTTAGATTTAGACAAAACATAAGCTACTTACTGGTAATCATTTCCGTCACACACCCTGAATGTTCCTAACTGGAGTGTGAATGTGACATGCTGTTCCCATGGATGACAGCTTAAGAGATGACCTTTACCCTCCCTGTGTGTGTGTGTGTGTGTGTGTGTGTGTGTGTGTGTGTGTGTGTGTGTGTGTGTGTGTGTGTGTGTGTGTGTGTGTGTGTGTGTGTGTGTGTGTGTGCGTGCGTGCGTGTGCACAGTGGGCAACAACTGACAATAGGATATGAGCTAGATGGTACATAGGGGGGATTGAGTGCTATGTTGGATCCAGTAGTGACAGATGTGCAGACAGGGGAGTCTGGTGGGGGATGATGATTATGTGCGTGCGTGCGTGTGTGCGTGCGTGGTACGTGCCTGCCTGCCTGCCTGCTTGCGTTGAGTGTTCATAACTACTATATATCTTAAGGCCAGGGTTGTTTGTGTGGGACACATTTAGAGACACTGTGTCAGATCCATGAATAATACATGTGTTGACCTACTGAGAAAATGTGGCTGCTCAACATTGCTGGTGTCAGTTAGCAACACTGAGCGAAATATGGCGTGCAAAATATTTATCAAAGGTGGCAATTTTAAGCCAAAGGTTAAGTCAGGTGAAGCTGTTTTCTAACAAATATATGTTGTTGTGGTCTTTTGTCTTTGTTGCAAATGGTGTGTGTTTTTCACACTACATGTTTTTTTTTTTATTATTCCATAGTTAAGACCCGATCTTCTCATTTCATGTACACACTGGTGGTGAATAGCAATGAGAACATGCTACAGTGGCATCTTAAACATACCAGTGTAATTATTATGCTTTATGTGTTTGGGCTTGCACTGATGAATGTGAAAGTGGGCCAAGTTGGAGCGCTGGCTTGTGTTGCTAGGCAGAATATTCAAACCTTGCAGATGTATTTTTATAATGGATGATATTATGTAAGCAAGGCAGAGGGCTCCTCTGTTCTGGTCACCTTACAGAGTTTTGCTGCTAGTATTCATGGTCTTTTGTTCAGTGTGTTTTGTATGTTTTATAGATGTAGTTTAAATCAGTGCTGGTGTGTCATTTTTATTTAATATTATGCAAAAAAATTTCATGCACTGATGGAATTCTGTGTTTTGGGGCGGCAGTAGCTCAGTGTGGGGGGGGTGGGGTGGGGAGCGGGGGGGTCACCGGTGTAAGTCCCAAAAGGAAAAAAAAAGAGGGAGAAAAGGGGGGGGGGGGGGGGTGTGTTTTTCCCTGGGGGGGGGCCGGGGGGGCCCCCGAGGAAGGAAACAAACCCCTAAATGGGGGGGGGGTTTGGAGGAGGCCCCCCCTCACTCTGACATCTCTCCAATTGTTGCATGTATATGGACTTGTTTGTGATGTGTGTGTATTAAATAACAGGGAGAAAAAAAATGAATTCCCCCAGGGGGAAAAAAAAAGGATTATCTTCTTCCTCTTTTAAACACACAGGGACCATCAGCCACGCCGTGTGACTTCTCTCGCTCCTCAAGTAGTGTAATTATGGCGGTTACCACGGTTTTGCACTCGATGGCTCGCATTACCGCAGTCTTGGAGGAGTGAGCAGAGGGGTACACAGTTGGTTGCAATCTGCAACCACACCACTATATACTGCCAAATCCTACACACTGCACCTTTAAGCAAAATGGTGCCCAGCCACAAAATTGTAAATGCAGGATTTACTGCCATTACTCACAAATTCATATACATCTTTTTAATACAAAACACCTAAATAGCTACATGTCATTTAACAGGTTTGAAGCACATTAAAGTTAGTTTTTCACCTATACATCAACCAACTCTTTAATTATATTTGTACTGTAAATCTATATATGTTTATTCAAAAACGTATAGTTTGATCTAGAGCCAATAATGTTGTTACGGTATATGAACCCAAAGTTTAGCAGTAGTGAGACCTCACTAGTGACTTGTAAATATAGACAGATGGACAAACAAACATAGGAAGGAAACATAGGCGCTACTTAGCACATTCTGCTTTCAGTCACATGTGTATGCTTTAGTTCAGTTTGTGTACATGTGTAGCCAAGTCAGCTTGTTTTAATGCTTTATAATTTTAATGATTATTGTGTATTTGCAGTAAAAGGTTCATCTTTAACCACAGTCTGCACTTACCGTTTAGCTACAAAATCACTAGTTTCTTTTATTTTCCTGCTTTGGTTTTATCTGGTGTGTTAATCAAAAGTCAGGCACATGACCATACTGGTTTGTCTACATCTGCTGCTGTCTGACTCTGTATACTCAGGACTGGTGCATGCTTCTGTTTCTCACAGTTCTCTTTCAGCTGGCTTTTGTCCGAATGAACCTAGAAATAACACCATAACAATGGACATGTTTTTTGTACTAATCAAGGAATTAAGCAGCTTTTTTGAATTTGGTTCCTGGTACCTCGTGTGGTAAGTTAGCTGAGCATTCGTGGCCCTGAAGGTGACTCTTGAAAAGCTTTTGTAGCCAAATATGGGCAAATATTCACGCATGTGTCTTTGTCTCTCTGCAGGTTAACTGCTGTCATTGTCCGTGGCTGTGAATGTCTTCTGCCATGGCAAAGCGGGAGGCTGGGAGCACCAGCCCTGTGGTGCGCCAGATAGACAAGCAGTTTCTGGTGTGCAGCATCTGCCTGGATCACTACCGCAACCCCAAGGTCCTGCCCTGTCTGCACACCTTCTGTGAAAGGTAACTACCATTTGTGTTTCAGTGACAACTGGCAAAAGTGCTAATTACCTACGCTTCCCTCAAACTAAATCTAACACAAACCTAAGTCTCTGCTCACAGCGTCTGCCACATGCAACGCAGGTGGCACAACACTGTAGGCTTTTCCCTGCCAGTACTTATCCTCCTTTTCTATTACTGTAGAATCCTTGTCATATTTACATGTCTCCAAATAGAGGAGCCTCATCTATTGCAAATCCCTGACCACCTTTAAGAAGCTCAGCAGCGCTTTTTCTCACCGACTCCGCTGGGATAAGTGCATTCCTCAGCATCAGAGACCGTCAACGTCTGAGAAAAGGCTCATTGTTGGGAGGCACAATTACAATTCCTGGATCTACAGTTCTTGAGAAAGATGACCCCCTCAGGCAATACTTACTGGGGCCTTTTTCGTACCGAACCAAGCAAAGGAGGCTTTTGGAAAGCTTGTTTGTGGGTCACGGTGGGAGGATGGAGAATGAAGAGGGGGCTATGTTGGATAACTGGGATTATGTTTCAAACTGGTTTACTTCTAAACCTATGACCAAACAAATATTTATGGAATAGTTCTGAACAGCCACACAGAGTACGAGATAAATCCTTTTTCCAGGCAGTGTGAGGGGCATTTGCCCACCGGAGGGCAAGTTTAATCCCCGGTTTAACTGGGTGGCATGTGATCTGGAGCCCTGCTGAGGTGAACAGATTTTTGTCTGGAGCTATACATGATGTTGCCAGACAGATGTTTCAATACTGGATGGGCTGATGTGGTTTTAGGGCTGAGCTGGTCTGTGTGGTGTGGTGTGGTATCGCATCTCTTTTAATTCTTCTCCCCTTTCACTGTTGCTGTGATTATCCTAGCTGTGTGCTCATAATTTAGAGACCAGGATCTTGAGTTTGCCATATTGGGTTGTGCAACTGCTTCAGATGATGCCAGAATAAATGACGTCTTCCAACAACAGGGGCTTGTGGCTCCTTGTACTCATGAGTGCAGGATTTTGCTTAACAAGGGTGAGTGTGGCACTAGTGCTGTTAGTCAAGTAATCACTCATTTGACAATTAATCAACAGTTTTGGTTTGCGATCAATTGTTTATTCAACTCATTTTCATATGGTTGTAAATTTAAAAAAATTTAGATTTCTGTTGGACAAAACAAATATGAATTTTTTGACATTTTATGAACCAATAAGTATTCAAATAATCACAAACTGACACATTAATCCACAGTTAAAGTTATCATAAGTTGTGGCCTCACCCCAGGCCTTTTCTCTACATTACTGATGCGGTCCCAAGCTGGTCTTGTGTCTGACAAAACATTAGTAATTGGGGATGTGGAAATTTTCCCACCAGTTAATAAACTTGTGACACCACCAGTGTTACTGATTTACACCGGACATTTTATAAGAAAAGATGACACCCAATATCTGTAGCGCGCTTACTTTCATTTATACCGTTGGGTGGCTCCACTCCAGCTTTTGCTGTGGGGCAGCAGGTTTCCACCCAGCACACAATGGCTGTAACCGCTCTGTCCTCCACACAGTGATTGTCTCATTAACGTTATGGCTCCCTGATAGCATTGGGTTTAAATCAGAAATACTAGGTATAATAATAATGATGATATAATACCAAAAAATAGGTGCGTTTGCTTTTCGCTTTGACACCGATTCTCCGCCATCGTCTCGTCTGTCAACTTTCGTCCTGTGTGTGTGTGTGTGTGTGTGTGTGTGTGTGTGTGTGTGTGTGTGTGTGTGTGTGTGTGTGTGTGTGTGTGTGTGTGTGTGTGTGCGCGCGTGTGCGTGTGTGTTTGTGTTTCTGACTCTGCTGCGCTGAGACTCGGTATGGAGCAGACTCTTTCACCTTTGTTTGTAGCATCTGTTCTCTAACTATGTATTGACAACATGGCGCTGACATGCAAAAACGAACTAAATGAGGTTTATTTATATGTAAGTAATGCAATCGGTGTGTGCATGAACATTGTGTAACATCAGTAATAGCGACTACCGCAGCAAACCTGATAGTAATTTATCCAGGCATCACAGCAGTGTTGACAAAGTGGTAGATTGACTTTTTTTTTTTTTAAGCTCTCTGTTGTTCTTATGAGCTAATGACTGCAGTTTACCAAGGCTTGGTTGATATGAGCCGGTTCCTGTTCCACCAGACAACCTTGTGTATAACAACAGAGACTTATCCTTGACACTAATCTCAGGTTTTTTGCGGTGTCAACTGCCAATTTAGTAATAACAGAAGCTAAAGAAAAACAGCTGTAGATCACATGCTGGATGGCAGCCGGGCTGTAAGCCAGGAGTGCAGTGTGCTAATATGCATATTGCAGCTGAACTTTGCTGACTGTGGGTTTGCTTTTGGCTTTGAAGGTTGTCTAATGTTAAATAGATTGCCGCCTAAGGGCAATTGAACCTGCAAAACATCATCAGCCTTTAGGGGACGGTGGGATAGATGTGTGACTGCTGCCAGGATGAAGATAGACTCTAAAACACATGCACACAAACATGCAGGAGCATAAAACGAATACACAAACGTCTCTCTTCTCCCTTAAGTCTTTTGTCTCTCTGTGTTTCTGTTAGGCAGATTGATTTGCCAGAGATTCACTTACTCAAAGAGAAGGTGTGCTAATCTTCTCCTGAGGCTGTGGGTTCTGCAGATTGACTTGGATTCACACTTTTTGCCTATTTGTTGTGACAGCAGCAGTATTTAGGCACCGTCTTTAAATTAGTGTGATAAGGTGACAGCTCTGTCACTCTAGCGTCTTCCTCCTCTCTCTGCTCTGTTGGTAAATCAAATATGACTTAAAACTATACAAAATGATGCAAAAGATTTGAGTAGATTTTATATCCTAATCTGTGCTTATCCCTCCCTCCAGTTGTCTCCAGAACTACATTCCCCCCGAGTCTCTGACGCTTTCGTGCCCAGTGTGTCGGCAGACGTCCATCCTGCCAGAGAAAGGAGTTTGTGCTCTACAGAACAACTTCTTCATCACTAATCTCATGGAGGTTTGAATCTTAATGCCTTTTTTTTTAATTAAAGTCTGACACACACACATTAGCAAACAGGATCTTCAAGTGTGTTACATGGAACAAAAGACAGCGATAAAATTAATTATTAGGTTAACAACGAAGCAAAGATGATTTAAAATAATTACAGGCATGTCTCAAAGAAATAGGACGGTGGGTCTCTGTACAGTATGTTCCTGTTTTTGTGAGAACTGCTCTTTGTGTTAAACAGAGGGAAGACATTTTTGCAGACTGAGGTAATTGTGGACAGTCCTTTCTTTTTCATGGTGCTTTTTAAGGGTTTGTTTTAAATGTAAGGTTACCATGTAGGGGTGATGATTAAGGTTATAGGAAAAAGGTAGCAGCAAATTAAATGTGGTAATGATGAGGACAGAAGAAACAAATCACCAGCACTCACAGATAAAGGATCCTAATAAACTAAGGAAGATTCTTTATCTGTGAGGGCTGGTGATTTGTTTCGTCTGTGATGATTGACATTACTGTTTGAATGTAGGGAATGAATGTATTGAAAGGAGGGTGCTCAGATGGATTAGGGTACAAGGCGGTGTGTTTGTGTCCTAAAGAGAAAGTCAGCAACAAACTAAAAGAGCTGAGACAAAGAGAAAGTTTAGGGGGCCTACCATACTAAGACTGCACAATTATGGCCAAAATGATAATCAAGATTACTTTGATAAATATTAAGATCACCAATATTTCTTGATTTTTGGACAAAATATTTTTATTGCACTTTTGCATTTAAATAAACAGAACCCTGCTTTCACTTGCGTGTTGTGCTACATTCCTGCTAATTAACAACTCTCCATTAGAAAGGGCTTAAAATAAGGTTCATCCTCACCTGAATTCAGTGCATTTTTGTTTTACTTGTCGGCAAAACAAGTAATATACACTATATTACAGTTCCACTCAAACCGCAACCGTAGCATTCAGTTCATTCAAGTTTATCACAGGATAGATAGTTTTCTATGAGCAGAGCACCCATTTTAAACGCCAATGTTGCAGTCGATCATGTTGATTTAATTTTGGGAAGTCCAAATCATGATCGCGATTAATATTCGAAACTGTGCAGCTCTATACCATAACATATATTGTTACCTTCTAGCCAGGGAACTTTGTTCCATGTCATTCAGTAAACAAAAGTAACAAACCCTCCACAATAATTAAGAAAACAGAGCATCATCTTACAAGTGTATTAAAATTGAAAAGCTGTATGCTGAAGTTTAAAATGTTTTCAACCAGGTCCTTCAGCGAGACCCAGAGTGCTCACGACCGGAGGCCTGCAGTGTCCTGGAGTCAGTCAGCGCTGCAGCTGCCGGGAAGCCCCTCTGCTGCCCAAACCATGAGGGAAAGGTGGGAAGCCCTTTTGCAGTGCTTCAGTCCGGTCATCACCTCATCAGAATAGCCTTGCCTCTTTTATTTTTTTGCAATAATTCATGTAAAAGAAACTGAGTCTTCAAATGCATTACTTACCTTCAGTGCCCAGCATGAGTGAATGAGCTTTTTTATACAGTTTGTCTCCCTCTGCAGGTGATGGAGTTCTACTGCGAGTCATGTGAGACGGCCATGTGTTTGGACTGCACAGAGGGCGAGCACCGGGAGCATGTGACTGTTCCTCTGCGGGACGTTGTGGAACAGCACAAAGCTGCACTGAAGACACAGCTGGATGCCATACTCAGCAGGTGGGGACTTGATACCTTGATAAAGCTTTTACAATTTTTCCCTCACCTCAGGTGTTTGGAGGCTTAAGCATTTGGCCCAAATCTGGCATGTCAAAGTGATACTGGGTGTAGTGGCAAAGGCCCATTTTTATTACATAGTAATTTAGTGTTTGTAGATACATTTGTAGTTCTTCATTAGATTTTTTTTTCTACAACTCTTGGAAGAAAATTGCTTATTGTACCATCTTACAGGCTCCCTCAGCTAACGGCGTCAATCGAGCTGGTGAGTGAAATCTCCCGCCAGCTGAATGAAAGGAAGAACGAAGCCGTGGCAGAGATTACCAGTACGTTTGAAGAGCTGGAACGGGCGCTGCATCAGCGCAAGACGGCCCTTATCACAGACCTGGAGAACATCTGCAGCACTAAGCAGAAAGTTAGTTATGTTTCACACATTCATTCACATGTACGGTGCATGCAGTTATGCAGGTGCACCAACACAGTCATTTTTCAAACAAGTAGTGGAGCGTGACCTACAGTCTCAGATTCCCGTTAACAGACTTCATCCTGCTGTCTTATCCACTCTTTATCTCTCTTCTTTTTCTTTCTCTTTGTGTCCCTTTTGTGCTTATCTTCCACTTACCTGATTGCAGGTCTTGCAGGCCCAGCTTTCATCTCTGCTCCAGGGGAAGGAACACATCCAGAGCAGTTGCAGCTTTACTGAACAGGCTCTCAGCCATGGGAGTGCTACTGAGGTGGGCTGGCAGATTTTAATTTATACAAGCAGGATAACAAACAGGCTACCACCTTGGACTGTAGTAAAGTGAAGCCAAAATATCCTAGATACGGGCGCTGCCATCTTGACACATTGACATCATTTAGAGCCAGCATCTGCATAGTGATCGGGCAGTGGAGCCACAAAATGGAGGTCCCACCCACACACGTGCCTCAACCAATCGCGAGCCGAGCATGGCAGCGGCTTGTCAGAGTCATAGCTGTCAATCATGACGTCCCACCCCCTTTTTATAGCATCAAATAACTAATTAAAACCAAACTTCTTAAAAGAGAAATTAACACTTGAACATACATTAGTGCGATAAGAACTACCTGAAATGACAGAAAACATCTTTGGAAAAAATGTATTTGACGTGTACTTTGACTTTTTAGTTTGGCACATGTCCATTCGCTAACATGGAGGGGGTGGGATTTATCACCTATACTGCAGCCGTAGCTGTAGCTTCACTTTTGGTTAACTGCCATATTGTTCATTTTTAGTTTATGGTTACAACATATTATGAGAATCAGTGTAGCCAGATGTGAGCTTGAGTTTGCATTAACAAAACAACTTAGAATACAATATGTGTCTCTTGCAAGTGTAGGTGCTGCTAGTTCAGAAGCAGATGAGTGAGCGGGTAACAGCGCTGGCCAGACATGACTTCCCAGAGAGACCTCATCAGAATGCACACCTGGACTGTCAGGTATCACTAAACTATTAATCTGCTCTTGCTTTCTGACTGATATTCCCACTTGGTCTAAAAAAAAACAGCCTTACCTTTTTGGTTGTGAGTTTTCACTTGTTATAGATATGAGGTTTGTTTTTCATATGTTTTCTTAAAAAATGTGGGTGTTTTAAACCTTTTTTCACTTTAGCTCAGGTTGATCGCTGTTGAAAAGTTGGGATAGTTTGGTCTTTTGATGGCGTCTCTTCCAAAAGAAAATCACAGTGACAGCTTTAATGTTCCATGTTTTTTATTTCAGAATCAGTTTTCTGAGTTAAATGTTTTTGCCAAGTACATACATGCAAGGACACAGAATGCAAATAACAGCTAGGAACAAGGACAACAAAGCTGGACAGATAAAGGTGAGGAATAGGCAGGACTTAATGTAAACAAGTAATGAAAAAATAGGTGTGTATATACACATATATTTGAAAGCACCAATGACCATAAAATAAAACATCTATATATAAGTCAAGTGGAAGTTGTAAACAATACAAATGGTGCTAAGAGCTAAATACTGAATGGATATACATGGACTGGATGATTATGCACATTTCTTAGCAGTTGTATTTATGGCCTCCAGACAAGTCTAATATTCATTACCACCTACTCAGTCCTGAGAATAAAATCTCCCTGTAGTCTTTAGTGTGATAGATGCTTGACTTTCTTCATTAGCCACAGTTTCACCCCACGCAGGAAGCATATACTTGGCTTACTGAGCGTTTTGGGATTGTTTTGTGTTTATCTGCCACCATACATCACATGGAACCAACTTTTTATAGCAATAAAGGAATATTCAGTGGAAAATAGTGTGTGCTGTCTGCTTTAGGTGGAGACTGAAGGTCTGCGGCGCTCCATCCAAAACCTGGGAGTTCTCCTCACCACAGCTGCTGTGGCTCACACCTCCGTCGCCACGGGAGAGGGCCTCCGCCATGCAGCAACTGGGCAGCACCACACAATTACTGTGACAACAAAAGACAAAGTACGCTCTTTAATAGTTAACTTCACTGCCTAAAGTGAACCTTATATATTTATTTGCTTTAGTCTCATATTTTAGTCAGACATGTCAGTTATTTTTATGGTGGCCACTTAACAGGTGGACAATTAACAGGAGTTATCAAAAACAAATGTTTGGAGCTTGTGATGTATCTGCTGTATTACTTGAAAGCATGATAGTTTTTCATGTTCTGATATTGAATCAATGACCTCTCTGCAGGATGGGGAGCTGGTTCGGACTGGAAATGCTGTTTTAAAAGCAGAGATAACCTCTGCTGATGGGAGCCGTGTTGCAGAGGCGGATATAGCGGACAATAAGAACGGGACATACGAGGTGGGCTACACCTTACGCTCTGAGGGAGAGTACTCCTTCACTCTGTTGCTATACGGCCAGCCGATTCGGGGCAGCCCATTCCGCCTGCGGGCGATCAAGCCCTCGGATGTACCACAGTCTCCAGATGACGTGAAGAGGAGGGTCAAGTCTCCCAGCGGGACAGGGGGCCACATACGGCAGAAAGCAGTGCGTCGACCTTCCAGCATGTACAGCACCACCAAGAAAAAGGAGAATCCCATTGAGGATGAGCTCATCTACAGAGTGGGTAAGACAGAGGAGAGAAAGTCCATACACTGTACATTCAAACCAAGAACATGTAGACATTAGACTTATCACTGCAAACTAGTTTCTAAGCCATACAACACTTTTTAGACTTGCTGTGACTTGATAGGTGTTTCATCCAGAAAAAAACACATTGACAAGCTGCAGTATGTTGTCAGAAGATAAAATGTAAAAAACGAGTATGGATGTAGAGAAAAGGGTAATGGGGAGAATTTGGTGGTCGCTTATTTCAAATGTTGATTCTCAGGTTTTGCATGCAAGTGTCCCAGCCATGCAAAGATAATGTAACCTGCATGAAGGAGCAGCATTCTCGCTGTGAAGGATTGCCTTTCTCAAGCAGGTCTTAAAAGTCTTGGCAAGTTCATTTTTGAATAGTACTGACATGAACCGAAACCTGCGTTTGCCTGGAAGAAGGCTTAAGTTGTGCTTTGAAAGATGATCAGTAGCATATGTAATTTTTAATCCAAAACCCCTGGTATGAGCCTTTATTACACACTGAGACAAAGGTGAAAAATATGAAATTGCACATTAAGTGAGAGTGTTATTTATTTGTCAGGTTCCCGGGGCAGAGAAAAGGGGGAGTTCACAAATCTGCAGGGAATCTCAGCCTCTTGTAACGGCAGAGTGGTGGTGGCTGACAGCAACAACCAGTGCATACAGGTGAGACAGACACAGAGAGGGAAATGCATGTAAGTGTAACCATGATGCATTTGTGGTCACATAAGAGTAGGAAAACAAGTACTGTTGAAGTACTGGGGTTTTAGAATAGAATAGATCTTTATTAATCCCACAGTGGGGAAATTTGGTTGTTACAGCAGCACATTTACAAAAAAAAAAAACACCCAAGTGTACATAAGAATATACAAAAAACATAACATACAAGATTATGTATGAAAAGGGAACCAGCTTTATTGTCTATAGAAAAGTATAGATATTGCACAGGTAATTACACAGAGATGTGGTAGGAGTATTGGACAAACTCTATTGCAGTGTGGATAGTTTTACACATGTGGTGACCTGAAGGGCACATGTGATTTATTGCACATAGTTATTGAAGAGTCTGATGGCAGAGGGGATGAAAGACCTCCGTAAGCGCTCAGTGTTACACTGTTGCTCAGAACTCACAGTGTCATGGAGGGGTGAGAGATGTTGTCCATGATGGATGTCAGTTTGAACCACATCCTCAACTCACTCAACCAATTACAGGTGTTCTCCAATGACGGCCAGTTTAAGATGCGCTTTGGGGTCAGAGGTCGGTCTCCGGGACAACTGCAGAGACCGACGGGCGTCACTGTGGACGTGAACGGTGACATTGTGGTGGCCGACTACGACAATCGATGGGTCAGCATCTTCTCCTCTGATGGCAAATTTAAGGTGAGGTCTCATGGATTGATATTGGGTACCTGCACAAGTCTCCCCACGCGTACCCGTACAAGGACCTACACGTGTGCACAAGCACCCGCACAGGTCCCCACACGCGCGCACTCAAGTACCTGTACAAGTACGTAGTGTATTAGTATAGTATGGCGAAATTCAATGAAGGCATCCGTAGTATATCAGTATGTCAAAAAAGTTCACAAAGTCATAATAGAATAAAAACCTAGTATGCCATAAATAAGTGATTAAAAGTCAAAATATTCATAGTACAGTATGAATTCAGTATGCTTTCATTGAATTTCGCCATAATATACTCATACACATTTTTTGGTATACAATACGTTAATACTGGAAAATTCAAAGTCTTTCACATTTTTCTTTACCTGTTAAACTCCTCTTCGTCTTCCTCCCTCGTAGAATAAGATTGGCGCCGGCCGGCTCATGGGTCCTAAGGGTGTTGCTGTGGACAAGAATGGACACATCATCACTGTGGACAACAAGGCCTGCTGTGTCTTCATCTTTCAATCTAATGGGAAGTTGGTGACTAAGTTTGGAGGCAGGGGGACGTCTGACAGACAGTTTGCAGGTGAGGTGGTTTCAATATGTAATAAAAGTCCTGTTTTTAACAAAGGGACCTCCCAAATGATACCCTCTCTTTTTTAATGACGTGGGGCAGTAGTGTCGACCAGCTTTTAATGTAAATCTCTCATGATATTTCACATATTTAGCATAATATACGACAACACAAAATTTTGATTAAAACACTGATGTACTCTTGTGCTCTCAGTTTATGTCTGAGTATAGACCAATGCATTGCATCACATGTTATATTCTATTTAAAATGCTTGAAGGCAAAGCCCCCGGCGGTGCAGTGGCCCCCTGCTCCCCCTCCAAACTGCGCCTGTGCCGATCACCCTACTCTATTTTTCTTCTTGCTTATCCTTCATCTCTGACTACCTATTTTCCTTTCTTTCTGTTCTTCCTCCTATTTTTCAATCCAGAAAAACTTGGCCCAAACTTTAATAAATCTGGCTCAGTTTTCAGTAAGTACTAAGTGTGGCCTTGCTGCAACCTTAATCCCACAGTGCAGTGCCCTCTGTCTAACCCGACTCCCTGATCATGTGTCTGCCCTCCTGAGAACTCAGATTGTTGACAAATCAAAGCTGTGCCTGTACAATAATAATCCGAAATACAAGTCAAGTACATGCCATTGTAATAATCACTTACTATTACAATAATGGACATCTTGTCATGTGCATTGTGGTTTTGGTGTCATTGGTTAGTGTGAATGATTTTCACTGCTCTGACTCCAGTGCTATGACACTAACCAATGCTGCGAAACAATCAGTGTTGGAAGCCACAGAGCTAATTAGTGGGTAACTCAGCCAATACGTTCCACTTCACATTAATAGCTACTCATGATCCATTTTCTTAAACCATTAGTGTTGATGGTGAATCTCAGAGCCTTATGATCTAATTTAGAGTTTTAGGTCTGTTTGTCTGTTAGTCTGAAAAAACAGGCAAACAATTGTGACTCACGTTAAAGCATCTAATGCATGAAAACAATGCAATCAAACTACTCCGGGCAAATGAGAACAGCTAACCATCTGATTAAAGTAGGTTTTGTAATTGTAGCTTTAGGCGCAGGTAGCTGAAATTTGTCTTAAAACAGTCTACTAACAGTAAAGGGAATGGTGCAAACTACAGGAATCTGTTTCTGTTCAAAGTATAGCATATTTCACATTAACGTGCCCCTTTCTCCTTATCCAGGTCCGCACTTTGTTGCAGTGAACAACAAGAATGAAATTATTGTGACCGATTTTCACAATCACTCTGTAAAGGTATGACATACTTTGTCCTGCACTCAAAAGATATTTTAAACACAAGTAGTAGTCTTTCATTTTGATGCATGTACTCTCTATATAGTTCGTGACCATTAAATATATGAAAGTGCACATGGATATGTTGCCAAAATTTGTTTTTACTCACTTTCTGTCCCAGGTGTACAATGCAGATGGAGAGTTCTTGTTCAAATTTGGCTCTCATGGTGAAGGCAATGGCCAGTTCAATGCTCCCACTGGTGTGGCTGTGGACGCCAACGGAAACATCATTGTAGCCGACTGGGGAAACAGCAGAATACAGGTGAGACAGGCGATATTCAAAAAGATTAAAAGCACAGCAGCTCTGAGTATTTTGTTAACACACACTATAGTTTGTTTCAACATAAACACTGACTACCGTAACTACTGTAAATTTCCCCACTGTGGGACTAATAAAGGAACATCTACCTAACCTCTAACCTTTGTATTTTTCGATTTCAGGTGTTTGACAGCACTGGCTCCTTCTTATCTTACATTAACACCTCAGCAGACCCGCTGTACGGCCCTCAGGGCCTCGCCCTCACCTCAGATGGACATGTGGCAGTGGCCGACTCTGGAAACCACTGCTTTAAGGTTTACAGATATCTGCAGTAGGCTGAGAGAAGACATCGCGACACAACCCCTGCTTAGACACCTACTGCTTGTGGACATAGAGCTGCAACGTGCCTGCACACTTTACAGTGGTTCCACAAATGAATTCATTTTCATTTTGTCTGTACATATTTTAGAAAATATAATATTCAGAGCTTCAGACAAAGAAATCTGAGGAAAATGTTTACATGAAAAACACAATTTAGTGTAATTAAAATGCATTTTAAAGACTACTTTGCCCAAAAACTATTGCAGGATAAAGAAATATGGAATTTCACAAGCAACCGATAAATAAAACATCCTGTAATTAAATATTTCTCTATTTGATCACTCATGGTCTGTCTACCATAAACTTTTCAACCCCGGGGGAAAAATTGGAAATGAATTTCAGGAACAAGGCTTTGCAACTGTATTTCTCACAAATATCACTTCACCAGTAGATAGCCTGCCAGTCTGAAGTTGGTGGTTCACTGCAATTTTTTGGGGCAACGCGGATGGGCAACACTCCCAGCAACCAGCAAGCAAAGCGAGACGCGGACGTGTACTACCAGTTTCCTGATGATGCTTTGTGATTGAAATAACGCTCAGGCCTTTCCTTGAACACTGTCGCATGTCAGTGTGCTCCAAAAAAAATGACCCCGTCATCACTGCCTTCAATTTCTCATCAGTAAACACAACACATGCACACAGGAATGCGTCGTTTAAAAAGGAATCGTTCCTTAGTCTCATTTTGCACCTTATCATTCTGACAAGATCCCTGATAGAGTTTTGTTTTCTTTTACGTCATAAGATGAGTTGACCTATATGCACATTTTTGTTTATTTTGGTATCCAAAGACAAGCAGCAAGAAGCACAACAGTTAATAGAACAACAAGGTTTTTGAACACATCTAGCTAGTCGTCGTCTTCTACGAACCAAAACTAAGTTCTTATATCTGACCACACTAGTTCCTGCACTTTTGTGTAGTCATATCTACAACCTAATGTACTTGTACATACTGTATGCATATTTAGGTGTACATATGGATTTGGTGTCCATGTTATTTCACTATATAGCCAATCAACACTGGAGCATATACAAATAGAGTAGGAGGTCATGCCAAGTAGTAGCCAACTGAATGACATCAATGGAAAAGCGTTGTATACACATTTGCATTTTTTAGTTTGGTGTTTTTTCTCCAAACGACTTAATTTATTTTTTTTTTCTTTTCTACATAATTTGTTCTACAAATTATTTTTCTAATTGGTGCATTTGAACTGTGTCCTCTTTGCCAAACACCTTCGTATATAGGCCTTGTAACTTGTAGCACTGAAAGCCGTTCTCTTCCCAGAGCTCACATCCAGTTAAACTTTTCCTTCTGCCAAAACGTATCGTAAGTTGTTGTTGAACATTGCACAAAATACAAATATTATAAGAGTTATATAGTTTGCAAGAGTAATATATTCCTGTGTATAGCCATTTAACAATTTACTGTATATTACAATCATTCACTTGTAGCTGACAAGCACCTTTATCATGGGTCTTCAAGTATTTGTTTTCTTTTTCTCAGTGTTTGAGGTTTTCTGTGTCGCTACTTGAACACAACACCAGCTAAAACCAGAAAGTTTTTCACATGCATTTTATAAATAAACTCTATCCCCAATAATTGATGTCTTTCACATTTAATGGAAAACTCTCTGTTTAATTGACTTTCCTCCTCCATAAATCAGACCCCTGTGTTCTTATGGTTTTATTTTGATGTCTATGTCTCCCCTGTAACCGTCACTGACCCACTCGTCTGTGTGAAATAAAGGAAGCACATATAAATCAAATGGTACATCGACCATCTTGTGTAGCCTATTGTGTATGCTACAAGAGGCCGGTCTTATGAGAAGTTATCACTACATTTATGTAATCATGGCAAAAGGTATGATTGTAAATATTAAAACATTATACTAAGAACTATTGTGCAAATGCTCTGTTTTGTATTAACAGTTCAGTTAATTGATGCACGCCTCCATGCTGATGACGTTTTCAGGTTTTCTGTCTGTAAATGTATTCCAGGAATACCTGGAGGAAATTTATTTTGTCAGATTTGTCAGAACCGTCGACTTGGACACAAGGATGAACCGAAATTTTGGAGGTCAAAGGTCACTGTGACCCACAAAACACATTTGGCGAAGGCATACAACCACAAGGTGGTAATTGTAGTTTGATATATACTGAGACCTTTCTTATTACATTGACGATGATATGACTTTTTTTTATTACATAATAGAGTAAACTTCTTTTATGGCATACTATACTATGACTTTCTATGACCCTTATAAGGCATACTATATTATGACTTTTTTACCTTACTATGACAGTAATAGCACAGCTCTCACCTCGGCTACAGACTGTTATCCATCCGGCCCTCTAGGTGGCGCTATGTGACCGTCCGCCCCACAATCAGCAGGCTCAGCATCAGCGGACAGCTTGAGGAACTCCAGACCTGGTGACAGCAATCAGACACACTGTTCATACTACTCATATTGTATGTATGGAGGGTATTCACAACCCTGACTGTTTATTCCATGTAAAATGTTTTATTCTGTATACATGCTATACACACTGCATTTTGTCTCATTACCTCTACTTTGTGCAATGAAAACAAAGTTTAAAAAGATCAAATTTAATAGTTTATGGCATACTATACCATGACTTTTTTGATGATTTGACTTCTTTAAATCATAATACTGTTTAACATACTACAATATGATTGTTGACATGAATATTATATATATTATATCATATTATAAAATTGCCCCTGAATTTGATTAGTATTAGTTTTAGTAATAATATATTTAATAACTAACTCTAAAGACAAAAAGTTACTTTTTTTTAAATTCAGGGCTTGGTTCCCAGAATTGTACATTTACATCAGTCAGCGGCGACTTTGTGCAGGCGGGATTCATTCAGTCTGGATGTGGAGGGGTGAACAGCTCTGACTGCAGCTAGGAGGGACTGCTGACGAGGACTGGGCCCCCTATGAGAGCTTTGGGACCGGGGAGGGGTCCACGGCAGCACCCGCTACTCATTGAGAAGAGGAAGAACGATACCTGCTTTCTCCATAACACCAGAAAAAATCGTTAGATTTGGCCCTACTTTCTTTTTTGAAAGACTCGCTAGAGGGGTCTGAAAACTGGCTAAATATAGCGACGAAGTTGCTAAGTAGGCGTCACAGTGCTGTTGCTGGAAACCGCTGATACTGAGACGCTACAGTGCGCATGTCACAAAATCAAGATGCATTGTGGGATACGCAGTTTAAAGACAGTACTTCTGTGAAGCGGCATAGAATTGAACGATATGCATTCTATATTCTTTGAAAGCCCTCGCGGGCCACATAAAGTGAGGTGGGGGGGCCGGATTTGGCACGCAGACCTTGAGTTTGACACGTGTACTATACTATGGTGTTTATTTGTAAAATTTTACAACATTTCACGAAATGACTTTTGCTCACCATAGAATTATTCTGCATGCTATAATACGACCGTTTTTATGGTTATTTTCAACATCAAAAGAAAGAAAAGAAAGAAAGATATTCCTTTGTTAGTCCCACAGTGGAGAAATTCAGTTTTACACTCTGTTGTTCACACAGTACATATACATGTCAATGGAGAGATGTCAGAGTGAGGGGGCTGCTCCTGACAAGCGCCCAGAGCAGTTGGGGGTTTGGTGCCTTGCTCAGGGGCACCTCGGCAGTGCCCAAGAGGTAAACTGGCACCTCTCCAGCAACCAGTTGGTCTTGGTCCATGGGGGTCTTGAACCCGTGACGTCCGCGTCCTAACCCAAGTCCTGACAGACTGAGCTACTGCCGCCACCGAAAACATTTGTCGTTTTCAGCGAAAAATTTCGACATACTATACTCTGGCGTTTATTTGAAAAATTTTACAACATTTCAAGAAATGACTTTTGTTCACCATAGAATCATTCTACATACTATAATACGACCGTTTTCATGTTTTTTTTCCAACATCCAAAAAATTTTACATTTTCGTCGAAAAATTTCGACATACTATACTCTGGCGTTTTTTTTTGTAAAATTTTACAATATTCCACGAAATGACTTTTGCTCACCATAGAATCATTCTACATGCCATAATATAACCGTTTTCATGTTTTTTTCAACATCAAAAAAAATTTGGCATTTTCGTCGAAAAATTTCGACATACTATACTATAGAGGGGTTTTTTTTTGTAAAATTTTACAACATTTCCCGAAATGACTTTTCCTCACCATAGAATCATTTTACATGCTATAATACCATCGTTTTCATGTTTTTTTTTCCAACTTCAAAAAAATTTGGCATTTTCGTCGAAAAATTTCGACATACTATACTATGGCGTTTTTTTTGTAAAATTTTACAGTATTCCACGAAATGACTTTTGTTCAGCATAGAATCATTCTACATGCCATAATATAACCGTTTTCATGTTTTTTTTCAACATCAAAAAAATTTGGCGTTTTCGTCGAAAAATTTGATACTTCTTGTTTTTTTGTAAATTTTCATTTAAGAAACTTTTGTCACATAGAATCATTTCAGCTTCGCTTTCATGTTTTTTCAACATAAAAACATTTCACGTTTTGTGAAAAATTTGACATACTTCTTGGTTTTTTTGTAAAATTTTAAACATGTTAAGAAATGACATTTGCTCACCATAGAATCTTCTACAGCCATTCGCTGTTTCATGTTTTTTCAACATAAAAAAATTTGAAGTTTTGTTGAAAAATTTCGACATCTTACTTGGTTTTTGAAAAATTTTCAACATTCCAAGAAATGACTTTTGCTCACCATAGAGTCATTCTACATGCCATAATACAACTTTTCATGTTTTTTCAAGTTTAAAAAAAATTTGCGTTTTGGTCGAAAAATTTCGACATACTATACTATGGCTTTTTTTGTAATTTTACATTTAAGAAATCATTTTGTTCACCATAGAATCATTCTACATACTATAATCGCGTTTCAGTTTTCAAATAAAAATATTTGACATTTTCGTCGAAAAATTTGACATCTTCTTGGCTTTTTTTGTAAAATTTTACAACATTTCAAGAAATGACATTTGTCACATAGAATCATTCTCATGCCATAATCAGTTTTCATGTTTTTTAAATTTAAAAAAAATTTGGCGTTTTCGTGAAAAATTTGCATACTATATTGGTTTTTGTAAATTTTACATTTAAGAAATGACTTTTGTTCACCATAGAATCATTCTACATCTATATACTGTTTTCAAGGTTTTTTTCAACATAAAAAAATTTAAAGTTTCCGTTGAAAATTTGACATTATATACTTGGGTTTTTTTTTGTAAATTTTACATTTCAAGAAATGACTTTTGCTCACCATAGAATTATTCTACATGCATATGCCGTTTTCATGTTTTTTCAACATCAAAAAATTTTCGTTTCGTCGAAAAATTTTGACATACTTCTTGGTTTTTTTTGTAAATTTTACATTTAAGAAATGACTTTTCTCACATAGAATTTTCTACATGCCATAATCGCCGTTTTCATGGTTTTTTTCAACATAAAAACATTCAGTTTTTGTCGAAAAATTTGACATACTATCTTGGGTTTTTTTTGTAAAATTTTACAACATTTCAAGAAATGACTTTTGCTCAATATAGAATCATTCTACATGCCATAATACAACGTTTTCATGTTATTTTCAACATTTAAAAAAAATTTGACGTTTTGGTCGAAAAATTTCGACATACTATACTATGGCGTTTTTTTTGTAAATTTTACATTTAAGAAATGCTTTTCTCACATAGAATTTTCTCATGCCATAATCGACTATTTCATGTTTTTTCAACATAAAAAAATTTGAAGTTTTGTTGAAAAATTTGCACACTTCTTGGGTTTTTTTTTGAAAATTTTACAACATTTCAAGAAATGACTTTTGCTCACCATAGAATCATTCTACATGCCATAATCAACCGTTTTCATGTTTTTTCAACATTTAAAAAAATTTGACGTTTTGGTGAAAAATTTCGACATCTTTCTATGGTTTTTTTGTAAAATTTTACATCTCCCGAAATGAATTTTCCTCACCATAGAATCATTTTCATGCTATAATCCATCGTTTTCATGTTTTTTTTCAACTTCAAAAAAACTTGGCATTTTCGTCGAAAAATTTCGACATACTATACTATGGCGTTTTTTTTGTAAAATTTTACAGTATTCCACGAAATGACTTTTGTTCAGCATAGAATCATTCTACATGCCATAATATAACCGTTTTCATGTTTTTTTTCAACATCAAAAAAATTTGGCGTTTTCGTCGAAAAATTTCGACATACTATAGTATGGCTTTTTTGGTAAATTTTACATTTCAAGAAATGACTTTTTTTCACCATAGAATCATTCTACATACTATAATATAACCGTTTTCATGTTTTTTTTCAACATCAAAAAAAATTTGGCGTTTTCGTCGAAAAATTTCGACATACTATACTATAGAGGGTTTTTTTTTTTGTAAAATTTTACAACATTTCCCGAAATGACTTTTCCTCACCATAGAATCATTTTACATGCTATAATACCATCGTTTTCATGTTTTTTTTCAACTTCAAAAAAATTTGGCATTTTCGTCGAAAAATTTCGACATACTATACTATGGCGTTTTTTTTGTAAAATTTTACAGTATTCCACGAAATGACTTTTGTTCAGCATAGAATCATTCTACATGCCATAATATAACCGTTTTCATGTTTTTTTTCAACATCAAAAAAATTTGGCGTTTTCGTCGAAAAATTTCGACATACTATACTATGGCTTTTTTTTGTAAATTTTACATTTCAAGAAATGACTTTTGTTCACCATAGAATCATTCTACATGCCATAATACGACCGTTTTCATGTTTTTTTTCAACATCAAAAACATTTCACGTTTTTGTCGAAAAATTTCGACATACTATACTATGGCGTTTTTTTTTGTAAAATTTTACAACATGTTAAGAAATGACATTTGCTCACCATAGAATCATTCTACATGCCATAATACGACTGTTTTCATGTTTTTTTCAACATCAAAAAAATTTGAAGTTTCTGTTGAAAAATTTCGACATACTATACTATGGCGTTTTTTTTTTTGAAAAATTTTACAACATTTCAAGAAATGACTTTTGCTCACCATAGAGTCATTCTACATGCCATAATACAACCGTTTTCATGTTATTTTCAACGTTTAAAAAAAATTTGGCGTTTTGGTCGAAAAATTTCGACATACTATACTATGGCTTTTTTTTGTCAATTTTACATTTCAAGAAATCACTTTTGTTCACCATAGAATCATTCTACATACTATAATACGACCGTTTTCATGTTTTTTTTCAACATCAAAAATATTTGACATTTTCGTCGAAAAATTTCGACATACTATACTATGGCGTTTTTTTTTTGTAAAATTTTACAACATTTCAAGAAATGACATTTGCTCACCATAGAATCATTCTACATGCCATAATACAACCGTTTTCATGTTATTTTCAACATTTAAAAAAAATTTGACGTTTTGGTCGAAAAATTTCGACATACTATACTATGGCGTTTTTTTTGTAAATTTTACATTTCAAGAAATGACTTTTGCTCACCATAGAATCATTCTACATGCCATAATACGACTATTTTCATGTTTTTTTCAACATCAAAAAAATTTGAAGTTTCTGTTGAAAAATTTCGACACACTATACTATAGGGTTTTTTTTTTGAAAAATTTTACAACATTTCAAGAAATGACTTTTGCTCACCATAGAATCATTCTACATGCCATAATACGACCGTTTTCATGTTATTTTCAACATTTAAAAAAAATTTGACATTTTCGTCGAAAAATTTCGACATACTATACTATAGCGTTTTTTTTTTGTAAAATTTTACATCTCCCGAAATGAATTTTCCTCACCATAGAATCATTTTACATGCTATAATACCATCGTTTTCATGTTTTTTTTCAACTTCAAAAAAACTTGGCATTTTCGTCGAAAAATTTCGACATACTATACTATGGCGTTTTTTTTGTAAAATTTTACAGTATTCCACGAAATGACTTTTGTTCAGCATAGAATCATTCTACATGCCATAATATAACCGTTTTCATGTTTTTTTTCAACATCAAAAAAATTTGGCGTTTTCGTCGAAAAATTTCGACATACTATACTATGGCTTTTTTTTGGTAAATTTTACATTTCAAGAAATGACTTTTGTTCACCATAGAATCATTCTACATACTATAATACGACCGTTTTCATGTTATTTTCAACATTTTAAAAAAATTTGACGTTTTGGTCGAAAAATTTCGACATACTATACTATGGCGTTTTTTTCGTAAAATTTTACAACATTTCATGAAATGACTTTTGCTCACCATAGAATCATTCTACATGACATAATACGACTGTTTTCATGTTTTTTTCAACATCAAAAAATTTTGAAGTTTCTGTTGAAAAATTTCGACATACTATACTATGGCGTTTTTTTTTTGAAAAATTTTACAACATTCCAAGAAATGACTTTTGCTCACCATAGAATCATTCTACATGCCATAATACAACCGTTTTCATGTTATTTTCAACATTTAAAAAAAATTTGACGTTTTGGTCGAAAAATTTCGACATACTACACTATGGCTTTTTTTTTTTTGAAAAATTTTACAACATTTCATGAAATGACTTTTGCTCACCATAGAATCATTCTACATGCCGTAATACGACCGTTTTCATGTTATTTTCAACATTTAAAAAAAATTTGACGTTTTTGTCGAAAAATTTCGACATACAACACTATGGCTTTTTTTTTTTTTGTAAAATTTTACAACATTTCAAGAAATGACTTTTGCTCACCATAGAATCATTCTACATGCCACAATACGACCTTTTTCATGTTTTTTTCAACATTCAAAAAAATTTGATGTTTTCGTCGAAAAATTTGACATACTATACTATGGCTTTTTTTGTAAATTTTACATTTCAAGAAATGACTTTTGCTCACCATAGAATCATTCTACATGCTATAATACCACCGTTTTCATGTTTTTTTCAACATCAAAAAAATTTGGAAGTTTTCGTTGAAAAATTTCGACATACTATACTATGGCGTTTTTTTTTGGTAAAATTTTACAACATTTCCTGAAATGACTTTTGTTCACCATAGAATCATTCTACATGCCATAATATGACTGTTTTCATGTTTTTTTCAACATCAAAAAAATTTGACATTTTCGTCGAAAAATTTCGACATACTATACTATGGCGTTTTTTTCGTAAAATTTTACAACATTTCACGAAATGACTTTTGCTCACCATAGAATCATTCTACATGCCATAATAGGACCGTTTTCATGTTTTTTTCAACGTTTAAAAAAAATTTGGGGTCGAAAAATTTCGACATATTATACCATGGCGTTTTTTTTGTAAAATTTTACAATATTCCACGAAATGACTTTTGCTCACAATAGAATCATTCTACATGCCATAATATAACCGTTTTCATGTTTTTTTTCAACATCAAAAAAATTTGGCGTTTTCGTCGAAAAATTTCGACATACTATACTATGGCCTTTTTTTTGTCAATTTTACATTTCAAGAAATCACTTTTGTTCACCATAGAATCATTCTACATACTATAATACGACCGCTTTCAAGGTTTTTTTCAACATCCAAAAAATTTTACGTTTACGTCGAAAAATTTCGACATACTATACTATGGCTTTTTTTTGTAAATTTTACATTTCAAGAAATGACTTTTACTCACCATAGAATTATTCTACATGCCATAATACGACCGTTTTCATGGTTTTTTTCAACATCAAAAACATTTCACGTTTTTGTCAAAAAATTTCGACATACTATACGATGGCGTTTTTTTTTTTGTAAAATTTTACAACATTTCAAGAAATGACTTTTGCTCACCATAGAATCATTCTACATGCCATAATACGACCGTTTTCAAGGTTTCTTTCAACAAAAAAAAAATTTAAAGTTTCCGTTGAAAAATTTCGACATACTATACTATGGCGTTTTTTTCGTAAAATTTTACAACATTTCATGAAATGACTTTTGCTCAACATAAAATCATTCTACGTGCCATAATACGACTATTTTCATGATTTTTTCAACATCAAAAAAATTTGAAGTTTCTGTTGAAAAATTTCGACACACTATACTATAGGGTTTTTTTTTTGAAAAATTTTACAACATTTCTAGAAATGACTTTTGCTCACCATAGAATCATTCTACATGCCATAATACAACCGTTTTCATGTTATTTTCAACATTTAAAAAAAATTTGACGTTTTGGTCGAAAAATTTCGACATACTTTACTATAGCGTTTTTTTTTGTAAAATTTTACATCTCCCGAAATGAATTTTGCTCACCATAAAATCATTCTACATGCCATAATATAACCGTTTTCATGGTTTTTTTCAACATCAAAAACATTTCACGTTTTTGTCGAAAAATTTCGACATACTATACTATGGCGTTTTTTTTTTGTAAAATTTTACAACATTTCAAGAAATGAATTTTGCTCACCATAAAATCATTCTACATGCCATAATATAACCGTTTTCATGTCATTTTCAACATCGAAAAAATTTTACGTTTACTTCGAAAAATTTTGACATACTATACTATGGCTTTTTTTTTGTAAATTTTACATTTCAAGAAATCACTTTTGTTCACCATAGAATCATTCTACATACTATAATACGACCGTTTTCATGGTTTTTTTCAACATCAAAAATATTTGACGTTTTGGTCGAAAAATTTCGACATACTATACTATGGCGTTTTTTTTTTTTTAAATTTTACAATATTCCACCAAATGACTTTTGCTCACCATAGAATCATTCTACATGCCATAATACAACCGTTTTCATGTTTTTTTACAACATCAAAATAATTTGGCGTTTTCGTCGAAAAATTTCGACATACTATACTATGGCTTTTTTTTTGTAAATTTTACATTTCAAGAAATGACTTTTGTTCACCATAGAATCATTCTACATACTATAATACGACCGTTTTCATGTTTTTTTTCAACATCAAAAATATTTGACATTTTCGTCGAAAAATTTCGACATACTATACTATGGCGTTTTTTTTTGTAAATTTTACATTTCAAGAAATGACTTTAGCTCACCATAGAATTATTCTACATGCCATAATATGACCGTTTTCATGTTTTTTTCAACATCAAAAAAATTTGACGTTTTTGTCGAAAAATTTCGACATACTATACTATGGCGTTTTTTTTTTTGTAAAATTTTACAACATTTCAAGAAATGACTTTTGCTCACCATAGAATCATTCTACATGCCATAATACAACCGTTTTCATGTTATTTTCAACATTTAAAAAAAATTTGACGTTTTCGTCGAAAAATTTCGACATACTATACTATGGGTTTTTTTTTTTTGTAAATTTTACATTTCAAGAAATGACTTTTGTTCACCATAGAATCATTCTACATACTATAATACCACCGTTTTCAAGGTTTTTTTCAACATCAAAAAAATTTAAAGTTTCCGTTGAAAAATTTCGACATTATATACTATGGCGTTTTTTTTTGTAAATTTTACATTTCAAGAAATGACTTTTGCTCACCATAGAATCATTCTACATGCCATAATACGACCGTTTTCATGGTTTTTTTCAACATCAAAAAAATTTTACGTTTACGTCGAAAAATTTTGACATACTATACTATGGCTTTTTTTTGTAAATTTTACATTTCAAGAAATGACTTTTGCTCACCATAGAATCATTCTACATGCCATAATACGACCGTTTTCATGGTTTTTTTCAACATCAAAAAAATTTCATGTTTTTGTCGAAAAATTTCGACATACTATACTATGGCGTTTTTTTTTTGTAAAATTTTACAACATTTCAAGAAATGACTTTTGCTCACCATAGAATCATTCTACATGCCATAATACGACCGTTTTCATGTTATTTTCAACATTTAAAAAAAATTTGACGTTTTGGTCGAAAAATTTCGACATACTATACTATGGCGTTTTTTTTGTAAAATTTTACAATTTCAAGAAATGACTTTTGCTCACCATAGAATCATTCTACATGCCATAATACGACCGTTTTCATGGTTTTTTTCAACATCAAAAACATTTCACGTTTTTGTCGAAAAATTTCGACATACTATACTATGGCTTTTTTTTTTGAAAAATTTTACAACATTTCATGAAATGACTTTTGCTCCCCATAAAATCATTCTACGTGCCATAATACGACTGTTTTCATGTTTTTTTCAACATCAAAAAAATTTGAAGTTTCTGTCGAAAAATTTTGACATACTATACTATAGGGTTTTTTTTTTGAAAAATTTTACAACATTTCAAGAAATGACTTTTGCTCACCATAGAATCATTCTACATGCCATAATACAACCGTTTTCATGTTATTTTCAACATTTCAAAAAAATTTGACGTTTTGGTCGAAAAATTTCGACATACTTTACTATGGCGTTTTTTTTTTGTAAAATTTTACAACATTTCAAGAAATGAATTTTGCTCACCATAAAATCATTCTACATGCCATAATATAACCGTTTTCATGTTATTTTCAACATTTAAAAAAAAATTTGACGTTTTGGTCGAAAAATTTCGACATACTATACTATGGCTTTTTTTTGTAAAATTTTACAACATTCCACGAAATGACTTTTGCTCACCATAGAATCATTTTACATGCTATAATACGACCGTTTTCATGGTTTTTTTTGCAACATCCAAAAAATTTTACGCTTTCGTCGAAAAATTTCGACATACTATACTATGGCTTTTTTTTGTAAATTTTACATTTCAAGAAATGACTTTTGTTCACCATAGAATCATTCTACATACTATAATACGACCGTTTTCATGTTTTTTTTTCAACATCAAAAATATTTGACATTTTCGTCGAAAAATTTCGACATACTATACTATGGCATTTTTTTGTTAATTTTACATTTCAAGAAATGACTTTTGCTCACCATAAAATTATTCTACATGCCATCATACGATCGTTTTCATGTTTTTTTTCAACATTCAAAAAAAATTTCACGTTTTGGTCGAAAAATTTCGACATACTATACTATGGCGTTTTTTTTTTTTGTAAATTTTAACATTTCAAGAAATGACTTTTGCTCACCATAGAATCATTCTACATGCCATAATATAACCGTTTTCATGGTTTTTTTCAACATCAAAAAAATTTGGCATTTTCGTCGAAAAATTTCGACATACTATACTATGGCGTTTTTTTTTTTGAAAAATTTTACAACATTTCAAGAAATGACTTTTCTTCACCATAGAATCATTCTACACCCTATAATACGACCATTTTTTGTTTTTTTTTCAACATCAAAAACATTTGACATTTTCGTCGAAATATTTCAACATACTATACTATAGAGGTTTTTTTTTTTTGTAAAATTTTACAACATTTCCCGAAATGACTTTTCCTCACCATAGACTCATTTTACATGCTATAATACCATCGTTTTCATGTTTTTTTTTCAACTTCAAAAAAATTTGGCATTTTCGTCGAAAAATTTCGACATACTATACTATGGCGTTTTTTTTGTAAAATTTTACAGTATTCCAAGAAATGACTTTTGTTCACCATAGAATCATTCTACATACTATAATACGACCGTTTTCATGTTATTTTCAACATTTAAAAAAAATTTGACGTTTTGGTCGAAAAATTTCGACATACTATACTATGGCGTTTTTTTCGTAAAATTTTACAACATTTCATGAAATGACTTTTGCTCACCATAGAATCATTCTACATGACATAATACGACTGTTTTCATGTTTTTTTCAACATCAAAAAATTTTGAAGTTTCTGTTGAAAAATTTCGACATACTATACTATGGCGTTTTTTTTTTTGAAAAATTTTACAACATTCCAAGAAATGACTTTTGCTCACCATAGAATCATTCTACATGCCATAATACAACCGTTTTCATGTTATTTTCAACATTTAAAAAAAATTTGACGTTTTGGTCGAAAAATTTCGACATACTACACTATGGCTTTTTTTTTTTTTTGAAAATTTTACAACATTTCATGAAATGACTTTTGCTCACCATAAAATCATTCTACATGCCACAATACGACTGTTTTCATGTTTTTTTCAACATCAAAAAAATTTTAAGTTTACGTCGAAAAATTTTGACATACTATACTATGGCTTTTTTTGTAAATTTTACATTTCAAGAAATGACTTTAACTCACCATAGAATTATTCTACATGCCATAATACCATCGTTTTCATGGTTTTTTTCAACTTCAAAAAACATTTGACATTTTTGTCGAAAAATTTCGACATACTATACTATAGCTTTTTTTTTTTGGTAAAATTTTACAACATTTCCAAGAAATGACTTTTGTTCACCACAGACTCATTCTACATGCCATAATACGACTGTTTTCATGTTTTTTTTCAACATCAAAAAAATTTGACATTTTCGTCCAAAAATTTTGACATACTATACTATGGCGTTTTTTTTCTTAAAATTTTACAACATTTCACGAAATGACTTTTCCTCACCATAGAATCATTTTACATGCTATAATACCATCGTTTTCATGTTTTTTTTCAACTTCAAAAAAAATTTGGCATTTTTCGTCGAAAAATTTCGACATACTATACTATAGCGTTTTTTTTTGGTAAAATTTTACATCTCCCGAAATGAATTTTGCTCACCATAGAATCATTCTACATGCCATAATACAACTGTTTTCATGTTATTTTCAACATTTAAAAAAAAATTTGACGTTTTGGTCGAAAAATTTCGACATACTATACTATGGCGTTTTTTTTGAAAAATTTTACAACATTCCACGAAATGACTTTTGCTCACCATAGAATCATTCTACATACCATAATACGACCGTTTTCATGGTTTTTTTCAACATCAAAAATATTTGACATTTTCGTTGAAAAATTTCGACATACTATACTATGGTGTTTTTTTCGTAAAATTTTGCAACATTTCACGAAATGATTTTTGTTCACCATAGAATCATTCTACATCCTATAATACGACCGTTTTCATGTTTTTTTTTCCAACATTCCAAAAAATTTTACGTTTTCGTCGAAAAATTACGACATACTATGCTATGGCTTTTTTTTTGTAAATTTTACATTTCAAGAAATGACTTTTGTTCACCATAGAATCATTCTACATACTATAATATGACCGTTTTCATGTTTTTTTTCAACATCAAAAATATTTGACATTTTCGTCGAAAAATTTCGACATACTATACTATGGCGTTTTTTTTTGTAAATTTTACATTTCAAGAAATGACTTTTACTCACCATAAAATTATTCTACATACCATAATACGACCGTTTTCATGGTTTTTTTCAACATTTAAAAAAAATTTCACGTTTTGGTCGAAAAATTTCGACATACTATACTATGGCGTTTTTTTTTTTTAAATTTTACAATATTCCACCAAATGACTTTTGCTCAGCATAGAATCATTCTACATGCCATAATATAACCGTTTTCATATTTTTTTACAACATCAAAATAATTTGGCGTTTTCGTCGAAAAATTTCGACATACTATACTATGGCGTTTTTTTTGTAAATTTTACATTTCAAGAAATGACTTTTGTTCACCATAGAATCATTCTACATACTATAATATGACCGTTTTCAGGTTTTTTTCAACATCAAAAAAATTTAAAGTTTACGTTGAAAAATTTCGACATACTATACTATGGCGTTTTTTTTTGTAAAATTTTACAGTATTCCACGAAATGACTTTTGTTCAGCATAGAATCATTCTACATGCCATAATATAACCGTTTTCATGTTTTTTTTCAACATCAAAAAAATTTGGCGTTTTCGTCGAAAAATTTCGACATACTATACTATGGCTTTTTTTTGTAAATTTTACATTTCAAGAAATGACTTTAACTCACCATAGAATTATTCTACATGCCATAATACGACCGTTTTCATGGTTTTTTTCAACATCAAAAACATTTCACGTTTTTGTCGAAAAATTTCGACATACTATACTATGGCGTTTTTTTTTGTAAAATTTTACAACATTTCAAGAAATGAATTTTGCTCACCATAAAATCATTCTACATGCCATAATATAACCGTTTTCATGTCATTTTCAACATTTAAAAAAAAATTTGACGTTTTGGTCGAAAAAATTTCGACATACTATACTATGGCGTTTTTTTCGTAAAATTTTACAACATTTCATGAAATTACTTTTGCTCACCATAAAATCATTCTACATGCTATAATACGACCGTTTTCATGGTTTTTTTCAACATCAAAAATATTTGACGTTTTCGTCGAAAAATTTCGACATACTATACTATGGCGTTTTTTTTTGTAAATTTTACATTTCAAGAAATGACTTTTGCTCACCATAGAATCATTCTACATGCCATAATACGATCGTTTTCATGTTTTTTTCAACATCAAAAAAATTTGAAGTTTCCGTTGAAAAATTACAACATACTATACTATGCCGTTTTTTTTTTTTTTTAATTTTACAACATTTCAAGAAATGACTTTTGTTCACCATAGAATCTTTCTACATCCTATAATACGACCATTTTCATGGTTTTTTTCAACATCAAAAAAATTTGATGTTTTCGTCGAAAAATTTCGACATACTATACTATAGAGGTTTTTTTTTTTTGTAAAATTTTACAACATTTCCCAAAATGACTTTTCCTCACCATAGAATCATTTTACATGCTATAATACCATCGTTTTCATGTTTTTTTTTCAACTTCAAAAAAATTTGGCATTTTCGTCGAAAAATTTCGACATACTATACTATAGCGTTTTTTTTTGGTAAAATTTTCAACATTTCCCGAAATGACTTTTGCTCACCATAGAATCATTCTACATGCCATAATACAACTGTTTTCATGTTTTTTTCAACATTTAAAAAAAATTTGACGTTTTGGTCGAAAAATTTCGACATACTATACTACGGCGTTTTTTTTGTAAAATTTTACAGTATTCCACGAAATGACTTTTGTTCAGCATAGAATCATTCTACGTGCCATAATATAACCGTTTTCATGTTTTTTATCAACATCAAAAAAATTTGGCGTTTTCGTCGAAAAATTTCGACATACTATACTATGGCGTTTTTTTTGTAAATTTTACATTTCAAGAAATGACTTTTGTTCACCATAGAATCATTCTACATACTATAATACGACCGTTTTCATGTTATTTTCAACATTTAAAAAAAATTTGACGTTTTGGTCGAAAAATTTCGACATACTATACTATGGCGTTTTTTTCGTAAAATTTTACAACATTTCATGAAATGACTTTTGCTCACCATAGAATCATTCTACATGCCATAATACGACTGTTTTCATGTTTTTTTCAACATCAAAAAATTTTGAAGTTTCTGTTGAAAAATTTCGACATACTATACTATGGCGTTTTTTTTTTGAAAAATTTTACAACATTCCAAGAAATGACTTTTGCTCACCATAGAATCATTCTACATGCCATAATACAACCGTTTTCATGTTATTTTCAACATTTAAAAAAAATTTGACGTTTTGGTCGAAAAATTTCGACATACTATACTATGGCGTTTTTTTTTTTTTTAAATTTTACAACATTTCAAGAAATGACTTTTGTTCACCATAGAATCATTCTACATCCTATAATACGACCATTTTCATGGTTTTTTTTCAACATCAAAAAAATCTGACGTTTCCGTCGAAAAATTTCGACATACTATACTATAGAGGGTTTTTTTTTTTGTAAAATTTTACAACATTTCACGAAATGACTTTTCCTCACCATAGAATCATTCTACATGCTATAATACCACCGTTTTCATGGTTTTTTTCAACATCAAAAAAATTTGACATTTTCGTCGAAAAATTTCGACATACTATACTATAGCGTTTTTTTTTTGGTAAAATTTTACATCTCCCGAAATGAATTTTGCTCACCATAGAATCATTCTACATGCCATAATACAACTGTTTTCATGTTATTTTCAACATTTAAAAAAAATTTGACGTTTTGGTCGAAAAATTTCGACATACTATACTACGGCGTTTTTTTTGTAAAATTTTACAACATTCCACGAAATGACTTTTGCTCACCATAGAATCATTCTACATACTATAATACGACCGTTTTCATGGTTTTTTTCAACATCAAAAATATTTGACATTTTCGTCGAAAGATTTCGACATACTATACTATGGCGTTTTTTTTTTGTAAAATTTTACATCTCCCGAAATGAATTTTGCTCACCATAAAATCATTCTACATGCCATAATATAACCGTTTTCATGTTATTTTCAACATTTAAAAAAAATTTGACGTTTTGGTCGAAAAATTTCGACATACTATACTATGGCGTTTTTTTTTGTAAAATTTTACAACATTCCACGAAATGACTTTTGCTCACCATAGAATCATTTTACATGCTATAATACGACCGTTTTCATGGTTTTTTTTCCAACATCCAAAAAATTTTACGCTTTCGTCGAAAAATTACGACATACTATACTATGGCTTTTTTTTTGTAAATTTTACAGTTCAAGAAATGACTTTTATTCACCATAGAATGATTCTATATACTATAATACGACCGTTTTCATGTTTCTTTTCAACATCAAAAATATTTGACATTTTCGTCGAAAAATTTCGACATACTATACTATGGCGTTTTTTTTGTAAATTTTACATTTCAAGAAATGACTTTTACTCACCATAAAATTATTCTACATACCATAATACGACCGTTTTCATGGTTTTTTTCAACATTTAAAAAAAATTTCACGTTTTGGTCGAAAAATTTCGACATACTATACTATGGCGTTTTTTCGTAAAATTTTACAACATTTCATGAAATGACTTTTGCTCACCATAGAATCATTCTACATGCCATAATACGACTGTTTTCATGTTTTTTTCAACATCAAAAAATTTTGAAGTTTCTGTTGAAAAATTTCGACATACTATACTATGGCGTTTTTTTTTTGAAAAATTTTACAACATTCCAAGAAATGACTTTTGCTCACCATAGAATCATTCTACATGCCATAATACAACCGTTTTCATGTTATTTTCAACATTTAAAAAAAATTTGACGTTTTGGTCGAAAAATTTCGACATACTATACTATGGCGTTTTTTTTGTAAAATTTTACAATATTCCACGAAATGACTTTTGCTCAGCATAGAATCACTCTACTTGCCATAATATAACCGTTTTCATGTTTTTTTTCAACATCAAAAAAATTTGGCGTTTTCGTCGAAAAATTTCGACATACTATACTATGGCTTTTTTTTGTCAATTTTACATTTCAAGAAATGACTTTTGTTCACCATAGAATCATTCTACATACTATAATACGACCGCTTTCAAGGTTTTTTTCAACATCAAAAATATTTGACATTTTCGTCGAAAAATTTCGACATACTACACTATGGCTAGTTTTTTTGAAAAATTTTACAACATTTCATGAAATGACTTTTGCTCACCATAAAATCATTCTACATGCCACAATACGACTGTTTTCATGTTTTTTTCAACATCCAAAAAATTTTACGTTTACGTCGAAAAATTTTGACATACTATACTATGGCTTTTTTTGTAAATTTTACATTTCAAGAAATGACTTTAACTCACCATAGAATTATTCTACATGCCATAATACGACCGTTTTCATGTTTTTTTTTCAACATCAAAAACATTTCACGTTTTTGTCGAAAAATTTCGACATACTATACTATGGCGTTTTTTTTTGTAAAATTTTACAACATTTCAAGAAATGAATTTTGCTCACCATAAAATCATTCTACATGCCATAATATAACCGTTTTCATGTCATTTTCAACATTTAAAAAAAAATTTGACGTTTTGGTCGAAAAATTTCGACATACTATACTATGGCGTTTTTTTCGTAAAATTTTACAACATTTCATGAAATTACTTTTGCTCACCATAAAATCATTCTACATGCCATAATACGACTGTTTTCATGTTTTTTTCAACATCGAAAAAATTTTACGTTTACTTCGAAAAATTTTGACATACTATACTATGGCTTTTTTTTTTGTAAATTTTACATTTCAAGAAATCACTTTTGTTCACCATAGAATCATTCTACATACTATAATACGACCGTTTTCATGGTTTTTTTCAACATCAAAAATATTTGACATTTTCGTCGAAAAATTTCGACATACTATACTATGGCGTTTTTTTTTGTAAATTTTACATTTCAAGAAATGACTTTTGCTCACCATAGAATTATTCTACATGCCATAATACGATCGTTTTCATGTTTTTTTCAACATCAAAAAAATTTGAAGTTTCCGTTGAAAAATTACAACATACTATACTATGCCGTTTTTTTTTTTTTTTAATTTTACAACATTTCAAGAAATGACTTTTGTTCACCATAGAATCTTTCTACATCCTATAATACGACCATTTTCATGGTTTTTTTCAACATCAAAAAAATTTGACGTTTTCGTCGAAAAATTTCGACATACTATACTATAGAGGTTTTTTTTTTTTGTAAAATTTTACAACATTTCCCAAAATGACTTTTCCTCACCATAGAATCATTTTACATGCTATAATACCATCGTTTTCATGTTTTTTTTTCAACTTCAAAAAAATTTGGCATTTTCGTCGAAAAATTTCGACATACTATACTATAGCGTTTTTTTTTGGTAAAATTTTACAACATTTCCTGAAATGACTTTTGTTCACCACAGACTCATTCTACATGCCATAATATGACTGTTTTCATGTTTTTTTTTCAACATCAAAAAAATTTGACATTTTCGTCCAAAAATTTTGACATACTATACTATGGCGTTTTTTTCGTAAAATTTTACAACATTTCACGAAATGACTTTTGCTCACCATAGAATCATTCTACATGCCATAATAGGACCGTTTTCATGTTTTTTCCAACATCAAAAAAATTTGAAGTTTCCGTTGAAAAATTACAACATACTATACTATGCCGTTTTTTTTTTTTTTTAAATTTTACAACATTTCAAGAAATGACTTTTGTTCACCATAGAATCATTTTACATGCTATAATACGACCGTTTTCATGGTTTTTTTCCAACATCCAAAAAATTTTACGCTTTCGTCGAAAAATTACGACATACTATACTATGGCTTTTTTTGTAAATTTTACAGTTCAAGAAATGACTTTTGTTCACCATAGAATCATTCTACATACTATAATACGACCGTTTTCATGTTTTTTTTCAACATCAAAAATATTTGACATTTTCGTCGAAAAATTTCGACATACTATACTATGGCGTTTTTTTTGTAAATTTTACATTTCAAGAAATGACTTTTACTCACCATAAAATTATTCTACATACCATAATACGACCGTTTTCATGGTTTTTTTCAACATTTAAAAAAAATTTCACGATTTGGTCGAAAAATTTCGACATACTATACTATGGCGTTTTTTTTTTTTTTTAATTTTACAATATTCCACAAAATGACTTTTGCTCAGCATAGAATCATTCTACATGCCATAATATAACCGTTTTCATATTTTTTTACAACATCAAAATAATTTGGCGTTTTCGTCGAAAAATTTCGACATACTATACTATGGCGTTTTTTTTTTGTAAAATTTTACAATATTCCACGAAATGACTTTTGCTCAGCATAGAATCACTCTACTTGCCATAATATAACCGTTGTCATGTTTTTTTTTCAACATCAAAAAAATTTGGCGTTTTCGTCGAAAAATTTCGACATACTATACTATGGCATTTTTTTGTAAATTTTACATTTCAAGAAATGACTTTTGCTCAGCATAGAATCATTCTACATGCCATAATATAACCGTTTTCATGTTTTTTTTCAACATCAAAAACATTTCACGTTTTTGTCGAAAAATTTCGACATACTATACTATGGCGGTTTTTTTTTTGAAAAATTTTACAACATTTCAAGAAATGACTTTTCTTCACCATAGAATCATTCTACACCCTATAATACGACCATTTTTTGTTTTTTTTTTACATCATCAACATTTGACATTTTCGTCGAAAAATTTCAACATACTATACTATAGAGGTTTTTTTTTTTTTGTAAAATTTTACAACATTTCCCGAAATGACTTTTCCTCACCATAGAATCATTTTACATGCTATAATACCATTGTTTTCATGTTTTTTTTCAACATCAAAAATATTTGACATTTTCTTCGAAAAATTTCGACATACTATACTATGGCTTTTTTTTTCGTAAAATTTTACAACATTTCACGAAATGACTTTTGCTCACCATAGAATCATTCTACATCCTATAATAAGACCATTTTCATGGTTTTTTTGAACATCAAAAAAATTTGACGTTTTCGGCGAAAAATTTCGACATACTACAGTGTTTTGTTTTTTTTTTTTGTAAAATTTTACAACATTTCCCGAAATGACTTTTCCTCACCATAGAATCATTTTACATGCTATAATACCATCGTTTTCATGTTTTTTTTCAACATCAAAAATATTTGACATTTTCTTCGAAAAATTTCGACATACTATACTATGGCGTTTTTTCGTAAAATTTTACAACATTTCACGAAATGACTTTTGCTCACCATAGAATCATTCTACATCCTATAATAAGACCATTTTCATGGTTTTTTTTGAACATCAAAAAAATTTGACGTTTTCGGCGAAAAATTTCGACATACTACAGTGTTTTGTTTTTTTTTTTGTAAAATTTTACAACATTTCCCGAAATGACTTTTCCTCACCATAGAATCATTTTACATGCTATAATACCATCGTTTTCATGTTTTTTTTTCAACTTCAAAAAAATTTGGCATTTTCGCCGAAAAATTTCGACATACTATACTATGGCGTTTTTTTTGTAAAATTTTACAACATTTCATGAAATGACTTTTGCTCACCATAGAATCACTCTACTTGCCATAATATAACCGTTTTCATGTTTTTTTTCAACATCAAAAAAATTTGGCGTTTTCCTCGAAAAATTTCGACATACTATACTATGGCTTTTTTTTGTCAATTTTACATTTCAAGAAATGACTTTTGTTCACCATAGAATCATTCTACATACTATAATACGACCGCTTTCAAGGTCTTTTTCAACATCAAAAATATTTGACATTTTCGTCGAAAAATTTCGACATACTACACTATGGCTTTTTTTTTTTTTGAAAAATTTTACAACATTTCATGAAATGACTTTTGCTCACCATAAAATCATTCTACATGCCACAATACGACTGTTTTCATGTTTTTTTCAACATCCAAAAAATTTTACGTTTACGTCTAAAAATTTTGACATACTATACTATGGCTTTTTTTTTGTAAATTTTACATTTCAAGAAATGACTTTAACTCACCATAGTATTATTCTACATGCCATAATACGACCGTTTTCATGTTTTTTTCAACATCAAAAACATTTCACGTTTTTGTCGAAAAATTTCGACATACTATACTATGGCGTTTTTTTTTGTAAAATTTTACAACATTTCAAGAAATGACATTTGCTCACCATAGAATCATTCTACATGCCATAATACAACCGTTTTCATGTTATTTTCAACATTTAAAAAAAATTTGGCGTTTTCGTCGAAAAATTTCGACATACTATACTATGGCTTTTTTTTGTAAATTTTACATTTCAAGAAATGACTTTTGTTCACCATAGAATCATTCTACATACTATAATACCACCGTTTTCAAGGTTTTTTTCAACATCAAAAAAATTTAAAGTTTCCGTTGAAAAATTTCGACATACTATACTATGGTGTTTTTTTGTAAATTTTACATTTCAAGAAATGACTTTTGCTCACCATAGAATTATTCTACATGCCATAATACGACCGTTTTCATGGTTTTTTTCAACATCAAAAACATTTCACGTTTTTGTCGAAAAATTTGGACATACTATACTATGGCGTTTTTTTCGTAAAATTTTACAACATTTCATGAAATGACTTTTGCTCACCATAGAATCATTCTACATGCCATAATACAACCGTTTTCATGTTATTTTCAACATTTAAAAAAAATTTGGCGTTTTCGTCGAAAAATTTCGACATACTATACTATGGCTTTTTTTTGTAAATTTTACATTTCAAGAAATGACTTTTGTTCACCATAGAATCATTCTACATACTATAATACCACCGTTTTCAAGGTTTTTTTCAACATCAAAAAAATTTAAAGTTCCCGTTGAAAAATTTCGACATACTATACTATGGCGTTTTTTTTGTAAATCTTACATTTCAAGAAATGACTTTTGCTCACCATAGAATTATTCTACATGCCATAATACGACCGTTTTCATGTTTTTTTTCAACATCAAAAACATTTCACGTTTTTGTCGAAAAATTTGGACATACTATACTATGGCGTTTTTTTCGTAAAATTTTACAACATTTCATGAAATGACTTTTGCTCACCATAAAATCATTCTACATGCCATAATACGACTGTTTTCATGTTTTTTTCAACATCCAAAAAATTTTACCTTTACGTCAAAAAATTTTGACATACTATACTATGGCTTTTTTTTGTAAATTTTACATTTCAAGAAATGACTTTTACTCACCATAGAATCATTCTACATGCCATAATACAACCGTTTTCATGTTATTTTCAACATTTAAAAAAAATTTGACGTTTTGGTCGAAAAATTTCGACATACTATACTATGGCGTTTTTTTTGTAAAATTTTACAATATTCCACGAAATGACTTTTGCTCAGCATAGAATCACTCTACTTGCCATAATATAACCGTTTTCATGTTTTTTTTCAACATCAAAAAAATTTGGCGTTTTCGTCGAAAAATTTTTTTTGTCAATTTTACATTTCAAGAAATGACTTTTGTTCACCATAGAATCATTCTACATACTATAATACGACCGCTTTCAAGGTCTTTTTCAACATCAAAAATATTTGACATTTTCGTCGAAAAATTTCGACATACTATACTATGGCTTTTTTTTGTAAATTTTACATTTCAAGAAATGACTTTTACTCACCATAGAATTATTCTACATGCCATAATACGACCGTTTTCATGGTTTTTTTCAACATCAAAAACATTTCACGTTTTTGTCGAAAAATTTCGACATACTATACTATAGCGGTTTTTTTTGGTAAAATTTTACATCTCCCGAAATGAATTTTGCTCACCATAGAATCATTCTACATGCCATAATACAACCGTTTTCATGTTATTTTCAACATTTAAAAAAAATTTGACGTTTTGGTCGAAAAATTTCGACATACTATACTATGGCGTTTTTTTTGTAAAATTTTACAACATTCCACGAAATGACTTTTGCTCACCATAGAATCATTCTACATACTATAATACGACCGTTTTCATGTTTTTTTTCAACATCAAAAATATTTGACATTTTGGTCGAAAAATTTCGACATACTATACTATGGCGTTTTTTTTGTAAATTTTACATTTCAAGAAATGACTTTTGCTCACCATAGAATTATTCTACATGCCATAATACGACCGTTTTCATGGTTTTTTTCAACATCAAAAACATTTCACGTTTTTGTCGAACAATTTCGACATACTATATTATGGCGTTTTTTTTGTAAAATTTTACAACATTTCATGAAATGACTTTTGCTCAACATAGAATTATTCTACATGTTATAATACTACCGTTTTCGTGGTTATTTTCAACATCAAAAACATTTGATGTTTTCGGCGAAAAATTTCGACATAGTATACTATAGTGTTTTTTTTTGTAAAATTTTACATTTCCCAAAATGACTTTTGCTCACCATAGAATCATTCTACATGCCATAATACGATCGTTTTCATGTTTTTTTCAATATCAAAAAATTTTGAAGTTTTCGTTGAAAAATTTTGACATACTATACTATGACGTTTTTTTTTTGTAAAATTTTACAACATTTCCTGAAATGACTTTTGTTCACCACAGACTCATTCTACATGCCATAATATGACTGTTTTCATGTTTTTTTTTTCAACATCAAAAAAATTTGACATTTTCGTCCAAAAATTTTGACATACTATACTATGGCGTTTTTTTCGTAAAATTTTACAACATTCCACGAAATGACTTTTGCTCACCATAGAATCATTATAAATGCCATAATATAACCGTTTTCATGTTATTTTCAACATTTAAAAAAACTTTGACGTTTTGGTCGAAAAATTTCAACATACTATACTATGGCTTTTTTTTGTAAAATTTTACAATATTCCACGAAATGACTTTTGTTCACCATAGAATCATTCTACATGCCATAATACGACCGTTTTCATGGTTTTTTTTCAACGTCAAAAAATTTCAACATACTATACATAGGTTTTTTTGTAAATTTTACATTTCAAGAAATGACTTATATTCACCATAGAATCATTCTACATGCCATAATATTATGGTTTTCATGTTTTTTTCCAACATCCAAAAAATTTTACGTTTTCGTTGAAAAATTTCGACATACTATACTATGGCGTTTTTTTGTAAATTTTACATTTCAAGAAATGACTTTTGTTCACCATAGAATCATTCTACATACTATAATACGACAGTTTTCATGGTTTTTTTTCAACATCAAAAATATTTGACATTTTTGTCAAAAAATTTCGACATACTATACTATGGCGTTTTTTTGTAAATTTTACATTTCAAGAAATGACTTTTACTCACCATAGAATTATTCTACATTCCATAATACGACCGTTTTCATGGTTTTTTTCAACATCGAAAACATTTCACGTTTTTGTTGAAAAATTGACATGCTATACTATGGCTTTTTTTTGTAAATTTTACATTTCAAGAAATGAGTTTTGTTCACCATAGAATCACTCTACTTACTATAATACGACCGTTTTCAAGGTTTTTTTCAACATCAAAAAAATTTAAAGTTTCCGTTGAAAAATTTCGACATACTATACTATGGCGTTTTTTTCATAAAATTTTACAACATTTCACGAAATGACTTTTGCTCACCATAGAATCATTCTACATCCTATAATAAGACCATTTTCATGTTTTTTTTTCAACATCAAAAAAATTTGACATTTTCGTCGAAGAATTTCAACGTTATACTATGGCGTTTTTTTTCGTGAAAAATTTTACAACATTTCAAGAAATGATTTTTGTTCACCATAGAATCATTCTACACCGTATAATACCACCGTTTTTCATAGTTTTTTTCAACATCAAAAATATTTGAAATTTCCGTCGAAAAATTTCGACATACTAAACTATGGCGTTTTTTTGTAAAAGTTTACAACATTTCACGAAATGCCTTTTGCTCACCATAGAATCATTTTAAATGCTATAATACGACCGTTTTCATTGTTTTTTTCAACATCAAAAACATTTCACGTTTGTCGAAAAATTTCGACACACTATACTATGGCGTTTTTTTCGTAAAATTTTACATTTCAAGAAATGACTTTTGCTCACCATAGAATTATTCTACATGCCATAATAAGACCATTTTCATTTTTTTTTAAACATCAAAAACATTTGACGTTTTCGTCGAAAAATTTCGACATACAATACTATGGCGTTTTTTTCGTAAAATTTTACAACATTTCATGAAATGACTTTTGCTCACCATAGAATCATTCTACATGCCATAATACGACCGTTTTCATGTTATTTTCAACATTTAAAAAAAATTTCACGTTTTGGTCGAAAAATTTCGACATACTATACTATGGCGTTTTTTTCGTAAAATTTTACAACATTTCATGAAATGACTTTTGCTCACCATAGAATCATTCTACATGCCATAATACGACTGTTTTCATGTTTTTTTCAACATCAAAAAATTTTGAAGTTTCTGTTGAAAAATTTCGACATACTATACTATGGCGTTTTTTTTTTGAAAAATTTTACAACATTCCAAGAAATGACTTTTGCTCACCATAGAATCATTCTACATGCCATAATACAACCGTTTTCATGTTATTTTCAACATTTAAAAAAAATTTGACGTTTTGGTCGAAAAATTTCGACATACTATACTATGGCGTTTTTTTTTTTTTTTTTAAATTTTACAACATTTCAAGAAATGACTTTTGTTCACCATAGAATCATTCTACATCCTATAATACCATCGTTTTCATGTTTTTTTTCCAACTTCAAAAAAATTTGGCATTTTCGTCGAAAAATTTCGACATACTATACTATAGCGTTTTTTTTTGGTAAAATTTTACATCTCCCGAAATGAATTTTGCTCACCATAGAATCATTCTACATGCCATAATACAACTGTTTTCATGTTATTTTCAACATTTAAAAAAAATTTGACGTTTTGGTCGAAAAATTTCGACATACTATACTACGGCGTTTTTTTTGTAAAATTTTACAACATTCCACGAAATGACTTTTGCTCACCATAGAATCATTCTACATACTATAATACGACCGTTTTCATGGTTTTTTTCAACATCAAAAATATTTGACATTTTCGTTGAAAAATTTCGACATACTATGGCGTTTTTTTTTTGAAAAATTTTACAACATTTCAAGAAATGACTGTTGTTCACCATAGAATCATTCTACATACTATAATACGACCGTTTTAATGGTTTTCTTCAACATCAAAAAAATTTGACATTTTCGTCGAAAGATTTCGACATACTATACTATGGCGTTTTTTTTTTGTAAAATTTTACATCTCCCGAAATGAATTTTGCTCACCATAAAATCATTCTACATGCCATAATATAACCGTTTTCATGGTTTTTTTTCCAACATCCAAAAAATTTTACGCTTTCGTCGAAAAATTTCGACATACTATACTATGGCTTTTTTTGTAAATTTTACAGTTCAAGAAATGACTTTTATTCACCATAGAATCATTCTACATACTATAATACGACCGTTTTCATGTTTTTTTTCAACATCAAAAATATTTGACATTTTCGTCGAAAAATTTCGACATACTATACTATGGCGTTTTTTTTGTAAATTTTACATTTCAAGAAATGACTTTTACTCACCATAAAATTATTCTACATACCATAATACGACCGTTTTCATGTTTTTTTTCAACATTTAAAAAAAATTTCACGTTTTGGTCGAAAAATTTCGACATACTATACTATGGCGTTTTTTTTTTTTTTTTTTAATTTTACAATATTCCACCAAATGACTTTTGCTCAGCATAGAATCATTCTACATGCCATAATATAACCGTTTTCATATTTTTTTACAACATCAACATAATTTGGCGTTTTCGTCGAAAAATTTCGACATACTATACTATGGCTTTTTTTGTAAATTTTACATTTCAAGAAATGACTTTTGTTCACCATAGAATCATTCTACATACTATGACCGTTTTCAAGGTTTTTTTCAACATCAAAAAAATTTAAAGTTTACGTTGAAAAATTTCGACATACTATACTATGGCGTTTTTTTTGTAAAATTTTACAGTATTCCACGAAATGACTTTTGTTCAGCATAGAATCATTCTACATGCCATAATATAACCGTTTTCATGTTTTTTTTCAACATCAAAAAAATTTGGCGTTTTCGTCGAAAAATTTCGACATACTATACTATGGCTTTTTTTTGTAAATTTTACATTTCAAGAAATGACTTTTGTTCACCATAGAATCATTCTACATACTATAATACGACCGTTTTCATGTTATTTTCAACATTTAAAAAAAATTTGACGTTTTGGTCGAAAAATTTCGACATACTATACTATGGCGTTTTTTTCGTAAAATTTTACAACATTTCATGAAATGACTTTTGCTCACCATAGAATCATTCTACATGCCATAATACGACTGTTTTCATGTTTTTTTCAACATCAAAAAATTTTGAAGTTTCTGTTGAAAAATTTCGACATACTATACTATGGCGTTTTTTTTTTGAAAAATTTTACAACATTCCAAGAAATGACTTTTGCTCACCATAGAATCATTCTACATGCCATAATACAACCGTTTTCATGTTATTTTCAACATTTAAAAAAAATTTGACGTTTTGGTCGAAAAATTTCGACATACTATACTATGGCGTTTTTTTTGTAAAATTTTACAATATTCCACGAAATGACTTTTGCTCAGCATAGAATCACTCTACTTGCCATAATATAACCGTTTTCATGTTTTTTTTTCAACATCAAAAAAATTTGGCGTTTTCGTCGAAAAATTTCGACATACTATACTATGGCTTTTTTTTTGTCAATTTTACATTTCAAGAAATGACTTTTGTTCACCATAGAATCATTCTACATACTATAATACGACCGCTTTCAAGGTCTTTTTCAACATCAAAAATATTTGACATTTTCGTCGAAAAATTTCGACATACTACACTATGGCTTTTTTTTTTTGAAAAATTTTACAACATTTCATGAAATGACTTTTGCTCACCATAAAATCATTCTACATGCCACAATACGACTGTTTTCATGTTTTTTTCAACATCCAAAAAATTTTACGTTTACGTCGAAAAATTTTGACATACTATACTATGGCTTTTTTTGTAAATTTTACATTTCAAGAAATGACTTTAACTCACCATAGAATTATTCTACATGCCATAATACGACCGTTTTCATGGTTTTTTTCAACATCAAAAACATTTCACGTTTTTGTCGAAAAATTTCGACATACGATACTATGGCGTTTTTTTTTGTAAAATTTTACAACATTTCAAGAAATGAATTTTGCTCACCATAAAATCATTCTACATGCCATAATATAACCGTTTTCATGTCATTTTCAACATTTAAAAAAAAATTTGACGTTTTGGTCGAAAAATTTCGACATACTATACTATGGCGTTTTTTTCGTAAAATTTTACAACATTTCATGAAATTACTTTTGCTCACCATAAAATCATTCTACATGCCATAGTACGACTGTTTTCATGTTTTTTTCAACATCGAAAAATTTTACGTTTACTTCGAAAAATTTTGACATACTATACTATGGCTTTTTTTTTGTAAATTTTACATTTCAAGAAATCACTTTTGTTCACCATAGAATCATTCTACATACTATAATACGACCGTTTTCATGGTTTTTTTCAACATCAAAAATATTTGACATTTTCGTCGAAAAATTTCGACATACTATACTATGGTGTTTTTTTTTGTAAATTTTACATTTCAAGAAATCACTTTTGTTCACCATAGAATTATTCTACATGCCATAATACGATCGTTTTCATGTTTTTTTCAACATCAAAAAAATTTGAAGTTTCCGTTGAAAAATTACAACATACTATACTATGCCGTTTTTTTTTTTTTTTTTTTAATTTTACAACATTTCAAGAAATGACTTTTGTTCACCATAGAATCTTTCTACATCCTATAATAAGACCATTTTCATGGTTTTTTTTGAACATCAAAAAAATTTGACGTTTTCGGCGAAAAATTTCGACATGCTACAGTGTTTTGTTTTTTTTTTTTGTAAAATTTTACAACATTTCCCGAAATGACTTTTCCTCACCATAGAATCATTTTACATGCTATAATACCATCGTTTTCATGTTTTTTTTTCAACTTCAAAAAAATTTGGCATTTTCGCCGAAAAATTTCGACATACTATACTATGGCGTTTTTTTTGTAAAATTTTACAACATTTCATGAAATGACTTTTGCTCACCATAGAATCACTCTACTTGCCATAATATAACCGTTTTCATGTTTTTTTTCAACATCAAAAAAATTTGGCGTTTTCCTCGAAAAATTTCGACATACTATACTATGGCTTTTTTTTGTCAATTTTACATTTCAAGAAATGACTTTTGTTCACCATAGAATCATTCTACATACTATAATACGACCGCTTTCAAGGTCTTTTTCAACATCAAAAATATTTGACATTTTCGTCGAAAAATTTCGACATACTACACTATGGCTTTTTTTTTTTTTGAAAAATTTTACAACATTTCATGAAATGACTTTTGCTCACCATAAAATCATTCTACATGCCACAATACGACTGTTTTCATGTTTTTTTCAACATCCAAAAAATTTTACGTTTACGTCTAAAAATTTTGACATACTATACTATGGCTTTTTTTTTTTTGTAAATTTTACATTTCAAGAAATGACTTTAACTCACCATAGAATTATTCTACATGCCATAATACGACCGTTTTCATGTTTTTTTTTTCAACATTCAAAAACATTTCACGTTTTTGTCGAAAAATTTCGACATACTATACTATGGCGTTTTTTTTTGTAAAATTTTACAACATTTCAAGAAATGACATTTGCTCACCATAGAATCATTCTACATGCCATAATACAACCGTTTTCATGTTATTTTCAACATTTAAAAAAAATTTGGCGTTTTCGTCGAAAAATTTCGACATACTATACTATGGCTTTTTTTTGTAAATTTTACATTTCAAGAAATGACTTTTGTTCACCATAGAATCATTCTACATACTATAATACCACCGTTTTCAAGGTTTTTTTCAACATCAAAAAAATTTAAAGTTTCCGTTGAAAAATTTCGACATACTATACTATGGCGTTTTTTTTGTAAATTTTACATTTCAAGAAATGACTTTTGCTCACCATAGAATTATTCTACATGCCATAATACGACCGTTTTCATGGTTTTTTTCAACATCAAAAACATTTCACGTTTTTGTCGAAAAATTTGGACATACTATACTATGGCGTTTTTTTCGTAAAATTTTACAACATTTCATGAAATGACTTTTGCTCACCATAGAATCATTCTACATGCCATAATACAACCGTTTTCATGTTACTTTCAACATTTAAAAAAAATTTGGCGTTTTCGTCGAAAAATTTCGACATACTATACTATGGCTTTTTTTTGTAAATCTTACATTTCAAGAAATGACTTTTGTTCACCATAGAATCATTCTACATACTATAATACCACCGTTTTCAAGGTTTTTTTCAACATCAAAAAAATTTAAAGTTCCCGTTGAAAAATTTCGACATACTATACTATGGCGTTTTTTTTTTGTAAATTTTACATTTCAAGAAATGACTTTTGCTCACCATAGAATTATTCTACATGCCATAATACGACCGTTTTCATGTTTTATTTTTTTTTTTCAACATCAAAAACATTTCACGTTTTTGTCGAAAAATTTGGACATACTATACTATGGCGTTTTTTTCGTAAAATTTTACAACATTTCATGAAATGACTTTTGCTCACCATAAAATCATTCTACATGCCATAATACGACTGTTTTCATGTTTTTTTCAACATCCAAAAAATTTTACCTTTACGTCAAAAAATTTTGACATACTATACTATGGCTTTTTTTTGTAAATTTTACATTTCAAGAAATGACTTTTACTCACCATAGAATCATTCTACATGCCATAATACAACCGTTTTCATGTTATTTTCAACATTTAAAAAAAATTTGACGTTTTGGTCGAAAAATTTCGACATACTATACTATGGCGTTTTTTTTGTAAAATTTTACAATATTCCACGAAATGACTTTTGCTCAGCATAGAATCACTCTACTTGCCATAATATAACCGTTTTCATGTTTTTTTTTTTCAACATCAAAAAAATTTGGCGTTTTTCGTCGAAAATTTTTTTTGTCAATTTTACATTTCAAGAAATGACTTTTGTTCACCATAGAATCATTCTACATACTATAATACGACCGCTTTCAAGGTCTTTTTCAACATCAAAAATATTTGACATTTTCGTCGAAAAATTTCGACATACTATACTATGGCTTTTTTTTGTAAATTTTACATTTCAAGAAATGACTTTTACTCACCATAGAATTATTCTACATGCCATAATACGACCGTTTTCATGGTTTTTTTCAACATCAAAAACATTTCACGTTTTTGTCGAAAAATTTCGACATACTATACTATAGCGTTTTTTTTTGGTAAAATTTTACATCTCCCGAAATGAATTTTGCTCACCATAGAATCATTCTACATGCCATAATACAACCGTTTTCATGTTATTTTCAACATTTAAAAAAAATTTGACGTTTTGGTCGAAAAATTTCGACATACTATACTATGGCGTTTTTTTTGTAAAATTTTACAACATTCCACGAAATGACTTTTGCTCACCATAGAATCATTCTACATGCTATAATACGACCGTTTTCATGTTTTTTTTCAACATCAAAAATATTTGACATTTTGGTCGAAAAATTTCGACATACTATACTATGGCGTTTTTTTTGTAAAATTTTACAACATTCCACGAAATGACTTTTGCTCACCATAGAATCATTCTACATACTATAATACGACCGTTTTCATGGTTTTTTTCAACATCAAAAACATTTCACGTTTTTGTCGAACAATTTCGACATACTATACTATGGCGTTTTTTTTGTAAAATTTTACAACATTTCATGAAATGACTTTTGCTCAACATAGAATTATTCTACATGTTATAATACTACCGTTTTCGTGGTTATTTTCAACATCAAAAACATTTGATGTTTTCGGCGAAAAAATTTCGACATAGTATACTATAGTGTTTTTTTTTTGTAAAATTTTACATTTCCCAAAATGACTTTTGCTCACCATAGATTCATTCTACATGCCATAATACGATCGTTTTCATGTTTTTTTCAATATCAAAAAATTTTGAAGTTTTCGTTGAAAAATTTTGACATACTATACTATGACGTTTTTTTTTGTAAAATTTTACAACATTTCCTGAAATGACTTTTGTTCACCACACACTCATTCTACATGCCATAATATGAACGTTTTCATGTTTTTTTTCAACATTAAAAAAATTTGACATTTTCGTCCAAAAATTTTGACATACTATACTATGGCGTTTTTTTCGTAAAATTTTACAACATTCCACGAAATGACTTTTGCTCACCATAGAATCATTATAAATGCCATAATATAACCGTTTTCATGTTATTTTCAACATTTAAAAAAACTTTGACGTTTTGGTCGAAAAATTTCAACATACTATACTATGGCGTTTTTTTGTAAAATTTTACAATATTCCACGAAATGACTTTTGTTCACCATAGAATCATTCTACATGCCATAATACGACCGTTTTCATGGTTTTTTTTCAACGTCAAAAAATTTCAACATACTATACATAGGTTTTTTTGTAAATTTTACATTTCAAGAAATGACTTTTGTTCACCATAGAATCATTCTACATGCCATAATATTATGGTTTTCATGTTTTTTTCCAACATCCAAAAAATTTTACGTTTTCGTTGAAAAATTTCGACATACTATACTATGGCTTTTTTTGTAAATTTTACATTTCAAGAAATGACTTTTGTTCACCATAGAATCATTCTACATACTATAATACGACAGTTTTCATGGTTTTTTTTCAACATCAAAAATATTTGACATTTTTGTCAAAAAATTTCGACATACTATACTATGGCGTTTTTTTGTAAATTTTACATTTCAAGAAATGACTTTTACTCACCATAGAATTATTCTACATTCCATAATACGACCGTTTTCATGGTTTTTTTCAACATCGAAAACATTTCACGTTTTTGTTGAAAAATTGACATGCTATACTATGGCTTTTTTTTGTAAATTTTACATTTCAAGAAATGAGTTTTGTTCACCATAGAATCACTCTACTTACTATAATACGACCGTTTTCAAGGTTTTTTTCAACATCAAAAAAATTTAAAGTTTCCGTTGAAAAATTTCGACATACTATACTATGGCGTTTTTTTCATAAAATTTTACAACATTTCACGAAATGACTTTTGCTCACCATAGAATCATTCTACATCCTATAATAAGACCATTTTCATGATTTTTTTTCAACATCAAAAAAATTTGACATTTTCGTCGAAGAATTTCAACATGTTATACTATGGCGTTTTTTTTCGTGAAAAATTTTACAACATTTCAAGAAATGATTTTTGTTCACCATAGAATCATTCTACACCGTATAATACCACCGTTTTTCATGGTTTTTTTCAACATCAAAAATATTTGAAATTTCCGTCGAAAAATTTCGACATACTAAACTATGGCGTTTTTTTGTAAAAGTTTACAACATTTCACGAAATGCCTTTTGCTCACCATAGAATCATTTTAAATGCTATAATACGACCGTTTTCATTGTTTTTTTCAACATCAAAAACATTTCACGTTTGTCGAAAAATTTCGACATACTATACTATGGCGTTTTTTTCGTAAAATTTTACATTTCAAGAAATGACTTTTGCTCACCATAGAATTATTCTACATGCCATAATAAGACCATTTTCATTTTTTTTAAACATCAAAAACATTTGACGTTTTCGTCGAAAAATTTCGACATACAATACTATGGCGTTTTTTTTGTAAAATTTTACAACATTCAACGAAATGATTTTTCCACACCATAGAATCATTTTAAATGCTATAATACCATCGTTTTCATGTTTTTTTTCAACATCAAAAAAATTTGGCGTTTTCGTCAAAAATTTTCGACATACTACGGCGTTTTTTTGTTTTTTGAAAAATTTTACAACATTTCACGAAATGACTTTTGCTCACCATAGAATCATTCTACATGCCATAACACGACCGTTTTCATGTTTTTGTCAACATCAAAAAAATTTAAAGTCTCCGTTTAAAAATTTCGACATACTATACTATGGCGGTTTTTTTTTTGAAAAATTTTACAACATTTCAAGAAATGACTTTTGTTCACCATAGAATCATTCTACATACTATAATACGACCGTTTTCATGGTTTTTTTCAACATCAAAAAAATTTGACGTTTCCGTTGAAAAATTTCGACATACTATACTATGCCGTTTTTTTTTTGAAAAATTTTACAACATTTCAAGAAATGACTTTTTTCACCATAGAATCATTCTACATCCTATAATACGACTATTTTCATGTTTTTTTTCAACATCAAAAATATTTGACATTTTCGTCAAAAAATTTCGAAATACTATACTATGGCGTTTTTTCTTTCGTAAAATTTTACAACATTTCACAAAATGACTTTTGCTCACCATAGAATCATTCTACATGCCATAAAACAACCGTTTTCATGTTTTTTTCAACATCAAAAAAATTTGAAGTTTCCGTTGAAAAATTTCGACATACTATACTTTACCAGGTTTTTTTTTGTAAAATTTTACAACATTTCCTTAAATGACTTTTGTTCACCACAGACTCATTCTACATGCCATAATATGACCGTTTTCATGTTTTTTTTCAACATCAAAAAAATTTGACATTTTCGTCCAAAAATTTCGACATACTATACTATGCCGTTTTTTTTTTTTTTTTTTTAATTTTACAACATTTCAAGAAATGACTTTTGTTCACCATAGAATCATTCTACATCCTATAATACGACTATTTTCATGTTTTTTTCAACATCAAAAAAATTTGACGTTTTCCTCGAAAAATTTCGACATACTATACTATAGAGGGTTTTTTTTTTGTAAAATTTTACAGCATTTCCCGAAATGACTTTTCTTCACCATAGAATCATTTTACATGCTATAATATCATCGTTTTCATGTTTTTTTTCAACTTCAAAAAAATTTGGCATTTTCGTCGAAAAATTTCGACATACTATACTATGGCGTTTTTTTCGTAAAATTTTACAACATTTCATGAAATGACTTTTGCTCACAATAGAATCATTCTACATGCCATAATACGACTGTTGTCATGTTTTTTTCAACATCAAAAAAATTTGAAGTTTCTGTTGAAAAATTTCGACATACTATACTATGGCGTTTTTTTTTGAAAAATTTTACAACATTTCAAGAAATGACTTTTGCTCACAATAGAATCATTCTACATGCCATAATACGACTGTTTTCATGTTTTTTTCAACATCAAAAAAATTTGAAGTTTCTGTTGAAAAATTTCGACATACTATACTATGGCTTTTTTTTGTAAATTTTACATTTCAAGAAATGACTTTTGTTCACCATAGAATCATTCTACATACTATAATACGACCGTTTTCATGGTTTTTTTCAACATCAAAAAAATTTGACATTTTCGTCGAAAAATTTCGACATACTATACTATGGCGTTTTTTTGTAAATTTTACATTTCAAGAAATGACTTTTACTCACCATAGAACTATTCTATATGCCATAATACGACCGTTTTCACACGTAAAAAATTTGACATTTTCGGCAAAGAATTTCGACATACTATACCATAGGTGTCAAACTCAAGGCCCGCGGGCCAAATCCGGCCCGCCGCCTCAATTTATGTGGCCCGCGAGGGCTTGCAAAAAAGATGGAATGCATATCATTCAATTCTATGCCGCTTCACAGATGTAGTATCCTTAAACTGCATGTCCCACAATGCATCTCGATTTTTTTGACATGCGCACTGTAGCGTCTCAGTCTCAGCGGTTTCCAGCAGCAGCGCAGTGTTGCCAATTTAGCGACTTAGTCGTTATATTTAGCCAGTTTTCAGACCCCTCGAGCGAGTCTTTCAAATAAGAAATTAGCGACAAGTCTAACGAGTTTTTCTGGTGTTACTCGAGACTTTTGGAGACTCTCATGAAAGCAGGTATCGTTCTTCTCAGTGAGCAGCGGGTGCTGCGTGGACTCCTCCCCGGTCCCAAAGCAGTCACAAGCGGCACAGTCCTCGTCAGCAGACCCTCCTAGCTGCAGTCTCTGTTCACCCCTCCGCATTCGGACTGAATGAATCACACATGCACAAAGCCGCCACTGGCTGATGGAAATGTAAAATTTTGTGAATCAAACTCTAAATTTAAAAATATAAGGAAAAAAAAAGAAGTTACTCCGCCAGAGTGTCTCCTTTGGGTCACTTTTGCTTGTCCCAAGCCTGGATAAAGGAGGAGGGTTGAATTGTGGTATTTAAAAAAAAAAAAAAAAAAAACAGAACTAACAGAAGAAAGTTCATTTGTAGTTCTAAACATATTTAGGGAATTGTTTTACTCACTTTTTGTCTTCAGAACTCGTTACTAAATAATTACTAAAACTAATAAGATAAGATGAACCTTTATTAATCCCCGGAGGGAAATAATATATAATAATAATAATAATAATCAAATGCAGAGGCAATTTTTTATATATATATATATATATATATTTATATACCGGTAGTCTTATAATTACAACCGGCCCTTTGAGGGCAGCCATAATACTGATGTGGCCCCCGATGAAATTGAGTTTGACACCCTTGTACTATACTATGGCGTTTTTTTTTCGTAAAATTTTACAACATTTCACGAAATGACTTTTGCTCACCATAGAATCATTCTACCTGCTATAATACGACCGTTTTCATGGTTATTTTCAACATCAAAAACATTTGATGTTTTCGGCGAAAAATTTCAACATACTATACTATAGCGTTTTTTTTTTGTAAAATTTTACATTTCCCGAAATGACTTTTGCTCACCATAGAATCATTCTACATGCCATAATATGACTGTTTTCATGGTTTTTTTCAACATCAAAAAAAATTTACGTTTTCGTCGAAAAATTTCGACATACTATACTATGGCTTTTTTTTGTAAACTTTTACATTTCAAGAAATGACTTTTGCTCATCATAGAATTATTCTACATGCCATAATACGACCATTTTCATGTTTTTTTTCAACATCAAAAACATTTCACGTTTTTGTCGAAAAATTTCGACATACTATATGCGTTTTTTTCGTAAAATTTTACATTTCACGAAATGACTTTTGCTCACCATAGAATCATTCTACATGCCATAATACGACTGTTTTCATGTTTTTTTTCAACATCAAAAAAATTTAAAGTTTCTGTTGAAAAATTTCGACATACTATACTATGGCGGTTTTTTTTTGAAAAATTTTACAACATTTCAAGAAATGACTTTTGTTCACCATAGAATCATTCTACATGCCATAATACAACCGTTTTCAAGTTATTTTCAACATTAAAAAAAATTTGAGGTTTTGGTCGAAAAATTTCGACATACTATACTATGGCATTTTTTTTGTAAAATTTTACAACATTTAACGAAATGACTTTTGCTCACCATAGAATCATTCTACATGCTATAATATGACCGTTTTCATGATTTTTCTCAACATACAAAAATTTGAGGTGTATTTCGTAAAATTTTTCAACATTCGATAAAATGACTTTTTTTCCACGATAGAATCATTTTATATGCCATAATACGACCGTTTATATGATTTTTTTCAACATCAAAAAAATTTGACGTTTTCATCGAAAAATTTCGACATACTATGCTATGACTTTCGATGAAATTTTTCAACATAATAGAATAGGACTTTTTTTTATCATGATAAACTTTAACATACTATAATATGATTGTTAACATTAAATTTTTCAAGATTGGATACGATGACCTACTTTACATGAAATTTTTCGACATACTATACTTGACTTTTTTTCATAAAATTTTTCAAAGTACAGTGAACCCTCGCTATAACGCGGTTCACCTTTTGCGGCTTCGCTGCTTCGCGGATTTTTTTACAGTGCATTTATTGTGCTCTGAATCCTGATTGAAAAAGAAAGAGTGCCAACAACTACCCATAATGATGTTCTTCTCTCGGAGAAAGACTCCTGCGCAGCCTGCAGTTGAAACAGACGCTACAGCGCAGCGGCGTGAGGACGGAGAGGCTCAACTGGAGGGACTGTGAAATACGCCAGTGACAATGTTTCCAACCTTGTATTCATTACTATACTGTACTGTATTCAAATTATTGTTTTACAAAACCGTTCTTTAAACTATCATAGTTATTTGTAAGAAAATGTTAATATTTTTATTTCTTAAACAAATTTTGGGCCTGAAAACAGGTTTTGATTTTTGGTTTCATTCTATAGTACAGTATTGCATTGTAAAATAATAGTTAAAAATAAAGCTGACTACTTCACGGATTTCACCTATCGCGGGTTATTTTTGGAACGCAACTCCCGCGATAAACGAGGGTTCACTGTACTATAAAATCAGTTCTTTTATCATAATACTGTTTAACATACTATAATATGATTGTTGACATGGAAGTTTTCAAGATTCGATGACCTCCATTTCATGAAATTTTTCGACATCTATGTCACTTTTTATGAAATTTTTCAAAGTACTATAAAATGAATTTTTAATCATAATATTATCTAATATACTATAATATAATTGTTTTATGAAAATTTTGCAGATTTAATACTATGACCCATTTATCATGAAATTTTTCAACATACTATACTATGACTTTTTTATGAAATTTTTCAACATAATAGAATAGGACGTTTTTATCATAATACAGTTTAACATACTATAATCAGATTGTTGACATGAAATTTTTCAGGATTCGATACGATGACCTGCTTTTCATTAAATTTTTCAACATACTATACTATGACTTTTTTTCATGAAATTTTTCAAAGTACTATAAAATGACTTCTTTTATCATAATACTGTTTAACATACTATATAATATGATTGTTGACATGAAATTTTTCATGATTCGATACAATGACCTACTTTTCATGAAATTTTTCGACATACTATACTATGACTTTTTTATGAAATTTTTCAACATAATAGAATATGACTTTTTTTATCATAATACTATTTAACATACTATAATATTATTGTTAACATAAATTTTTTAAAGATTGGATATGATGACCTACTTTTCATCAAATTTTTCGACATACTATAGTATGACTTTTTTTCATGAAATTTTTCAAAGTACTATAAAATGACTTTTTTAAAATCAATACTATTTATTCTTTTTTTCTTTTCATGAAAATTTTCAAGACTTAACACTATGACCCGTTTATCATGAAATTTTTCAACATACTATACTATGGCTTTTTTATGACATTTTTAAAAATAATAGAATTTGACTTTTTTATCATAATACTATTTAACATACTATAACATGATTGTTAACATGAAATTTTTATGATTCGATACGATGACCTATTTTTCATGAATTTTTTCGACATACTATAGTATGACTTTTTTCATAAAATTTTTCAAAGTACTATAAAATTACTTTTTTAATCACAATATTATTTAATATACTATAATATAATTGTTTATGAAAATTTTCAAGATTTAATACTATGACCCGTCTATCATGAAATTTTTCAACATACTATACTATGAATTTTTCGACATAGTACTGACTTTTTCAACATAATAGAATATGACTTTTTTTATCATGATACTGTTTAACATGCTATAATATGATTAACATGAAATTTTTCAAGGTTCGATAAGATGACCTACTTTTCATGAAATATTTCAACATACTATACTATGACTTTTTTGACATATTATGGCTTTTTATCAACATACTATACAATGATGTTTACTATTTTTTCAACATACTATACTATGACTTTTTTCAACAGACTATACTATGACTATACTATGGGGGCGGCAGTAGCTCAGTCCGTAAGGACTTGGGTTAGGACGCGGAGGTCACCGGTTCAAGTCCCCCATGGACCAAGACCAACTGGTTGCTGGAGAGGTGCCAGTTTACCTCTTGGGCACTGCTGAGGTGCCCCTGAGCAAGGCACCAAACCCCCAACTGCTCTGGGCGCTTGTCAGGAGCAGCCCCCTCACTCTGACATCTCTCCATTGACATGTATATGTACTGTATATGTACTGTGTGAACAACAGAGTGTAAAACTGAATTTCCCCACTGTGGGACTAATAAAGGAATATCTTTCTTTTCTTTCTTTCTTTCTTTTATTCGACATACTATATTATGAGTTTTTATCAACATACTACACAATGATATTTTTCACTATTTTATCGACATACTATAATATGACTTTTTAATCAACATACTATACAACTTTTTTCAACATACTACATCAAATTTTTACGATTTTTTTTTACTATGACTTTTATCAACATCCTATACTATGACTTTTTACATACTACTATGACTTTTATCAACATCCTATACTATGACTTTTTTCGACATACTTTCTCAGCATACTATCCTATGACTTTTTATCAACATACTATATGACATTTTTTACTATTTTATCGACATACTATACTATGTCTTTAATCAACATACTATACTATGACTTTTTCAACATACTATACTATGACTTTTTATCTACATAATATATTATGACTTTTTCACTATTTTTTCTTCATAATATACAATGACTTTTTAAATTCACATGATTTAAGTGAAGTGATTAACGTGTTTTGTTATTTCAAAGTTCTTTTGCCATAGATTTGTCTTATAAAGTCTAAATATCTAAATTGCTTAATTTAAAATCAATACATAGGCTGAAATAGACCTGGGACTCTTAAAGTAACCACGTTAATTTCCACTGAATAAGAGTACATTTATACATTAACACACAGAGAAGGTGTCAGCATCACTTTTCCTGCTGTGAGATGTCAAAATGTCTTCCTGTAATGTCCACAGTAGCACCACTTACTTGTTGTTGGCTGGGCTGACTGCAGGTCGAGGGTTGGTTTGGGTTGCAGCAGACGGCAGAATGAATGAATGCGTGAGTGGTGAACACGCCGATGTAACTAGATAAACTATCGATGCATCCATCAAACCTTTGCGCCTTAGTTCAACATCAAGACACGAGAGCGAAAACAAACTTAATGTTCTTTGCATACAGCTTGCGGGCTGTTAAAAACAGTTTCTTCTCGGCGTCCTCATTACACACACCTGTGTCTGCTTCATGCTCATGACGTCATGGCGGGCGCCCAGTGATTACGTCACTTAAACTCAAACTACGACGCTTTGTAGTTTTTAAAGAAACAAACAGACGGCTCCCAAATACTACAGTATAATGACACTTTTATGGCATAATATACTGTGACGTATTTGATAACTTTATATATAACTTTATGATATTCTGCACTATGACATTTTATATTATACAGTACTATATTATGGCATTTTTATGTTGGGCAGTACTATACTATGGCATGTTATGTCATACAGTACTATAGTATGGCATTTTATGTTATATACTATACTATGGCATTTTATGTTACACAGCACTATACTATGACATTTTTATGTTGTACAGTAATATACTAGACAATTTTTTTATATAGTACTATACTGTGACATGTCATACAGTACTATATGAGACATTTTTATGTTATGCAGTACTATACTATGACATTTTTATGACACACTATACTACAGCATTTTTATGGTATGGTATACTATGCTAGATACTTTTTAGGACTTTTTGATGACATGCTATATTATGACTCCTTTTAGGACATTTTGTTGCATAATTTTTCATGACATACTATACTGTGACATTTTTATGCCATATTACACTATCATTTTTTAAATAAAAACTCAAAGATGACATTTCGTCTTGTTTCTTACGTCTCTGTTTCTGTCTTGCAGCAATATGGTTTTTTTTTTTTTTTTTAGGTCTTTTTGCTTCATCTTCCTTATAAAAACATTGTTTCGTTAAAAAGACTTCCTCCCATAAAATGTTCACTTTACTTGTTTTGCAGAATTAGCACAAATATTCTTTTTAAAGATACTGAGTGTTACTGCAAAAATCAAATATTGGCACCTTCACTGTTTAACTGCCAAAATCTGCATCTATCTTTAGAGACTTTTATCTGTAACCCAAATGAGTCATAAAACACTGACGTTCAGAATCTGTTGCATAAGGTCACACAAGCAGCCATTACAATTTATGCTCATGATGCTGAACTGTTGTGTCCTCTGTTGAGGAAGATCCCAGGCATTGCCATGGATACAAGTTGTCCCAGCAGTGTGTTGAGCCAGGCGCCCAGTAGTGCAGCTTTAACATAGTTTTTATCAGTCTAATGAGTCGACAAATATTCCAGGAAAAATGTCACTACTGAGTCATTACCAGAGCAGGAGGAGGAGAGGACTCGTTTTTCTCACCTCCTCCTTAAATGTTCTGGCAGCATGAAAACTGAATCGGCAACACCAAACTGTCTCAGAAGGTTAAATGAGAATATTGGACCAAAATAGTAAACAGGGAGCAACAGCACTCTCGAAAAGCCTCTTACTTGTTTCTGCAGTCAGTTCCTTCGATGTTTCTGACCAGTGTGGTTAGGGATGTAAACAAAAGGAGTCCTCCATGGGAACTTCCACATATCAAGTTCAACAGCTCGGTTACTGAAGGATAAAAATCTGATCATCTAACAGCCGATGTGTTGTGTGATTTCTGCCACTCAGGTTAACCCAGTCAGCAGGAAGGAAGAGGCCCGTGAGCTGTTCATGTCTTATACAGGAGGTTTATTGAAGCTTGATCAAGGAGAATTGTCAGGCCGCCACACTGGTGTGCTCTCTGTGTGAAGGCCTCTCAACTCCACCCTTCCTCCCTGGTCCTCCTGATCCTCATCGTGTTTTGACTTAGGAGATCCCTCTGGTAGCTCTGACGCTGGTTGCCCCAGCGACTGGCTCTATGGTCCCCATTGCAGACAAAACTGTACAGACAACAGTGGCACCCCAGATCAGGAATCCAACCCAGCGATGTCAACACAAGAGACACGTTGGCGCCTCGACCAGAGCAAGAGGGCTAGATCGAAGGGATCCAGCCCGGTGATATCAACCCGCGAGACACTGTGACCTCCCAACTAAGGAGAGAGGAATAGATGTAAAATCCCCAAAACCCCAGCCACTAAACTCAGTTTGAGAGGGAAATGAATATAGTTCAATGTTTTGATGCAGTAAAGTGGCAAAAACTGGGGATGTCAAAGTTAATGCAATAACACATTAACACAAAGTTGTTTTAATGCCACTAATTTCATTAACGCAACTTGCTTTCAGAGGTTGTAGTGGGCTCGGTTTTAAAGCCGACATCATATGAAACTAGAAAACCTTAAGTTACCAACCATGTCATGCTAGTTTGTCGTGAAAAAATAAATTACACTCCAAACTTCTGCTAAATTTTGGTGAGGAAAAACTAGCATGGCCATTTCCACAGGGGTCCCTTGACCTCTGACCTCAAGATATGTGAATGAAAATGGGTTCTGTGGGTACCCACCAGTCTCCCCTTTACAGACATGCCCACTTTATGTTAATCACATGCTGTTTGGAGCAAGTCATAGTCAAGTCACACTGACACGCTGACGGCTGTTGTTACCTGTTGGGCTGCAGTTTACCATGTTATGATTTGAGCATATTTTATGCTAAATGCAGTACCTGTGAGGGTTTCTGGACAGTATTTGTCCGTTTTATGTTTTTAATTGATTTCCAATAATAAATATATACATAAATTTGCATAAAGCAAGCCCACTACCATGTTGATAAGAGTATTGGATACTTAACAAATCTCCATTTAAGGTACAATTTGAACAAATAAAAAAAATTGTGCAATTAATTTTATCGCTATTAACTACAGATAATCATGCAATTAAATATTTTAATCGATTGGCAGCCCTACAAAAAAAGTGTTCAGTCTCAGAAATCAGAAATAACTAACGCAGGTTTCAGCTCCACTAATTATGCAGAGCAACCGTGGACAAACAAATTTGATTTTAAAACCAAATTACAGGCCAGTGATATATTTTAGCGTACCCCTAACAAATAAAGTTTTATTTTTTATATCACCCATATAGACTGGCCATCTCATGAAAAGAAGGGTAATAACACTGAACAAAGTGGGTACAGCAAGTGGATAGTAGAGGCTTTAAGGAAAATAAAACAGTTCTTTTTTCCTCTTTTAATCTTATTGTATAGTCTGAGAAACACTAAACACATTAATAGCAGGTGAAAGGGCCACAAACAGGGACTATCAAAATAACTGTATCTCACACTGGACACAGCCCAAACACTACTAAGCTGAATACATGAATGAAAAGTAGGTATAGGCATTAAATGAGGTATGCCATCTTAGACAAAACAATTATCAGCAAATATTCAAAGTTAAAGAGCACAGAGTTTTGCAGTCCTAACACATGAATATCTTAGGTGTCTGAAAATAAACACAAAAAAGGAGCAACTTGAGACTGGCTGTAGGGAGGCCATTCATAAATATTATCACTGATCATGCTGTTAAATGTTTCTAATAAGCTCCTCAATAAGATCATTCGGAAAAAAAAAGAAAAAATATATCACTGCATGACCCTGTAAGATGGCAATCATCTCATCTGTAGGTCCATAACTGCACTGTGGAAAACGGCACAAGCAAAAAATAACCCACAAAGATTATCTCAGATAAAACCATGTGCAAATCATAAGTTTATGAAAGAAGGAACAATAGCTAGAATTGTCCAGATACATGTATTTTCACATTCAACATCAATAATGAAAAAATAGAAATCACACTGGACCGAGCTGGATAATAGATCTAAACGTCAAGACCAACTCAACAGCTAGCAATTAATAATCGAAAGCAGGATTATTTAAAGGAACGTAATTAAGTAAACGCTGCAGGTTATTTGTAAAAGGCAAACGAAAAATATGTACGGAAATAAAACTTTCATTCAGCATTCTTGATGTTCACATTATCGTTAAGTCCACCAGGCTCTTGGCTGTTAAACACATCTACCCATTAAATGACAACATGTTGGATGACATGGCTGTAAATCTTAAAAATTTGCTTTTTGAATATCTGAAAATTGTTTGCTGCTCATTTTCAAGCAGACTGAGAAAATATTTCTAAAATACCTTTTAACAAAGCGAATTGCAAATGTTAATATTGTACAGTATTTAAAAAAAATAAAGGAGATTTGATAAAATTTCAGTCAAATAATTCTGATAAATATCAGCACTAAACTGACTGTTTGAGGGAATCTTATCTGTCAACAACTATCAAAGTGATAATGTCATATTTCCTTCATGTTCTACCCAACAAGGCAACAGCACTAAACCTGCCTGGCACAAACAGCCAATATGAGTTAACATGAGTATGCATGTATGACATAGTGGTTGCTAATAGGACAAGAACATCTGCATCCCAGTAGACATGGTGATACAGACAACAAAGCACCTCCCCAAACCCCCAGCCACAGTAGTCAGGGTAAGCCTACAGTATGTGTCGACATTGAAAAATACCAAAGTTCACATTTTAAACCTCAAAGTATAAGAAACATGAAGCTCTCCAAAGCCAGAGTGTGATGAGATACCTGATAACTCTTGTTTTCTAACACCATTGAGACCAACAAGTAACAGCTCAAATGCACACAGAACCTGGCTCCAAGGATCACCGTGTCACTCCAGCCTGGTCTCAGATGA